>OZ038511.1:62328612-62408612 GCA_964036315.1 Acanthosepion esculentum
ACACTTTCTTAATAGCATGTTCCCGATAAGTCACTTTCAATCGGGCTAGCATTTCATTAGAACTTTTACCAATCTACAAACAAAACTTGATGTTAATCCACTGCTCCAGATTTATTTCATCCATTTTCAACCAAAAATATAATAAAAACATGTACAACTTCCTCTACTTGTTAACAACAAATGGCCTATCTGATTTGTCTCTCAAAAAAGTGGAAATTAGAACATTATCATACCTTGTATGTTAAAAAATATGCAAAGACTATTTAAATTTGGAAACTGATTATTTTTCTTCAAAATCCATGATTACTAATTTTTTGCACTTTTGAATTGTAGATAATATAGGCTCACAACTTGCAAAAAAAGGATTGAAAATTAATTTTTATTCAATACTTTAAAAATGTTCTTTTTGCACTTGGCTTTGTACTTCTTTCACTTTTTTTATTTCATCTGCCTTTTTTGTTTTATCCCAAACTTTTGACATATATTCTTCAATCTTCAAATTAATTTACATGAATTTGAAATAAACTTTAGATGAGATTTGTGTTTGTGTCATACATAGAAATGAAAATCTGTCTAACTGCAGATCTTGGTAACCAAATTAGTACACACATTGCTAGATGACACAGAAAGGTCTGGGTGTTAGTAAATTAAGTTTATTTAAAAATTATTTTTTTTATTTCAGATTCATGCAAGTTATTTTGAACGTCAAAGAAAGTACCAGCTAAAAACATAATGATAAAAAGCAACATAAAGATGAAGATACTCAAGATGAAAATTTATTGAGATTCTGTATTTTCCTTATTCTAACAAATTTGTCTTATTCTTGTAAAGCCTCTTCCAAATTGCTGTAATGGCTATTTATCTATCACAAAAGCTCAGTGTAACTCATCTTAATTTTAGGTGTCAGTTTTGTGAGGACACATCTAATGGCTTCTATACTCACTACAAATGTCATGTCAGTAAAGAAAAACTTGGGATAAAATAGAAATTAAGCTTTGTATTACTGCACTAAAAAGTGTATCAATAAGGTTCCAAAGCCTAAGTTATTAACTGAAGCTGAAATTTGATCTAAAATTTTCACTGTATAATGTTTGATCAATATAAATAATATTTATCACTAAATTGTTAACAATGCTTGGTATTGAGGATAGAACATTAATGCTGCACACCTAATATCTTAGATCGTCTGGTCACATCCAATGAGCTTCGTCATGCATCAGAACTGTCTCAGAGTTCAGGGTTCCTGGTCACAGGGGTCGAGGTGTATCTAGGAAGACATCGAAAGACTGCATTGGGAGGGATGTGCAGCCTTGCACACATTAGCCAGCTTGACAGGGATGCTTGGAAAGAAGAAGTAAGAGCTAGCCAACTGCTGCCTACCCCAGTCACTGGGAAACTCGCAGCAGTATAATCAAAGCTATGTACCTTGACTTGACTTGAATTAAGTGCATTGACAAGCAAGGTAATTATGTTGAAAAATATTTGTTGTGTAAAATGTTTTTCATCATTAAGCTTCAGACTTACTGACATACCTACTAGGGTAGGCCAGTCCTGAAACTGTAAGGATCATTACGCCAAGAAAGTTGCAAATTACTGTAAAGAATTACTACACAAAATATTTTTTGTATCAAAACTTAGCTGTTTTTTGAGGAAACGTATTTAAAGACAAAATTAATTGTGAGTTCTGTCATATCAGTGTTACCGGTTAAATTGAAACTGGGTCTTAAAGAAAACAAAAGAAGAAAATAAAAATACTTTTAATAATAGTAGTTTTAATTGTAATATCCATACTATTCTTGATAAAATGAATAAAAGTTAATAAAAAATAAAACACAGTAAAATATTTAATTTAAAATACATATAACTACTCACGAATGCTGTCTTATTTTTATCCAGTTATTTCTTTCTGTCTTCACCTGTTCGAATAATCTCTCTTTATATTTTTGTTTATGTGCTTTGTTTTTCACATACGCTTCATTTACTCATACAAAAATAATTATAGCTATTGTATTTTCTATTAAAATAGATGTGATTATTAAAAAAAAAAGACTTCAGAGTTACATAAAACACAACCCCCAATTTTTCGACAAGTTATTCTATACAGTTATTTCCTAATAAATACTTAACAAATTTTGTTATTTCTAAATTAATAACAAAGCATTTGATTGGTATTTGAAAAGCAGTTAAATCTCATTTACCTTTGTTAACTGAAAAATCTATTGTGAATAAGGTAAACATTATATGCTTCCAGAAGACAAAGTACAGTGCTGTTCGATAAAAGTGACTCACCTGATTTTTTTTACTTAAAAATTTTTTCGCCTATTGTTTTTGGGGTCAAACTAATTTTTAATCTTACTAATATAAAGACCCCTTCCCGACCACCTAGTAAAAAAGTTGACTCACCCTAAGGTATTCTATTGATAATTATAATTTTGGATATCAATGAGATTTAGGGAAAAACTATGTGCAAAAAAAGTGACTCACTTATTTTCCTGCAACTAGTAATCAATAGAAACATAACCGAACAGCTTTAAATAAAGAATAATAGAGGTATAATTTATTTATAATAGGTAATATAGTTCGAAATATTTAATAATCTATGGGTCCTCCTTTATTTTGAATAACCTTTTCAACCCTTTTTGGCATTGACTTGATTAGGTTCTGGCAAATCTCATCTCCAAGCATTGAATTCCATTCGGATATGAAATTCACAATCAAATCCTCTTTGTTGCTCAACTGCTTTCTCAAAAGCCTGTACTTTATAATGCTCCTATAAGTTTTCTATGGGGTTGAGGTCAGGAGATTGGGGCGGCCATGTCATAACACTCACCTGCTTCTCATCAAAGTATTCCTTCATCAATTTTGATTTGTGACAAGGAGCATTATCCTGCATAAAAATGAGCATGGTGAGGTCGATTTGCACCCTTTCAGCAGAAGGGAGCAGACAAGACTCTAAAATTCTCTTGTACTGCTCACTCTTGAGGGTCTTTTCAATAGGTTTTAAGAAACCAGTTCCATGAAAAGAAAAGCATCCCCAGAACATTATACTGAATGGATGCTTGACAGTACTTACTGCTAAATTCAAAGAGCTTTCAAAGCTTCTTCTTCGGATTTTAGATCGCTTATCCTTTGAATTTAGCTCAACTTTCGTTTCATCGGAGAAAAGAACATTTAGTAAAAAAAAAAATCAGCTGAGTCACTTTTATCAAATAGCACTGTAGATTAGATGAGAAGATGAGTATTTGGTTAGTTATCCCAGAAGACCCTACAGCCTTATAAAAATTCTTCGGTATGCTATTGAGTTAATCAGGGGTGATGTTTCTTCTAATCAGCCTCACTAATACTTTGCTCTTGAACTTACAGTCTATAGGCCTTCTCAACCCTAGTGTTGATGTAAAAAAATATCATCATTGACAAATGCAAAATAGATAGAACAAAGGAAAAAGTGAAAACAAATGCTCATGAAAAGCATGATGAAAAGGTGGAAGTCTTTGTTTGTATTGGAGTTGATCGAAGAAATGATAAAGAAACTTTACAAAAAAATTGTCACAGCAAATGGAGAGAAAAAATTGAAAAAAACCCAAAAGGAACCAGAAAACCACATGACTTTCACAAAGGGAATGGGATATGAAAGTGAATATTTTACTCATAGAGTTCTCCCCCCATACTGGTGCAACTTTCTATCTTTAAAAATGTATTCACTGTTGAATTAATGTGGTAAAAAGCATCATATTGAAGGTGACGGTGGGGGGATGACACTTTCAGTTTGAATCCTAGTTATATTTTCTTCATTTCATTTTGATAAAATAAAATGACAACATTATTTGCTTTAAATACTGAAATTGTTAAATTTTCAGATCAATTTTTAGGCCAAATGTTGCAAAAACTAGGATTTTTCGGTGCATTTTTGCATACAATCTTTAATGATATTTCCTCAAATATTTTCGCAAGTGAGAGATCTAGTTTTGGCTATCAGTACTTATTATATCAATACACAACTTTCTATGCTCCATGCAATTTGATATTTTGAAAAAGTGAAAAATCAACTTCCTCTAATACCTACATGCAGGAGCAGCCAATATTAAAGAATGAAAGTTAAAAAAATCAAAAATTACTAATTATACAGATTTGATCATGAAAAATTGCAGTAACTATTCTTGAACAGTTGTTCTATGTTATGGTAAATTTGTACAAAAAAGAACCAAGCATAAAAAAGTTATAGTAAAAATGTTTGTTATTTTTTGCAAATATTATATAGTGTCCAAAATTAGAGAACAAAATTGTAAATACATCTGTAAATTACCAACATTAATGACAACCCTTTAGCATTAAAGCTGCCCTGTAAATATCAACTCTCAATGCTCAACACACTGTAACCCATCCCATGTATACTCTGCTATAATATATGATGACATTATCATAAATAACACAGGAAGTCTAACAAACAGTAAACCTTTGACTACAAATAGTGAGACTTTGAGAGCCAATATTTATGGGGCAGGTTTGAGCATGTTTAATGCTAAAGGGTTAGATAGATACAGTATATTATTAATAGTTATACAGGCCATGACTTGTAATTACTTTTGTATATCTATGAGAAGCGAACATCACAAATTTGTCATGTTCAGACATGATTTTGTCTCATTTCTTTGGCAGTTTCTACTACAAAACAGTCACTGTCATCAGTTTCCTTGCTCTAACATTATTACTGCAGGACTTTCAGAGATTTTCTATTGGAATGAAATTTTAACTTTTAGTGGGCCAAGTCATCAATAAATATAAATAACAATATTTGTTCTCTAACTTGGGATGCTACACTTTTTCTAATAAAGAATTTGTATTCTTAATTTTCATTAATTTATTTTTTTGGATGAAAATCCAAGTGAGTCAGAGTATTTACTGCAACTTTTATAATGATCAAATCTGTAGATTTTGAAATTTTTATTTTTAAACTTTTGTTCTCTAATATATCGACCACTACTGTCAATATGAGGGTGTGCTGGAAAATTCTCAGCTTAAAAAACTTCCCAAAATCTGGACAAATATCAATATTTTTTTTCCCTCAAAGGGTCTTGGTTAGGCTAAAAAAATTTTCAAACTCCCCCAGATATATATATATATATATATATATATATATATATATATCTATATATATATATATATATATATATATATATATATAAAATGTGTATGTATATAAATATACATATATATATATATATATATATATATATATATATATATATATATTGCGACCAGCATGAAACAGCCTGTCTCCTCTGAGTGTTGACTTCAATGTTCACTTTTATATATATATATATATATATATATATATATATATATATATATATATATATATATATATATATATATATATTATATATGCATGGTATTTATTGGAAAGCACTCAATATCAGTGATAGAGCTAACATATTTAGTTGGATTGATGTAAGTTTGTGGCCCAGGGTTTCACACTATTTGCAATCATCAGACAAACTTGTTTGTCTGACGATAGGGTCTGACAAACTCACATCAATCCAACTAAGTATATATATATATATATATATATATATATATATATATATATATTAATTATTTAAAAATTATAACATGAGTATTTTATCACATTACTACAAAAATAGCCATTTTGTTTCAACACTTCTGGTGTCTTGTCAAGTGATAGTGTTGCAAGTAAAATAAAAAAGTTTTTAAAGAGTTCAGAACCAACCACTAGCCCCACTATGGAGAATATTTTTACATAAGATGTAATGGCCAATCAAATTACAAGTATATGGTAATTCAAATAATGCGACAACAGACCCTTTTAATGTCTGACAGATTAGAAATGGATAGTCTACAAAAGTAAATCTACTTTCTGACAGGATATGAAGTAGCATTCCATTTTTCAGTCAGGGAAAACAAATTAAGTGTGCCTTAACATTAGGTCACAGGATGCTATCGGTAAAGAAGACTTAATCATTTTGATTCCTGTAGACATTGATTTCACTTTTTTATTTCTTTTAAATAAACAACAGTGATATCTACTGAAACATGTTTACCCACCAAATGTAATTTTTATAGTCATAAGCATTTATGTAAAAGATCATTAAATAGTAGATATTGGATTGGCGTTTACAAGAAAAGATAACTTTAAATTTTAAAATGTCATTAAAGGTTGGATAATTACAAAGTAGTTCTCTTTTATTATTTTTAAAGAATTATAAATTATATAAATAGGAAGTGAGTTTATATTGAGTTTAATGGCCACCAAAAGCAGCCTTCAAGCAAGCATTAGTATGGATAAATGTTTTGAAGAGTATAAGATTATACAAACAGTTTTGTAGATTCATATTTTTCAACAAATCATAATAAACATTTTTTACACTTTAACATTTTTATATTTGCTTCTAATTCAATCATTAGGAAAAGACGTAACAATTTAAGTGAAAGATAAAATTCTCCTTTGGTAAGACTGCATTTGTAAGAATAAAGATATGTAAAAGGACATTAAGAAAATAGAATTTAAGATCCAACTATACATTATGAACTCTGTACTTATAAAGGAATTATTGGTTTTTGTGTTAGGGAAAGTTAGTCATCAGATAATCTCTGAGTAGAATTAGCCATATTTAATTTATTGACCTGTCTTTGACTGATCATGCAAATGTGTCTATGAAGAAGAAATTAATGTCCTTGATAGAAAAAAGAAAAATCACAACTTTGTTCTGTTCAGAAAATAACGAATTAATATCTCAGTGGCAGTGATAAACTTTTCATTTGAAAATTGCTTCTATATACAATTTTGAGCTTCCTCTTGTTGATGTGCATGTGTGTGTGTGTGTACATATTTTAATTAATGAAATATCTATTAATAGCATGAGATATACAATATTTCCACAGATATGATGCAACTATTTAATACTGACAAAATGATAGTACCTTAATTCCCTTTAAAGAACTAACTTTAGGACTTCTTGCACTTACCCCAATGTTGCTTCCAAAACAGTCTTTCTGGACAGTCCATGTAATACACACAGGTTCTAATTCTTTCTGATAACCATTTCTCATTTTCAAATTGGTACTTGCCAACAATTTTTATTGTGAACTCTGGACCGGCTATCAATTTTCATTGTGAACTTTGAAGCAGCCAAAATAAAACAGTGAAGTCATTGTCTCTCATAATATTTCCGGATGTTATTAAATTAAACTGTGGAAATTTTGTTGAAAAGTATCTGTTACTTTTTTCTCTCTTTTTTATAATAGTATAGCTGGCTACTCGTATTTGAGGATACCCATCTACTAGGGCAGCTAACCAATCCCTGTTGCAGATGCTTGCTCAGGCACATTTGTGCTTATTCAACACCCACAGAGCCCACCTGTGGTTTATACTGCAACTATGCTGAGCAGGCCTTAGTTACAGTTTCTGGGAAAGAGCGTGTTATCTAGCATGATCAACAATTTGAACAAGGCCAGCACACTCAAGCCCTCAGCCACGATGACTTGTGACTTTGTGCTAGCACAGCTATTAATAGGCCCAAGGGTTCCATCTACCCAATTTCACTCACAAGGCTTGGATCAACCTGTGGTATGGTTTCCAGGCACTTTCCAAAGGTGTTGCATGCTGGGATTGACCCCCCTCCAGTCCGATAACATCAGGAAGTTACCTTCTTGACAAATCGACCATGGTGAGATTCAAACCCGGGTCTTATGGCCAGAATGCAAACGTCTAACCACTCAGCCACATGCCTATTTTATAATAGAGAAACAGTTTATAAATAGTTTATAACAGACTTTTTTTTAAAAAAATGTTATGATATAAAGATATCCATATTCTCATTTTATATAAATAAACCTTATTCAATAATATCTTGTAAATGACCCTTTCAAAAGTGTTTCTTAACAAAACTAATAAGCAGGATGATAGCAAATATTTCATTGGAGTCAAAAGATCAACACATGATAGCACTTTGGTGCATTGATAAGGAAATATTGGGAAAGCTGCTTTATTTGGTAGGCAGATATCGGAAGTGGACGCAACCTTCCAAATATATTCATATACTTTTAAAACGCTTAAGTACTTTAATGACATACATAATTATTCTCTTTCTTTTAAATAGAAATTAGAATATTAAATGTTTGAAAGTATTTTTGCCTAATTTTCTTTTTACCCTCTTTCATTACGGAATAATTTCAGTGTTTTCCATTCAGATTAATACTCAAGAGAAACACATTTTTATTTTTATTCTTGAGCCCATTTGTGGTAATAAAATAAGCACATCCATCTCCCCTCTCAATTGTAACTCTCTATTACAATAAATATAACATTTTCAGCACTAAAGCTGAATTAAGTTTAATAACACCTTCGACTTGGTGGTGTTACAGTATTGTAAATAATAAATATGTATTGATATTCAATAAACAATATTACCAGTATGAAGTTCTTATTTAAAATTTATATTTTTTCTTGCAACTTAATGTTAGTAAATAATTTAGAATGGTTTGGTTTTGCAGTATTATCTTATCTACATGCCTACATCTTGTAGATCTATGAAGGAAATAGTGTTGATAAATGTATGCTAGTATGTGTCTACTTATTTGAGTGTGTGTGTGTGTATATATATATATATATATATATATATATATATATATATATATATATATATATTGTGTATTTAGGCACCAATCCCTCTTTTATATATGTTTTATTAAAGGTACTGCAATTAAGCTTTTTATTTAATCTTTCTTCTGTTTGTACAAGAGTTTTCTTTTCGGGACACAAAATGTGTAAAAACTGTCCAAAGTTCTGAATTTCTGAGTGTTTTCAGTTATACTTTTAGCCATAATCAAAGATGATTTTATTTTATCTGAATGTATGGATTGTGTTATATATGTATCTAGTGTTATAGGGATGTTTTATTTTCCAAACACAGTCAGCACATTGTCGCCATATTCATAGTTAATGTTATTGAGTGTTGGCTTTTTCTTTTTTATTATTAGGGCATCCATTATTTTTAATCTTTTTTTTACATGTGGATGAGGTTATTATGCTTGTATTTTCTACTCGTATGTTTTAGATGGAGCCTGGTAGGTTTTTGTGTGTGTTTAAATGAGTTCTAATGGAGCTATGGTTGGATAGGTATAACGTAAGTCATCTGGATAGGTATGTAGTAGTGTGACCAATGTAATTATTTATGAGTTTGGTTTGATCAGGAAGACAGTCCTTTAAGGGACATTTGAACTCGTAAATAATATTGGTTCTTTGTAGTTTTGATTTTGCAGGTGTGTTGTTATTTTTTATGATAAGGTTAGCTGTTTTAAATTTTTTGTAATAGATAATTTAATTTTCTTGTTAGTGTTGACTGGGGTAGTGTATTTCTTTATGATATTTCTAAGTGAAGATTGCTTATAGTTGACATGTATTTGGCATTTGTAGAAGATGTTATTGTTTTTGTCTGTGTTCAGCATCATTATTAGTTACTTTGAAAAGAAATAGTCTAACTTGTTGGTTGAAGAGGTAGTTAAGAAAACCATTGCTAACTAGTGTCTGTTTTGTTGAATTCTTTAAAGAAAAGTAGATGAGAAGATGAATTTTCATTTGCTCTCTTTAGAAAATTTTTTATTACTGCTATTTTATATCTAAGTGGGCATTCACTCTTAAAATTAAAATGGCAGGAGTTTCTGCTAGTGTTTTTTTTTATATATAATTAGGTGGTGAAGCTGTTGTTACTATATTCTGCAAAAACATCTAAGAATGGGAGTTTATTCTTTTGACTCAGTTTGTAGGTAAAGTTAAGGACAGATTTTTTTTCAAATGTGGTTTTGAGATTATCTGTTTCTTGTTTGTTTTTAGCTAAAATAAAAATGTTTTCTACATAGCAGACATATTTTGGGTTTAGTGACCTGTTTAAATATCATGTTTTCTATGTGGGACATATAGCGATTAGAGAAGCATGAGCCAAGGAGATTTCCCATATTAACATCATTAGTTTAGATGTAGATCTTGCCATTATGGTCATAGAAGGAACTATGCATGCATGTAATAATTTTTTGAGGATATTTGGTTTGATGGATGGAGGTGGAATGGAATTATTTATTAATAAGGAGTTAAGGATTATGTCAATGGTTTGATCAATGAGGATGTTTGTGAATAAATTTTCAATGTCAAGTTGTTTTTCTACTTTTTAGAATTTAAAGAAATTCATGGATTGATGTGATGCTGTAATTGGTGGGTAGGTATGAGGCAATGATGTCATTAAGGAATTTTGATAGCTCGTAGATAGGGGTTGGAATCTGAGAAATGATTGGTCATAGTGAGTATCCAGTTTTGAGTATTTTGATATTTCTGTATAAGTATCCTGGTTGGTAGTCTCTGATGATTTTTTTGATTTTCAGGGAACCAGCATCAATGTTATTCAATGTTATCAGTTTATTGACAGATCTTTTTAGGGTGTCCATGGCAAGGGTTTTTATGATGGATAAACAAAAACCTGAAGAGTCAGTTGCTGTGCCCATTCAACGAACATGTGCTGAGATGCCTCCTTCTGCCTTGTGCAAGGATGGCATAATTTATTTCAAGTGCCCACTTTGCTAGGGACTGTAAACAAGGACACCTGGATGGGACATATAACCAGGTGTGCAGATTGCACCATGAAGTACATTGTTTTCATTTCAATGAGGTTGGACACATCTCATCTGAGTGTCAGGGGAAACGGCTCAGGGGAGAAGATGTCAATATCAGTCTCCTCCCCAAGAAAATAAGGAATGATGCACTGCCAGTCATCAAAGTGCTTGTAGATGAACAGAAGTTCATAGCCCTTATAGACTCTGGCTACTCACAGACACTAGTGAAATCTGTATGCCGCCTTTGGTTATGTTGAGAGGTGAAGGTGCTGACATCTAATGGGAAATTGCCATGGGTATGGTACAGTCAAATAGAATATTAGTCATGCTCAATCGCATGAACATTGAAGTCCTAGTTTTGGATGGAACATTGCTAGGCTTTGATCTGCTTTTGTTGGATTGATGTGAGCTGGGAGCTTTGGAGAATGTGCATCACTAAATCAAGAGAAATCCGCTTCCCCCAAAAAGATATACCCCAGTGTGCAGCCATTTCCATCAACAAACCTGATTTTAGTATGCAATTCGACCTCCAGAAGAAGGTTTGGAAAGCCTTGTGGAAATAGGCCAGTGGTCAAACACCCAAAAGATTGAAAAACAGTGTGCCAGAGTACACCATAGCTGATGCTGTCCGAGAGGAACACAACAAAGAACTGCAGCTGTGGCTAGACAATGAATGGCTGCTGCCATATCCTGAAAGTGGGCTTGATCCACCTAAGAGCCTGATTCCATTGATGGTGATGGTTCAGGAAAACAAACAGAAGTTCAGCCAGTGCTTGAAGACCTTTACTGGAAAGGCACATGTAAAAACAAGGGCAGCTGGTGAGGTATTCATAAGACAGTGGCTGGAAACACTTCGCTCACTGGTTGATGAGTATGCATTGACAATTGATGTGAAGCTGGTCAGATAATAAGAGGACACTGTATTTTGTCAGGTCTGTTGACCCTTCAATATCAACAACAGTTACAAAGTCAGTCATCGAGAATTGTGAAGCTTTCCAATCTATTGACCTGGTGCCTGTCACTGGCAGAAAGAAAAGCTGGGAGGGAAAAACAACTGGAGCAGGTTATCGATGGATATCATGCAGTGAACACTTCCTAACTCCTATTGATTGTGGTCCATCTCAATTTGCAATATGGAAACCACTTTGTGAACAAGGCTCCACCAGTCCCATTAACCAATTAACATCAATTTTTTTTCGAGCAGGGTCTACCAACCAAAATCTTAACTGACAATGAAATGGCTTTCACGTGTGTGCACTTCATAAAATTCCTCAGTGACTGGAGTGTGCAGCTTTAATTCTGATGTGCTTATGCACCTACTGGCAATTGTATAGTCAAAAGGAGTCACTGAAGCATTAAGACCATTACCACTAGAAAGCAGTGCTCAATACCAGAAGCAGTCTACTGGCATAATGTCACACTTAAGAACAACCTCTCATTGCCTACAGCACTGACAGACATGTTATATAAGTATCACATCCATGTAGGGAGCATCAATGTGACACTGCCACCTTTCTAAACATTTTCATCTTAGTGACTAGTTTTAATTAGAGTAGCATTTTTTTTGTCAAAATTGTGACAAAAATTTCTCTTCCTGTAGGGCATTATTATATATTCAATAATAATAATAATAATAATAATGGAATTCACCCATTACTGCATAAAGTTTCTTTTGTTGGCCAATATTAATCTTAGGACTGGCAAATTTTAATTTTAGGTAACCCCCTCTCTAAAATATTGGATGGCATGCACTAAAATCCCAAAGGTTGCCCAAATCTTTGGCCTAGTATAATATATATATATATGTATATTACCATACAACAGGTCCCTCTCATCTTTTCACCGACTGGACAAATAACTCCATGTTGTGTTTCTATTCTGGGAAAGGTCCACTGTATATTCACAATAGAAACAAAAGAAGGTAATGCTACAGTAAGAAATAAAGACTCCAATCGTGCTTCTAATATATTTGGTTATTTATTCAGAGATTTGCTTACACAGTTTCGGGCTCTGTAAGTGGCACTTGTAACAACTTCTGTTATTTCTACCATAAAAGCTTTTCCCTACAACCAACAAAATCTCTGACTCTCACCTATCACTCCTCTACCTATCTCTATATCATGACACATAGCTGGCAACTCTTATGGGTAGTATCAGAACTCTCTTTGATGGGCAGCCTGTACCCTGGCAACAGACTGTATTAGAATTACCTTGACAGCAGCCCAGAACTAACACCAGTTCTGTGACTCTTTATATAAGCCTCCAAGCATAATTTTCACTTATTTATTTTTTATTTTATTCCCTTTTAGTTAAGTGCGTTAAAGATCCTACTTTGCAGACTTTACTACTGGTCATAAAAACACAACACACTTCAAACCCAAATTTAGGGCCTTCTTGACTTTGTGAGTGTTTTAGGCCAGCCATATAGGGGATCCATCGTGTCACATGTATACAGGGTGTGACGGATAAATTGTCATCTAAGTTATACAACAGTTAAAATAATACTGACATCTCATTTTAACAGATATATTTACCAAAATTACACAAAAATATCTTTAAATACTAAAGAGTAAATTTATTCAATAAAATTGCCATTGGCTTCAGACTTGGCCTCCAAACAGCCAGAATCTCATGCAACTCTTCTGGACAGTTTCCTTGTTTAAGTTGGTGAATGCTGCCATAATCCTTGTCTTCAGTTAATCTTTGGTGTTGCAAGGAGTTTTGTTGGTCTCTCACAATTGCACCACACAAATAATCAAGGGGGTTGCAGTCTGGAGAGTTAGATGGCCAAATGTAAGGGTTGATATGATTGCAAAAATTGTCTGACTGTCATGACTGGGTTCTCCTGCTTGTGTGGCATGGTGCAGAGTCCTATTGCTAGACATAGGGACTTCCAGCAGCCACCCTCCACCAGGATAATATTACCCCCACAAGGCACGATGTAAGCCTCCATATTGTGTCTGAGTCCCTCACCAACAAATTCAGGAATTCTTTTCTTATCAGAATGGGTTTTCTGAGCTTCTGTACCTTCGTAATCACCATTACACTCATCCAACTTTTTCCGAATCCTCTGCACTGTCACTCAATCACTCTGAAGTATTGCTTCTGGCATAAATGCCAAGCAGTACAGCATGCCATTTCTAGCAGAGTGAATTGCATCATGGTGCTCTTTTTCTCACAGAGTTCAACTGACCCTACTATACTGACAAAATCAGAAACAAACAATGCACATGTGTGAAATTAAAAATATAAAATGGTGACAATTTACCTATTGCACCCTGTCTATGAAAAACACAGAGGAGTGAGATGTATTTCTTTAAGGTTTCATCTTACATCAAGGTTTTCACTCTCATATCTATGCCTGTAAAAGCAAGATAATCATTACAGTATGAGAAATTATTTTACTAAACTCCCTTTGTGGCTTTGTAATTTTCAGTAATGTTTCTCTGATAACATTTATTCATTTCCTTTACCAAACAGTTTTTGCTTTCATTCTTATTGTCTTTGATCAGCATTTATCCAGATCTAATCATCATGAATAAGAGGAAGAGTCCTTTCAATTTTACTCGCCTTGTCTCATTTATAAGGGGATTATTTTCAACAGTAAAATAAACCCTACATAGAAGTTAGTCTGTGTAAGAGAAATTAATTTGAAGAAGAGGAGTAAATTATTCCGGAATAAAAGAAAGACCATATCATTTGTACAGGTGCTATGGAAAATTACTGCTAAAGAACTAAATGTGAATAAAAAATCAACACAAAATGTTGAATGTGGAGGCAATGCACAGAATACAGATCTTGGTAAAAGTTAGTTATTCATTTAGATTTGTCTTTTTTTCAAACTTTTTTACCACACAATTTGATAAAATTTATTCAACTTTCCAACACACCTTTTTTCTTTGACTTTGTATTTTACAGACAGACTTCTCTAATTCACTGTCTTCTGTTTGATTTCACCCTAATAAAACAGCTTCTGCTCAAATAAAAGTGGAGCTCTCAAATGGACATTATATGTGTGTATGTGTTTCTGATTAAATGGGGTTGGCTTTCTGTTGTACAGAAAAAGAAAAAAATGAAAAAAGTCTGCTTGAATGAAAAGAGAAAAGCACAAAAAATGATTTCATTTTTAAATCTTTTTTATGAATGTTCTTTGCTTTTCTCAACTGTCTGTCTGTTTATCTTTAGGCATATGTGAAGACATGCATTTAAATAAATATTTTTACTGAGTACATGCCATATATACAATTGTATAACAACATATATATATATTTATATATATATATATATATATATATATATATATATATATATATAAAGTGATTCACTAATGTGTCTTATTTATTAGGATGTTTCTGTGTTGAGATATGTATATGTCTGTTTGTAAGTGTGAAAATAATTTTTTGTATAGTATTTTCCAATCATGGCTGATGGAAGGAGGTTTATTTTGTAAAACACTTGTCTTCTCTCAATAAATAAAAAAGTAGAAAGAGCGAAGGAAATTGCTAAGCCAAAATTTTCTGATTTATTTTCAAAGTACAAAAAATGAGCTTTCTCTTATTATTTATGGAAAAATACATCCACAAAATTTTGTGCCGATGTGTGTGGTTTTTTTTTATCAGATAAACTGAAGTAACAAAATATGTAGATACAGTAGTAAACTGCTTTGTTCCTTGTAAAAATAGACTCAGCTGGATGACCTGTATGAGATATAATAGGTAAGGCTGTAGTGTAGCTGCACCAGGCATTGGATATGGACAATAATCAGTGACTAATAAAGATACCAGTGGTTACTGTACTTCACCTGAATCAAAGGACATCACCATTAAGACTATTGCTTGGTCAGGTCATATTTGCAACTCTTTTGAGCAGATTGGTAACTTTATGTATGGAGGAAACTGCATGAGTTCAACCTGTCAGGAGGGTATTATGAAAGCTGGTGGTTCCTCTGTAATAGTTAAGGTGGGGGATTTTCTATTTAACTTTGCAAGATAAAAGTGAAATCTGTTTTAGCAAGTGTGATATATACAGTTTATTTGCAATGTGGCCATGTTTCCTGTTGGTGATAATTTGTTCCAACAAAATAATTCAATCTGCTCCTGCCCAATCATTTGCAGGTGTCTTGAAACTAAATCCATGAACAGTCAGATGACTTCCAGGTACTCCATTGACCCTTAAACTTGCCAGATTTAAACTTCATTGAGCTTAGCTGAGACATGTTACAAACATTCTTTTCAACCACACTAAACACAGTTGAGTTATGGACAAAATACTTGGTTAGATGTACCAAAGTTAGATGTACCTTTTAGACTCTATATCACATCATATTTCTGTTATTATTCATAGAGGAACTACATGCTCTAAAACAGATGTCTCTAATTTTTTTGCATCTGTCTATATTTCTGAGATGAGGTATTATGTACACTATTTGTTGTCATATTTATCACAACGTTTCGGTTTTTAGAACAGTCTACCCCAGCAAGCGAAATAAAGGGTTCAGTTCAACATTCCAACCACTTGAAGAAGGCTGGAGCATACAACAGCCGAAACACTGTGATAAATATGGCAACAAAAATGAGCATGATAGTCCGAGCAATGTAAATAGTGAACTTTTTATTCATTTTGAATTTTATTTACCATCATTGAATTCCAGCCAGGTTGCATTTGTCAAAAGATTTGTCAACATGACAAGTGTGAATTTATAATTTTCCCATGAGCAATAGTATAAGTTAAAAAGCTTTAGTCAGAATTTCAACTTGTTTTGCTGATTGCATTTTCCATGCTGATAACCATTACGTTATGGCTCACTATGATTTATTATGTATATACATATTTGCCTATATTATTATATGCATGACTGAAATGAATATATCTTAATGTATTTAATCTATCCTTCTATGAGAAGCTTATAAAGAGAAGCTATTTGTACAGATGGATGCCTATTTATGTACGTCTGAATTATGTGGAGTTTTTTTTTTGTATACATTTATATATTTTGTCACTGTACATGTTAAATTATGCATCCATTTAAATATGAACTAATTTGAATGGATGTACATAATAAAGCTATGTATGATGTGTTTTGCACACCTATTTTTGATAACTGTTCTTGCATATAACACTCAGCCAGAAACCTGGGTGCATATATACTGTTATATCTAAAACATGTTATTGGTAGATGAAATTTGCTTGCAGACCAATTGACCATAAACTGTATAAAGAAAAGAAAAAAATTTCACCATCTTGGAAATGTTTTTTATAATGCAGCCTCCTTTCTTCACAGTTGTCAAGTATTTTTCTGTGACATTAACAAATGTCTTTGTGTCTTTTGTTCTGCTATGGAAAATTCCACCCTGCATACTTGGCAATTATATTCCAATCTTCCTTAACTAGTTTATCTCTCCTTCGTTCATCAAGGGACACAGACCTGGAAATATGATCATGATAAGATTTTCATAGTTATGCTAATAAAGGGTGTGGTCTGTGTACTCCTCGTGTTTATCATAAGTGACAAAAGCAGAAATTTGTTTGCAAAGAACAATTTGTTAACTTTATCTGGCATAGGGCATTAGTTGTGAGGCACCTAGTGAGGATCAAACTCACAGCATTGCTAATAATCTCTTCATGGTAGACACACTAAACCTTGTAAAACCAAAGCAACACAGAATATCTTTCTCATTTCTTTTCATTTCATGACATACAGTGTACACAAATTTTATAAGATAGTTTATCAAAATGTTTTAATAAGAAATGAAAGCAAAGACAGGTAGATTACTTAAAAATATAAAAATACATCCCAAATATTAATGTGCTGGTTAAAACTACAGGTGTTTTGTGATTTACTAGGCAAGATTTTTCAACTATGAATTTGGTTGGTTTGATTTCTCATTAAAACAGAAACCATAGATCATACAAACTTTATACCTTTCCTTTAATCTCATTAAAACAGAAACCATAGATCATACAAACTATATACCTTTCCATTAATCTCATTCAAACTGAAACCATAGATCTGATTAACTCAAATCCTGCTTATCTTAAGTAATGATAAAACCTATTTTTAAGCAATTTTTAAACTTTATTTTCATAGTAACATAGTGCTTACTTTTATTTCAGTTTGCAGTTCAAAATGATAAAAATACTTTTTATGTAAGATTTCAGGTTCCTGGCTGATCACAAACTATCATTGGCCATTTTGGATTTAGAGATTTTGCCAGTATACACCAGCAACAGAAGTTAATGATTCTTCTGGTATATTAATGTCCTAGAGGATCTAATCAAATTGGTTGAGCATCTCACCTTGCAGGGTTTTCTTTCAATTAAACAATATGACTTTTGCTTCTCTAGGTCAACTGCTGATGAGTTAAGTTATTGCTGAAAGAGTCTTTAAAGCTTTAGATAAGAATGATGAAACTCAGGCAGTTGCTTTATAGATCTCAAAGGCATTTGACAAGGTTTGACATGCTGATCTTCTTCACAAATCGAAAGGTTATGGCATTTCTGGCAGTTTCTTTTCATTTGATTCAATCTTATCAAATCACAAAATAGAAGCTGTCTTCAATGCCTACTCTTTTAGATCTTTTTACATTAATGCAGGTGTCCCCAGGACTCTAACCTTGAACCTACTTTGCTCCTAATTTTCATCAACTTGGTATCAATGCTGACGACAGAATTACTTACTCCTGTCTTATTGGTATGTCTGATAGGTTCAGTTGGTCAAATTGGCATCTGATCACAAAAATGACCTTCAGTTTTTTGTTAACTGGGGCAGGAAATGATCTCCAAAATGAAACTGCCCTCTTTTAATCATCTAAGAGAACCATTTTTGCCTTCCTCCAGCATGGCTGATGCTAACCTCCAGGAGAGTGACTCATTGTGCCTTCTTGGACAAACATTTTCCACTGACACAAAGTGGAAAGAGTATATGGAGTCAATTGCTAAGTCTGCTACTAGGAAAATTGGTTCACTGTGTTGAGCTAGACAATTTTTCTTGCTAGAAACTATCTTAGATATTTGTAAGTCCACTATTCAGTCATGCATTGAATATTGCTGTTAAATCTGATTTCGTGCTTTTGCTATGTATCTAGATATTCTTGATAAAATCTAAAGAAGAATCTGCAATATTATTTATCTTCACATAGCATCTCATCTTCAATGATCTTCTCACCATTGTAACATAGTTTCCATATGCCTTTTCTATAACAATTTTCATGATAATTGTTTTGATAAGCTTTCCTCTTTGGTACCTTGACTTCACAAAATGCAGTATTAGATTAGTAGCTTGGTTTCATCATTTTACAGTTAAAGTTACTAGATGTTCTATGCTAACAGTTTCTTCTCTCACACTTCTCGCTTGTGGAAATCTCTTCTGACTTCTTGTTTCCCAGTCAACTTTGATTTTCAAAAATTTAACTGCAATGTCAATCATCATCTTCTGTTTCCTTGATTCCTGTTCTTTTATTGTCCTCTCTTCTTAATAATATTTTTTTCTCAGCTTCTTTCACTTTCAGTAACCTCTTCCATCTTAGTGGCTTTATTGTCTTGCGTGTGGTGAAATTATTCTAAAAAAAAATGATTTAAGCTTCAGTTAGAAATTAACCAAAGCTTTAAGTTAAGTAAATACTCTTTCTTCTCAAATCAGCTTGCAATCTCACTTGAGAATGTTTATTTTTCATTAGACAATCATACAATAGAAAAGCTACATATGACCAGTACGAAACAGTGTACTTGGGGCTTTTAGACGCATGTAAGATAACTACAGTGTGTGGCAATAAATTCCTTATTTAAAATTGTTAATAACTTTATTATTAGTTATGGGTTGATTTTTCATAAAACCTGTTTTATTTTAAACAGTATAATGGTTGAGGTACGATACACTGTTAAAATGATATCTTTTACACTAATTCTTCTAATCTGGATGTTGAAGAAGTATATACCACAGATCCCGTAGTCATCTTGGAATGACAATTTCTGATGATTTTGGCATCTACGGAAACACTAGGTCCATGAATACTGCACCAAAATTTCTACACTTGTACAATGAGCAGCCACACTTTGTAACAGGTTGTTAGCTAAGCACACTCATGCTGTGTCAGACATTATGCCATTCCACACTTGACACTCTGAAATAAAAACAAATATTAGTAATAAAATTCTACCACTTTCGGTATCACAACATATTTTGTTTCATGCAAATGTGGGGATATTAACAAAAGTTATAAGTAATTTTCAATAGAGAGTTTCTTTCCACCCCCTGTATTGTTTGGAAGTCATATTGTTACAGGGAAACCCTGTTTTGATAGTAGCTATTTCATGTTTGTTAAGAATAAATATTATTTTATTGAAAAAGCGATTAACACCAAATAATCTACCATTAATTGGCAGTTGACTGAGTAAAATACAACATAATTAAAATACAACATCAATTAATTCATTCAATGAAGAACTGAGGATGCTCACTACAACAATTTTCCAATTACAACATCTATTAATTAGAACACAACACCAATTAATCCTTTATTAATTAGTATACTATTGAAGAGTTGGGTGAAATCAAGTACAACAAAAATCTAGATGCAACAATTACAAAACATATTCTATACAGCTGCATTTATTTACTCACAGACATACATTCTCATTTATATATCAATAATTATGTATATGAGGAGGCACAGTGATGTAATTGATAGCAGCTTGGATTGAGGAATCGGAGAGCCGAGTTCGAATTCCAGTCAAATCCATTGCATTCACTTACATGCTAATACCCTTGGGAAAGGTACTAATACTCTTCTTCTCCCTCCTGCTATGGGTAAATAGCAGAACAGACCAGGTTCTATAGTTTTTGATGGCAACTGGTCTACCACAGAAAGAAATGGCAAACTACTATGAAGAAAAAAATCTGCCATGTCAGTCATGTATCGAAAGGTACATGATCACCTAAGCATGTATCATGCATGGCACATACTGAAATTCACTTACATGCTAATACTTTTGGGATAGGTTTGAATCCTCTTCTTCTACCCCCAGCTATGGGTGAATAGCAGGACAGACTGGGTTCTATAGCCCTGGACGGAAACTGGTCTACTGCAGAAAGAAATGGCAACCTACTGTGGGGAAAAATCTGCCTTGTCAGTCACGTATGGAAGGGTACATGATCACCTAAGTGTGTATCACTCATGGCACATAACTGACTGACTGATGTATACACTTATCCTTTCATACATACATTTATGCACTTTACATAAACAGTTCAAGTCTGTTCATAGAATTATTCATGTATATTCAGAATATTGTTCTCATTGTTGACAATAGTCCAAATGTAAATAATCATAACTCCTCATGCCAGAAATTCAGACACATATGTAAAATTAATTATTCAATCATACTCCCCAATTAAATGTATGAATTTAGACACACACACACACACTGTTATGGTGAAACACACCTATTCTATAGTTATTAGCCCCCCCACCTAATATAAGTAGGAGTAGTAAGAGGAACACGGGTCAGTCGATGTCGGATGACAGTAGTTGACAGTTAGTCGAATACGAAAGTAGTCAGCGACCACAACAAGAATACTCTGCGTAATACCTATTATATCAAGTTCCTAACATTTGGTACGTTGAACTTATTTAGGACCGATTTTAGTACAAATACAGGCCTCCACTGCGAAATAACTCCACAACAACTTTGGCGACAAGTATTCGCACTCATACGGAGGAAGAAAAAATTTGTTTGCCACAATAACTTCGGCGACAAAGTCTCAGATTCACACTTAAAAAAAAAAAAAAAACTTGACAAAGTTTGTCGCAAGCTGAGACGTCGACTTAGTGACGAAAAAATCTGTCGAGAAAAGAAATATTTTTCTCAATAATACAGTTTGCTCAAATAGGTCACGAATTGCAAATTCGTAGGACCCCCCTCTACAGTATTTAATTATTGTGTAAACTTTTTGCTAAGATGGAGGAATGCAAAAGTCTATTCCAGGAATTCTTTAAGTTCAAGTCGGAACAACAGACGGAAATATTAGAGCAACAAACAACATTCCACATGCAGCTACAGGAGGAAACTTTCAATAGACAAATGCAATTCCAACAAAAAATGGAACAGATGCATAGGGAGTTTCAAAACAAAATTCTGGAAATAACTGAGAAGAGGAAAGAGAAAAATCTACAAAATGATTCTTTCCCAGAGAATACAATATGGAATTCAATTGAAATATTCATGTACAGTCCAGATGAAGAGATAACTTTTGCGGAGTATTGTAATAAAATATACAGACGTGTACAATGAGGACTGCCACTCGTGGTCTGAAGGAAAGAAGGTTAGGCTTCTTTTAAGCAAATTAGGAACTGCTGAGCATAACAAATTGGTAAACTACATTTTACCGAAAAAAATTAGCGAGTTGACATTTACCGAGGCGGTAAATATATTAAGTGAATTATTTAGTAAAAAGACATCTCTGTTCCACAAGAGGTGGAAATGTTTGAATCTGATGAAAGATGATGAACAAGACTATATAACGTACGCAGCCAATCTGAATAAGCATTGTGAAGAATTCAAGCTGGCAGAGTTGAGCGTAGACAATTTTAAGTGCTTGGTGTTTGTTCAGGGGCTGATAGCGGAAAAAAACGCAGAGTTGAGAAAATTAGTAATGGCAAAATTGGAAAGCGATCCAAGTATTACGGTACAGAAAATGGCAGAAGAGTACACAAGATATGTTAGCGTAAAAAAAGACGCAAAAAAGATAGAACAGTCTGGCGTTTCGCATGTAAGGAAAATGCAGTTAGTCGAATACAAAAGTAGTCAGCGACCACAACAAGATTACTCTGCTTAATACCTATTATATCAAGTTCCTAACGTTTGGTACGTTGGACTTATTTAGGACCGATTTTAGTACAAATACAAGCCTTCACTGCGAAATAACTCCACAACACACACACACATATATATGCCTTCCTGACTATCTTGTATACACATGGTCAACTACTAAGTTCATTTCAATAACTGCATTTTCAGATGATTAAGATAAAGTTGCAATGCAATTTCATGAACAGGTCTTTGCAGTTCAAGATTACTTGATGAGCAGAAAAAGTAATCTGTGAATTATGAAACAAAAAAGATTCAAAATGTCTTCTTTCCAAACTTACAGCATACATGCAAGCAGATGTGAATCTTTATCTAAATTTCTAGCCTAATTCCATGATAGATGGCAATGGATATAGCAGCCATTTTGCTACTGCTACTGTCTCAGCAAGTAAGATAATTAGGGAAAGGATTTCTAATGTATGCATTCATCAATTCATTTTTGTCTTCTATCATGACTAACAAGTGAAAAAGATCACATTAAAAAACAAAAAGAAACTGATTAGACAGAGTCGATAGGTTGACTTATGCCTTCCCAATAGTTTTAATATAAAAGTGGTGTAAAGTCTTAACTATAATTTAAATTTGGTTATCATAATTATGTTGTATACTCTCCCTGCCTTGTTCTGGGGAGGTCTTGGCCACTGCACCAAATAAGCAAAATGTTGTATAGCCTCCTCATTCTAGAGGTCTCTTAGTTGACAGTCTTGAAGTGATCATAATAAAGTTGTCTTCCTCTCTTCTATTGGCTGGAGTGATCGCTAGTTGGTTTGTTTGGACATAAAATGAGAACTTCAACAAAAGGGATTTTTAAACTTATCTATTTTATTAAACACATTGAGATGTTCATTTTTAACTAGCCAGTGGGGTTGCTCCACGTTCGAAAATCAAAATCCCTATTTTGTCTATCATCTGACTTTAAGGTTAGCCTCAGAAAGTTTAAGCCAATACACTGCCACTAAAAAATAATAGTCTGAAACTATTATTTAACATTCCTTACCTAACTTTCTAGCTGTTACCATAACTTTTATTACAGTATATTTTTATAAAAGTTCTATGTTATATGCTTTTCTATTTAGACTAGTATACTTATTTTGTTTGTTATACTTACAACTTTTTGAAAGTTGTACCCTCCTTCTTTATAAGTCTGGTATACTCAGTATAAATGGTGTCTGATTAGTTGGGGAACAGGTGTGAGCTCCTGATGTCCTAGAATCATATATCAATGGGTGTAGTCAGGTGTGGTTCCTGAAGATCTTAATCCAAATGTCACCACACTGTCCATATACAGATGCATGGTGGCTGTTGATTTTGGGTACTAATTTGAGAGTTATTATTCTGCTTTTGATATTCTTGATCATTACCACTACCAACTAAGATTGTACCTAACAAGACTCAGAGGTTCCTGTTAAACTGAGGTTTTTCTGTTGTTTCACTGGAAATCAAAACAATGTGAAATAAACTGATCAGAAATAATGACCAAATGCCATTGTATGATTTAAGGAAATTTACTCCTTGGCAAAGAGAAAAAAAAACGAGTTAATTTGCAGTGTAACACCTGCAATCAGTTTGCATTAAAAATTTCCCAAATACTTTAATTTAAGTGTAATTGTACATGTTCCATTCGAATCTGGCTTGATAAATTTGATAAAATCTACCATTTTGGAGTTATCGACAGTGAAATTTGGGATTCAATCACATCGTTGGTGGCAGCCATTGCGTTGTTTGCATATATTTGCTGCAGAATGCTAAAGGTGGAAGACTACAGAAAGCTAAGCATGGAACTGATCTTTCTTGTCTAAATTTGTCTCAATTACTGTGCGTGAGAACTATTTACATAGATACGCTCAGTTTGCACAATGACACCTGCACTGATAGCTGTTCTGCAGCGAATGTATGCAAACAACACCCGTAATGGCTGCCCGCGACGCAAATGAATCTGAACTTTCACTGTCAACAACTCCAAAACAATAGATTTTATCAAGCCAGATTCGAATGGAACATGTACAATTACACATAAATGTAAGTATTCTGGAAATTTTTAATGCGAACTGAGTGCGGGTGTTACACTGCAAATTAACCGAAAAGAGTTTAATAAAGAAAAAGAATACTGAATGTGAAACATTGGGTGTTTTTTTGGTGTGAAAGTATTTACAACCTGCTGACTATGGGTTTTTTGACTGTATTCATATATGACAATAATCATTTAAAGGGAATTCTTGCAACCATTGCATCTTAATATTGCTTTGGGCATTCTGCAACTTTTCAATTCCAAAAGGCCATCTGCTGCTGCTAGCTGACTTTCACTTTCTCATAATATCAACTTTGATTTCAACTCTTGGCGACCCCTGATGATTTGAATTTAACTTTCTTGACAACTGCAACAAATTACTTGACTCTTCTTGGTTCTCTCTATCACTGATGTAAACAGTGAGACCCCATCTTTACCTCTGCTACTTGTAAGTGCTGGTTTTTATAGAGAATTGAGTATCACTTTTAACCCTACAAGTGTCTCTCGAGAAGCAAATTTCTATTGTTATGAACCTGAATTTTTGCCTCCTTGTCAGACCCAGGCTACCTGTCAACACTGAATTCTCAAGGAAAAGCACAAACCAATAACATAAGCGATCTTAGGAAGAGACAATGGTAATGTCTCTATTCTTGGTTGTTAATTTTTTCTATGTTGTGCCAACATGTATCAGTTTCATAAGTTTTGAATACATTATTTATTTTAGCATGTTATGATAATTCTGTTTTTCTATTTTACCAGTTGACTTTGGCCTTGACACATTCCATTTCAATAAGTGCTTGAACTCCAAGGTTACCTAAGAGTGCATTTAATGTAAATTTATAGTCCCAATTCTCTTCAATCTTCATTTTACAGTTTGAATGAATATTTTAAAACTATTTTTTCTTTATTTTAACCTGTCATTGATTCCTGCTTTAATTAGCATTTTTTTTTAATCTGCTAGCTTAACTTTTTCACAGATGGAAGTCATTTGCAGCTTTTATGTGCTGATAAAACCTCAAACAAGGTTGTTACCTTCTTATATCAGTAAACTTCTCAGAAGTTTTAATGCTTCCAAATTCCAGTAAGGTTATAGAGTACAACAGACACCTGAAGATGGACGGTACAAAGGCCAAAAAGTTATGAGTATAACAAACAAGTTATGTTTTCTAGTTCAAACAGAAAGGCATATAATATTAATTCCTCTTCTAAAATATTCCAACATAAATTATGTTATATTTTATTGTTTATTATTGTTATTAATCTCTTCTTTTGTCTAATTTATAAATTAAACTTTAGATCTTCTTTGCTTTTCACTGTTTTTCCTCAACTGATCCCAGGAATTAATGTCTTTTGTCAAATGCAAACCTTAGTATATTAGTTCTTGTTTTTGATCTTCCTTTCTTGTCATCTTTAAAAATTGGAAACAAAGATGAAAAAAATGGAAAGTATTAATGATTTTTTTTAAATAACATTTGCTCCGACTAAAAATTATGCCTTTTAATAAAGCAATCCATAAATTAAATTAAAAAGGAATGTTCAAAATTAGTTCTCAAATGTTTCACTATCCTGGATATGTGTGCTTAATTCCAGACCTTAGCAATTACATAATTATGCTGAAATAGTTTACCTGAGAGGTTTTTCTGAATATTTACTTTATTTCACAATCCAAAATGGCATAAACATGTTCTCTAGGATTCATATCGGAATGACTTTTGTTATTTTATATATATTTTTTATTATTCTCAGACTTTTTTTCTGCATTGTATGACTTATTTTAAGAATGACTTTTGTTATTTTAGATCTTTCTTCTTAACATTTTCAGATTTTTTATTGTATGAATGTCCATCTTCCTATTCTTTCTCTTTTTTTAGCATTTTTTGTTTTTTTAACCTTTTTATTTATTTTTTGCTTTTAATAACTGTCAACAAATATTGGGAGAAATCTTTCTTACAAAATGAATACACACACACACACACACACACACACACACATATATATATATATTTTAGATATTTTTCACACACCACAGGCACTTTGAACAACCAGTGTTCAAAATTAATTCCAACAACAAAACTAAAATCTGTCATTTTTAATAGTGAGTTGTTGACAGTTTGAACAAAATTCTTGGCCTAAGGAGATATAACTAACAGTGGTGGATTGGGTGAGTAGGAGTGTAGTGATTATAAAATATCTATACTGGTACTTTTTTTTACATATACAATGATTTCAGTAGTTCATAACAGAGTGAAATAGATCAATTTGCATATGCCTTCAATTCTGAGGAGGGTCTACCCCATCCCTAGTAGAGGCCAAGAGGAAACTTTGGTTAAGAATATCAATAGTGTAAAAAAAATCAAGTAGTGTCATTTAGAATAAAATGTTAATATTTTAAAGAAAATTCATAAATCCATTTAAATCCAATCCTTACAATTTTTATTATTCAGTAATCTTAGATAATATATACAGTAGGTTAAATAAATATCTGTCATGTTCACTATTTACATTATTCAGACTATTGTCCTCATCTTTGTCACCATATTTATTACAACATTTGGCCGTTGTACTCTTCAGGTGGTTGGAATGTCAAACTGAACCCTTTATTTCGCTCACTGGGGTAGACTGTTCTAGTTCTACATGCCATGTTTAATGGTTGTCAATTATCAGTTATCTCCTGTTAATTTCTCTCTCCAAGTTCTCCTTAACCAGGTATTGAACTCACACTTTTTGGGTCCTGTCACTGGATCTAACCAACGCCTTTATCCACTGTGCTATGGCGACAAAGATGAGGACAATAGTCCGAATAATGTAAATAGTGTATGTAATACCTCATCTCAGAAATATAGACAGATCTGTCATGTTTAAAAGAATTATTATTTAATCAATTAAATGCATGTAAATTTATAACAGCAGTATTAAATTTATCATGTAGCAAGTTACAAATGTTAGGAATGAGAAAATTCTAACCACACATCAATTATTTAAGAATAATAAGAAATATCTATAACATATAAGTAATTACTAATTAAAACTTGTTGCGTAACATTTCTTAATTAAGATTATCACAAATTGTTTCTTGTAACCACAATTGTCTGTTGCTACAGCCCAACAAACATAGCTGAAGCAGATTAAGTAGAGCATTGCTACAATGACCTATCTTCTCTTATTTAACAAATACCTCATCATAATGTCACATGGATTGGCGGAGACTTCAATGCTAAACTGGGTAAAAATGACGGATACGACCATTCATTCCATGAAAATGCAAACAGAAATGGAATGTTGCTACATGATTTTATAATGGAGAAACAAAATGGTCTGTCAGAACACAAAATTTCAGAAGCAAAAAGGAAAGAAATGAACATTTACATATGCAAATGGTGTCAGATCTCAAATTGATTTCATTCTCATCAATGAAAAATGGATCAACAGTGCAGTAAATTGTGAACCTTCAACTCCTTCAATACAGTGAGCTCAGACTATCGCATTGTCACTACCACCATTCAGACATCTTAAGAGGGACTTCTTTAAGGCCATGGTAGAATCTGTCTTGCTCTATGGCTCAACAACATGGACACTGATGAAACACCAAGAAGCATCACTTGATGGAATATACACAAGGATATTATGAGTTGCATTGGACATCAACAAAGAAACGCCTGTATGGACACCTTCCTCCTATCTCAGTTTCGCTAAAAGAGAGATGGCTTCGGCTAGCTGGTCACTCTTGGAGAAGTAAGTCAGAACTTGTGAGTGACACACTCTTATGGAACCCATTGCACAGCAAAAGATTGGTTGGAAGACTCTGGGTGCCATCTGGTGGACCTGTTGACAGCAATGTCTGACAGAGATGGTTGGCTGGAATGAGTCAGGAGAATCCAAGAGAAGTTCTCAACCTGATGATGTTTCTTGTAGAATGTTACAAAAATGAGGTAGCAATTCACTGGTACATTTATCATTCTTCATGGCATATAACTTTTAACTTGGCAAGCTTAGATGGTTCACACTTCCCAAACTTGAAGTTTCAGCTCTTTCCATAAATTTTCTATCTGGCTCAGATCCAGTATTTGGCTAGGCCACCCAAGAAGTTTCATATGTTTCTTCTTAAATCAAGTCTTAATTTCCTGTGTTGTGTTTTTGGACCATGGTCTTGTTGAACCACTTAACCTCACTTCATGTAGTGTTAAGTATTCGAGATGTTCTTCAAGAATTGCACAATACTTGATCATGTTCATTGTTTCTTCAATGATGATACAACTATCACCATGCTTCATAGTGGGTATAATGTTCCTTGGATCATAAGTGTTGTGGATGTGCAGATGATGAATTGGATAGTGGCTTATAATGAGAAACTGGAGAGCCAAGTTCAAATTCCAGTCTACATTATTACATATACTTATGCATAAATACACTTGAGAAAGGTATGAATCCACTTCCTTCCTCCAGCTATAGGTTAAATTGTAGAACTTGTGTCTGGAAAATCATTGTTATTCTCACAAAAAAATTGTTAATGTTATATTCATATGCCAAAAGTAAAATTTATTCTTACAACCAAAAATGTTTCAGCTTTAAGTAACCAAGGGTTGATATGGAATAAAAAAGCAATTAATCTATCAATCAACTGTAAGTGTTGTTCTGTTCCCTCCACCCACAATAATAGTCTAGTTATTGCCAAATAGGTTGACGTTGGTCTTCTTTCAGACATAGAATAGATAAATTGCCAAAGTAGAACATGTGAAATCACTTTGTATCATGTCACAGAATAATCTCAAAAAATCTTGAAAAGTCAAACATTTAAATTCAATTAAAAAAATCAGTAAAGTTATTTTTTGTTCTTTTGCCACTTATTATTCTTATTCCTCAAATAATTTGTTATATATAAAATTTATGTGGTGATAATTTTCTAATTCTTAGCATTTGTAACTTGGCACATATCAAATTTCATACTCTTATGATAAATTTACATTTGAGGAAATAATGAATATTTTTGTATATTACAGATATTTATTTAATCCACTGTAGATAATAAAACCAGACACACATTTTGAGTAACAATTAATTCTATATGCCTAATCTCTATATGTGCCTGTATTGATGTATATAATTTGGCATGTAATAAGTTGTTGTTTTTTTCTGTTCTTAGAAATATATATTTTTTAAATACTTTTTTTCTTTTATCCTTATTTTTCTTTGCTAAATAAAAGCAAATGTGTTTTTGTTACCCTGACAACATTTGTGTGTTTGCATAGAAATGCAAAACCTCTGAGATTATGATGAGATATTTGTTTTTCAGCTGATGGGTGACTGGGTGGGTGTCCCTCAAGTCCATCTGGACTTGAGATGACATTGTTGGGATTGAGACCACTATCAGCAGAACAGAAAAAGCACTAACTACAAAAGCATCCTTCAAAAATCAATACATCATCCATTTAGGCTGCAGGTCTGGAACCATTCCAAATTAAGATTCCAGAGGAAATAGAGAGAAGAATGCCAATGACTGCTTCTCTTCCTTAGATTTCTTTATTTGGCCAATAGATGCTAAGCAGAACTTAGTTATATTCTTCTATTATTTAGACCAACATCTTCATGTTTAGAAATCAAAAAAGCCTAAATATTTTAATTTGGTTTGATTGTTATATCAAATGGATATCTATATAGGTACATCAATAGCCTAATAGGGAAAAAGAGCATTTTATACAACAAATATTTATTTTTCTACATAATTTACTTTCTTGCCAATGCAATTAACACCAATCTTCTCTACTAGTCATATATACACTATTTACATTATTCAGACTATTGTCCTCATTTATGTTGCCATATTTATTACAACATTTCAGGTGGTTTGAATGTTGAACTGTGGAAAGAAATATAAAGGGGAGACAGGCCGCCCCCTTAAAGTAAGGCTTCAAGAACACCAGAAAGCTGTAACACAAGGGGAAGTGGAAAAATCAGGCATGGCTGACTACATATGGAGAGAAAAGGGAGATCACTGCCTGCTGTGGGATCAAGTTAAGATCATAGACAAAGAACACCATTGAAAAATTCGTAACATATGCTAGACCACAAAAATCTCCTGAGCTGACGTAGCATAGAAATGAATACAATATGGGAACCAGTAATAAGGAGTGCCAGAGAAAAGCGATAATTACAACAAAATTTCAATATGAGCTCTGGTAAAAAACATGCAATGATAACAGCAAAAAAATTGCAATATGAGCACTGGTAAAAAAGGTTGCTGATGACATTATGTTTATAATACCCAGAAATTCATACACAGATGTCCTCAAGGACACATGGCACAGTGGATAAAAGCGTTAGATCCAGTGACAGGACCCAAATCATCCCAAGCAAGGCAGGAGTGCCACTAGCATGCAAGGGGTTACAGAGAGTGAGAGTAAAGAGGCATGAGAGAGGAAAGGATGAAGAGAAGGACGGGGAACAGATCAAGGCATCTGGAGATGTCGATTGACATTGCATTTGAATAGTTGGAGATTATAGCTATCAATGAAGCAAGTAAGAGGAAAGGAGTTCCACAGACAGGAAGTGTGAGACATGAAGCTATTGGAGTAGAAGAGACAGCTACATTTAGCCATTTGGACAGTGAAAGGGTGGGACCAAGATGCCGACCTAGTGGCATGTTTAAATTCGTGTAGTTTGGAAACTAGTGAAAATAGCTCATTGGAGCAATTACCGTGAAAGTATTTGTAGAAAAGACAGAGGGAGGCGACAGCACATCTGTGAGAGCAACTGTAAACAAGATGCCAGATCAGGGCCAACCACATTGCATATCCATCTCTGGATTTTGTCAAGGACCCTAAGATGAACAGCAGGGGCTCCAGACCATATATGACAGCAATATTCCATACAAGGGCGAATGGTTGATTTATAGATTTCAAGGATGGACTTGGATGAGAAAAACTTTCTGGAACAACACAGAGAACCAACTTTCCTTGTAGTAGATGAAGTTATTGATTCAATGTAATTATTCCATCTGAGGTCAGCAGACAGTGTGAGACCAAACAGTCGCAAATAGGTGCTCTTGTGGAGTTGAGCATCAGACATTCTAATGGGGGGCAGGGAGGGTTCTCTGTGGTGGGTAATAAAGAGCAGTTTTGTTTTTGAGGCATTAAAGTTCACCAGCCATTTCCCAGTCAACAACTTATTGGATGAGTCTTTTTAATGTGAAATATAGTACCAAATATCAAAGGGAGATTGAGAAAAGCCTTTTCGTTAGAAATACCTAAGATAGGTGTTAGTCAAATTATAGGAAAGTGAATTGGTGTGAATTATACATTTAGTAAAGCATAAGGTTAAAACAATTATGAAAAGTATCTGGAATTGTCTAAGTTTGAATTCATCAATTAACCGGCTTTTAATGAGTTTAAGCTATTAGAATCTGGTAAAACAAGCATCATCCCACCTCTCACCCCACACACTGCTAGAAAAATAACAGTTGAACTCAACTAGATGGCCCTGCTAGAAAGAACTTTGGCCAAAATTCAGTAAAAGAATTATCTTATTTTTTAAATGTTTACTCAATTCTGCTTTTGTTGTCTATGAAGTTAAAAATTCAGCTGACCACTTTGGGATGTGACCAAAGAATAAAGTCACCAAACCACTTCCCCTAATCTTGTTACTATGCACATATGCAAATTGATTGGTAAACCAACACCTGAAAGATGTTCCCATAAATACAGCAATCCACTGCAGTCCACAGAGAGAAAGAGTGATTTCAATCTGAATAGTCCAGATCAGTCTGCCAACCAATTAAACCATTTTATTTCATTTGTCTACAAAGAACTGTTGTTAAATTCTGACCAATTAGTACTCAATGGTGTTAATATAACAATCAGATGAGAAGGAGTCCTCCTGCAAAAAGTAAAGTACTTATGTCAATGGAAGAAAGAGATAAGCCAAATGGCAAGGCCAAGTCATTAATACCCCATTAATAAATGACTTTTGTCAGTACAGACCAGAAAGAGGAGGGTGAACAGATGGAATAGACACTTGAGCTTGTGTGTCTTGGTTATTCTTTGGTAAGCACACAGCTTAACACCCAGAGGACATTGTTGTTTCAAACAACCTTAGCAAAGGCAAGAAAAAATAAATTACTGGGCATTTTAGTCACCTAAATGGACAATAGCATTTGGGAAATGATTTGACTCGGAAAAAGGTTTGCTAAGATTAGTAAAAACAATGTCAGTGAGTAGAATTCTGGAAGTCAATTTTTCTCAAGAATGCAGCTTCACCTGGTTCTCAAGATGTTAGTTCCAGTCATGCTATGAAACTGTGTTCATCTTACATGTACAAGATTGTCTGCATTAGACAATATTATAATTTGTTTTCTCATTTATACCAACAATGAAATAATTAATACAAACTTGATATGAAGATTTATTTGTTTTATTTCATCCAAATAAAAAGATAGAATATTTAAATAAGGTGATTTCTTTCTGAGATGAGGTATTATGTTCAGTATTTACATTAGTCGGACTATTGTCCTCATCTTTGTCGCCATTTTTGTCACAACGTTTTGGCTGTTGTACGCTCCGGCCTTCTTCAGGTGGTTGGAATTTCGAACCGAACCCTTTATCACTGGGGTAGACTGTTCTAGTTCCACGAGCCATGTTTGATGGATGTCAGTTATCAGTTATCTCCTGCTAATTTTCCCTCTGAAAGTTCTCCACTGCCTGAACCGAGTATTGAACTCACACTCTTTTGGGTCTGTCACTGGATCTAACCAACGCCTTTATCCACTGTGCCATGTGTCCTTGAGGACATCTGGGTATGAATTTCTGAGTATTATAAACCTAATTTTTCAGCAACCATTTTTTTACCAGTACTCATATTGCAATTTTGCTGTTGTCATTTTATGTTTTTACTAGATCTCATATTGCAACATTTTTTTTGTTATCATTGCTTTTCTCTGGCACTCCTTATTACAAAAATCTCCTGAGTCGGCTAAGCATAGAAATAAGTACAATATGGGAACATCTTGAACTGAACTCAAACTGATACCAGACAAATGGATTCTAAGACAAGAAAGCCTCTTTTGAAACATACCATGTATCATCTGATGCAGACCATTTATATATACCCTGTAAAGAAGGTGGAAGAGATCTTATTCAGCTAGAATTTTCATACAAGACAACAACTATTGGCTTACTAACATACATGGAAACAACAAAGGACTGGATGATACAATTAGTCAAACATAAGGCAAAAAGAAAAAATATTCAATGATGAAAGGTTGTAAATACAAACAAGATTTACATTTAGTAGATTCTGTAGAATACCAAAACAAAACCCAAAAACAAACTGTTGCAGCAAAAATTAGGAAAAAGAAAGCCATGGATAAAGTGCTTGAACAGATGAAACAATGCTTGCAAAAAAACCCCCTCTTCCTGGCCAATATTCAGAATGTGCTAATGAAGCCAATATTGATAAAGTTAACACTCATCAATGGTTATGGGCATCTGGATTAAAGGCTGAAACAAGGCTTTATTCTTGCAATGCAAGACCAGTCTTTTTGCTAGAAACTTTCAGGCAAATATCATATATAATAGTGTGGATCCAAAATGCAGGTTCTGTGACAAATATCAGGATACTATATACCATCTAATATCAGTATGTTCTGTACTTGTGCCAAATGAATATAAAAATTGTCATGATATAGTGGGGTAAAACTTACACTGGAGAATGTGTAAACACTTTGGAAAAGATGTTAATAAACACTGGTATGAACATCACCCGGCATTGGTTATAGAAATAGAAAACATCACAATTCTATGGGATTACATCATCTTTACAGACAGGAAGATTGAAGCAAATAGGCCAGACATAATTGTCAAAAACTGAAAAGAAAATCTTGCCTACTAATTGATATGGCTTGCCCAGTAGACTGTAACATAGCAACCAAAGAATTTGAAAAACTACCAAAGTATAAATGCCTGGAAATCAAAATAGAAAAAATGTGGAAATCAGAGTAGATGTACTTGGAATGATAAAAAAAAAGGACACAACAGCACACTGAAAAATCCCTGGAAATCTCAGCTTAAGAGAAATACAAAACATTGTCTTGATAAGTACAGCTCACACACTAAGAAGAACTTTGTCCATGTAACACTAGTGATGTTATAGGAATTAGAAAAACAAATCATGAAATGAAGCCATAATAACACACCACTACCTACCTTAGGTCTTCCCGCAGACTTGGTAGGTAGTGCAACCATAGCATAAATCAAAAGATGACGATAATAATAATAATAATGATGATAATTCATTTAATAAATTCAAATAATATCACCATTAATACCACTAGAGTATGTCAACAAAAATGATGGTATATCTGGTTAAATTAAGAATGAAAGTTATATGTATCTTTACAGTGGAATGATTGCACATGGTACTTGTAGTTTACTCATAAAGTTTGTAAGGATGAAAGTTTGAATTTTGCTAGGGAGCTATTTTTTTTCATTTCTGATCAGTGCTGCTTACTAACAATTATAGAATGACAATCTGGATGTTGCAATAAAAAGCAAATGACATTAAGATGAAAGAAATAAAAATAAAAAATGAATGTAATTTCTTTACATAAACACAAGTAATAGAGCCATTTTGAGATAGTTTTATGCTTTATCATTGAACCTTCAAAGTTGAAGGTCTGTCTTTCTAGTGACTCATATTAACACATTTTTAACCACAAAATAAAAAAATGGGATAAAATGTTCCTGTCTCTTCAGTTTCATTTTTAATCCTTATATGCATTAATAATTTTTTGTCATCTATTTGACTTTCCATTTATGAAACAAGATCAAAACATTTTTTGTCTGCAAAATTGGGAAATATTCAACTGCTGTTTACATTTTATAAATAATTCTTTTGCAAAACTGGCAAATTTTCAGGTTAGTGAATATTTGGATAAACTGGTTAAAAAAGGCTTTTGGATAAAAACCGTCAAAATCTAGACCTCAACCCAACTGGGAATTTGTGAAGAGAGCTGAACACACAAGTAATGCCAAGGAAGCCTTAAAGACCTAGAGACTTTAGTAAAAGAGTCTCATAATATGCAATGCTTGCTCCCTCCCTCTACATCCTTACAACATACCCACTCAGTAGCTTTCTACCTTGAGTGGCACTTAAGCCTTATATCGAGTGTACAACAGTAAAAAAAAAGACTGTGCAATGCTCTAATAATTAATAATAGTTATATATATATATAAATTTTCTTATCTAACCCACATAAGTAACAGTGAAATATCTAGAGTGTAATGTAGGCACATAAATAGTAAAAGAAAAATTATATGCCCCCCTCCCTACACACCTTCTGCAAACTGTCAAATATTAATATTGGAGAGTATTTTCTAAAGTTAATAAATAAACATTTTCACAAAAACAACCCTCTAAGTAAGATGATTAAAATTAGCTATTCCTGCACCAATAACATATACAAAATTATCAACTCTCATAATAACTATATATATATATTTTAAGTAAGTTCTATGGGTATCTGTCTATATTTCTGAGATGAGGTATTATGTACACTATTTACATTATTCAGATTATTGTCCTCATCTTTGTTGCCATGTTTATCATTGTATATTGTACACTCCGGCCTTCTTCAGGTGGTTAGAATGTCGAAATGAACCCTCTAGTTCCATGTGCCATATCTAATGGATGTCAGTTATCAGTTATCTCCTGTTAATTCCCCTCTCCAAATTCTCCACCACCTATACCAGGTATTTAACTCACACTCTCTGGGTTCTGTCTCTGGATCTAACTAAGCCACTGTGCCATTTGTCCTTGAGGACATCTGTGTATGAATTTCTGTGTATTACAAACCTAATGTCTTCAGCAACCATTTTTACCAGAGCTCATATTGCAATTTTCGTTGTTATTATTGTATTCATTTCTATGCTTGGTTGGCTCAGGAGATTTTGTGGTCTAGCATATGTGCTGATTCCTTAAGTTAATGAATTTTCCAATGGTGTTCTTTGTCTATGATCTCAACCTGATCCCACAGAGAGCGGTGATCTCCCTTTCTCTCCATATGTGGTCAGCCATGCCTGACTTTTCCACTTTCCCTCGTGTTACAGCTTTCTGGTGTTCTTGAAGACTTACCTTAAGGGGGCGGCCTCTCTCCCCCTTTATATTTCTTTCCGCAGTTCAACATTCAAACCACCTGAAGAAGGCTAGAGCATACGTCTGAAATGTTGTAATAAATATGGTGACATAAATGAGGACTATAGTCTGAATAATGTAAATAGTGTATATATGACTAGTAGAGAAGATTGGTGTTAATTGCACAGTCTTTAGTCATGTTCTCCTCTATGGGGGGGGGGGTCATACTCGGAAGTGTCATCCAGCTTTTGAAGGTTGTACTGATGTTATATGGACCACAGATCCTTTCTATTTTCTCTGATAACCCCTTCACATAAGGCAGGCAGACTGTTTTCTGAGTGTTGTTGCCCATCTTGTACCCACCTATTCCAGTTTATTGGAGCTGCTGCCATGTACCCAGGGTAATTGTTACATTGTAGGGTACTACTTATACTAACCAATTCTTTATCTAATGTCTCAGAGTCGCCACTTATGACTTTTGCTCGGTGTTGTAAGCAGCAGATGATCCCTTTCTTTACACTGTATGGATGGTGGGAGTTGAAATTGAGGTACTGTTCTGTGAATGTCAGTTTACCCCAGCAAGTGAATTAAAGAGTTCAGTTCGACATTCAAACCACCTGAAGAAGGACGGAGCGTACAACAGCCGAAACATTGTGATAAATATGACAACAAAGATGAGGACAATAGTCTGAATAATGTAAATAGTTCTATGGGATAAATAACAACCCTGGTATGAAACCTTCCTGTAATTGTAGAGATAAAGAAAATTTTCTAGTTGAAGGCAAATGCAGATCTACGAGGGTTATATACCAGGCTACCCTTTCCCTCAAAGAAAATATGTTAAATTATGTTTACATTGGAATTTCCATAGAAGAATGGAAACAGAGATTTTATACCCATAGGCACTCTTTTACCAACCCTGAATTAAAATATCAGATAGCTCTTTCAAAAAAGTTTTGGGAATTGAAGATAGATTGGAAGATTATAGGTTCCGCATATACTCCTAACAGTCTTAGAGATAGGTGTAACTTATGTTTAGAAGAAAAAATCATTATTAATAAAATAAGATAATCTAAGCAAACGATTAAATCAATGGAATGAAATAGTTTTAAAATGTTGACATAAAAACAAATTTAAACTTTTATAATATAGATTTTACTTTATTACTTTTTAATTCTCTAACTCTTCAAATGCCAAATATATAACTATTTTTAATTTCTATATTTCCATTTCCAAACATTGTAAGAAGCTGGACGTAAATTTACTGCAGCTGAATTAGTGATTAAAGCATTTACTAGAGATCTTTGTTTTAGTGAATTATTTTCTCTTTTAATTAGAGTAGAATTTTTAATTTCAAAATTGTGCTTAGTTTTGTTATGGTGAACAACCAATACATTTTGTGTGTTGTTTTTTAAAATGTCTCTTTTGTGTTCATATAGTCTTTCATTTAAACTACTTGAGGTTTCTCCAATATATTCTTTCTAGCAATCTTTGCAATTGATAGAGCAAGGTCCTCCTTCAAGTTTTGGCTTGTTTTAGATGCATTTGTGAAAATTCTACATTGAGTTTAGATAAATTCTTTTCAGTTGTAGTTGTGATAGAGTTAGTGGGTAGAATTTTATATATATATATATATATATATATATATATATATATATATACAGAGATTTTTGTGCATCTATGAAAAATTTAAAAGAAATGTTTATATAGAATTGTGTGTATGTTAATCCACACAATTAGATCTATAAAAACATCTACATATAGTACACACACACATTTTATATATATATATATATATATATATATATATATATATATATATATATATATATATATATACACACATACACCAGTGTATATTTCAGCTCCCATTATTTCTCGTGTTGATTTTTTTCTGTTTTCTTGAAAGAATAAAATTCCATCCTTCACAATATAATTGGCCATTAGTTATTCTGGTTTTAAGACTAAGAATTTTTTTATTTACACTCTCCCCCTCCTTTTTTTGCCTTTTAGTAATCACAGGTTTTTATGCACACATGATTGCACTGATTGAAGTGGAGATGGGATCTATATTTGGAAGTATCTGACAAAACTGTGCCTGGAGACATTATGGCTTTGTCAGTGATGGTATTAAGTGTTGTACTCTGCATAAGTTTGTATTAGTTGACTGGAATGGCTTCAACTTGGCTCCATTTATATGCCCAGTAACTACTATAGTAGCCAATATTAGTGGAATGGCTGACAGAGACTCTGTTTGGAAAAACTGAAATATTCAAATTCTGCCTCTGGTCATCTGACCAAATGTGAAGTGACTTGTTATCTTAATGCTTGCAGGTTTGGTTGCTTCTCAAGTGCTAGATTTATAAAAGTTTAACCACAAAATAAATTGATTTTGGTTTTGAAATAGGATGAACTAGGAAATCCACTAAACTTTGGAAAATTTTCAACCAAGTTCTAAAAATATTATTTCTTAACATTCTTTATCATGTAAAAAATAATTTAAATTACTATATTTTGTAGTTAAATGTACTTAAAACAAAGGAGGTGATGAAATGTACTTAGCTTGACCTACTTCCCAAAATCTAACCAAATGACCAGACATCAGAATTTATTTCTGAATCCCTTCTTAGTCAGAGGGACTTTTCAGCACCCTCTTGTATATGCATGCACATACAGTTATGATACTATCCAATTAGCTGGTATTATGAGAAGGAAACTAAGCTCCAATAATTCGAATAGTACATTTATGAGATCTAGATGAATTTAAGTCAATATTTGTCTCAAGACGGCCTTGTTTTGTAGGCTCAGTATTATTTGTGTGTATGGCAATGTACTCATTATATGTTCTATATATTATACCTATTATTATAAATCATTAACTGGCCTGTAAGATGCACTCCACCATCCTCTAAAAACTTTCAAAATATTACACTGCCACCAGTGTGCTGGTACCTTAAATGGGAAGCTGATATCAAAAACTCAAGCTGTATGACTAATAAAATATTAGGATGCAATGAGTAGTAGTCATTCAAAAATACCATGGAAAATCATTTAATTTCTTAAAATTGGTAATAAAGCTTATGTACTAAATGTAAAATGATTACAAAAATCTCTAAAATACACTCTCTTTCTTGCCACTTTCAGATCAGTCTTGGTTAGTTTCCGTCATTTTTTTTTTATAACATGTGTTTCAAAAAACGGATTCAAAAATCCTCAAAAGCCTCAGTTGTAAATATTCATTCTTTTGAAAGATTACAGGAAAGAATAAACATCTTCATGAGTTGAAAAATTACCCTAAGAAGTGTCATTTGGTGTATTTTAGTAGAAGACCTAAGTTATGTGGGTTCTTAGAAGACTCAAACTTACCAATAGTCAGCTGCAATCATGATTTCTCTATAACATCAATCTCAAATAATAATAATAGTTGTACAATGAGGCCCAGTGTTAATATTTCTTTCTTTTATCTGCATCATCAGAAAATAGAATATTTTTAGAAACAAAATGATTTTGATAATTCAAAAATATCTTTTTATATATAATGTAAATTTAGAATCACAACAGTGTGAAGCAGTGATTGCTTAATTCAATTCTTTTGGAAAATGATCAAGTAGAGAAACTGGTTTTTACTTCTTTCTTCAGCAGAAACACTCAGGATGACTGATGTAACACTCGAATATTCGATTGATGAATAGAAAACAGTAAATTCCAACGTGGCTTTGAAGAAAGGAAAAATATTCCTATAAATACAGGGTGTCTCAAAATGGCAACCTACTGCAGGAAAAAATCTGCCTTGTTAGTCATGTATCAAAAGATACATGATTGTCTAAGCATGTATCATGCATGGCACATAACTGACTGAAATTTATTTACATGCTAATACACTTGGGAAAGGTATGAATCCACTTCTCCTCCAAGCTATGGGTAAATAGCAGGATAGACCAGGCTCTATAGCCTTGGATGGCAACTGGTCTACTGCAGAAAGAAATAGCAACCTACTTTGGGAAAAAATCTGTCTTGTCAGTCATGTATCAAAAGATAGATGATCACCTAAGTGTGTATCACACATGGTACATAACTGACTGATATGACAACATGCATGCTCTTAAGATTTTGCCATTGCATATTTTCAAATTGATATCCATTATGATCCAAACATTGCTGACAACAGGATACAATGAAACCACAAGCAGCAATCAACATTTCAATAAGTTTCTTGGACTGCTGTGAAAACTTTTCATCACCCTTTCTTGCTTCAGAAGGCATGGTTGATATCTGTGGTCTTTCTTGTGCACATCATGTATCATCAACTTGAAACTTATCTCTAATTCATGAGATTGTAAGCTGCATGGGTGGATCTGAATGAAACTCTCTTCACTACCACCTTTGAACTTCAACTGCTTTTTCATACTTCCAGTAGCATTTCAGAATAAACATTCTGTGTTCAAAGCCAAACCTTTACAACCTTAGTAATACTAACATGTAAATCTGAAAATGAAACCATTTCACTTGAGCTACACACTGTAAAAATGTGTTTTTTTTAATTGGTTCACCCCAAGCAAGGCAGGAATGCCACTAGCATGCAGTGGTTTACAGATAGTGAAAGTGAGAGAAAAAACTGGATATAGAAGGAATTGAGGAAAGGATAAAAGCTGAACGGGATTCAAGAAGACAGAAGATGGCAATTGATATTGCATTTGAATTTTTGAAGACTGTAGTTATCAGGGAAGTAAGAGGAAGGGAGTTCCACTGTCAGGAAGTATGAGAAAAGAAACTGTTGGAGTAGAAGTAGTAGTTACATTTAACTATTTCAACAGTAAAAGGGTGGGACCGAGATGCCAATCTAGTAGCATGCTTAAATTTATGCAGTTGGGGCACCAGGGAAAAGAAAGTGGTAGATGAAAGAAGGAAAAGAAAGTAATAGATGAAAGAAGGAAAAGGAAGTGATAGATGAAAGAAGGAAAAGAAGTGATAGATGAAAGAAGAAAAAGAAAGTAATAGATGAAAGAAGAAAAAGAAGTGATAGTTGAAAGAAGAAAAAGAAGTGATAGTTGAAAGAAGAAAAAGAAAGTAATAGATGAAAGAAGAAAAAGAAGTGATAGTTGAAAGAAGAAAAAGAAGTGATAGTTGAAAGAAGAAAAAGAAGTGATAGTTGAAAGAAGAAAAAGAAAGTAATAGATGAAAGAAGAAAAAGAAGTGATAGATGAAAGAAGAAAAAGAAGTGATAGTTGAAAGAAGAAAAAGAAAGTAATAGATGAAAGAAGAAAAGAAGTGATAGTTGAAAGAAGAAAAAGAAGTGATAGTTGAAAGAAGAAAAAGAAGTGATAGTTGAAAGAAGAAAAAGAAAGTAATAGATGAAAGAAGAAAAAGAAGTGATAGATGAAAGAAGAAAAAGAAGTGATAGTTGAAAGAAGAAAAAGAAAGTAATAGATGAAAGAAGAAAAGAAGTGATAGATGAAAGAAGAAAAGTGTATGTTTTCAAGAAAGTAAGAAAAAAATGAACAAATGAGTGAATGAACAAAAAAGTATTTTTTAAGCATTTCACTCCAAGCAAAGTGTGAGTGCCACTAGTATGCAGGTGTTTATAGAGAGTGAAAGTGAGAGAAAAGACTGGGTATGGGGGGATTGAGGAAAGGATAAAAGATGAATAGGGATCAAGGCAACAGAAGATGGCGAATGTTGTTGCATTTAAATTTTTGAAGATTGTAGTTATTATGGAAGGGATTTCCACAGGTGGGAAGTGTGAGAAAAAAACCTGTTGGAGTAGAAGTTGTGGTTACATTTCTGGGTATTAAAACATTCTCTAAAATTGATCTAAAGTCAGCTTACTATCAAATTCCTATTGATGAAAAGAATGCCATATGGAATTAAAACTTCAAGTGCAATTTGTCAAAGGGCTATAGAGCAAGTTATTGGTAGCGATATAAAAAATATAATATGCTATTAGGATTTGAAATTTGCTGCTATTGACAATAAAAAATTAAAATAGAAAACCAGTATGTTTTTGAATAAGTTCAAAAAATGCTGGATTAACAATTAATGAAAAAGAAACATGTGCACAACACTAAAAAATATAATTTTGGAGATATTCCATATTTAAAGAAGGCATATCACCAGACAAATCATTAATTGACAAAATATTAAAAGTTGAAACACCTAAGAATAAAATAGAATTGGAATCTTTCTTTTGACTTGTAAATTTCTACAGGCAATATGTAGAGCGATACTCCAATTTGACAGGCCCTTTTGCTGCTTAAAGAAAAAAAACAGATGTGGAATTTATTTGGACAAAAGAACAAGTAGCATTTGAAAGTTTAAAAGCCAGTAGTAAAAATATTCAGCCCAAGAAAGGAAATAGTAGTAACAACTGATGCAAGTGAAATATTGAGAAAGAAGCATTGGCCATAATATGGACTGCTTTCATGGGTAGACAAATTAGAGCCCCATTGACCATGTCCTATGCCATCAATGAAAAACTTTGGTCTAAAAAGAATAATGAATCTAATATACAAGAAGCAAGATTCACAGTGTAAATGTAACCCACCTCCTCTCCACCACTTTGGTCTTCAGGTTCCATCAACCACCATTGTTACCATCTAGTTGACTCCTCACTCATTAACACATTGCTGGTTTGTCGCTGGTATCGTGATGATGAGCACAGTTCCACTCAATCTAGCTGGCATCTGTCTGCTTCACGACCAATGGTGAGGAACTACAAAAAAAGAATTCTTTGGAATAAAGAATTAACTCATGTTAAAAATGTAATAATGATTTGGTTTATATATGATTTGTTGTATACAGCAGTTTTAACCTCTTCTCCACTTCAGTTATAATCAAATGACACTGGGATCCTCTTTTAGAGTTTACTGTCTGTGTTAGTAGTAATTTAAATTTCTAAGTTCTGGTTTTCAGAGATGGCACAAGGTTAGGAGGTCTCAGCAAACGATGTGGATTACAGTAGCAGTAATGTGGGGACACTGTAAGTTGTCCAAACCTCCAGCTTATATCGAGTCCTGCATCTAGCAGGCATGTGGTTGACCAGGGTCTGGATTCGGTTATCTTCCACCCTTAGCATCAACTTTTTCTAAAATCCCATATTTTCAAAATATGTTTATTCAAGTAATTTTCCAAATTTTGTGATTGTCAAGCCCCCTTTTGAGAGTGGTCAGAGGAATCAAGCTATCTCTTAACTCCAACTCTCTTCACTTTCCATCTTGCACTATTGCTTCATGTATACTGTCCTAATCTCTCTTTCTCTCTCTTCCCTTCTCTCACCTTCTTAGCTTCCAGCCTCAGTGCACTTCAACTGTCTTTGTGATAAATCTAAACTTTTAGAATGTGTAGATGAAAAGGGGATTTCCAGTAATTAATCTTTCTTTATCAGCTTATCTCACACTGATTGTTTTAGGTGGTTTTCCAAAGCCACAGATTTGACTATATCTAAGATAATCAGAGCCAATCTCAAGAATTGTTTTGTTCATTTTCAGTTGTAATGGGTGGGAAAGAAAAAGAAAGAAAATATTCACATCTTTGGTAATAAAAATCTTTCTTGTGTTTCTTGGTCAACTGGGCCACACAGGTCTATGGTCACTCCAGGGCTAGTAATTAATTTTTCTTTATCAGTTTGTCTCCAAAAAAATCCAAAATAATGTTGATCATAAAAATTTTGACCTATGTCACAGAAATTAAAATGAATAAACCCATCACCAATCTTTATTTTTGTAGGGATATTTTTCTTCTAGGTGGCCGATTCAAACCAGATATTTTTCCTGGCTCTTTATGTTTTTTATGTTTTTTCAGTGACCATCCATTTTCTTTATTGATAACTTATATTGTTCTATTTTCCAGGACTGACATCTTCAATGATATATTATCTATTTCTTATTGGCAGGAAGTAGGGAAGGATTGGCAATCTTGGTTTTGCTCAATGTTACTGAATTCTGTCTAGTTAAATTTGGGTTCAGTTCTCCTTGGAACTGTTTTTGGATTCATTTTATTATTTTAGAATAAGATTTTTAATACATTTCATTTTTTATTTTTTTCTTAACATTTCAGTTCACTTTCGCAAGAAATTCAACACTTATCATCCAATTTGTAGTCTCTTTCCTCTTCCTTTTTTTTTCTTCCAATTAATTCTCTGAGATCTCAATGTCACACAACATGGACAGAATACTACGATAATAGAAAAAATGGAAATGGGATATTAACACATACAAACCAAGTTAGACTGCAACATGATAGTGATGAAAAAATGTATAGTGAGCCTGAAAGTAATGAATAAGAATGTGTTATGTCAAGGCAAGACAAACTAGATAGTCTATATTACTTTCAATTTCACTATGAAGATGAACAAGGACAATCGTTAGAGGAACACTACTATGAAAAAAGAAAAAGATCTCCCATATCTAAACAATCTCTTAGGGAGAGGGAGGAAGATAGTGTGACACTATTTAGCTATGATAATTGGCTAACTAATTAACCACAGAAATTAAAACCAGGAAATACTGAAGGCGAAAAAAAAGATCTAACCCGAAATATAGACTGATCGATATTAAAAAAATGGATTTTATTCTATTTACAAAAAAGATACTTTTCACAAAAGACAGTAAACCCATGGAAAAAGCCATATGTGAGATTTTGTCAGATTTTGTCTTGCCGAGGGGATAGGAAGAAAGGCAAATATTAAGATATCGGCCCAACCACATGACAGTCATAAAGATTTTGGCTTGAGATGATCGCCGATACAGGGAGAATCAATGTTAATTATCTTTCCAAGATAACATTTTTTTTCTTGGCCATCGGCGAGGAAAAGCAATGTGACAATTATAAAATTTTAGCATTGTCATGACATAGGTGAGTGCATTGTTATTATTTACCTTATCAACATGTCTCTTCAGATGCTGAGACGTTGAATAGCAATATGGCATTTGTAAAATTTTGGCATGGGACAGAAAATAGAGTGGAGAATTGAGATTTGGCGAGATAAAAGAATTTCATTTCTCAACAAGCCAAGGATTCCATTATAAAGCTAACTTAATAAAGGGACCAGATGGCAAACTTTGAGAGTAATTGATGGGTTGGTAGAGAGTGCTGGCTAAGTGAATTCTGGGTGGCAAAAAGATATGATAGAAATTTAATTGGCAATATGGAATTCATAAAAATTTTGGTCGATGGGAAAAGGAGAATTTTGTAAACAAAAATTCTAGATTATAATTTTAATGAGGCCAGCTTAGCCACACCCTTATGTCCGAGATGCCATTGGTCGAGTGGTAGCAAAGGTGATAGGCGGAGGTGAATGGATGAGAAAGACGGAGAAGTTATTAATGCCCACTGAAGGGATTGGTATGAGATAAAAATGTGAGAGAGAAAGAGTCTAGGAGGATAGCTCTCCTCTGACCTTCCCTCATGGACGATGGAGACCCCCCCCCCCAAGATGGAAAGTGATTAATTTTCCAAAAATGGGAAGTAATCAATTTTCCTGGCCTGAAAACAAAGAGATTTCTTGTTAGAAATCGAGATTTACCGAGAACCCCAGGCCGTGTCTGGCCCCACACCAGGTTTTGGTCAGTACCCATATAAACAAACATCCTGTGGTCGTTCGGTAGCAATTAGTTGGAGTCAGTCACAGTTAACCAAAGTGTTGCCTCGCAGAAGCTGACCAAGAGATTCCACGACCTCCGACTTCGCCTATCCTACCAATAGCAAGTTATACTGACGAACAAAGCCAAGCCAACACCTAAGAACTAAATCAGTTGACTTAAGATACCAACTTGCTCGAAACATAGAAGTGTCACATTTCGTAGAAAATGGGCTGGGAGAAAAGCACACTCCTGTATAAAACAGAACGATAAAGTGAATTTGTTATTTCTTAACATACTTTAATCTCTTGGGTTTTTCTTTTCTTTTTTTTTCTTTGCGCTTGTGCGATACCACCTTCAATCTGGACTCAGCTTACATTACGGCCCGACACCTGATTGATCTCATCTACCTAAGAGCAAAGTCACAACATGGGTAGGTTAGACTTGAGATCAAAGCAGTTACTCCAGTAACCAGATGTTGCAAGTGAGCTGGGATTGATAGAGCTGGTATTGAACTAGTACAGCTGGTGAAGCCATTAACATCGATGACCAGAATTCGACCCTGGGCGGGCCAGTGTCCCATATTGGTATCCTGACCAGGGGATTTTGCCGAGTAGCGACGACCACCAATCGACCGGGACACGGGCTGGTTGCAGCGACAAAGAGTCAACCCCAAAACGCCAGTAGAAGAAACATTACAGCTTCACATCACGACAGGGAGTTGACCACAGGCCGACGGCTGGGTGTCACATAGCGAGGAGACTAAAGCTCCCAGAAGAGGTACCTGTGAAAATAAGGGGATAAAAGGGAGATGATTTGACTCCTTTACATATGAAGTAAAAAAAAAAACTAGCTACAGCTACCCATGAGACAATTAAGTGTTTACTGCTTCCTGTGAGTAGGTAACACTACACAACAACATTAGTAATTTTTCTTTGCACTCTAAAAATTAAAATCTTGAACCTAACCTTGGGATTGTGGGTGGAGACAAATGAAATAAATTTAACATATCAATTCCAACAGATTATGAAAATTTCAGTTTAGTGGCATTTACCACAATGTTTCCAAATGATATGCCCTATATTGGTAACTTTTTGTTATTTCAAATTTTGGCAGCAATAATGTCTTGTTTGGGCACAGATGAAAACATCTAACAAGTAAAAAATTATACAACATTGACTGCTTAGGAGAAAAGCTTAAATGTTTTGATTGTCCAAGAAAGAAATTGTTGATAAAATATGACTCCAAAGTGTATTTGAATTTCTAGTCATTAAGAAGAAGTAAATGACACTTTACTTAATCGTTTTGTTTACTTTGAAGGCATTTAAGGTACTTAAAGAAATTAGCTTTTCATGGAGACTAATAAAAAACAACCCTTAAATTGAAGTTAAGGATTCAATAAAAACTCATTGGAAATTTGTTTTATTAAAAATGTAAGCGAAGCTAGCAGAATTAAAATAATCTGCTCCTGAAATATTTCACATTGACTTACAGACAGATCATTCAACTTTTCCAAGATGATACATTAATATTCTTGTCAATTCAATAAAGGGAACATGTAATTCATATTGAATATTGTAGGTTATATTTGTATAGACAGACTAAAATAATTGGAAAACATTCTACACTGATTGTAGAGCGTTTGGTTTGCATAAACTACAAGAAAATCACCCTCTACTCTTTTAGAGGACAAACCTTACTTGCAGTCACAATAATAATCAATAAATACCAGACTACATTTTAACACTATGTACATTGTTTTCTTTTCATAATTTAAGTATATTTTTTATCTATTTGCAAAGATACAGCAAAAAAAAAATTTCAGGTAGTCATTGAACCACTTAAAGCAGTTGTCAATCATGTATTTTGATAGTGAATTCAAAATAGTTTTGTCATCTGATTTTAATAGTTATTATAATTCTGTAAACATTCTCAAGGCTTAATTTGAATTTTTTGAGAAACTGAAGAAAACTAATATATTAATGTACTATGCAAGAAATTCAACACCAAAACCAATATTGTCCACAAATATACTTTAATCATTTTTTACTTGTGTCAAGTAAGTAACAATTATGTACTGTGACTCTACTTTCACACACTGCATCTATTCTCATAAATGGATATCTTGTATAGATAACTGCTTTTGCTTAGCAAGAATAACGTTTCTTCAGTTTTACTTTATATCAAGTCTAAAATTGATATATTGTCTTCAGTCATCACCATATCTCACCTAATGTCAGAATCAGAAGAAAATGTGCTGTTGTAAAACATAACATTTTATATGTGAAAAGCAAGCAGAATAACATTTTTTATTTACACTTCTTTTTATTTTATCTTACAGTTTTTGTTATTGTTTTAACCAGAAACAAGTGTTGCTGCAAAATGAAGTCATATGCAAAAACCTTGTATTTTTTTTTTTTTTACCTGATTGAAGTTAGATTATACTCAAATATAGCAAGAATGTTTTTGTCATCAGTTTTTGCAAGACTTTAGAATTATCTATGTAGGGCATTGTGTTAACAGTAAACAATCATAATCTTAATGTATAAATATTATTTTTTCAAGATTAAAAACCTAAAAATGCTTGGAACTAAGTTCAGTGTTCACTGACGTTACAACATGTCCATCTTTTTAAGTATAATTTAATATCAGTTTATATTCATCAATAATATTTATTCAAATAAGCTCTGAAATTTTCAAATGAATCTTCACTAATCCAAACATTGTTTAGACTATTATTATTATCTTTTAATATGTAGCAATGGAATCCCTATTCAGAAAAGTTTAAGATTTGAGTATCAAAGATTTTTGTAGATATTGGGGATTAAGGATATACCTGGAAGTTGCCAGCTCTAAGGTTTAGATAAAATGGACATCTAAAAATGTTTAAATATTTGTATCTAACATAAAGTGCATTTTTTCAGCTGTAAATAAAAGATGAATGTTAAGGAATTAAAGGAGAAAAAAAAACAAGTTCAAAAAACCATAAATCTGTATTGGAAGGCTGAAGAATATGTAAGTGATAAAAAAAAAAAAGGGAAATTAATATCTCCTTAACTACTTTTGCCATAAGGATGCATAAAAATCACATGACTTTTCAAGATAAAAAGTCCTTGATCATAAGAAAGAGGGTTTTTTTCTCTGGTCTCTCTATAGGTAATCAAAGCTTTTCTTCCCATCTCAATAGTCATACTACAATAAGGAGTCGGCTTTCATTGCTACAAATGCATTAGCTGAAATTAAACAAACAAGGATGAGAATCTTAGTTCAAATAACTCTGTGGTTTTCAAACTTTTTTTTCTCTAGGACACATTTTCAGAATTAAAATTTGCTTACACCTCACCAAATCTTATGTGATAAAAATACATTTAAAATAATAAACAGAAAGAGGGATAAAGAGAGATAACTGTGGATTCGAAGTCAGAATATTATCATTGATAATTCTCTCCTCCAATTTGAAAACCTAGTTACTATATTCTTAATACTTGATATAATGCAAAAATATCACAATGATAAAATCGGTCAGTCATTATTTATAACTATTTATATTGGGACTCATGCATACAATTACAAGTAATCCATAATAATATTTTAAATTTTGAAATCATATTTATTTTTTCATATTAATTTTTTTAATCAGTTTCTAAATCTTTGAATGTCTCAATCATTCCACCTCACCTGCTATCCACTTCCACGACACTTATGAGGCATGCTGTACCATTTGGAAACCACTAAAATAACTCATGGATTATTTTTTATATTTAACAAATTACTACTGGCAAAACTTTGACTTAATTGTTTTAGATATAGGGTATATAAATTTGAATTTATGTTCCTGGGAAAGAGTTGAAAGAATTATATATTTATCTGCCTGAAGTAGAATTGTTTGAGACATTAAGAATTAGCTTAGCAGTAGGCTTTAACTAACTCTACATAGCAGCAGAGTTCTCCTGACTAGATGTGATCAGCACAGATCCATTAATGGGGGAAATAGATCATACCACATTCTCCCCTGCCTTATTCTTACAGACAAAAGACCTTGAATCAAGCAGGCATCCTTTGCTTTATATGAGGCTGTGGTGGCAGATTGCCAAGAGCATGATGAGGCTCTTCCTCTTTCTCACTAGCACTGGATTTAATCCTACTGTATTTCCATAATCTTCTATGAGTTGCTTACTCATCCTCTGAAATATTGGTAGGTGGGTGTGCTCTCTTCTGTAAAATCTGTTTGTTGCAACTCAAAGGACCAGAACTAAAGGGTTCCTCATAATTCCTGATTCCATTGATTCAAAGTCAGTTTAAGTGCCCCAAGGACAACATTCACTTAGGCTTATGGGTCCCAATTCATCCCCTGCTAGAGCTAAGTCTCTTAGACTGTGTCTTCTCTCCATCAGGGTAACAGACACACGCATACTGGGGGTTGGCATCTAGAAGTTCCACTTGATCTACCAGTAGTATCTTCTTATTTAGTTGTTTGTATCTTTTTAGTAATATTCCACTCAGTTTTCAGAGCCAAGATAGTAGAGACATCTCAGTCAAAATTCTTCTAGGGAATGGAAGGAACCATTTGTGTGGTGTTATGTTCTAATTGCATGCAGGGCCTCTGGGAGTAATTATTCGCAATTCGCTAATCAGTAGCTGCTAGTTGAACCATTTTTCAAATAATTCCATTATACCTCTTGCACTAGCCATTATGTTGAGGGTTATATGGGGTTGTTCTACTTACAGCAACTCCTTGCTCTTGTAGGAATCACTGTATGCATATGCTAGTAGCTCAAAGAATTAATATATGCTAGTAGCTCAAAGAATTAATATATGCTAGTAGCTCAAAGACAGCAAAAACTGAGCAAAGTGCTTGTATTTCTAAAGTAGTTATATACATCAGGACAGGGTATCATGAAAGGAAACCGTTTTCTTTTATGTGCCATGTCCTTTCAGGATTTTATTTAAACCATTTTTAGATAAACAAATAAGATTAGATTCATTAAGTCTAACTGAGAAAGATTTTACATTTTGCTGATTGGTTGACTTTCAAAAGATTTGAAGTACTTCTTTTCTTTTTATGTGCAATGTCCTTTCAGGGCGTAGGTGATCATGAACCTCCACTTCCCCTTATCTCTTGTGGCTCTCAACAGATTTTGTATTTCTGCCAACTTCCCCAGTCCATGCTCCACCATCCACCTGCCTAAGCCCACCACGTATGTCATGCGCTGCTTTCCCGTCTCTTTTTCCCTCTGTTCGACCCGTGAGTATCAGATTCTCCAGGCCCTCCTTTCTCATCACGTGTCCAGAAATTTCATCTGCCTCTTCCTTATGTTAAGCATAAGCTTCCTCCTTGTTTGCGTCTTCTCCAAGACATCATTATTGCTCACATGCTTGGTCCATGATATCCTCAGCATCCTTCTGTAGAACCACATCTCCACCACCTCGAGTGTCTTCTTCATCCTTGAGGATACCGTTCAACATTCATTGCTGTATAGGAGGACAGATGTCGTATAGCAGCTCGGTACTCTTTTCTTTGTCACCATAGAAATCCTCTTGTTTTGCAGTACTCTGCCCAGCTTCTGGAATGCATCCTTGGCCATCCCAATCTGTCTTCAGATCTCAGCATCACACCAACCATCCTCCGTCACAACACTTCCCAGATACTTAAACTTCAGCACATGTTTGATCCCCAACCTGAAAATCGCATTTTGGGCTCATCATTTTTATTGATGACCATGCATTCTGTCTTGTAGTTTATGGTTAGTCCTTTCTCCTTGCTCTCCCTTGCTACCTTCTGTAGAAAGTTTTGTAGTTTCTTTTCCATGTCTGCTATCAGTACCATGTCATCTGCGTATCTTATGTTGATAAGGTTGTGGCTGCCAATGATGAATTCTGGTAGGATCTCCAGTTCCCTCCGAATTGCCTCACTGTATAGGTTAAATAAGTCCGGTGAGAAGACACATCCTTGCCTTATGCCTCTTTTTATTTTTGTATATTTGCTGAGCTTATTCTTGATGCGAATGCATGCTGTTTGCTGCCAGTATAGGTTCTTGATTATTCTGATATCTTTCCTGTATATATCAAGTTTGCTGAGCAGTTCTAGCAGGTACTTGTGGGATATTTTGTCAAATGCCTTTGCATAGTCTATAAAACACAGATACACGTCCTCCTGCATCTGTATTGCTCTTTCCGATAACATTCTATGCCCTAGCTTAAATTCCTTTGACACTTCAGTTGTCAAGCCAATAAATCATTTATTTCTTCTTGGGATTAAGTGCAATAAAAAAAATTCAGCTTGTAAAAGATGCTTTTCTGTTAGTTCCAAAAGTTTAAGTTAAACCAGGCAAGTATGTTGCAATTTAACCTATGGTTCATATATTTCTAAATATACATTATATACATTTCCTCTTTCTTTGATGTTGCTTTATAAGACAAAAATTCATTTATCAAAATTTTTCATCACCCCTTCCACTTTTTGTATCAAGTTAACAGATGAGTGCAATCTTCAGAATAAACAGTTGTCTAGAATATTATTATTATTAACTACTACTACTACTACTCCTCTGCTGCACAGGTTGAATATAATATGACTTCCAGTCACTTTTTATATCAAGTTCCATAAATACTTGTATGGTATTTGCTTTTATTGATGTGGGATGAATGGGAATTAGGGGAAAAAAAAAAGTTGCACACGGCGATGCTACACCCGATCGAACACCTTCTTGTGAACCTGAAACGAATGCACGACTCCTCCAAATGAACACTTTACGACAGCAAACGAGCAAACAGCACCCATGACAATGCAAGACCCTTCCAAACGAACACTTTATGACAGCGAATGAGCAAACAGCACCCATGACAATGCAAGACCCTTCCAAACGAACACTTTACGACAGCGAACGAGCAAACAGCACCCATGACAATGCAGGACCCTTCCAAACGAACACTTTACGACAGCGAACGAGCAAACAGCACCCATGACAATGCAGGACCCTTCCAAACGAACACTTTACGACAGCGAACGAGCAAACAGCACCCATGACAATGCAGGACCCTTCCAAACGAACACTTTACGACAGCGAACGAGCAAACAGCACCCATGACAATGCAGGACCCTTCCAAACGAACACTTTACGACAGCGAACGAGCAAACAGCACCCATGACAATGCAGGACCCTTCCAAACGAACACTTTACGACAGCGAACGAGCAAACAGCACCCATGACAATGCAGGACCCTTCCAAACGAACACTTTACGACAGCGAACGAGCAAACAGCACCCATGACAATGCAAGACCCTTCCAAACGAACACTTTACGACAGCAAACGAGCAAACAGCAACCACAACTGCTGCCAACAAATGGACAACCGACCGCAACGGCTTTTGCCACCCCCAAAAACTGCAAACGACTCACGTGTCTTCTTCTTGTAGTCCTCGGTCGAGTCCATTATGGTACTCCATGCTCGTTACAATTGACACACTGAATTCTTTTTAAGTATAAAATTCAAGTTCACGGGCTAGCCAGGCTACTAAAAGGGAAGTGTCAAGAGACATTATTTTTTATTTAAACACTAGAGCTATTTAAGTGCTATTGTTAAGTTGAAAAGGAAACCAAGTACAAATAATTGTTAGTTTCTGTACAAAATAATTTTCTTTGAGATTTCTAAGAAAAAACAATATTAAAGTACTTAACAAGAGATATAAAACACTAGTAGTATTAATATTCAATTAATATTTGAATTTCTTATATGAAGTACCACTAATTTATATTAATTTTTGTTTATTAATTTCTATGGCACTTTATTCATAAGATTTCTTCCACTTACTGCTGCTCCCTTAATGGAAATAGAATATATAGAATGAGACTTGTGGTAAGTGCAACAGACATAAGATAAAATAAATATTAGTAAAAAATTAATAGTAAATAACTAAAACCTGCTTGTCAGGGTTTTAGTTGATGTGTCTATCAAAATTAGTTGACAACAATTAAAAAGTAAAAAGCCATTAGTTAATTTGAACTTTTAAACTAATAGCATAACTTAAAAAAATTAATTGATAAAAAGAAGAACAGACAGTGGTTATGTGATAAGCAAAGAAAATGTAAACTTACAAGATTTCTGATTGGTGTCTCTACTATCAATCGAGACTGATATGGCAATAGAGACATTGATTGGTTAGCATAGATCAATCACCTCCCTTCAAGAGTATTTTGTGATAGTTTGCACCAACTTCAAGAACTCTACCTGTTTCTTCACTAGGCATTGCCAATCAAAGACAAGGAAATTAATTTTGGAACAAAATGAAAGCACATGGAAATGATGATATACATATTCAGCTATCTCACGCTGACCAAGTTGGACCAAAAAGACACCCTGTGGTATACTAAAGTATACTAAGTTATTTTACACCCACCAAATTGGAACAAAAGAAATGCAACATGGGAATTATTTCCTCTTTTAAAAACTTGTAGGCACTTATGTCCAGTAACAACATAACTGACACACTACAAACTATCAAATTCAGTTAGGTGAGTAATAGATAGTGGCTCGGATTAAGGAATCAGAGAGCCGAGTTCGAATTTGAGTTGAATCCAATACATTTTTTTATGTACTAATACCTTTGGGAAAAGTATGAATCCTCTTCTTCTCCCCCCAGCTATGGGTAAATAGCAGGACAGACCAGGTTCTATAGCCTTGGATGGCAACTGGTCTACTACAGAAAAAAATGGCAACCTACTGCGGGCAAAAAATCTGCCTAGTCAGTCATGTATTGAAAGATACATGATCACCTAAGCATGTATTATGCATGGCACATGACTGACTGCCTGACTGCTTGGGAATATCAGATGCTGTAAGTGCAGGTGGTGTGATGGATAATGGCACGGAATTGTTAATTGGTGAGCCAAGTTCCAATTCCTGTTGGGTTTTGTTATATTCACTTATGTGTAAATACCCTTGATACAGTATGAATCCACCTCTTCTTCCCCCAGCTATGGGTTAATTAGTACGACTTGTATCATTAACCATTATCTCCCCAAAAAATCTTAAAATGTAAAAATATTTTCTGGCTTTAAATAACCTGCAAAGGGTTGATAAGCCATAGAAAATGAATCAGTCAGTGTTCACCTATATAGGATTAATATAAATAACATTTGTCACTTAGCTGATTCATGCTATATTCAGCAACTCAACTCCAGAGTTTTGTAGATTAACCTTTTTGTAATCTTTTGGTCCACTTATCATATATATACTTAATCTATAAATCAATCATCCATCCTTGCATGGAATATTGCTGTCATATATGGTCTTGTGCTCTCGCTCCTTGACAAAATCCAGAGATGAATATGCAAGATGATAGGTCCTGATCTGGCATCTAGTCTACAATCGCTATCTCACAGACTTGCCATGGCCTCCCTCTGTCTCTTCTACAAGTATTTTCATGGCAACTGTTCTGACGAGCTACTTTGACTGGTTCTCGGACTGCATGAATTTAAGCGATCTAACCTTTCACTGTCAAAATGGTTAAATGCAACTGTCTCTTCTTCTCAAACAGCTTCTTCTCCCACACTTCCCATCTGTGGAACTCCCTTCCCCTTACTTGCTTCCCCAATGACTATAATCTTCAAATATTCAAATGTAATCTCAATTGACATCTGACACCCTGAACTTGTTCCCCGTCCTTCTTTGTATTCTTTCCCCAAACATCCCTCTTTACTCTTGTCCTCAATCCTCTGTAACCCCCTTGCATGCTAGTGGCACTCCCACCTTTCTTGGGGTGAATTGCTTTAAAAAAAACAAAAACATATCATATGCAATATTGACCATATTTATTAGAATAGACATACTTTCAATGTCATTTTTATTACTTACTAATTTATCTTTACGAAGATACTTGACTTCCCGTTTATAATACCAGTCTATTAAACTTAGTGTTATATTTAGATATGTTTAAGTGTGTCTTATAGGTTAATAAATACAATAATTATGCATAAAGCATATATCATGATTTGCTTGCTTGTCTACAAAATTATTTTACAAATATTACAATACATTTTACAAGGGTTCTCTGTTCTCTAGAACTCACTGCAAACTTTTGTGATTGGATCTGTCATAGCACCACATTGAATGCTGTCTAATCTTTGGTTATTTTTATTTGTTATAATGTTTTTTAGGCAAGTAAATGTGATATAGCCAAAGTATTCTTGAGAAAATTATATATCTTGATTACATCAGGTGTTAACTTTTTAAAATTTAATTGCTGACATTATTCATTTTTGGCTAGTCTTTTTTCCTCTTATTTCTGATGCTTTTTATTACAACTCTCAAGTAAGCACACTGAAATTACTGATTTGACTACAAAATCTTTACTGACGGGCATTGCTCAAATAAGCTATATTCCTCATTTCTCTGATTGCCACTAATTTGCTATCTTGTTTGTTTTTATACACTAGTAGTATTAGATATAATAATGTGCAAATTTTCTAAATTAAAGATTGCCATTACTATTCATTTTTACTAGTCTTTTTTTTAAATCTTATTTCTGTTGTGTTATTATTGCAACTCTCACATCATTATTCCGCAGAAAGACAGGCACCATTTTCAGTCCACACTTAAGAGTCGCAATAAATAGCAACAGATATATAATAGAACCCATAATAATTACAATGTTTCATCTTAGAAGTTTGTTGGCTACTGAGAAGTTTTAGTTCCTGTCACATTAAACCTAAAGCAAATCCCCATCAGATCCTCAAATAAGAACATTATAAAAATAATGCATTGTATTTAAAATGTCATTAAAATAATCTGCTTTACTGCTGGACATTTGCAGAAACAAAAATTGGTTGCAAACAAACTTCAGTTAGCCGGGGGGGGGTATTACCTGTGTGGCGGCCTTTTACCACATTTATTTAATTTGTTTAAGAACCCAAACTGTTATAAAAGAAAGGGACAAGGCAAGGGTATCAATATATATAAAAATTGTATTCAACAAAACATACAATAAAGAATGTATACGAAAAGCATGCAAAGAGTAAGACAAGAGTTGTCTTTCTTTGACTATCAAAGTCTATCAAAGTTCTCTGAAAGAAAATGAAAGAGTTATTAGTCTGTTATAAATGTTTTAAACAGTTCTGCCGTGCAAGAGGAAAATTATGTAGTGTAAAAGAATATGTGATTTGTGAGTTGAGTGAGAAGATGAGCGCATAGCTTCAACTGTCCTGTATTTCTGTGGCAGCTGAAGGTCTCACTAGTGCAGCTCCTCTTTTCGTATGCTTATATAGGTGTTCATTGAATCAGGAGTGCTGCACAAGAAAAATCATTCTCCACATGCAGAGAATCTGATTGGTCGATACTGACCAATCAGGGCATGAGTTCTGGGGAGACTTCTGGAAGCTGGTTCTCCCAAAAATGCACAAAATCTACTATATGAAAATATAGCAATTTTAAAATTGTCGCTTCAGATAGCAGCGTTGCTTCCTGTCCAATGAATGAATGTTGTTGGAGATTTGAATTTGTAAGGGTGTATGTGTGTGGGGTGATGATCGCCCTACATGCACTCATTTTGTCTGTATGTTTGTAAAAGATAATGCACTCAATTTTGTCAGGGTAAAACACTCTGTAACTCATATAAATACTGAAGTGCTGTAGTCATATCAGCATCAACCCCAACTTGGACAGCTTATATATTCATCTTCAGTTTTGAAGAATCCAAACTTATCAACAATTTTGCAAATAGGGAGATAACCAACTTCTACATTATCAGATATAGACAACAAAAAGTGTTGTGCTGACGACCCTCATATATGTTGTCAAATTAGGATCATCTAATGTCACTTACATTAACTTAAAATCTTCTATCAATGTTACCTCCCATTGACTGAAACAACACCACGACTAACACTAAAATCCTCAAGATTACAAAAGTCACAAGCATAGAAGCTATGTTCCACAAAATACACCTTATGGTAGGTCATATATTAACAGTTGAAACTATGGTCAATGCAAGGTTTTACTGTTTGGTGACCTGTACGATGTATGAAAGATGTACAAGGACTTCTATAGTATCTGCTATTTCCAGTGGCCAATACAATCTGCTGATAGCAAAAAATGGCAACTGTTTTCCAGATTTTTTTTTTTTTGGAAGAAGTACAGAAACATTGTTGATGAAAAGAGATTTATAAAACACAAGTTTCATGAGAAATTTATCCTTTTTCTTCTTCTGATACATTCCCTGCGTAGCCTCTGTGGTAGAACATGACTACACCATAATTGTATATGAAGCCAAAGCCAACAACAATTTATGTATATGTAAAATCTTCACCATCATTTATTAAGGATTTTGAAAAAAGAAATCCGTTTTTTTAAATAAATTATAACTTAGGCCAAGTTGTTTTTTTCTTTTCTTTTAATTTTGTTTCCAAATCAGGAATTTTCTTTTTCTTCTTATTTTTTTAACTTGATCAGAAAACAGTTCAGTTTCTCTCATTTGTTGCTTTTCTTCTTCCTAATTCAAACTCTATTTATTTCAGATGAGACTCCACGTTCCCAAGGATTGTGTACAAAGCTATGGGGTTTAACAGTTCGTTTGGTTAGTGGTTACTCCCCTCTCTTATACAGTTGCCAACAAAGTTTACCTCGTCTTCCAGTGCCTCCTCTCAATGAAACTCTGAAAAAACTTATTGATTCTCTCCTTCCTCTTTATGGAGAAAATTCTACAGAAATCATCAACTTGAAAAAACAAGCTCAGGTTTGATTCTGTTATATTTCACATTTGAAAATAGTTTATCTTAAATTTTAGCTTGTGAAATTCATTTCTTTAACATAACTTAAAAAGAACGTATGTACCATAAACAGAAAACTGTATAAATTTGCATATATTCTTTTGGATTATGTTGTTAGAAAAGGTGGGTTGCTAAGAGATAAGAACATGGGGAATGGAATCAGCAATCCAAGTTCAAACTCTGGCCGAGACAGTTTGCATTCACTATGGTAATTAGAAGGGAAAATTGGAGTGCTGTAAAACAATCCTTCTTGAGTATTTTATTGTCAGCCTGTGAAGTTGTCCTTACTGATCATGTAGGAATTAAGGACAATGAAAGAGAAGACAAAAGTGCTAAACCGACATTAAGACTAGTTCCTGAAAATTTCCAAATCCTATATACTGTCCTAAAACCACTAATTAAGAATCACATGCAAAATCAATGGCAAGAAGAATGGAGCAGAAAAACACAAAATAAACAAAATGCAATGTTATCAACCCTGGGGGGGACCCTGCCATTATGAAACATCCCAAAGAGAAGATGTTATTATATTACAACTATGAATAGGTCACAACTAAAATTGTACATTCTGTCTTACTGAAACAAGAAGAACCACTGTGATGTCCTATATTCAGAGGATTAGATTTTCAATTAAAGACATTTGCATTTCTCTATTTATAATTTTATATTCTTTTTACTATTTGCTAAGCTTAGCTTAGTAAACTGCAATTATATAGGTCACATGGTACCAGCAAGGGCAAGTTTAAGTGGATTTTTAATGGTATATCAACTCTTTAGAGTCATTTTATTCCAAAACTGATTTATTTTGGTTTATATTTAGGGAAAAATGGACAATCTTTGGATTTTTTTAATATATTTTCAGATATAGTCCAACTGATTTCAGGAATATTATAATTCTATATATTTTACTATTTTCAAATAGTTTTTTAGGCTGTTTGCCTTGAAGAAATTGTCTTTTAGAGTCAAGATCAAGGCATTCAATTAGAAAATGTTTTACCATATATTGGGTTTGGCATATAGGGCACCCCAGTGGTTCTTCTTGTTTCAGTAAGAAAGAATGTGCAATTTTAGTTGACCTATTCATAGTCGTAACATAATAACATCTCTTCGGGATTTTTCATAATGGCAGGGTTTTTTCCCCAAGGGTTGATAACATTGTATTCAGTTTATTTTGTGATTTTCTGCCCCATTCTTCTTGCCATTGATTTTGCATGTGATTGATACGTGTTATTGAAGAAGAAATGACGACCAGCAAGTAATCGCTGGAGAGATGCCATAAAAATAAATTACGTGGTATGGCACCTTGACAGTCTAATAGGCACATCAGCCACATGATGACGTCCTATATTCAGAGGATTAGATTTTCAATTTAAAACATTTGCATTTCTCTATTTATAATTTTATATTCTTTTTACTATTTGCTAAGCTTAGTTTAGTAAACTACAATTATAAATGAAAATATCATTATGTTAGGAAGATTGTGTTGCTCTAATCTTCCAAATAGGAGTAGATAGATTTGCCTATCATCTGTTTCACACTCCTCCCCCGTCTTTTGAATAGGACTAGATTCTTATCCCTTGTTTCCTGTTTAGGATAGCATTTCTGCTTCCTTCTACAGTCCACTCCAACTCTATTCTCCTAATGTTTGCACTCGAACTCTGAAATTTTATTTACTAATTAAATCTTGAGCTCTTCAAGTCTAGAGTTAGTTGTTATCTTTCCTGCATAGCCGTTCACTTCTTGTCCTTTCTTACACTAATACAGCACCACACACTATCCCTCTGTCTTCAGTGGCTCTTGGGCTTTGTATTAGGTGAACATTAGTAAAATCAAGTGAAGAGGGTCTGTTAAACTCAAAGTTTTAGTTTTTAACTGGGTACAGACACCAACCACTGAAACTAGTGGGAAATATGCAATTATCTAGCAGACTATAATTGTTGTTTTAATTCATTTCTTAAATCAATTAAACTGCAGCAATCAAATATGCTGTTTAAATAAAGTTCTTTACTTATCCAACATTATATACTATTTGCATATATATGTACACATATATTTGATATAATTGGTTGATTTAGCAATACTTTTAAGTTGCTTAAATATTAATTAAACAATTTTATTTTTATTTAATCAATTTTAATAAGTAATTTTTCTCATTTAGGAATTTGCAATATCACCGGGACCAAAACTTCAACATCTCTTAGTCCTAAAATCATGGTGGGCTCTGAATTGGGTCACAGACTGGTGGTAAGTAAATTTTCCTCCTTAGAAGGCAGTTAGAAATTTCACTAAAAGACAAGGCAACTGCTACTCAGAATCATGTGTAGAATGGAACAATTTCCTAATCTTAATTCAAAGAATGTTTTGATTTTCAACAGTTCAGCTTTTCACAATCAAATGACATATTTTGTACAGATATCATTGTTTCTTTTGTCACTCTTATTCATAATAAGAACAAACCCTAACCCTATATAATGATTAATGTTGTCAAGTTTATGATTTAAAAGCAAATGATACATTCTAATTCCATCCTCCAGAAGAAGACAAGTTCAGTTCTTGTTTAGAATTCATTTTTGTTATTTTTTAATTATTTATTTACTGAATTCTCTATTGTCAAACATGAATAAAATTTCAAATAGAAGGCAAACATAATGATGTTCATGCAATAAAATCCTGCATCATTGACTTGACAGAATCTTGTCAAGACACATTGACATTAGCAGCTGTTTTTCTTCAAACAGGATAAAAATTAAATTGACCAAAATTAAGTCTGTGGAAAATCTGATATATTCAATATATATATATATATATATATATATATATATATATATATATATATATGAAGAAATGTAGTATTAGAGTGTGCTATATTTATGGGATAAAGTACTCAATATCAGAGATAGAGCGAGTGTAAATATATAAGTGAACATAGAAGTCAACACGTAGAGGTGACAGTCTGTTTCATGCTAGATGCAATCGTCAGGCCACGATGATTGGCCTGATGATTGCATCTAGCATGAAACAGACTGTCGCCTCTAAGTGTTGACTTCTATGTTCACTTTTATATATATATATATATATATATATATATATATATATATATATACTGAACTACATGTTTTGTCAAGCATTGATGATGTTATTTCATATATATATATATATATATTACTAGAATGCGAATTTCATAACGCTCAATGGTCAGTGATTATTCTGCACCCAAAGATTTCATATCCGCATGAAAATCTGAGTCGTGCTTTTGACATTGGATATGATGTATATTCACTAATATATGTATATAAAATTTATATATTTTTCTGACAACTATTTTAGTGACCTTTGCTTATACCTAAACAATATATAGTTTCCCTTAGGATACTTCATATAGGAAGGATGCTAAGGATCTCATGGACCGAGCGTGTGAGCAACGATGAGGTCTTAGAGAAGTTGCAAACAAGGAGGAGGCTTATACTTAATATCAGGAAGAGGCAGCTGAAGTTTCTGGGACACATAATGAAGAAGGAGGGCGTGGAGAATCTCATATTCACAGGTCAAATAGAAGGAAAGAGAGACATACCTGGGAGACTTGAGCAAGTGGATGACAGAACGTAGTCTGGGGGGGGGGGGAAGCAGAGGGAAGGAACGCGTTGAGAGCTGCAAGGGATAGAGGGAGGGGTGGAGAGATTGCTTATGTCCTGAAAGCACATGGCACATAAAAAGAAAGAAAAGATACAATCAAGTACAAAATGCATCGGTCATGTTTAACATGTGGGTAAACACATGAATTTGCATGGAATCATTTAGATTTTAGTAGTCTCTAAAAAACATGAGGATAAGTTCTTTTATATTAGGAAACAATGTGATTATATTCTAATTAGATTTTGTTTTTGAGGAATTCTAAACAGTTTCTTGTTTGTTTCCTATCAGACACAAAATCTACATTAGTTTTTGTTAGCAGATCAAATGTCAGTCACATGTTCCTTGCTTTTGTGCCTCTTCTCTGATCATAAACTCTTAAAGAATGCAGTGCATATCTTAGTATCACTTAATGTAGACATTATTTACATTATTTTGACTATTGTCCTCATCTTTGTTGCCATATTTATTACAACGTTTCAGCCGTTGTATGCTCCAGCCTTCTTCAGGTGGTTGGAATGTCTAACTGAACCCTTTATTTCGCTCGCTGGGGTAGACTGTTCTAGTTCCTTGAAGACACATAGCACAGTGGTTAAAGGCGTTAGTTAAATCCAGTGACAGGACACAAAGAGTGTGAGTTCAATACCTGGTTAAGGCAGTGGAGAACTTTCAGAGGGAAATTAACAGGAGATAACTTATAACTGACATCCATTAAACATGGCACGTGGAACTAGAACAGTCTACCCCAGCGATCAAAATAAAGGGTTCAGTTTGACATTCCAACCACCTGAAGAAGGCCGGAGCGTACAACGGCCGAAATGTTGTAATAAATATGGCGACAAAGATGAGAACAATAGTCTGAATAACGTAAGTAATGTACATAATAGCTCATCTCAGAAATATAGACAGATAATGTAGACATTAATATGCAAGTAAAAATGTAAATATAGTGTATATTTGGATCCTTGAAAATAAGTTGATTCTCTTTTTTTTGCAAATCATTATTCAGGGAGAAGTACATTTATCTTCGTGGTCGCAGTCCTCTGCCCATTAATAGTAATTACTACAGCCTTGACCACTCCTTCTGGAAGCCTACCACTCATCAGATTTCCAGGTAAGCAGTTGCTTCTATTTTAATCTTCTTCTAATGAGCAGAAATAATCATCTAGTGATTCAGAAATAAACAGTTCGAGGACATGAATTCTTCTCTTGAGAATTCATTCAAATTGATTATTTATTCTGATTATTCTTTTCTTTTCACAAGCAAACTTGGATGCTAATTCAATCAATATTGTTTTCTTGTTTTAAATTTACAAATATTGCAATAATATGAATTAGGTATGATGTTTGTATTGTGGGTAATGATTCTATTACAAACTCACTAAACTTTTTCTTTGTGTCTATGATAGTGGAATTTAATTAAAACAATTTTTCTAATTTCCACCATTTTGTTAGTCAATGCTTTTTCATCTTAAGTTTACTTTATATCAGTGTTAATTGCAGCTGCAACCATTTTCTTATTTCCCTCTCTTGGCACATTCAGCCTCTATAGATTCTACAAAAGAACTACAAGTGAACTTTATAAAAGTCACCCTGAAAAAGATGTTTTAGCTAGAAACTTTCTCTTGTTTTACTATGACATACACTTGTATGATAAATTGCCACATAATTTATCATTCCTTCCTTTTCTGAAGTAAATTGGTCATTTATACATGTTAGAGCTTTAGACATTTTGTTCAGTTTGATGGCAAAATAAATGAAATACGAATATTATTGGCAGTTGCAGTGTCTACTAAATTATCAGTTATAATATCCATGTTTCTAGCAGTACAGCAAACTAATATACATATAAATTTCACTATAACTTTATCATACATATATATAATATATGTATCTTCAGCCTCCCAACTTCGGTGCAAGTTTTTTCATAGTCTATGTGAGATATATATATATATATATATATATATATATATATATATATATATATATATATATATAGTGCTGTTCAATAAAAGTGACTCACCTGATTTTTTTTACTAAATGTTCTTTTCTCCAATGAAATGAAAGTTAAGCTAAATTCAAAGGATAATGCTCTTTGAATTTAGCAGTCAGTACTGTCAAGCATCCGTTCAGTATAATGTTCTGGGGATGCTTTTCTTTTCATGGAACTGGTTTCTTAAAGCCTATTGAAAAGACCCTCAGGAGCGAGCAGTACAAGAGAATTTTAGAGTCTTGTCTGCTCCCTTCTGCTGAAAGGGTGCAAATCGAACCCACTAAGCTCATTTTTATGCAGAATAATGCTCCCTGTCACAAATCAAAATTGATGAAGGAATACTTTGATGAGAAGTAGGTGAGTGTTATGACATGGCCACCCCAATCTTCTGACCTCAACCTCATAGAAAACTTATGGATCATTATAAAGTACAGACTCTCAAGAAAGCAGTTGAGCAACAAAGAGGATTTGATTGTGAATTTCCTATCCGAATGGAATTCAATGCTTGGAGATGAGATTTGCCAGAACCTAATCAAGTCAATGCCAAGAAGGGTTGAAAAGGTTATTCAAAATAAAGGAGGACCCATAGATTATTAAATATTTCGAACTATATTACCTATTATAAATAAATTATACCTCTATTATTCTTTATTTAAAGTTGTTCGGTTATGTTTCTATTGATTAGTAGTTGCAAGAAATAAGTGAGTCACTTTTTTTGCACAGAGTTTTTCCCTAAATCTCATTGATATCCAAAATTATAATTATCAATAGAATACCTTAGGGTGAGTAAACTCTTTTACTAGGTGGTCGGGAAGGGGTCTTTATATTAGTAAGATTAAAAATTAGTTTGACCCCAAAAACAATAGGTGAATAACTTTTTAAGTAAAAAAAATCAGGTGAGCCACTTTTATCGAACACCACTGTGTATGTATGTATGTATGTATATATATATATATATATATATATATATATATATATATATATATATATACACACACACACACTTTATATCATAAAAAGAAATACCTTATACTAAAATTTATATATTAGTACAGTGTAATTACATTTGATCAAATATGTTTGTTCCAACATGTCCACTTAAACTTATAGCATGTATACTCCAACACACCCAATAATTTAAATCTAAGGTATAAAAATTTACATTTGTTGTGGTAACCTCCAGAACACACAATCTGCTTGCTGGTTCTGTAAAGACATGCAAATATGTCATTCTCAAAGTCAAGGAACTCCTCTCAAATGATCATCAAAATATTCTGAGAAGTGGTAAAATTTCCTCAGTAGAATATTCTCATAGTCCTTTGCAATATGATTGATCTCTTGCAGACAACACTGCATATCAACACCAAAATGCTGACAATTGTGAATGAATCTAGCTCTCCGATACTCTAGTCTCAGCTGCTCAAAATAGCAAACAAGAAAGCCATAGTTTTTTTTGATGGTATAGTACATCTGAGAAAACACATTGCAAGTGAGGATACTGTTGGTCTTTTTCATGGAATAGTGACACATCTCACTTTTGATAGTTCTATCCTGGAAAAAGTCATTGATGTCTCTTAAGAAAGTGTAGCAAAAAAAGCTTTAAACTGTTTTGTTTCTTTCCTTGCAATGACAGCCCAGTTCCTTGATACGACAGCCCAATTCTGCAATGAAATAAACAAATCACAAGTCCAAACTCAAAGAACCAAAAGCAGAATGAAATATCAAAATCACGAATCACAGGTCCAATATCATAAATCCCAATACACATAAATAGTCAGAAATCCAACAAGCAAGCCAACGGAAAAGGTAGAAAAATAAAACGACTTTTTCAATTCAAGAATACCAGTTGCTTTTATCGACAGTACAAGTTTTTCATTGGTCGGCAAGTGGGAGAGGACACACAATATTAGCATATCTGAGATGCATTTATGGCAACATCTGCAATTAACTTGTTTTTATTTTGCTTATTTTCTCTTCAGCATATTATACAGAACACATTTTCTCAGTAAGTGACTTTCTCTTTCACCACAAAAAGTTTACTTTTAAGTGTCCTATAAAGAGATGGATGAAGAAACACAAAGATTGTCCTCAAACAAAATGTTTCAATTTTAAAGCTTTCTGGTTTCTGTAGTCTTCTATCAGAGGCAATATTTGTAAAATGTTGTTCATATTCATTATACCCCAAATTTGTTATGTGCCCAGACCAGTTATGAGGAAATTTATATCACAAGTCATGCTTATTTCTTCCTGTCCGACAACACTGCAACTTTTTACCTTTGCAACATAGTGGGATCTCTTTCTGAGGCTGCCAGTCAGTGTCATAGAAATGGTTGTCAAATAGAGGCTAAGAAATCACTGCCTGGAACTTCTCTAATCCTTTTCTACCACCTGCCACTCTCCCTCAGAATTTTCTGGTGTTGCCACAACCTTTTCTGGTAAGGAGATGTCCAGGAAGAAGGGAATAAATGTTCCTCTAACTGAAGAATTTGACCAGAATGGGTAGGTGAAGTGTTTACATTTAATTTTCATAATATTTTCTTGGATACAATGCATTTAGAGTAAATTTATAAAAATATGGCTCCTTCTTTTTTATTTAGCATGTTAAAATTGAATTATATACAAAAACTTACTACTTATTGAACTGTGCCAATAATTGTGACAATCGTTGTAGGTGTTCTAAGATAATAATATGACAACCTCTGAACAATCAGTTTCTATTATAAGAGGAATGGTGTTGCAATATAATTGATGCATTAGCAATATTTCTTAAGTTTTTGAAAGCTTCAATGGCTGTGAAAAACAAAGGGAATTTGTGCAAAAGAGTTAATTTTTTTCTGAAAATGCAGCACTCCACTGGGAATGATAGATAAACATATCCCTAGTTTGAGGCAAAGGCACACATATTAGCTATTGGTAAATTCACAGGATTTTGTATTATAACATTTTTGATCACTATAATTTAATTTTCTTTAGTTAAAAGTAAACATTTATCATAGTTTGATGTAATATTGTACTAATTGACAATACACATTATGTTGTTTGCACACTATTACATTGTCTATGTACTTTCCAACATTTCATTGCTTATGATCACTTACCTAGATTACCAATAATTAATGTTAGAAAGATTGGGTAAAAATATTGTTAATGAACATTAACTTTTTTTCATACTTATGGCGAAAATGTGTTATATAAATTTGGGTTGCTTTTTTTACCATTTTGAATTTGAACTGGCATGAATGCTTTTAAATTATCACCAAAAAACTGTGTTTATTTGAATTCTCTTGCATGATTGACTGAGGTAATCCAGACTCCTACTCACACTACCACAAATTGTACCCCACCAATAAGAAGTGGTTGTTTTACTGGAGTAGAGTCAAAGCAGACTGGTCACATCTAGAAGAAACTTTTTGATTGGAAGCTGCAAATGGTTCTAAACATTTTCATTATCTTCAGTTTTTACATTGTTTGGACTATCATCCTCATCTTTGTTGCCATATTTATCATGATGTTTTGGTCGTTGTACACTCCAGCCTTCTTCAGGTGGTTGGAATGTCTAACTGAACCCTTTATTTCACTTGCTGGGGTAGACTGTTCTAGTTCCACGTGCCACATCTAATGGATATCAGTTAGTTATCTCCTGTTAATTTCTCTCTCCAAGTTCTCCACCACCGTACAACGGCCAAAACGTTGTGATAAATATGGCAACAAAGATGAGGATGATAGTACGAACAATATAAATAGTGTACATAATACCTCATCTCAGAAATACAGACAGATAGCTTCAGTTTATATATTCTTATAATTACAATCGTACTTATTTTTCATTTGAAATACTGTTTGTGTTTTAACTCGATAAAACAACCAGCTTAGTTTACCAAATTTAAAATCCTTGGCAAGGTCAGCAAACAATTCCAACAACAAGCATTTCTTTCCTTCCAACTGCAACCTCAAATATTCCTTAAGGATTTATGCCTAAGTAAAAAATTACAGCCAGGGAGACATGTGAGACCACAATCAGATTCTCCCATAGACTAGAATGAGATATAAATTTTTCAAGATCATTTCTAAACAAAAAACATTTTTCATTCTCTTCCATTGCCTCATTTCCTATCTTTATCTATTTAATTCATTCACTTCTGCTCCTCAGATAATCTCTGTCACGTATTTCTCTTTGTTTCTTTTCTTCTCCCAATCTTTTTGTTCGCCATTTTCATTCCTTTTTTCAATATATTTGTTCCTCTGCTTTCCTTTCCTTCTCAAATATCTTTGTTACCCACAACTTTCTCCCAATCTCTTTGCCTCGTTCACCATTCCTTTACCCAGTCTTTTTGTTTAACTTCTCCCAATCTGCCTTGATCTTTTTATTCTCCCATACTACCAATCTCTTTGTCCTCCTTGCTTCCTTTCCTTTTCCCAAACTCTTTGCCTCTTCCCTTATTTCCTTCCCCTCTTTGTCCTCCTTCCTTCCTTTCCCAAACTCTTTACTCCTTTTCCTTCCTTCCCCAAACTCTTTGTCTCCCTCCCTTATTATCTAAACTCTTTATACATTCCATCCCTTTCTTTCCCAGTGCCTTTGTTTCCTCCTTTCCTTCCCCAATATCTTTTTCTCCTTCCCTTCCTTTTTTCTCCAATATTTTTGTCCCCCTTCTCTTTCCTACCCCAACCTTTTTAACTCCTGCTCTTCCCTTCCTTTCCCACCGTCTTGCTCTTTCCTTTCCTTCATTCTCTTAAGTATTTTCAAACAGTTCTAGTCATCAGGCCCCTCACCAACTCTTTTAATTCTATTCATAATAAATCCCTGTAACCCTAACCAACCAGAAGGACAACACTACTCTTTCTAAATCAGCACTGACACAACCAAATCAAACAGCTGCAGTGGGAAATTCCTATCGCCATTTACTTGATACAAAGAGGAGAATATAGATATTTTAAACTGAACATGTAATTTTCAGAATTTTTTATTTATATCACTTTATATTTTAATACAAAATATTGATTTTGCTTTTTGCCTTTTAAGATTATTTTTTTCTTATCACTTACAGATATTTTGACTTAAATTTATTGCTATATTTTCTCTACCAGCAGACTAATGGTTGCCTTTCCATTTAGACTGGTTCTCTCATGTAAACACGATGCTTAGTAGACTTTTCCTTGATATATTGTTATAAATACCTTATTATAAACAGCTGACATTGTGCACTATTAGAGAACTCTGCTGTAAATTAGAATCATTAGATTCCCATGTACACACAAGCATTTAAAAATATTATGAGAATTCTGACAAAGGTGGCTTGTGACACTGAAAGCCAAAGGCACATTGGGATACTAAAAGATACCTTCCAATACTAAACAACGTATTAAAAAACAAAAAATTTCATTAGAAACTGTGGCAGACATGATGAGGCAGAACCTGGGACGAGCACAACCGGTTCCGACTTGCCTTTTCCCCGCCAAAAAAAGAGCCCGTACTTGCTTAGCATGTAGGGCTACTGCAGTTGAAATGAAGGAGAAAAAGAAAGCACTTACCGCTCTGCCGTAATCCGTCCTCGGCCAGATAACGTAGAAGAATAAGGGGAGACTTGCATTGCCTTTTTATGCAATGAATATGCAATGCATTATGGGACAGAGACGGAATGAACTATGGGATCGCATGAAGACGCAAGGGATTATGGGTATATGGACAAATATAAAAGCACCTAGTTTTTCACAGTTCAGCAGAAGCTTGGAGGGACGTTCCCGGTTGGCGGCTGGAAAAGTCTGTTTGTGCGATTTTGAGACGGCACGACTAGAGGTTGGATTACCAGTTGGGAGAGCTCGAATTTACTCGCTGGTGGCCGTTTTTCTTTTTATTTCATCACAGAAACAAAGAAAAGAGTACTGAACTGTTATGTAATATCAATCCTCCTATATGAGAGTGAATGCTGTAAATCTCCTCACCGATGAAGAAGAGACTTTAAGCAACAGAAATGTGATTCTACAGAAGGATGCTGAGAATGCCATGGCCTAAATATGTGAGCAACAATGAAATTTTAGAGAAAATGGAAACAAAAAGGATGCTTATACTTAATATCAGGTGGGGTGATGGATAGCTGCTTGGATTGTGGAATCGGAGAGCTGAGTTCAAATTCCAGATGAATCCATTACATTCACTTATGTGCTAATACCCTTGGGAATGGTATGAATCCTCTTCTTCTCCCCCTAGCTATGGGTAAATAGCAGGATAGACCAGGTTCTATAGCCTTGGATGGCAACTGGTCTGCAGGGAAAAAATCTGCCTTGTCAGTTATATATCGAAAGATACATGATCGCCTAAGCGTGCATCACGCATGGCACATAACTGACTGACTGAGACTTAATATCAGAAAGAGACAGTTGAAATTTCTAGGACATATAATGAGGAAAGAGGGCTTGGAAATTTTGATGCTCACAACAGATTGAAGGCAAGAGGGGACAAAGGAAAACAATGCATAATCTATATAACAAGCTTGAGTAAATAGATATCAGAGCAAGGCTTAGGAGAGATAACAAAAAGACAAAATTTATTAAGAGCTACAAAGGACAGGAAATTGTGGAGAGCCATGATTGCCAACATCCTGAAGGGACATAGCACATAGAAGAAGTCTAAGGTAAACACCATTTAATTAAAATCTAAAAAATTGTTCAAGTTACAGTTATTGAAAATTTAGTTTATTTTTTTTATTTGTTTTATAAAATCTTAGCAAGGCCTGAAAAGACTGATACATGAACAGAACATCTGCATCGCATTGTTTCTTATTAAGCACTTGACCAGCATCATCAAAATGCCTGTAGTGTAAGATAAATGTGTATTCAGAGCCAGGGTATTAGATATAGACATTCTTGAGGATTTTTAAACTAATAACGTATAACACCAAGATCTGTTTGAAATGCTAGGTAAGCTTGATTTATCTGGGAAAGATATTAGAATAATCCAGAATATATATTGGGAACAAACAGCCTGCATACAGATAGAAAATGAATTCAGTAAATACACAAAAATAGAAAGGGGTAAGGAGTTTGGGGAAGGAGAGGAAAGAGAAACAAAAAAAAAGGTAAGAAATTTTCAATGAAAATATTTACTCCCTTTCTTCCTTAAATTGTTATTAGATTTGCAGGCACATTTCATGCACCAAATCTAAAAAAAAGACAGAAGCAGTGATATTTATTATGAAGTTACATAGTGCTAATGATGATGATGATGATAATATAATAATAGTATTAAATAAAACAATGATATTTTTATTGACTTTTCTTGGCCTTGATTTTAGTTTAGAATAACCAGAATATGAGTGCGTGTAACAAAAATACATTGTTTGGACTCTTGTCCTCATCTTTGTTGTCATATTCATGCTGTTATACGCTCCAGCCTTCTTCAGGTGATTGGAATTTTGAACCAAACCCTTTATTTCATCCTGCAGAGTAGATTGTTTTAGTTCCATGTGCCGTGTCTCTTCCAGATATCTCAGTTTCAGTTATTATCTTTAACTCAACTCTCCGAATTGTTGTTTACCTCTGCTGTGGTCAGGTATAGAACTCACAACTCTTTGGGTCAAGTCAATTGATTACTTCAACAAACACTTTTATCAACTAGACCTGAAGAAGGCCGGAGCATACAATGCCTGAAACATGAATATGACAACAAAGATGAGGACAATAGTCTGAACAATGTAAATAATTATATTACCTCATCTCAGAAATATAGACAGATATTTTAATCAAGTGTAAATGTGTTTGTATGTTACATACATACATGTTTGCTATTCATAGATATAGCTCTGTGAGGAAGTGATTGTAAAGACAAACCCCAAATTTTCAATTCCAATCATGGAAAGTGTTTTTCTTTTATTTTTGTTTTGTAATTGTATTTCATCTCTGTCTCCATTGCTGATTCATAAAATAGTTTTCAGCCATTAGACAAGTTGTTTTCACTTTCAAATTTTTTAAATTATTTTTTAAATATATGAGTGGGTTAATTTTTTTTTAATTGTTTGATTTTCAGCGGTAGACATAATTATCTTTTTAAAAATCAATTTTATGATTTTGTCCTTTTTTATTTTCTAATTCTATTTTCTGTGCAAAGTTTTTGATTTATTTGAATAATTGTAAAAAAATTTCATCCTTTGAACATAGTTTTGGTCTGGTAATTTAACTTTTTGGCCATTTAGATAAATCTGCTTTTAGATAACTTCATTCACAATTATTTTGGTTTTTTTTTATCTTTTTTCCAAGATCTCAAGTAAACGTTTTGAATTAGCAAATCTAAAAATCTTGCCAATAATTTGAGATAAATTCTTATAACCAAGGGAACATACCTGTTTTAAGTTCAATATTATCAGGAGGTGCAATGGAGATTGCAGCTTGGATTGAGGAATCAGCTGAGTTCAAAGTCCATTTGAATCCATTACATTCACTTACGTGCTAATACCTTTGGGAAAGGTATGAATCCTCTTCTTCTCCCCCTAGCTATGGGTAAATAGTAGGACAGACCAGGTTCTATACCCTTGGAGGGCTACTGGTCTACTGTAGAAAGAAATGGCAACCTACTGCAAGAAGAAATCTGTCTTGTCAGTCATGTATTGAAAGATACATGATCGCCTAAGCATATTTCACGCATGGCACATAACTAATTATCAGTTGTTCAATAATTGTATAGGTCCTTGTGCAAGTTTTCTCTTTCAGCAAAATGTGAAATACAGTAAAGAAATTGAATTTATTATAGAAAGGAAAAACTATTTTTTACATCTGTTGTCTCAACTGTTTAGTACATATCTCTGATATCAAATATTATTTCTCATTCTCTTCCATCATTGAATCAAAAAAGCAAAAATACTCCCTTAAATTTTATGTCAGTAATTTTTAGTTTAACACAGAAAATCCATCAATCTCAACACTTTAAAATATCTGACTGGTTGAATATTTCAGGTATAAAATATATTTTCTTTTTAAAATAAGAAAATCTCAAAATTTGAATGTATTTTTCATTAATTTTACATGTAAATAGATGCTGTTGTGTTTTCTTCAGAATCCCTTTTGTTTTTTTATGATGATCAAACTTAGTAGCCGTAGATATCCTATGTACTCTGACACAAAGTTCCCCATCAGCTTTATAGCTCTCTTTATGCTAATAGCTAAATCAATCCCATTACATCTCCTCAAATCTTTTGGGTTTCACAACCTGTGTGGATCTACCGCTTCTCCTACATTCCCTCCCCACTCCTCACTAGTTTCACAGGTATTTCTTGTAATGGGGGATCTTGATCTAGTTCTTTTATTCTCAGTGTCTTATGTTTCATACTCTGAGTCTTCTGAAGAACTTTGATTGTCCATTGATTCCTCTACCCTGCTTTCTTGCTCATTTACATAATCAATCAAACTAATTTCCTCGTAATTTTGACTAGCTCTTAAATGGTCTGCATGGGCAACAATATTTTTACCATTTTTGCATATTAATGCCTGTGTTGTATCCTTTTTGCATTATGAAATTCATCTTTTTCGGCTTGTTTTCTTTATTTCTTTTGTGCCATTCCATTAGTAGAGTAAGACATGATTAATGGCGCTCTAATCTGCCTGCCCATTAACACAGACTGGCTCTCTAATCTGCCTGCCCATTAACACAGACTGGCGCTCTAATCTGCCTGCCCATTAACACAGACTGGCGCTCTAATCTGCCTGCCCATTAACACAGACTGGCTCTCTAATCTGTCAGCATGTGGTACCATTCTGTAACTCAACAATAATCTTGGTAGGAAAGTTTCAATCTTTTCTTGCTGAGGAGAAAATGCTTTCAATCCCATCTTTATTGTTTGGACCATTCATTCAACAAACCTTTTTGATTGAGGGTTCTGAGCAGAAGAACTCTCCGATCAAATCAACAATGATTCATCCAGACTTGTAATTTCTCTGTTCAAACATTACTGGATGCAACACACACTGGAGAAAGATTGGAGAATATGTTTTGCTTGTAGTGATCAAAAAAACAAAAATGAGAATATGAATGTAAATAATTCAAGAAGGCCTGGCTTGGTGGCTTAGGTAGTTGCAGATTTCCCATTTCTCCTTCTACTAATCTTTCTTATAAAATATTAATAATGCAGAACATGAAAATTATCTGGTGGCTAAATCTTAAAATTTTATCTTGAATCATGACAGACAACCTCCAATATCAAAACATTGCTTTAATTTTTTTATTTTTTTAGGAAGCTAAATTGGCAGTTTGAAGACTGGCATTCTTACACTTTATAATTCCAGAAAATACTAAAGGAAAATAGGTCAGCACAAAGACTTGAACAAATGAACTGGTAAAAGTCTGCTGAAAAAATATCATTCTTCAATAAGTTCTTTGCAAGGAAGAACTAAAATGCACATTTTTGAATTGTTTTACCTATGTGGAGATTTTTATATCTAATGCAAAAGCCAGAAAATGCAAATCTATTATTATACTAATTCAGTTTTTACACTAGTAGTGACTAATAGCTTACATTGAAAATCAAGAAACAGCAAGTCTCCTCAATATGATTTTAGTAATGTTTATTATTATTATTATTATAGCAGTATATAATATATAATAATATTAAAAGTTTAATTTTTTCATCTAAGTATCTACATTATGTCTTGTGACATTATACTCTACAGAAAACTATTAGATTCCAAACTCATTATGCTATCATTATTGAACTGTTGTAGTTTATTGTGAGAACTTATAGTTTCATCTTTTTTACCTTTAATGTTCATTTGATGTATGTTACATCTGATGATCTTTGAGTACAGCCCAGTCTCTACTGTATTTTGGGATATATAAGTTGTACCTTGATATGGAATGCACTCTAAAATTATCATGAGATATGTTGAAAAATAAAATTAAAGGAAATATTGTAGAATCTACCTCAGAACTCACTGAAGCAGATTCATAAGATCCTAAGTTTGACCTCAGCCTGAACTTTGCTGTGTAAGATGCAGGGTGATTTTTAGGGTCAGATTTTGATAAAAAGAAACTCTGCATCTTATATACCACAAAATAGTGTGCATGCATATAATGATGTGCTAAAACATTATGACCAGCAATATGTGATGAGAGTGACAGCTACTGTCGGACTCATAGACATATAAGCAGGGAATGTGAGTGGTAAGATTAGCCATTTCCTTATAAGGAAACATTCAGCATTTATTGACTGAACAGTGAGCATTACTGCCAGTAGAAATTTATAAAATCTTTCTCTTAAAACAGTTTTTCAGGAAAATAGGTTTCTCAAGTTCAACAACTTTTATATAATCTTTATATTGCTTATGGGTTTTTCTTTATAACCATTTGTTTAAATTCACCTTGAGTTCTTCATTTTGGTGTATTGAATGCCACAGTTATGAACAAGAAAAATATTTGAATAACTTTGATAAAAGCCAAATTATTATTGCCAAAAGACCAAGTTATAGAAATTATTTTTGGTGACTGCAACAATTAAAAATAATAGAAATAAACAATTTTGCAAAAATTCGCCTAAGACCTTTCTGTCTCCAACATTTGTCATATTCAGGCCAATTTATGTAGCATTGAATCTTTTCTCTTGAAATGCTCTCCAGATATCTTTGTGAAGCTTATTTAAACTCTTTTATCTCTATCACTGAACTCTCTGTTGCAGGTTATCTTCCTTTTTATTGAAAAAATTCTAGAGGACATATGCATGGCCTTGGTGTCTAATTTCAGGGAAATCTCCTAATGGCAAGAGAATTCTCTCTTGAATTTTTTTATGTCTTTTTAACTTTCACTATCAAACTCTGTTAGCTATCTCTTAATCTAGAACCAAGTCTCTATGGAATGATATGCATATAACTCTGTCCATGGTTTCTGCTATCATCTCCAAATGGCATCCCTGTAAAAAAAAAATATATATTTTTACCAAGATTTTCTAAAATAAGAAACATTTCAAAAATAATTTAAATCATTTGTAAATAATCCCTGAAAGTTTCATTAAAATCTGACAATTATCAGATTTTTGCAACAATTTCCAAATCAATTTGTTTTTTTACTGCAAAAAATGTTCAAATTTCCCATATTAATTTATGAATCCAGAAAAACAAGATTTTTAACCAAAATTTTGAAAGTTCTAAAAATGTATTTAAAAACTAATTTTGAATCCTAAATAAATACAAAGATTTTGACAAAACTTTTTTATTAAGTTTTAGACATTTTTTCATCATGTATTATATAATTTTTTAGAAAGTTTTTGGAGGTACTTACATAATTTTTTAAAACGAATCAAAGCTTTATTCTAATAAAAAATTGTATGTAACTTTTTCAAAATAATTTTAAATATTTAAAACAAAATTTTAATATATTGGAATGGATAAAAACTTCATTTTTTAATCACAAAAATAAACTTTGTTGGTTGCTCCTATTCACCCCAAGTGTGAACTGGTCAAGAAGAAAATTTTGTGGTAGGAGTCACAATGAGACTGACCACAATTTTGACATAAAAAATGCTACTCTGGTCAAAGGAGAAACAATTCACTAAGACAAAAATGTCTAGAGAGTGCCTTCATCACAAGGTCATCTACAGTAAATGTGTGCTCGGACTCTTACAACATTTCACCATTCCTAGCAGAACTTCTATTATCACAGTGTGCAATATCTAATAACAAAAGTGATAGAAACAAAAAGAAAAAGATTCTAAATTAAATTTGTTAGAGTAAAAAAAATATTACAATTTAAAATTCCCAATATTCCTTGTTTGTACACATGTGTAGTTGCTTGAAAATAAGAAATTTAGTCTGATAAAATCCTAAAGGACAAAACACATCACACCAAAATTTTACCCAATCTGTCATACATTTTTCCCATATATATATATATATATATATATATAATGTAATCTTACCACCTTCTCAGTTCAGACAATTTACATTGCTGACAATAAAAAGAATCTATGAAAAAAAATCAGTGTCTTTTAGATTGTATGCATGAGAAATTTTAACTGATACTTTCATATCATTATCAGATATAGAAAACCACAGTGTTATTGTTCCTATTCAATTTTTAACTTTCTTAAATACTGGTTGACATCTCCAAACATTGTCAACTTATACTGTTTTCTTTAATAAATTTATTATATATGCATCCCCTTTTACTTCATGTATGTTTTTATTTTTGACTATGTTTTGAGAAGAGTGATTTTGCTTTGATGATTCATTTTCTTTCAGAAACAAGTTTCATATTGTTCTTAATGTTACAAACTAAGCTATATTTTCATCTATATTCCCAAATGGATTTCACAATGAATAATTTACTGTCAGTTCTGCTCATTTGTGGATTTGTCTGTTGTGTTATGAGGGAAAAAAATAGCTGTGTCAATTTTTATCCAAGTCAGTCAGAATTTTATCCTGTCCCTGTAAAACAGACGACTCTGACAGGTTTAGTTTTCTTTAAGGAATTCCAGTTGCATATTCAGTGCTTGATTGAATTCAATTAATGATATCATTCATAATAAAATAACTGTTTATTCTCATTTCAGAGCTGCAGTTACACTACATCAGTTTATGGTATTTAAACAAAAACTTGATCGTGAAGAAATCAAACCTTTATTGATTCGCAATACAATTCCTATCTGCATGTATCAATATGAACGGATCTTTGCAACAACTCGGTAAGAAATTTTTCATTTATTTCCTTCAATGGATTCCAGAAATTCATCTTAGGTAGTATTTAATTTCAAAGAAATAACATGAATCAATCTTACAGTTAGCGGCTTAGGAGATCAAAATGCTTCTCAGTCATTTTACTATAGGCACATGCTCACAGTAGTCAATTTATTTCTTGTCTTCCCTATTATTGCTTTTTACTTAATTTGATTTGAAATAGTTTATGCTAGGATTTTTTAAACAATAAAAACAAACTTCATTGAATTTACCTGCTGGTGAAATGTAAAATTGATGTTTGGAGTTATAATCATTGAAATAAAATCTTTTCATTCTTTATCTGCTATTTTTTCTATTCTTTTGAGTTGTGAGTTGAATTATTTTACCCAAATCAACAAGGCTCTTTAATGTAACAATCAACTGTTTGTTATTATAATAACAGACTTTTATACACTGAAAAGTTAAAAAAGTTAAAGATTTATTCATTAATGAAATTGGTTATTCAGAACCAGGCCATTATCTGGATTATCCTAAAACCTGCTTACATTTTTGTTACATCAAAAGAGGATGCAGCCTTTATGTAGAAATTTGTTGTTAAATGTATTACTCTTGGCTCTATTATTGTTTAGATTGAATGTTAATACTTATAAATTTCAGCTTTGTCTGGCACAAGGTGATGAGAATAGATAGTAAATATAGTAAATCTAAATGCATAAACTTATTCTTTATCTCTTGGCACCACTATATTTGATGGTTTTGTTCTGTTAAACTAGAAGTATTATATTATCTTGGATTTCTATTAGATAAAGCATTGCCAGCTATTATTAATTTATTGACCTTGTTATAATAAATATATGGCTGCAAAGGAAAGGAACATACAAGGATTAAAATTTCAACATGTATTGGTTAAAATTCAGAATATATAGAGAGTCATATGAAAGGTGGCAAAAATTGTTAATATGTAGTTCTTTAGTTTCTGTTGGTAAGAAAAGTGATTAGGTATGAGGGTGTTGTCGGTTGGGCCAAGAGTTGGTTGAGATCGCGGTTGGTGTCAAGAGGTAGGTTTATCTACTGTGCCATGTGTCCTCAAGGACACCTGGCACAGTGGATAAAGGCGTTGGTTAGATCCCGTGACAGACCCAAAGAGTGTGAGTTCAATACCCGGTTAAGGCAGTGGAGAACTTTCAGAGGGAAAATCAGCAGGAGATAACTGATAACTGACATCCATCAAACATGGCATGTGGAACTAGAACAGTCTACCCCAGTGATCAAAATAAAGGGTTCAGTTCGAAATTCCAACCACCTGAAGAAGGCCGGAGCGTACAATGGCCGAAACGTTGTGACAAATATGGCGACAAAGATGAGGACAATAGTCCGACTAATGTAAATACTGTACATAATACCTCATATCAGAAATATAGACAGACTCTGAAGGAAATAATTATTACCTAAAATTTAAAGATAGGTTGCTTGAATGTTGATTTATTTCATTGTAAATTCTGTTTGTTTAAAGTTACCTTCTTTTAAATTTGTTAATTTTTTTTTTTTTTAAATTTTAGAATTCCAGGACATGAAATAGATTTTTTGATGCATAATAGTTCTTCAAAGGTAAATATTATGTCATTTTTAATGCATTTGTTGATAAACTCATTATAATTTCTAGTATTCTACATGACCGTTTCCACATTTCCAGTTCTTGCATTTTTGCAAGAATGATTCAACTCACTACATTGCTGACTTGCTAACTTTAACACTACAGTTCTTTTCATATCATTTTT
>OZ038511.1:62423612-62538612 GCA_964036315.1 Acanthosepion esculentum
AAATGCTCAGCCGATAAATGCAGTTGTGTTCTCGAATTGAGGAAGTTTGTGTATTTTGGCTACCACGTTCGTCAGAGAGTGAGTTATATTTCTGACTGGTTACATGCATTGGGATTTGTGAGATAGTACCGGCGAATCGAGTTTTCAGGATTTCTTTCTGCCCCCAATATGAACTTACAGTGATTTGTGTTGTGGAAGTAATCTGTGACAAATATTTCCTTTGCTTTCAGAATGCTTACAATGGCCAGTCACAAAAATCACTCAGTGAATAAAGGCCAATGGTTTTGCTAACCAAGACAGAATGATTTTTGAGCTTGGTGAGTGTGTGTTTCTGCTGTTGTGACGGGAAGGTGGATCTCTGACCATGTTTTTCATTATTACATTGCCTATTGGACTGTTTACAATAGATTTGCAATTAAACTTAGTGTTAGTATATAGATTTTTTTTTTTGTTCCTACAGTCAGTAGAAACAAAAATGTTTAGGTATCAATCATTGATTGATACGTAAACATCTTGAGAATCAATGTTTAGACCACTGTTGTAATTTCACAGCCTTGGGCCTAAAAATTACTAAAAAATTAAAATGAAATTTATATTGGCATCTTGGAGAAACAACCATCATTTCACCCCCAAGCAAAAGAATAAAGCAATTAAGATGCAAGGGGCTACTGAGTGTCAAAGAATCTGAGAAAAATCATTTAAGAAGAGAGGATATTAAATGAACAGGATTCAAAAGACAGAAGATAATGATTTACATTGCATTTGAATTTCTGAATATCAAAGTTGACTGGAAATCAAGGAGCCGGAAGAGAGTTCCACAAGCTAGAAGTGCGAGAACATAGAACTTATAGTTACATCTAGAATTTTAAGTGCAAAATGATGAGACCTAGATACCAATTTAGTAGTAGACTTAAATTCCTAAAGTTGAGGTATGAAAGAGGAAAGCTCATCAGAAAACTTATCTGATAAGCTGAGATGCCAGGTTAGGACCAATAATATTGCAGATTCTTTAGATTTTATCAAAATCTCTAGATACTTAGCAAAAGCATCAGACCAGATGTGGTAACATTATTCAATGCATGGAAAAATGGTAGATTTATAAAGGTGTAAGATAGACTCTGGCAAGAAAAATTGTCTAGAATTACACAGGGAATTAACTTTTCTAGCAGCAATTGATTCAATATAATCATTTCACTTCATGTCAGTAGAAAACATTAGATTGAGAAGGTGCAAGGAGTCACTCTCCTCAGAGTTAGTATCAGCCATGCTTATGGAAAGCAGAAAAGTTCTCTAAAATGATTAAAAGGGAACAGCTTCATTTTAAAGACATTTCTTGCCCCAGTTAACAACATATTGAAGGTCATTTATTAGATCAACTATCTGTTGAGGGGTCTCCCCCTTTTTACAAAAATGAACTCACCCAGGGTATACATATACTAATGCTAGTGGATACCCGACGGACAGAGAGACAGAGCCAGAGAGAGAGGTCGAACGTCGAAAGGAACGAGTGTACAAACGTAGCGGGCAAGAGTCACAGTAACTAGCACGTAGACTCAGTAAGAAATCATACAGCGATATGTCGATATCAAAGACTATATATATATTTTTCTACTAACCCGCATTCCTGGAACTACTAACCTGTATTACCAGTTTGTATTATTACGTTAATACATTTATTTTCCTATATTTATTCTTGGCGTTTGTTATTATTGGTACAGGATTTCATCCCGGAATCCACAACACTATCAATTTGATTTTATTGAATATATCCGACCATTTAGACAGGAGTAAATAGTTGTCATCAGCATAGACACCAAGCTGATACCTGATGACATCAAGATCAGTAATCAAAGTTAGGAATAAAGTAAATCCAAAGATAAAGACATGAGGGACATCCACATTAGATCTAGAAGAGTGGCAATTCAAGACAACTTTCATTTTGTGATTTGATATGAAAGATTTAATCATATAAAAAATTTGTCCGGAAATATTATATAACTCTTCAACTTGTAAAGAAGATCAGTATGCCAAACCCTTTGAGATACTCAAAGCAACAGGCTCAGCTTCACAATTCTTATCTAAAGCTTGATAGTCTCTTTCAGCAATAACTGTTAACACATCAGCAGTTGACCTAGAGAAGCAAAAACTATATCATTTGTCTGAAAGAAGACCTTGCATAGTGAGATGCTTAAACAATTCAGGGTTGATTAAAGCTTTTAGGACTTTACCAAAAAGAGGTAAAGATGTAGAAGACTGAGAGTAATAGTTAGAAGGACCAGACAGTCCACCTGAGTTCTTGAAAACAAGAAATGCAGAAGAGGATTTCCAACAAGCAGGAATACAAGAAGTAGCAAGGCATTTATTGTAGAGTTTAGAGACAATTGGAGCCACTTCAGGGACACGTGTCTTTAAGACTATTGCAGGGATAGCATCAAGTCTGCATGCTTTGTAGGGACTCAGTTTAGAGATGATAGCAGAAACAATAATTAGAGTTATATGCAAACGACACAGCAGAGTTCTCATTGAAATCAGGAAAAGATGCTCTAGATGAGTTGAACTAGAAGAGAGTTTACAAACAAATCATTCTGCTTTATCAGCAGAAGCTAATAACAGCTCGTATTGAGTGAAGACTGTAGTGAACAAAAAGAAAAAAGTGACGAGAGGGGGGTTAGAGAGTGCAATGCACCGTTCGCTGGCAGACCAGCTGTTCTACTTTTGTCATTGGTCGCCTCAAGGAAATGGATTGCGTGTCTCCCTTTACACCAGGCAGTTGTGAAACAGACACCAACTCAGACCAGCTGTTCTACTTCAAATTCCTCTTCGTCCGACAGTCAATTCGCACGTCCAACTCTGTTGCACGAAGTCCGCTGAATGACTCAACCTGATTCGTGCCACTGGCACCTCGCTTTTACGCCAGCCTGACATGGCTGAAATTTGCATGTGTGCAGATATCGTCTCGTTTTGGACGAGATCGGCACACATAAATTGTGTCTTCGATAGTGGCCATATTTCTTTTCGGGATTACTCTGCAGGCAAGACATGTTCGCACTTGTTTTGCACCCCGAGGCAAGTCAAGTCTTTCTTCACAAAGACTTAATCTTATCCAACATGCTATTACAGAGCGGCCAGTTGGAGATAACTTGTTAATTAATATTCAGGAATTTATTTATTAAAATTTATTTGCTCGACTGATATAAATTGTTTTCAATAAGCAGCCATTCTAATGTAACATATCTTCCATTCTAATCTGTTCCATAAAAATGTTCTAATATTGAATATTAGTGTTGCCTAGATCTAACAAGTATAACACCATTAAATAGCATATTTTTAAGAATGGTTGATAAATTATCATTTTCCTAATAATGTGTTTTAATAAAACAAAAGAGTCATCAAATTCATATCCTTTGTCTTAGATGAACAACATTTCATGTGTTACTACTTTTAACCAATCAGCTGAAGATTTTGTTAGACTTAGACTATATTACCCATTTTCTCCAGCTAAAACCAATGCTATATTTAGCTGTGCCTGATAAAACAAACATTGTCCGCATATTCTGAATCCCACATCATTTTTCAAAATGTTTTCCTATTCATGAAATGCATGCTCTCATCCTAACACAACTTACATATCGTCTCTTATAACAATGACATATGCAGTCAATATAGTGTGTTAAGTTGCATGCCAATCATTTTGCTCAACAAGCCAAACCATTCTTATCAAATCATTCCTGTTTCTCCACTATCCCTAAATTACATACACTTCCAAAAGTAATCATAGACAAAACCACCGACCTCTCAACAGAGAACATCAACAGAAAATCATGCCAGATGCACAATATGATAGAATCTCTTAAGATCCATCTGCCTGGCCGACCGAAAGTTTTGAGAATCAGAACCCTGGCACAACACATTTTAGGTTACATTCACCAAATCCTTAAACCTCTACTACCCACAATTCCAAGTTATATCAAAGACATTAACCATTTCTTAAGAGTTCTGGAAAATATAGATAGATTACCAAATGATTCACTCCTAGTGATCATGGATGTGACATCCCTATATTCCAACATCCCACACGAGGAGGGAATACTAGCCTGTAATATGTTTTTATGTACCAGAGACTTTCAGGAATACAACACACAAGACATCACCAACATTATACAATTCATATTTATGCACAACAATTTTGAGTTCAACAGGCACAATTTCTTCAAGTTAGAGGCACAGTGATGGGAACAAAAATGGCTTCCAGTTATGTGAACATATTCATGGATACCATGGGAACTTCGTGGCGGTGTAATGGTTAACAAGCTTGTCTCGCTAGAACAATTACGACTGAGTAGTGAGTACGATCCTCACTGGGTGCCCCATACTTTCAGCCTTTTGCCACATCTAAGCTATGCTTGGAAAATCCCTATTCATGGATGCCATGGTTAGACACCACCTAGCACTTCTACGCTTCCACAGATACATAGATGATGTCTTCTTTGTCCTCTCCATGTATCCATATAGTCTTCAAGATCTTAAAAATCACCTCAACAATTTCTACCACACCATCAAATTCACAATGGAATATTCCACCAATTCTATTCCATTTCTGGATGTACTAGTATATCTAAATAATAACCATATATCCACTACACTATACTATACATCAAATCCACAGATGGTCACTGCTACCTAAATTTCAATAGCTGTCACTCCACCAACCTAAAAAATTAATAATCTACAGCCAATGTCTATGCATAAAACGTATCCATTCACAAAATGGGGATTACAAAAAACATATAGGACAACTATTAATTATTAATTACTAAGGCTTCCAAACAAAAATATATAAGAAATAATCTTCTAAGCTATGAAACAAAAAAAGAATTCCAGAATTCCCATTGTTTTTTATTTACAATATTCACAAGCTTTCCCATATCTTAATGAAAGATTTCCAGTATTTAAAACTTAACCAAACAATTAGAAAAATATTCAGCAAGAACCCACTTCTCACTAGCTGTCAACTTCTACACACTCTTAACATCATCGAGCATATATTATTCACCACCTCACCAAAGGAATATCACCTACAATAAACTCTGTAGTCTGTAGGCATATCATCACTGATAGCAATTCCCCTTCCCCCATCACTCGCATAGTATTCAAAGCATTGGCTCTGAATTGTGACAGTTCAGATATTATATATTTACTTTTCTGCCACAAATGCAAAAAAGAAACAATTATGCTGGAGAAACTGGAACAAAATTCCATCTTCAGTTCAATAACCATAAAAAAAACAATCATGGACAACAACAATTTTCCTGTCACTGCACACTTCAAACAACCATTTCATAGCATTGATAATATTAGATGCATGCATTTAGCATCTTCATTCAACAGCTGAGAAGAAAGACACAGATAGGAGTTGAAATTTATTTTCAAAATAAATTCACAAATTGAGGGTTTACTCAAAGAGTATAATTTCTATAGGGAGAGCTCTAACCAGCAACAACATTCTTGGAAGAGTTAGACCTACTTCTTTATTTATATTGTGATACTATTTAGCTATGGTAATTAATTAACTAATTAGCCATAAAAATTGAATGGGAAAATGCTGAAAACAGACAAGAAGGGTTAAAAAATTATCCCAGAGGATATACCGTTCGACATAAAAAGATTTTATTTCTTTTCTAAAAAAATCTATTTTTCTCAAGAAACCGAAGAATTGCATCAACGATAATTTCACGAAAAGGCAATCCTGAATAAGTAATGGTGTCAAAGAGTTAATTAATGAAGCAAGCTTAGCCACACCAACACAACCGAGACACCATTGGTCGGGTGGTAGCAGTGGTGATAGGTGGAGGTAAAATAGTAAGAAAGATGGAGAAGTTACTAACACCCACTGAAAGGAATTAGTGTGAGGTACCAATATGAGGAGGAAGGAGTTTAGGAGGATAGCTATCCTGCAACCTCTCCTCATGGACAAAGAGACCCCCCCCCCGAATTAGGAAGTAATTAATTTTCCTAGACAGAGAACAGAGAGACACTTGTTGGAAATAGGAGATTTGCCGAAAACCCCAGGCTGCAACTAACCCTGCACCAGTTTTTGGTTGGAGTCCATATAAGTGAACGCCCTTGAGCAGTTCGCCAGTTCGAATCGGAATTCCAGTTCATGAACAGGAGCCAGAGAGTTGCCACATGGAGCTGACAGAGAGATTCCACAATTCCTGCCTCCGACTTTGCCTTCCTACAAACAGCAAGTCATACTGACGAATGAAGCTAAGCCAGCACTTAAAAACTAAACCAGTTGACTTAGAAGACCAGAACTTGCCTAGAAGTATAAAAGTGTCACTCTCAGAAGAAACAGGTTGGGAAGAACACACACTCCTGTATAGAACAGACTGATAAAAGATGATTTGCTTTCTTTAAACATACCCAAACTTTTTTGGTTTTCATTTATTTCTTTTTTTGCTTGTGTGACGTCACCTCCAGTTTAGACTCACCTTGCACTATGGCCCCGGTGCCTGATTGATCTCGTCAACTTAAGATCAAAATCACAATGTGGGTTGGTTAGACTTGAGATCAAGGTAGTTACTTCAGTAACCAGTCATTGGAAGTGAGCTGATAACAATAGAGCTGGTGTCGAACTGGTAGCATCTGGTGTGAAGCCGTTACGCATTCATGCTGTCAGAATCGACAGACCATCCCATTTGGTACCCTAACCAAAGGATCCTGCTGGGTAGCGATGACCGCCGATCGAGCGGGTCACATATTGGTGACAGTGACTAAGAGTCAAACCCAGAACGCCCCCCAATAGGTGTAACAACTTGGTGCCGTGACCACAGGATTCGACCCTGGACTGATCGCTGTCACAATATCAGGTATCATTGAAAAAGAACACAGATGTGTTTGAAAATTCTGACATTAAAATCTCTTTGTGCTTCAATTTATTCAAAAGGTTAATATATAATAAATATCAATTTTATTGCCAATATTTGTATCATTTTGTTGGCTTTTAATTCTTCAAATTTTATTAACTGGCCTATTAAATCTATATATTATAAGAAGCACATGTGGACCAACTTTTGTTTTAAATATATATATATACACACACACACACACACACACACATACACTGTAGGGAAAACAGTCTAAAAGAAGGACAACACAGAATTCAAGACTGAATAAGGCAGTGGTATTTTTCTCCAGAAGTGATAACAATTCACAGATATTACAGGAAAGGAAACTGTGGAGAGCCATAACTGCCTATGTGCTGAATGGACATGACATTTAATGATAGGTAAGAATTATTTATAGCAAGTAAAAATTGCCTTTTAGCTGCTTTTCACAATGTATAACAAATATATTTTTTTCTTCCCATAAAATTCACAAACTGGAGGAAGACAAATTTATTTTTTTAATTTCATAGGTTAAAAGAAAAAATTATAATCTAAATCAGAAACTGTTCTTTTGTTAATGAAGAAAATTTACAGAGGAATGAAAGAAAAAGAAAAATCTGCAAGAAAAAACCAAAAACTATTTCAGAGAATGTTGAGATTGGATCTTTCTCTGCACACTTGACAGACAGAAGCTGTATTTTCTTTCATTTAGCTCCACTGACCTCAGTTGTCTGTCTGTCTGTCTGTGTGTGTGTGTGTGTGTGTGTGTGTGTGTTCCTAGTTGCATGGGTGCTTGTCAGTTTCCATGGCTGACTATAATAACATTTCCATCACCCTCTCTCAGTTTCTCTGTTGAATTCTCTTTCACTCTCTCTTTCTCTGTAATTGTGTTTCTCTTCATATCAACCAGATGTTCATAGCAATACATCTCTTTGTTCCTGGAATAGTAATACCCACTCATTGCATGGAGAGGTTCTTTTTCTTGTATTATTTCCTTCTCTTCCTGCTTCCTCCACCTGCTTTGAATGCCAGGGTCTATTTGCCAGGGTCTTATCAAGGCGGAGATGAGATGTTTGAAGGCAAAGAGAAAGACAGAAGTCTTACTCTTCATTTCTTTCTTTCCTACTTTTAGCTTGAAGATCTGCTAACATCTTTCATGTGGAAAACAGCTTCATGAAGTCAATTCAGTTTTTAAGAATGTAAATATCTGAAGAAAGTTTGACAATTTCCCTTTTTTTTCTCAGTCAGTTTACAAGAAAAAAACAGAACTTGTTTATTGTGTATCTCAAACCTTTACTGATCAGTCCTTCATCTATAAATAACTTAATTTAAGTTAGCTCCTGCGAAGGGCTCTTGATTGAGCCTTCATCATAATAGGTGGGGAGGAGTAGATGCAATAGGCAACAATAGACTACAGAAGAACTCAAAATTGACCGCTGCATTTAAGTATTGCATAAGCTTACCTTTTAAAAGTTCAATGATAATTCTTCTGCTGTTACTTAATTTAAAGACAATTTGATGAATGTAGGTCCGTACTTTCTGTACAAACAATTATTTTTATTTCATAGGTGACTTTCACTGGATTTTGCAGTTAATTTTGACTATTCCCAAATTTATTTCCAAGTTATAAAAATTGTTATTGTACAAAAAAATTTGTCGCAAAAAATCGACAAAATAATCAAAAAGAAACTCCTTTTATAAGCCAGCAAATTGAGAAATAATGTAACATTTGTTTAATTTTTGTAGTGCTAGATAGAAATGGTGACTCTGAAAGTCAGCAATTGATGGCCCTCAAAATGTCCACATATTTGTGCTTAATTTCTTTTTTAAAAATTAACTTGCAGAATCTCAGATTAAATTGCTTACAAAAACTCCACTAAGAAATAATTTAAATGAAGTTGTTAATATCAATGCTATTGTTACATAAGATTATTCTTTTCATATTTTCTCATTTCATGAAAACTAATTATTTCTGTTCTTCATTTATTATTTAATGCATTTATTGTTTTTAATAATTATTATATAACTGTCAAACTCTTTATTATTTAACTTGAGTCTCATAAGGAAATAGTAAAAACTAAAACCATATAGTGTTTCTAATTCTTATTTTAAAGAAAACCTGTGATTGTTTTGTCTTAGTTTGCTCAAAAGGTGATTTAAGTTGGAGGTCATTACAAATGGGCCTGGCATTGTGTACTTGGATGTTTGATTGAGACACGGTATTTACATGTAAAAATAAATGTTTATTGTAAGGTCTTTATTTTGTAATTAAGTGATAAAAAATATTCACAAATCTGTAAATTATTTACTTTAATTTAAATTGTTTTGTCTTGTGCGTTGAAATTTTGAGTTACCAATATTAATGTTTTTTCTTATCTATTTATTCCATCTTTTTATTTTTTTATAATTTCAAGATCAGTCATCATTCCAAGAATAGATCAGACTAGTGAATTCCTTAATTATATTGATTTTGTTTTTATTATATTTTAACCAAACCTTTCTACAGTATTTTTAAGTCGTATTTTATGAAAAATAAATAAAAAGATCTTACATCTAATGGAGGTTGTAGAACAAAATGCATGAGATCAGTAGCCTCAACCATTCTTGGAATGATAATGTCTCATCTCAATATTACAGAACGTATCTGTGTATAGCTGAAGTAACCTATAGAACAGATTCCCTAGAATGTTGTGGTAACAAAAGCATAAAGAATGAGGTCAATAGTCTGAACAAGTCTTGGAATCCATAGAATGTATTGGCCAAATGTTGTAAGAACAAAAACATTATAAGGAAATCAGTAATCTGAACAATTCTTGGAATCATTTTTTTGTTTTTGTTCCATTCGAACTCCAACTTTTTTAAGTGTAATTTTATTCAGTACCAAGTTTACAGGTTTTTTAACAGATAAATGTCACCTAAAGAAGGTTGCAGAACGAACTAATGAAAACATCTTCAATAAGAACAACAATGATTAAAATGAACATAATTAAAAAAAAGGATTAATTTTAATTTACTATAAAACTATGATTTTGTATTTGTGTTGATTATGTCAGTGTTTTTTAATTAAAAAAAAGGATTAATTTTAATTTACTATAAAACTATGATTTTGTATTTGTGTTGATTATGTCAGTGTTTTTTAGTGATGGAGACGGTTATACTTTATGAACCCAATATTGTTTTATAGTTCTCTGACTTTGTGAAATTCTCTTTAACTTCACTCACTCTATTCTCCTGTAGGCTGTATCTTTACTCTGGTTTAGGTTATTGAATTTATTCACTGTAGTTGATTTATTAATATTGGCTTGCATACTTCAAAAATTGAAACTGTAATAACTTACTTCTTTTCAGAACAGCTCTTTGATAAAATCTGAAACTGGTCTAATCTCTTGTAATCATCTATCAGTTTGTATATATTTAGGAAAATACATTCTGTTTACAATAGTGAAAGGGTGTAATAGCTCTGAATTGTATTCTTTTGCTTAAAGGTTAATATGCATTTTGCTATATACAACAGTATCATTTTAACATTAAATGATTCATATCATAATAATATAAAATATTAACAAAGATTTTATTATTTGGTGATTTCCAACAAGAAACATCTTATATGTTAATAAGTTAAGCAATATGACACGTACTGACTTAAGATGAGGGAAAACGATATTAAAAATAATTACAAGCCTTGACAAAAATTGATTACAAGCCACTTTGTACAGATCTCTAGATTATTTTCTTAGTATTAAATTATAGTGGTTGTGTGCCTCCCACTCTTCACAGGGCAATTAGTCCAAGAAATTCCCTCTAATCAAAATTATTATTAAGTAATCAATACATTGTAAAAGTCTAATTGATGGTGTGCATTGACATCCTGTTTCATTGCAATGGTTATTCATAAAATTTAAAATAATATTTGTCTGAAAATTAAATAATAATTTATATTAAATTAATATTTTAAAGAAATAGTAAATATGTTTACATACTTTTATTCTCTGATTGGAATCACATCTTTTAGATCTTTTAAGTTTGAATCTATTTTGATGATAAAAATGAAAATAAAATCTCTGGTTACTGAAACATTAATAAAAAAAATTGGAAACTTAAAGAACACAATTTCATTGTGCGGCCGAAATACCTCCCACATAATGGTAAGACATTAGTGGCAATGGTATCTTCATCTTACCATTATGTAGGAAGTATGTCTCCCACACCCTGTATAAGAGGCCAATGGCTACCAATAAAAGTTAATCATTTATAAATGTTATTCTTCATTGAATAGTCGAGGTTTTGCCAATAGCGAATCATTGGAAACTAATTTTATCCAAATTTTAAACAATCACAAGTCATCTGAGTTTAATGTGGATATGATTTTAACAGTTTAAATGACATTATTATATATCAGCATGTGTAAATGAATTCACTCTGCAGTAGAATTTTGAGGGGATAAAATTCCATACAGCAGCTGCTCGTCTGAAGAAATTCTCCTTCATACGGTGTAATGATTCATAGAACTCATTCGCTGGTCGCATGTGGCACCTGTTTATGTCTAGGTTGAGACGTCAGTGACTGGTTGAGATGTAACCAAAAATTTGCATGACATTCTCATATATAAACAAGAGTTATATGCACACTTTCTTTTCCAACGTAGAATACAAATAACACTGTCACTTGGTTAGACGAGGTAAGTCGCCATTTTCTTTGATTCAACTCAAAGAAATAAAATCTGCAAGAAAGATTAAATTTTTAGATTTATTACTGCAAATGCAAAGTGTTAGCAAAATTTGTTATTTTATATAAGATGTGACTATTTTAATATCAGTTAATTATAAACTAAGAAAATGTTTCCTTCAGAAACGAGGTAGGAAAGACATTGATCAGCACTCTTTAAAGTTGTACTTCTTTTCTTTGCTTTTGGACTTTATTAATTTACATTTTGAGAGTTCAATTTTCATGAAAATATCACTTAGAGGAAATGCTTTAATGTTTCCACTCGATGAACTGATGGCAAACAAACTCTTCTTGTAAATTGTTACGGCTGAAAATGAATTTAATCCACACCGAGTCACCTCACAATGTGGTCAGGTGCTAGATTAAGCCAATCTTAGTAAATACTTAAATAACTATAACAGTTATGTTTATAGTGTGCTGTTTTCATTGGAGATGTCAATAAGTGTTATCTAATTTACCCACACACACATGGACTCTCCCAGCTATAAATAGGAGCAGGTACTTCCTTTTGGAGAGGGAGTTTCCAGCAGTCAGCTCTGACAGTCGGACCGAACATTCTTGCTGTAATACTCTCGTTTGTATTACTGTTTCTGTTAATATATTTGTTTAACTCAATTTCTCTCTTGTGTTTTTATTTCTGGCCCAAACCCTGCCACAACAATGAGGGATATAACCCTCGGTCCTCATTGCTTCTGATATCCTTTCCTAAGAAGAGCCATATACAGAAGCTGAGAATTCTCTTTATTTCAATTTCATAGGTGCAATGGCTGAAGGAATGCAGAGATTATGGATCGGAACTTCCTTTTCTAACTAAACACACTAATCAATCATTCTAGAAAAAAAAACATTCCTGAATCATAACCAGGGAACTGGTTGAACATATTTAATGTTCTCTTTCAACCAAGGAAATGCTATAGACAACATTTTTTATTCATGTAATCAAATTAAGAGAAAAGGGAATTACAGGATGTTATAGTTGTAATTAACTCAACAGAAATTTTGATGAATTAAACTGACTTGTTTTCTTTCTATTAATTCATTGAATTTAATATTTCCTGTTTTGCCATTTTTTCTTGCAGCTGTTATGAATATATATGTATGTATGTATGTGTGTCATTCTAATATGAATGTATATGTGCGTACATATCTAACATGAAATATTGTAATGTATGTAATATTATTATAAGTGTAATATGAATAATAAAAGAGATAGTACTAATTAATATTTATAAGATTGAAGTTTTACAAGTACATGAATTGATTAATTCTAATAAGATCCAAAATATTCCAGTATTAATGTTAGTATCAGTTTGCTAAAAATATTTTACCCATTCATATTCTGATTAAATGATATAAACATCAAAGTAATTGTTTTCAATTTGTTTAACATCTCAGCAAGTTCTGTTTGTCACAATAAAGCTGAAACTTATAAAATGCATCCCTCAAACGTTCACGATGATCTTGTTATTTTAAACCTACACAATGATGGGAAGAATCCAGTTTCTCTCTCTCACACACATACACATGCACACACAATGAGTCAGTTTTACAGTAACATCCTGTTTCGCAAAGGTTATAAAACCTTTCAGCTTAGAAATCAGTCTGAATAAAAGTGTCATCTGCCACCAACCTGCCCGTCACCAAGTATACCACCTTCCTTTCATATTCATTGGCACTACAAAGCTGTTCAGGACTTAACCTACCTGGGATGTGTCATATCGGCTGATGCCAAAGACAACAAAGAGGTTGACAATAAGCCTTTGGAAGACTTCACAAATGTGTCTAGACACCCTCCCCAAAAAGCAAAAGGTCTATAAAGCTATCATGCTACCCAGCCTCCTATATGAATTTTGGGTCACATACCTTTGCCACCTGCACCTCCATTGACACTGCCTCCATACCATTCTTAAAATAGTAAACAATGACTCCATTACAAGCTGAAAGGATAAAACTTTCGGTATTGAAACATGATTATGTTGAACTGGTCATGTGTTGAAAACCATCAACTGGGCCCCCAATCAATGCAACAGGGAAGTACTCTGAAAAAGATATGGGGATTCCCTAAAATGGGCCTTCGTCTCTTGTTCTACTGACCAACACAAATGGGCAAGAGAAGCCACTTACACACTTTCTCGGCACCACAAGACATTTTAGGAGATCAGCCTCACTGAATAATTCTGCAGACTCAAGAGGAGGCAAAGCCATAAACTTGGTGCCCCTGTAATAATTGGTAAAACAGTGGATGAGTGAAAACTCAGTCAAGCTGTAATTAGGTTTGCTTGGTCACCAAAAAACATGTAGTTTTATGGAATATTATGTACTTTCTCTTAAATAATTCTGCTGCTTTTAATCGGTTGAATTGAAAACTGTATTTGCCTTGTGCTCTTGTACATTTCATATTGTTGTAAAGTATCATAATGTTTCAAAAATAGAATATTATCATTGTGTTTAATTAATAAATTATATATGTTAATATCATTCAATAAATTTTATTTGTTTTTTTACTTCATTTTACTTATGTGGAAGCCATACATCAAAGTGACTTATATAAACAAAACCTGATGCAAATAATTTTCAGGGCTTAATTTGGATATTTTCAATATGTTAGTTATATCCATTTGTATATGATATTTTGATAATTTTTAAGTAATATCTTCATTTTTCAAACATGAAACTTTGTAAACAACTGTTGATACATTAAGTCATTTACAGTACCTTTTCCGTAAACTGTACCAATCTTTTTTTTTCGGTTTGAGTTATAGTTTTTACTTCAAATAAAAAATTATAATATGCTGAAAGTTGACATCAGTCAATAAAAATATACCAATTTTGGTAAATTCTTTTTCAAAATACTCACTGATATAACAATTATCACAATACAGTCAAAAGCAATCTTTCTTTTTTTATTAAATTAGTTGAAATCAAATTTTCCTAATAACATATAACAGATATTTTAGACTCCCCAGTATGTAGACATTTTAGCATTGTCTAACAGAAAACTAAAGGTGAGTAAAATAGAAGAGATATTGTGTTGTGTCAATCTCCTAAATGGGGATAACCTCAGCATTAAAAATTCCTGCCGTACTTGTGCCAGTTAAGTTTATCTACTTCAGCTACCAAGTTAACATACACACACATACTGTATACAATTAGGTATGTGCAAAAGCTTGCAATTTTTTATTAAAAATCAAAATTTTCAAAATATAGAGCACTGGGAACTTTGCATGCTCCCCCCCCACACACACACAGTTTTGTAACCATAGAACCCGAGCTTTAACTTGTATTACTTAAATGTTGTCAGAAATTGTGAGATGTCATTATCATTCCAAAAATTGTTTCAACCAATATTTCTTTTTTATGAGATTATGTATATACTCACACACACACACACACACACACACACACACACACAATGTTGTGTCATGTGTAGAGACAATGGTAACAGCTAAAATAATCTTTCTTTTCTTTTTGTCTTCTTTTCTCTTCACCCTAACATCTCCATTGGACTCAACCTTTTTTGCCAGCATGATTAATTATTTTTCTTATTTTTTGATTCTGCCAGAGTCAACATCTACTTTCTTTTGTCTTTATCTTTTTCAGTTCTCAGCTCAAATTCACTAAAACTGAATGGATGGATTGAATGCTTGTTGAATTGAATGCAGGGGTAAAAGAAAAAAAAAAGAAAAGAAAATGAACAGAATAGGGAGAGAGAAATAGATGTTTGATCCAAGTGTGGCTAGATTTGTTAAAGAGATATGAATCTTAGATTGGACAAAGGAAAGGTTAACATGAAAGGGTAAAGAAAGACATACATACAAACATACACTGAATTCCTATTTTTGCAATTGAATCCCTATCAAAATCACTTTCAGTTAATAATGCATTGTCTGGAATTGTTTACTAATGGGCAGCAATTCATTGTTACCTTAAAAAATTGCGATCAAGTTCTAGAAATCTGAAAAATGTTTAAATATTGTCAACATGGTACCCAATATGAGTTTTTGGAAAACTAAAACAAGAAATAATAGTAAAATACCAAAGTACATATATTATTTTTTATTATTAATTTTTATTTAGTTTTCAGAGAATATTATCTGAAATTTCTTGTACACATCATATAAAAATGAATTTTTGTATTAAGAGTGAATTTCTATGCTCTTACCATTGGGCTGTTAGTCATGCATTTCATTGATTGGTTAATGATAATTTGGATTGTAATGCTTTTCTTTTACACTTACTATTATTTTAATTGGAGTTCACTGTTGTTATTCACTGGGCTTTGCCTAGTCTGGTGTAAAGTCATTATAATTGAGCACCCAGTGTTAATTCACTAGCCTTCAAGATTTGATTGCTAACTATTAGCTATATATCTACACGAAGTATCTAAGGGGATGAGTTGCTTCTATAAAGGAATATATGTGTATAATATGAGAGAAAAGAATAAGCAAAGAGAAAGGGAAAAGGAAGAAAATGGAAGGTAAAACAGATGGATTAGAATCTAGAAAGAAGAGAAAGTCAGGTAGATTTCCTGATTGGAAAGCGAAGCCGTGAATAGGAAGACAGAGGTGACTGAAAAGAGAAGTGAAAAATAAAAGGTCCTGCATCTGTGTTACATACGCATAAAGAAAGTGAGAAGTAGAGAAGAAGTAAATAGATTTGGGGGGGGGGGGTGTACGGATGACAAGACTGACTGGGGTTAAATTATGGAGGAAATAGAAAACAACATACGATAGTGAGAAGAGGTTGAATTGATGAAAAGACAGAAAGGTTGAATAAGTAATTGATAAGGGGGTCAGCAGTTGGTATGTAGGAGAAGTAGTTGAATGCAAAGAAAAAAGAAGATAGGGCAGGATGAATTGATGGCAAAGAAACTTGAGATGGGCCATTTAAAAAAATACTATTTGAAAGCCTCAACTCCATGTAGCAATATCCTTCCCTGTTCTTGAAGCCAATGGCCCTAAAACTTTACAATCTTCTTTCATTTCTCCTTTATCCTAATAGATAAGGAAGGGACCTGTGTATCACACTCCCAACATGCACTTCCCAATTTGATTTGATTCTAGTTAAACCTTTCAGTTGGCACTTTCCCTTTCTTTTTCTTTTCTTTTTTACTTCCTTTCAGCTCAGATTCTATTCATCACTTTGTCTAAGCAGAACATGTGCTTTTTATTTTAGTTGCTTCACAATTTTACAAGCTAATTTTTCTCCACTCCAAATGTTTAAGACAAAAATAATCCCGTATAAGCGTCAGTGAAATACAATCTGTGTCAGTCTCTGCATATCGCATTTTAGCTTTCTTTCCTCTATTCACTTTGTTTTTATTTTCTGTCTCTTTAGCCAATTTTTTTTATAGCAAACCATTATCTTTGAGGAACAAAATCTTCCTTTTAGCCTGACTCTGATAAATTCATTTTTATAATGTGCCAAATGTTATTATATGGGTACATCTTTGTCTTCTCAGTCTTGCTTGAAACGCTTTATTTAAACTTGAAAAATCCTTCACAGTAGATAAGTGTTTTATTTAAAATGGAAAATTCTGTACAGTAGAACAAAGTGACTCATCATAGCCTTACATGCTAACAATTCTCTTATATTCCGTGCTAATAGGAATATATACTTGAAAAACAAGGTGGATAAAATAAGTAAAGGTTTATTGTAAATAACCAGTACAGTAAGAATAAAGGTAACAGTTATGCACAAGGTCGTCGCAAGTCAATCCAGTTGTGAGTGCTATTATTGGAAAGTCATCAGTTCTTGTGTAAGTCTGAGTCATACTCAACAGATCCCAGCTAGTCTCTGTAGTCCATTGACTTACAGATACTTATAGAAAGTTACTACCTATAGAGTAGTCACTCATCAAATTCTTTTCTTGATTTTCAAAACATTTCTTTGGGAAGAGCATTATACATATGATGGCTGTATTTTACTAGTAATGCTTGCATTAATTCATGACCATTCACAATCCCTTTCCTCCTCACTTTTCCCAATCTACGGCTGATGTACTCACGACCATAACTGAATTTGTTTACCAAGCACTTCACAATAACAGAGAAGCTCAAGCCATGGCTCTTGATATCTCTAAAGCATTTGACAGGGTTTGGCATGCCAGCCTTCTTTGTAAGCTTCAGGGATATGGAATTTCAGGACGGTTATTTGACTTAATACAATAATTCCTGTCAAACTGTGAAATGAAGGTCATCCTAAACAGGCTCTCTTCCAGTTCCTTTCTCATGAACACTGGTGTTCCCCAAGGCTCTATCCTGGGTCCTACACTGTTTCTGATCATCATTAATGTTATGGGGACCTACCTTCATGGACAAAATAGACTTGTCTTATGACTATATTATGCCTCACAAGAGGACTGTAGACAGTTGACGAGTTGACTACTGTACTTAGCCATCAGTCAGACATGCAACACTTCTGTATTCATTCTTTTTGTTAATAATACGTTTTCCCTGAATTACTGAGTTCGAGTTTTCTTTCGGACCTATTCCAGGTCCACAACACTGGTGACAAGGATTTAAAGAACTCCACAGAGAACTATAAAAAAAAATTGTGGGGGGGGGGGGTTACCAGTGTCCACAACGCTGGCTTCGAGAATTCAAAGAACTCCACGAGGAACCCATAAAAGAAACAAAATTTGTGAACCAGTGTCTACATCACTGGCGATTAGAATTTAACAAACTCCACGTGAAATCATATAAAAAAAAAAATTGTTAAGTTGATTTATTCTTCTTACTAACCAAAAGTGATTTCTTTTTACTTCTCGCTGAGAAAAAGTTAATGTTCCTTGTTCTGGCATTGTCTTAACAAGAAAGGAAAATATTTTCTTTCCAGCGCCGAAGTATTAACTGTGTACGTGAATAACACATTTAAAGTGAGAACAAAGTGATTTGTTTTTTCTTCTTTCTCTCCTCCAAGCAATACAAAGGCTTGGTACAAGTAAACTTATGTAGAAGCATAATATTGAAAAGGAAAACATGGAAGAGTTTAAAGCTACTATGTTAGAACTGGTTAGACTCCAGTTTGAACAACAGCAAAGAAACAAAGAAAAACAATTAGAATTACAGCAAAAACATGAAGAAGAATAACAACGAAGAAACAATGAAAAACAATTAGAATTACAGCAAAAATATGAAGAACAGCAAAAACATGGAGAAGAGCAATTAAAATTACAGCGACAAATGATAGAACAACCGAAAAAGTTTGAAGAATTGCTTCTACAAACAGGGTCGAATAAAGGTCAAAATACCGAGAATGAAACTATTTTTTCACAAAACGCGATTTGGAGTGCAATTGACAATTTCACTTATTCGTCAGACAAAGATAAAACCTTCACGTCATTTTTCAGAAGGTATGAGGATCTATTTGAAATAGATTGTGGAAAATGGACAGATGCTAAAAAGCTACGCCTACTGCTCTGGAAATTAGGGACTACTGAACATAGCAAAAAAAAAAAACTAGTGATTTAACTTTCATTGAAGTGGTAAATCTTCTTACAGAATTATTCAGCCCAAAAACGTTGTTATTTCACAAAAGGTGGAAATGCTTAAACCTAACCAAGAAAGACAGGTAAGACTACTCGACGTTCGCATTGGTAGTTAACAAACATTGTGACAATTTTAAATTAGCCAAACTTACCGCAGACAATTTAAAATATCTAATATTCATACAATATTCATTCTAATATTCATCATTGAAAGATACAGAAATTAGAAGGAGAGTCCTAGCCAGGTTAAAGGGAGAACCAAATTTAACCTTACAAAATATAGCCGAGGACTGCCAAAAATATATAAGTGTAAAAAATGATTCTAGAGACATTGAAGAGTCAGGCGTTGCACACATAAGAAAAATACATCGGAAACCACATTTTCCCTCCCCTACAAAAACAAGTCAAACCAAAAAAGATTATTTTCACTCTCCTCAGAAAAAAGTCAACTCAATCAAAAACCAAAAATTTACCGCCTAGTCCATGTTACCTTTGTGGAGCAATTCATTGGTTTAAAGATTGCCAATATCGGTTTAAAACCTGTCTAACTTGTAATAAAGTTGGGCACAAGAGCTCACATTGCAGAGCAAATAAAGGAGGAAAAAGCTGGATTAGAACCACAAAAACAGACGAACTGGACATCAAAAATATAAGAAAGTATGTGCAGGTAGAAATACTGAATAGAAAAGTCAGGTTACAATTAGACTCTGGGTCTGATTTATCAATAATCAACCTACATACTTGTAAAAGATTAAATAAACCAACCATGCTAAAAACTGACAAAATAGCTAGATCGGTGACCGGTAAAATAATTAAGTTTGAAGGAGAAATTATCGCAAACGTTACTTTGAATGAAACAACCAAAAAATTGAAAATGTTCGTGTTAAAAAACACAGACAATCTATTTGGCACAGATTGGATGCAGCAGTTCAATCTGTGGGATTTGCCAATTAATACTTTTTGTCAGAAAATAGAAAATCTGACGACCAAGTCAGATAAACTAAAAAATGAATTAAAAGAATCCTTCCCCGAGGTCTTTTTGGTTGGCCTTGCTAGATGCAAAAAGATGTCAGCAAAATTTGAGTTAAAAGAGAACGCTCAACCAATATTTAAGAAAAAAAGGAATGTGCCTTTTGCCTCGTTAGAGGAAATAGACAAGGAATTAGATAGACTTGTAGAGACTGGCATTTTATCTAAAGTGGAATATAGCCAGTGGTCAACACCAGTAGTGTATGTGAGGAAGAAGTCTGAGGAAATCTGCGTGTGTGCAGATTTTTCTACTGGACAGTACTAGAAGATTATCACTACCCACTTCCAAGCCCGGAAGAAGTTTTTACGAAACTTAATGGAGGCAAGTTCTTTTCATAAATCGATCTCAGCAAAGCTTATCTCCAGATACCCGTTGAGGAAGAAAGCTCGAAATTACTATGTCTAAATACACATAAAGGATTATACAAGTTTGAAAGGCTTGCATTTGGAGTCAAAGTCGCACCAGCCATTTTTCAGCAGGTTATGGACACCATGCTGGGTGGGCTTGATTTTTCAACGGCTTACATAGACGACATACTAATAAACAGTAAAAGCTTGGAACAACACTGGGAACACATCCACAAAGTATTTTCACAAATACAAGACTATAGCTTCAAAATAAAGGAAAGCAAGTGTGACTTCTTCATGAAAGACATTAAATATTTGGGTCACATCATAGACAAAGATGGTAGGAGACCGGACCCAGAAAGGGCCATTGCAATTAAGGACATGCTGGCTCCTGAAAACGTCACAGAGCTACAGGGCTTTTTGGGGTTAGCGAACTACTATCAAGCGTTTATCCCAAACATGCATAACCTCCATGCACCACTGAACAAGCTTTTAAGAAAAGATAAGGTTTGGGAATGGACACCCAAATGCCAGGAGGCATTCGAGAAAACTATCGAAGTCCTAACATCGGATTTATTCCTGATGCACTACGACCTGAACCTCAAGATCGTAGTTGCTAGTGACGCAAGCTCACATGGAATAGGAGCGTGCATCCTTCATAAAATGCCAGATGGAACACAAAAGCCCATCGCTCATGCATCAAGGACCCTGCTCCCAGTGGAAAAAAGCTATTCCCAAATAGAGAAAGAGAAATTAGCGATCAATTATGCAGTCACAAAATTTCACCGTTACATACACGGAAGATTTTTCACACTACAAACGGACCATAAACCGCTACTTAATATTTTCGGGTCAAAAAAGGGTTACTCGGTTATACGGCAAATAGACTGCTGAGGTGGGGGACAATTCTCCTAAGTTACAACTTCAAGTTGGAATACCTCTCCTCAAAAAAATCTGTCACGCTGACAGACTTTCCAGACTGGTTCCAAGACATAAGGAACCCCTAGAAGATTCACTACGAACAGAGGGAGAAATAAAAACTTTATTGTGTAGCACTATAAGAGAACTTCCTGTGATGCTACAAGAAATAAAGAATGAAGCCCACAATGATGAATTCATTAGCACAACAAAGAAAAAAATTTCAGAAAAGGACCAACACATTTCAGACAGTTTTTCCCTATGTGACGAGGTACTCCTATACAGCGAGAGAGTCGTCATCCAAAAAAATCTACAGAAAAGAATCCTGAAGGATTTTCATATTGGGCATCCGGGGAAAAACAGGATGAAAAGTCTAAAACTTGTTTGATGGCTTCTTGGAAAATGTGACTTGACGTTTTTATTCCAAATAGTAAATGAGTCCAATAGTGGTGTTCATTGTGATGACTTCTTAAAACTTGCTATCAATTTTTATCTGATTATATGCTGACATAAAGTCAACTTTAGCAAAGTATTTTGTACCAACAAACACATGGCATGCTGTTTCAGTGTTTGGCAATGGGAATGAATCCGAACAGAGTAACACCCACTTTATAATCGCCACAAGTTTTTAAATCTTCATTGTGCTTGCATATTGCCACAATGGGTGAAGCCCAATTGCTCCCACCCTGGCTGACTTTTTTAATATTCCTTGTTTCACCATTTTGTTCAGCTTAGTCAGATTTTTACTCCTTTTCTTACATCACCAAGTGGGATTTTGGTATTATAATTTTTAGTCTCTTGATGACCTCCATCATCAACAGCTCATAAAAAAGATACTCTCATCATGCGATTGTAAGGAATGAGAAATACACTGACAAGCCTATTCCATTACTTGTTGTGTAGGGAATAAGGAAATTTCATCCTGGAAATCTTGGATCTATTTGACTATTTAATGGCTAAGGGATAAAAGAAAATCATAGCCAAAGAGATACAATCATTGTACTTTCATCTTGGATGCAATCCAATTAAGCAAGGGGAAACTGAACTCAAATATGAATCCTGGAATCCTACATATTCACACTGTGAATGAAAGATCAACCAACTTTTGTGAACATTCTACACTCTACAGAAACTTGGTCTGTCACTATAAACATTTGAACTCTAAATTCCTGAAACACTGAAATGACATCCAAGTGTTCTTTTGTTAATTGTATATCTGCCACTCCATACTTTTCCCATATTTTGTAGTTCCTCACTGCATGTTCTTGTGTTCTTTTCTGAGTGAACTCACCTTTTTTCTTTCTTTGAATTTGCGAATTCATAATGTCAATTCTTAAGAGACCGTGGCTTTTGATATTTTCCACCACTATGATGGATATTATCTCAAATCTACTTTTTATCTCAAACATGCATTCAAAGCATCATAAAATTTTGATGATTAACCCATTGAACTGTTGTTTAACTTTGGTCAACCCATTCTTTCCCAAAAATTCCTCAGAATCAACATAACCTCACTTCCAATGCCTAAGCAAAGTTACTCCATTCAACTTTACCAGTTGAAATTTAATCTACTAGACAACCTCTTTCAAACCACTTCACAGGCCGTTTTAATGTATGGTGCCATTACTTGGACATTAACTAGAACACTAGAACTTAAGCTACACTTTGTTGTATCTTTAAAAAAGTTACAGACAAAGGTGGTACTCGTGGAAGAAACAGCAACATGGGCGTAGATGGAAGAAAGAGAGGTTTATTGTAAAAGAGAATACACTACTGAAATTGAAAGACAGGGAGCTGACTAACACTTCCCAAAGCTAGCCAGACAGACAGACAGACTCTGGTATGTCCTGTGCACACTACATATATTACTGATACAGTCAGTCCACATAGAGAGAGTGGAACATTCCATTACAACACACTTAGATGCCAATATTTATACTTAACATCTGAAGACAACATCAAACTAAATTACAGCTCTATGGATCTATCCCTGATATTTTTACAATCTTAAACAAAATGTGCTTTGCGGGATATTGCTGGTGAGCAAAACAAGAACTCACAAGTGATCTACTGTTCTGGACACCTAGCCATGGAGCAAGATGATTTGGTCACCCAGTAACCACCTACATTGACCAGCTATGATATGACACATAATGCCTCCCTAATGACCTTCTGACCTTGATGTAAGACTGTGATGGTTGACATGATACATTTATGAATATCTGAGCTAACTTGACTGAGTAAATAATTTCTGTTGCTTTTCCAGCAAAATAAATTCTATTTTGTTAAGCTGTGATAAATTAAATTTTTCAGAAAAAAAAAATGAGGAATAAATATTTAAGAAAAACACAAAATGTTTCATTACATTGTTTTCCTATGACAAAGATTTCTATTTATGATGACTTCATTTAATGGTTCACAATTTTTCCTTTGGCTCAGTAGGTTTTCTGCTTGAATTTCTAAGATAATAATAAATAATTATGAAGATCTAAAAGAACAAGTCTTTCAATAATTAAAAAAAATCATTGAATTGTTCTGTATACATTTTGTGAAGCAAAAAAACATTTACATCATTAAAAGATTCTTTGTTTCACGATTGGGAATTTTTACCAAGTTATATGAAAATTCACAGAACTATAGCAATTAAAAGTTTGTAGATTTGAAATACAAAGCCAGTGTAGAAGCATCATTAAAATATTTAAGAAAATCTACTTCTATTGATTTGCTATTTTGTAAGCTTTCTTGCCATATGCTTGCCAGATTGTTCTAGTTTCACATGCCAGGCCTTTTCTGGATATCTCAGTTTCAGTGATTTCAACTCTCCAAGTTTTTTGTTCACCTCTGCTGTGGCCAGGTATTGATCTCACAATTCTTTGGTTCAAGTCACTGGATTACCAATGCTTTTATCCACTGAACCATGTGTCCTTGGGGACATATATCACCTGAAGAAGGCCAGAGTGTACAAAGGCCAAAATGTTGTGAGTATGACAATAAAGATGAGGACAACAACCCAAACAATGTAAATAGTGTAAATAATTACAGTACCTCATCTCAGTAATAGAGACAGATGTTGAAGGTGAATATGGCAATAAAGATGAGGACAACAGTCCGAACAATGTAAATGTTGTAAATAGTTACAATACATCATCTGAGAAATAGAGACAGATGTTGAAGGTGAATATGGCAATAAAGATGAGGACAACAGTCCGAACAATGTAAATGTTGTAAATAGTTACAATACCTCATCTCAGAAATAGAGACAGATGTTGAAGGTGAATATGGCAATAAAGATGAGGACAACAGTCCGAACAATGTAAATGTTGTAAATAGTTACAATACCTCATCTCAGAAACAGAGACAGCTTTATTTAAAGTTGTAAACATTCACAATTGTACAGTCATGAAAAGGACTTTATTATTTAACTTGCCTATAAGGTACATATTTTCAAAGTAAATAAAAAAAAAATATAAATATATTACATCTAATATACTATTATGAACGGGAATGTAAATCTCAGAGAGATTATCATGAGTCGCAGTGAACAGTTTCAAAACTCCCCTTGTTGAAACCTGTTTTATAACTGGACCTATAGATTTTTTTTATTTTAACACCATTTTATTTCAAATGATCTTGGAGATAATTTTTTTCCTGAAAGAATTTTTAAAAATTAAGAGTCAAAATTGAAGGGTTTGGAAAGTACAAATAATGTTATGGAAATTATCACAAAAACATGTAAAAACTGGTGCATTCTAGTTTTTTAAAAATTGTCATAATTGCAATGTTAAGCTTAAGGTTATCAACGCTGTCAAGTTATAATAAAGAACAAGGAAGAAATATATAAATAGTAATTTTTAATTTAATTTCTGTAGATACACAATATTTGACCTTTTTTTACCTTCCAAATTCAACAAAGGACAGAAAGAGTTAAATAAAGAAATGTCATTTCTAATAAAAGACATTTGACAACTTCAGAATAAAGAATTCTTTTCGTGCTAACGTTATTTTTTTCACTACCCACACAGATTTGATAAATATCTTCCACTGAGCTGGATAGGATCATCATCACGGGAAGATTTGTTCTTTTAGATCAGTATTTTCCAACCTTTTTTCAACCAGCGTCCCCTTTGAGCACAAACATTTTGCCAATGTCCCCCACCTGTCAAATTAAATTTCAAATATTATACTGAATTCATCTTTCATAGCAAAATAATACTTAGGTATTAGTGCAAAAATAATTTTAATATTGTTTTCATTTTTATTAGAAATGCCAATGATTAAAATGCTAAAAAAAACCTTTTTACCTTTTATTTGATAGCTTATGTCAATGTTTTCAATGAGATGGTCGACTTTGGTGCTTACTGACAAAGGCTCTTACTCTAGGTTCTATGCTGCTTAGAAGTAATCATAGATCTCCTCCTTTTGTAATTTGCAGGCGGTTTCTTTGTTTAGCAAGAAGCTGTGTAACTGTGTTGAGACCACGTTCAGCCATATAGGAAATTGGGAAAGCAATGAAGAAAAGTTTGATGGCTTCCAACAGCCTTAGATACCCCTCAGGAATTTCCTTTTGTAACCAATATTGAATGAGTTTTGAAAAAAATAAGTGGATAAATGTCCACCAACCCCTGAATATGTTCATTGCCCACCAAATGTAATAAAAACGCCTAGTGCCCCTTTTCAACATAACAAAGCCTACAAGATTGTTTTAGATTGTCATTCTGATTTAATTTGTTTTTTTTTTTAAATTTAATTTGTTCTTTGATCCTCATACCCAGGATAAGTTGTAATGAACTATCCCCTTAAAAATACTCTTGTGAATTATGCAATAGCTTATAGATATGACCCTTTTAGCTCTGCTAAGGGTCATCATATCTATAAGCTCAGGCAATTTTATTTTTTCTATAAAATTTCCAAAAGCAAAGTTTTATTTCTTGACCTCCATCTTTTGCTAAATATCTTCATGTCATCCTCTCTTCTTTCTTGTCTTCAAGGTTACTTTGGAAACAGTTTCTGTGGAAACATTGATGGAACGCTCCCAGTATTTGATACAAGGAAATGGGAAAAGCATCTGGTTTGATAAGAGCTTCAATCTTGTCTATTTTGCCAATGGACGAATGGGTTTGAATTGTGAACATTCCTATGCTGATGCTCCTGCTATTGGACATTGTCAGGAATTTGTCATGACAAATGAGTGAGTACAACACATTTTCTTTTCTCAGTAATAATTTTTAAATGAATGATAAGAGAAAAAGACTAAGAAGTTTGTGATTCAGAATAAGAAATGATGCGTAACACTCCAAGAATCAGAATCTCTATCATTTAACTCACCTTTATTATCTCTCTTTATTGAAAGATTGTGTAGCTTTTGTTCACAGAAGATTTAGAATATTTTCAACAGTTTTATTTTGCAAAAAAAAGATGTGCATAATATTTTCTATTTTTTAACAATAAGCATTGATGCCTTTATCATATATGCCTTACTATTTGAACCAACATGCTCATCATGGTTGTAATACTGTTATGGTAATTTACCCACACATGCATGGACTCTCCCAGCTATAAATAGGAGCAGGTACTGCCTTTTGGAGAGGGAAGTTTCCAGCAGTCAGCTCTGACAGTCAGACCAAACATTCTTGCTGTAACACTCTCATTTGTATATGTTTGTATTACTGTTTCTGTTAATATATTTAACTCAATTCCTCTCTTTGTGTCTTTATTTCTGGCCACAACATATACTCACAATGTTTCATCTATTGTGCCCTGTGGTCTTCTTCAGGTGTCTTCTATTGTATTCACTACCTACTTGTAATTCTGGAGCCTTAAACTTAATGCCTTGACTCAGGTGGTGGAATTTTTCTTAAACCTCCTTTCTTACTTAATCAGAGGTTCCCAAAAGCTTATCGATCTCTATGCTAGATTTACTGAGTAGATTGTCAATGCCTAATGTGTATACTGATTTTTTCCTCTTATCCTCTGTTTATTATCTTGACTTCATCCCACAAGGGTTGATTACCACACTTCTCACTCCATATATGATCAGCTGTACCTGATTTATGAGTAACTGCTTTTTTGATGTTCTCCACCCTTACTTTTAAGGAGTAGTTGGTTTCTCCCTTGTATTTTTGTCACAACTGCATGGGATGGAATATACACAGTTCTAGGTTATGTTTTCTTTGTAGAAGGGCTTGATTTAGAAGAGGGATATCTCCAAAGGGTTGAATGTCATCCTAATGTTGTATGAAGTGCAAATCATATGAATCTTTTCAGATATGTCCTTTATAGACAGACCATGGTAAATTTGTATTAATGTTTATTACATCCTGTGCAGTTGTGGCAAAGAATACAAAGGAGAAACCAACTGCTTCCTAAAAATAAGAGAGGAGGAACAACAAAAACTACTATCAGACTACTATCTTTTTAGCAACCAATTGGTTTAGCATTTGCCAAGTGTATAAATCATCTGGTTGGGAATTTTCCCTTTTTTTTCATTGGTTCTGTCTGCAGGAATCACTCAGTACATATTGTGGTCAGTCTCAAAAAACTAGCTTCAGGTTCTGAATTGAAAAACAATTGATAATTTTCCATATTCATGAATAAAATGCTGACAGCATTACTTTTAGCTGATGCTTTTTCATTTTGTAACTGATTTTGTTTTTCATTCAGATCTTGAACCATTTTATAAAGGATCCAATCAAATATATTATACATATGAAAATGGCTCAGTACATTGACCAAAATATTGAAATTAAAACAAGAAAGGCTAAGATACTAGTCAAAATAAATTAAATAATTATTCATTTACTTTTTGCCATTTCCTTGTATATTAATCTTAATGCCATCAAAAGAAATTTTTGCAAGGTTTAAAGCTATTTTTATTAACACTTCCTTTATTTAGGTTGATAAATTCCCTTTACACAAAGCAAGGATTTGCCATCAAGGATACAAATTTCCAGCAGAGTAAAATGCAAATGCCTCAGCGACTGGTGTGGGATTTTCCTGAATCCATTAATCCTCAAATTGATATGGCTTTATCTTTTGCTATTAAGGTAGGTTCAGTGTTATTTCCTCTTTTTTGGCAATGAGAATAAGCATGTCTGATTTATGATTTTGTATTTCATTTTAAACCATTTCAAAGAAGTAATCTCTCTTTCATTTTGACACAAGATGAAGCAACGGTTTCTTTGCTATCTATCTATATATATATATATTCCAAAATATACTCATAAATCTGTTATCTTTATGCATATCTATGAGATGAAGAATGATGTGAAATTGGCTCATTTGATCAAAGTCATAATAGTGGGTTGCTCAGTGAACATCAAAATCACAATCAATGGCTTGTGAGACTGGCTGGCTAACCATTTCACCTCTTATATTCTTCTTTGTTGCTTGAAAAAATACAAATAATTATTTAATACCAAATGCACTGTGATGTACTACTGCAAAAATGTTCATGCATCTTTTTTTCCTTTAATAAGTTCCTCGACTTACTTTTTAAAACATAGCCATACAATAAGTGAAATGATATGAAATATGAAGAAATTAAATAGATTATCATTATTGAAATAATTAATCTATAGTTAAATATAGATACTGCATCTTATGTTTACAGTCAAAGGATACTGAAAACACTGGTTAAATAGGAGGCTAGCAACCTCATCCTCTAAAACCTTAATTGCTATGGAAAGCACAACAGCAACTGTGGTCCCCTGCTCCTCAGTGATGTTCTCTAATGGAAGGCAGGAAGGCAGGTTTATAACTTTAGTAGCATTCCATTCTTCCAGGTTTTATATTCACATAGTTGTTGGGGGCGGGAGGCTTTCATAAAAATGATGACGAGAAAAGAATCAAGATTCATTTTTAAAACTTTTTATAATTCAGTTCGTCCTGGTATGACGATAAACTACACCTGGCATCAGAGCCTCTGATCAGGAGATTGAAGGTTTTGAGGAATGTGGAACCTTAATTGCTGTTGTTCCAAGATCCACCTTGACCCGGGTTGGTAGCACTTGTTAGGATCCCAGCTATGGGCAAATAGTGAACCCCCAAAGAAAAATAAATCACGATGAAAGTATAAAAATACATTTTTATAGTAAAAATACCAGCAACACATTTTTATATAAAAAAAGTTACCAACAATACATTAGTCCATATATCTTACAATTTCTTAAATCAAACCGTATCCCAAAATATAACTTAAACAAAACTACAATATAAACATGCATATCACTGCCTCTAGTAATCATGACCACAAAAAAGCTGAGTATCATCTACCATGTATTCAGTTGTGAAAGCAGAATAACATATATCATATTTTTATTACTTCAAAGGTCCAAAGAAAATTAATTTTCAGCATTAAATGACCTATAAGGAGTTGGTATGTTATTAAACAAATCATAATTCAGTCTAAAAACTCATTATTATGTTTTATATATGTATACAGGCAGGCTTCTGACTGTTGAATCTGTAACCTGCATTTCTTTCTATAAAACATTTCAGGACGTGATGGCTGTGATAATTATATATTTTCTATCGACACTAGTGGGGTTCATAGCTGAGTGAAAATAAAATGCTAAGATTTCAAATACTGTTTTTAAAACACACAAATGCTTCCTACTTTGAAGAAAGTCAGAACATAATCTTAACATATTTTTCATTTGACCTTATGGAAGTGAAACTTTGTAAATTTCAGCTCACACCTGAAAATAAAAAGTAATGCTTCGTTTTCTATTCGTTTCTTTTAATTTTCCGATTCAAATTAAAAGTTACAAGAACAAAAATTATTTTAAAAAAAATAAAATTTGAAAAGTTTTATCTATGAATTTTGATGTTTGAAAAAGTTTATTTTTATTTTATCAAAGATCATTAATATATATGATTTCTTGAAATGATTCATTCTGTTACATTATCTATGGAAGATCAACAATGAAAATATCTGATTTCTTTGCATGATTTCAAAATTCAATTCATCTTAATTAATAACAGCAGAAGTAGCAGCATTCTTCTTTTTATTAACTTTTCAATTCTTAATATCAAAATGTTGTCCAAGAATATAAAATGTGCAGTTTAAAAAAATGTTGACCTCAAACTTACCGAACAAATTTTGTATATATTTTATTTCTCCTCTTTTAAAATCTTACAATTTCTGTTTTATTTTTTTTAAAATCTTAAGATTTTCTGCAACTGTAACTTATTGGTTTTTTATTTTATAATTTTCTCTTTTAGAACAAAGAAAATATTGATTTGGTTGTGAGAATGTTTGACACTTATGGAAAAGGTTTTATGAAAATGATAAAGGTAAACTAATTTGTATTTAATTCCAAACATTTCTAACCATCAGTAAACCTTGTATGCACTTCTGTCAAACAGATTCGAAGTGACTATCTAAAATCACTGTGGTGGCAGGTCCACCATGACCCGGGGTGGTAGCACCTGTTAAAGTACCAGCCAAGGGCAAATAGTTAATACTCGAACTACATCTGCATCCTAGGTATGGCGATAAATTATGTCCAACAGCAAGGCCTCTGATAATATGTTTTTGAAAAAATAATATTACCAGCTATACATTTTTGAGGAAAAAAATTAACAGAAATAGATTTTTGACAAAACAATATTACCAGGGAAAAAAAAAAGTTGTCGGCATTAAATGACCCATTGAGGTTGATATGTTGTAAAACAAAACAAACCAAACCACTGTGGTGACAGTAGTACTGTCAATATGTGACCTTGACATAAAACCATATTGCTAGAAAAAGCCATGTTGCCATTCATCAGCAGGCAAAAAAACAGCAATAAAATTAAAATGAATGAAAGGAAATAAGGTTCATGTGAAATAAACATTAAACTAATTTATTTACATTTTCACAACTCAGGTTTCGCTAATTGCCAAATGTGTTGAATATGAGATGAGAATTGTTTATTCATAATATATATATATGTGTGTGTGTGTGTGAGTGTGAGTGTGAGTGAGTGAGAGAGAGAGGAATATAATTATAAATTTCATTACTGTTGAAATAAGACTGTAAAAAGTGCTGATGATGACATTTTGGTCATGAGAGGTGTGAAGTCTGTAGCAGGTTGAACATGTGACCCCAGTGAGTAAAAATCACCAATTTTTATAGCCTTTTAGCTTGATATAAATATTTTTTATCTCATTTCTGATTAGTTAAAAAGTATTTTTTTAAACCATATGGCGTGTTCTCTATTACACCTGCAGCTGAAATCCCATGATTTGCAAATTTGTTATGACGTTGAACATTCATAAGTTTTTTGTGTGCCTTTGCCAGGAATCTCTTTCTTCATAAAAAATTTAGATAAAAACAAAGTCTATTTGTAACTTCTAGACCATTTTAATATGCTTTGATGGTTAATTATCTCAGAAGTTTAAGAAAACTGGGAGGAGAGTTTTATAAATTCATAGCAAATATTTTAAAACTTTAATAGATAGATGATCTGCTTTTTTTTTAAAAAATGTGGGTAGATATGTGTTGCAAAGTTGAGAGTTGTAAAACACTGTAGATACCTCATGATGACCAACAACAGCTGCTGTTAAGTCATTAGAGATACCTCCAGCAACATTGTGTTAAGAAATCCATTTTTATATTTGACAAAATTCTGGATTATTAGAGACTACTAAGTCTATGTGCATTTTTATTCATATTTGAAACAATATGAAAGGATTGCTTTTGATGGCAGATACAGAATTAAAGGCTAAACATTAACTAAGGCACAGACATAATCTTCATAAATGGTTAATAGAGAAAAAAACTTTTAAAATACTCCAATTTCCATGAGATTGCACTGTAATCATTATAAGTTAAAAATCAGATATGACATCACATGTGACAGAGAAGAGAGTCAGGGAAACACACACACACACACACACACACATGTATATTTTTTTTATTATTGAAATTGGAGTGGATCTGAGTAGCGAAATTAGATCAGAGCATTTTTGTTTACTGATCGGAAATCTGATCTAGGCCATTTGAACTGGGTCATTAAGAAAGACAACGGAAATGGTCGAAATAAGTTTTATCGGTTAAAATTATAAATAGAACTTAGTAAGCTATGAGGAACTTTGGAATTCACACGGTTTTGGTTGACGCAGCCAGAACCCGTGATAATCGAGTGCAAAGTAGTAGGGTCAAGGGTCGGTTATGACCAGCCGGCTTTTTGTATATAAACGCGTAGTTATGCTGAAAAAGTGGCAGATGGAAGAGAGAGATGGGAGAGGCCGCAATCGGTCAGCATCTCATCATTGCCTGCGTGCCATCATGTGCATGGGCACCTGCATCGACCGTTACGGGTCATGGTGCTACAGGAAAGACGGAAGAGAGTTTTGGGCTTGTCTGTCTTCGAGTGCAACCAAGCTGGGTGGAGAGATGTCGGAGATTGAAAGTGAGCAGAGTTGAATTGAAGGCTTGAAGAAGTAAGAAAGTGACGTCAGAAATTGGAACAAAACGCCCGCTAACATGTGCTGTTGATATAAGAAACGAAGAAGCCAATTACTCCTCCGACATCTAAGACTACTACTACTGCTACTATTATTACTACCACTGGGAACAGAAATGGCGAACAAGCCACCCCTCTCCTTTAACGAAATTACATGAAGTATTTTCTTTTATTTTGTTGATCATCGTTCATATACGAGAGACTGGAGATAATTCTTGCAGAGGAAGTAGAGAGAATTTGGCCCGAGCAAGACAAATTATTCTCTCCATGTCCTTGCAGATGGAAGAGGCAGACAGAAGAGAGAGATAGTGGAGAGTCGAGGGGGAGAGGAAGTGACGTCAGAGATTGGAACGAAGCATCTGCTAACATGTACTGTTGATATAAGTACCGCTGTTTCTGCTACCACAAAGATTACTAACAAGACATAACGCAACTATAAACTTTAAGCTGTGCACAGAAATCTTTATCCCTCCATCGCAAGAGTCGTATATCGTTCTGAGACGATTTAACAATAAGTTAATCACAACCCGCTCTCTCTCCAGTGTATGAGTTTTTACGTCAATTACTTTTCTTTTCTGTAACCCGTTTCTTTTCTGCTATATAAAAGACATTAACAATTCAACCATTGAATAGTTGTTTGTCCGGCTTTCTGCAGATATATATTTTTTTTTGGTGCATTCTAAATTTCTTAGCACAGACTCTCCAGCCGTGTCTACATCTTCAGTCGACTGTGAATGGATCAAGAGTTGGGGAGCACAAAGGTTAAGATAGAAAATTTTAGCATCTTGTAGTAAAAAACCCGATCAATTTTGAAAAATTGTCAAATTTTAATGAAATTTTCAGAACAAATGAATTAAATTATTTAAAAAGTTTTGTTATCGTCCACTTGCTTAATTTTATGAAATTTTGAGAAATTAAATTTAAACCTCTTTATTAGTTAAAAGCAGGACTCCTTGGAGAATTAAAATTGTTTTTTTCTTTTTTTGTAAAACAGAAACACCATTTACCAACAATCTGTTCTGAATCATAAAATAAAAAATGCAGTAAAACTAAGACAATACTTATTTTTTAGAAAAGTTTTATAAATAAGATTTAAGGACACTATTGTCTTAAGAAGAAAAAAATTTTATGAATAATGAATTTTTACAAGAAATGTTTTCTTTTTTAATTTTAATTAGAATAATTTAAGTTAAGTTTTAAATCCTTTAAAATTCTCTGTTAATTTCACCCTTTTAAATATTATTATTAAGTAAAAACTATATTGACTAATCAATTGTAAAAGCTTAGTACAAATCAAACGCCAATATTTTTAAAAGAATTTTTTATTTTTTTGTATGTGTATAACATGCCGATTTTTGTAGATACAGACGTCCATACATGACATTATCAGAAAATAAGAATGATAACTATAGTAAATTTAAAGCCAAAATTTCTAAAATTAAATAAAACATTAGATTACAGTGAATATTTTCCTAAATTTTTAAGATTACTGAGTACTTAAAAATGATATATAAAATCTGTTCACGTTATATTCAATTATTTTTTTTACATATAAAGTGCCCATAAAACAACATTAGATAAACATCAATCTGTCATCAAGCTGTTCAACATGTCAACAGATTAAATATGACAGCTACCAACATGTTAAAAAAATGCATTTCTACTATATTTTAAACATAAAGTAAATAATATTTGTTTCAAATCAGATTAATTATAATCAGCTAATAATCCTCACATAATGTTTCAGAAAATTATATTTTATTTTTGCAGATTTTTTTAATAAAGAGAATTACGTTGCAATAAATGCGGGCTGAAAAAAATGGCACTAAAATCAAATTTTTTAGCAAAAAAAACGTAAAAAAGCAAACCCCTTCCAGTCACTTTAAATTAGTTTTGAAATAGAATAAAGTATTTTGCTTATTGGAAATATTAAATTTAATCTATTAGCTTGAAATTAAAACTAAAATTAAAGCTTCAAGAAAGATTTTTCATTTTTACAAATTAATTTTAAACCTTGAGAATCAAATCTGTGGAGGTACATTATATATATATATATATATATATATATATATATATATATTATTTATTATAGGCGATTAAAACAAAACCATGTTAAAAATTGCTACACAATAGTTTCCATGTTTCAGCACTAAGTTGCACCTCTTCAGGCGATGGTAAATAACTGGTGAAGACTATTTTTAATTTTCAAACGAGAAGAGAAGACAAGACAAGAAACAAGAGATCAGAACTAAAATGAGGCTTGTGGGTTTACCCTGATTACCTCAGGTGACAGACCTACACTAAATTCAAAAATTAACCTAAAAGATAAAATTTAGATCATGGCATAATGTAACCTGAAATAGAATCCTAGACAAAGTCATTTGTGGCAGACATGAAATTGATTCAAACTATAAGCGAGTGGAAACATTGTATTATAATTATAGACAAAATATAACATTCAATTTTCCATAAGAACCTAAGGAGAAGGGTAGGAAGATAATCAAATGTATAGCTATGTATGTATTGTCACATAGATTTTATAGTTGAAAATTAAAAGGATTCTTTAAAAAATCAGTGAATACAATTAAACCATTTAAAATTAAAATTATTTGCTCTGCTCTGTATTGAGCACTTTTTTAAAATTAAATGCTATGGCCAGTGGAATTATACTACATTTGTTCTTATCTTATACCTGTGTGTTTGTGTGTGTGTGTGTGGAGAAACTTATCATTTAATTGAGTGGTGTTATTTCAGTCATGCTGACTTCAAAGTTTCATGAACACATTGTTATAATGCCTTCATACTTCAGGGCTATTGGCTTCTCTGTTTGAAGCGTGAAGGCATTACAACAATTACCTATATTTATCCATAGGATTATATATATATATATATATATATATATATATATATATATAGATAGATAGATAGATAGATAGATAGATAGATATAGATTGGTGTGAGTGCTATTTGAGGTCATTTTTAGTATGTTAAATAAACAGCAATATCTTAGCAAACAATGTATATATTTAATTCAAGTTGACACAAATATGCTTCATGATACTTCTTTATCTAATTATTCTATGAAACCACCTTTGGCTTCAATGACTGCTTCTATTCGGGCTCGAAACCGTCCACAAGCTGCAATTAAGTGATCCCTATTCATTTTGGACATCATCTGGACAATGGCGGCCTTCTGTGCAGCTGTGGTACTATGAGGATGTCGATTAGTCTCCCTTTCAACAATACTCCACACGTAATAAACCATAGGATTTAAATCTGGTCAGTTAGGTGGCCACATGTTGGGGATCACATGATCGTAAAAATTATCTGATAACCAATCCTGGGTTACAATGGCTTTGTGAGAAGGTGCAGAGTCTTGTTGAAAGACCTTCCATTGCATACTTTATTTATCCAGGGCTTAACAACCCTTTTAAGAACATTAATGTATCCAGCAGCATTGACCCTAAGACCTTGTGGGAAAATGTAGGGTGGCATGACATGACCTTCACTGCTCACAACTCCTAAACCATCACAGTAGCCGGATATTTGGTGTGCGTCACCCTGGGTACTTCAGAAGGAGGTGCACATAGCCACCTGTCATTCCGTCTGTTTGTTTTCTGATCTTGGTCAAAGCTTTTTCCTCAGAGAAAAACCAAAGCATGCCATGTTCGTGGGGATTTTTCACTTTGTTCAGCAACCGTTTTGAACGCATGAGACAGTTTTCCTGTGTCTTTGCCGATATGAATTGGCATTTCCTCATTACATATGATTTATATCAAATGTCCTGATGTACTACGGTTCTGATAGTGCATTCTGATACCTGGAGTTCTTTGGCGATGGACCTCATTGATCTTCCAGGGTTCTCATGATGATGTTTTGAACTCCAACCAAAACTTATGAACAAATGATCTGGCAACATGTAAAAAAATTACTGATTTTTAAATCACTATGCTTTGCAGCTAAAGTAACAATGACTGCATGTTTTTTCATTTCTTGGGTTGACATCTTCCTCTGACTGGGTTATCTGAAATAAATAAAAAAAATAATATTATAAATGATTTGAGTGTGTAGTGAACTTAAAACGATATTTTCTCAAATAGCACTTGCACCCTGTATATGTGTGTGTGTGTGTGTATATATATATATACTACATTATGTGTACAAATTTAAAATATTTTCAGGTTAGCCCAGATGCCTACATCCAGAGTGCACTCCAACTGACATACTATACTTATTATAAAAAACTGGCTCTGACCTATGAATCTTCCATGACACGCCTGTACCTCCTGGGAAGAACTGAAACTGTCCGTTCTCTTACATCTTGTCTTGCAGAATTTGTCAGGTAATTATTCATTGCATACAATTATGTCTTCAGTTTTTATGTTACTGGATATCATTTGAGAAAAATTAATTTTATATTTTCAAGCAGCACACCCATGCTTAAGCTTCGTCAACTTTATTTCAGATATTAATTAGTAAATCTTGCTGATACTTTTTCCTTCAGATTCATATCTAAACACCAAATCTGTCGAGAAAATAGGATAAAAGTATTGTGTTCTCTACATGATGTGAACAAAGAAAATTAATATTCAGAAAATATTCATCAAGTTTTCCTTATGTACAAGCATGTTTTTCATAAATAACAAAACCAGTCCCTTAGTTTTAATATTCAGTTCTACTCATGGGGGGGGGGTAGTTAAACTAATGTCTCATGTGTAGGTGGGACTCTTTAGCTCTTCAGCAATCCACATGTAGATGGCATCTAGAGAAAAAACACCTGTTCTCCAATAGATTAGCCATTCCCAATGTTGCTCATAATCAGATGAGGTAATGTCATTGGTAGCCTTGGTTCAATGTGACAGGAGGGAATAGAGGCTCTAATGTGCAATTCTGAACACTTGTGAAATGCAATCTGGGGAAAAAATAAAGAAATATCTCAACATATGTACATATAATCTCAAATATATAAGCAACTTAAATCTTATTGATTTTTCATGTTATGTTTGTTGAAATTGAAAAGCTACATTGAGACATAATAGATTTATTGACATCTTCGACTAAATAATCCAACACTTAAATCTTTCTTTGTGGTCATCAACTTTTAATTCTGGTAATGAAAAATCTAAATCAAATGGTGTGGATTTCCTTGTCTGCAAAAACTTAGCACATAATGTTTTTATGGTTTTCAAAATATATATGACAGGCTTGTTACCATTACTTTTCAGGGTAATAAGAATTGGTTTTCATTTGATTCAGATGATGACTTGGAACAGCTATATATGGAAATCCAAAATATAATTGATAAGGTGCCTAAAAGAGACTTTCTTTATGGGAGAGTTTAATCTTTCATATTTCTCATTCTGCTTGTATTGACAAGAATATCAATATATTGTTAATTTCTGTTCTGCCAACAAATCACAAATACCAAAGATTTCCACATGGAATCAGCCAAATGGGAAGAATGTGGATTGACAAATTTCTGCCAAAGCATCTGTTCTGAATACCCCAAGATCATCATTCATTCATTTTGCATGAACATTGTATTCTGATTAAAAAAACTCTTATTATGAGCAGAAACAAGAAAATAAATATTGTCTATTGCCATTCAAATTTCATGATTTTCTGTTAATTCAATAAAGTGAAGAATCTTTAGAACAGTAAATATTTACTGTTTATATAGATGTGTGTGTGTGTGTGTGTTGATATAATAGGAAAGAACTGTTAGATTGATGATTGAAAGTTCTTTAGTACTTTTGTTTTTATTTTTAAAAACAGTCTAGAACACCCCCCCCCCCCATTTCAAAACTATAAATGAGTAAAATATTCTATAGCATAGTTATTCCAAACATAGCCTGAGGATAAGACTGCCACCCGGTAGTTAAGGTTTAATATTGAAATTAAACCTGAATGCTGCTGCCCAGTTTCAAAACACAGTAATTTCTGTGTCATGATGGAATCATTTTTTTTTTTTTTAAATAATAATTATATATATATATATATACACACACACACACAGAAATGCTCATAGGTGCACGTCCTGTATCCCTGATGCATAAAAATCTTAAAGGCTGCAATAAATTTCCCATGAAAAGCCAAAACCAATTTATGACATTTGTTGTCAATACTAGGTAAGCAATGACATCAATTTAATTTTAAAATGTAACTAATATATTCTTTCTGTAACCGAATGCAAATCATTTGACAGATTTAATGTTGTTCTACAAAGACTTTATCTGTACCATTGACTGTACTTACAAAAATTAGCATGCTTATACACTAATAACAAAAATTCAAAATTCTTTTAAAAATATTGGTGTATGATGATAAGCTTTTCCATTTATGATTACCATATATACTCGGATAGGTCGCACTTTTTTTACCAAAAATTTCACAAAATATTAGGGGTGCAACCTATCCGCTCGACATAAATGTAAAACAACACGACCATGTCATCATGATTTCTGAGAAATTGGAAATGATACCCATAAACACTAAAGCTGTGGTTTTTCTCCTTATAGAAACAATTTATCTACCATATATACTGACTCAAGCTTTAAACTTACCTCATGCTGTTAGATTCACATAATCATCACAATAAATAAATAAAATTATAAAATATTCATTGATCCATCAGTCACCGTTCGGTTGGGGCCCTCGCCCTAGACTGATAAAGAAACCCTGAACATGCATACATAAGTTAAGGAACCACGTGTAGATGTTTATTGACAGAAAAAATAGTCCCACAATTCATTCTGCAAAATATATATTTTGTCAAAAATACATTGAAAAATATGACTTAAATAAATGAAATATATTCTTTATAAGATAATTTTCTTTAATGGTTGTTTCATATAAACATTAAAAGGCGTTCTTAAGTGTTATTTACAAATAAAGCGTATGAATCTCTAGTACCCAAAAACGTTTGCACTATTTTGCATTGCGCAATGATATAGTTAGTAGCCAAATTTATAGTTTATAATTTTAATTGTTGCAAACCCTAATTATGAGTAAAAAAAAAAGTTATGAAGCAGGTTTTAAATTAAAAGTACTAAATTAGGCAGAAGATCATGAAAATCAATCTGCAAAAGTGTATTAATAATTTAAGTTTTGAAATAAAGGTAGATATCTGATAATTTGGAGAACGAAAATTTTCTATGAAAATTTCTTGGACATTCAGGCCGGTAAATGTTATTTAATACTGTTTATTATAAAAACAGAGCATTTGCTTAAATACTTGTATCTATAAAAAGAACGTTAAACATATCATAAATGTCTTTAAATATATATATATATATATATATATATATACTTTAATGGTCTAAAAATGTGAGGCTAATCAGTAAGAGCTTGAGCAGTATAGCTTTTCAGTTAGAAATAAAAATTCAAGAGCCATGCACACAAACACAAATCCATTGTTTAAAAAAGTTATTACCTGGATTTTTATCTGTGAAATTTTCATTATATAGATCTTTGGAGAAACATTGGGATAAGTGCATTGACAAAGAAAGAAATTATGTTGAAAAATGGGTTGTGTAAAATAAATTCTATTTTTATGAATAAGCTATGGACAATATTGATGTACATGCCCAAGAAATGAGAAGTGATCTCACATAACTGCACTTTATCTGAATTAATAAATTTACTTTAAATTTGTTATTCCTTTGTATATGAAATAAAAGGTGGCCATTATTAAAGGTATTTTCTGCAGGTAAGAATTTTTAACCCAATCTTTTCTAATGTATGAAAAATCAATCATTGAATGCAAACAAAAACACGGCATCATACAAATATTTCTTGGAAATAATCTCAGGTCGAAAAAAATGATTGCATTTCTATTTTATGCCTATTTTTTTAACCTTGCTTCAGCAGAAGCAGTTGCTGTCTGTGAATTTATTTAACCACTTCATATTGCACTTATGAAGTTGACAAGGAAGTAACATTTTCATTCATTATTGGCTGTTTTTCTTATAGAGCTATGAAAGATGAGAGAATTTCCAAAGAGAAGAAAATCAGTTTACTACGAAAGGCTTGTGGACAACACCAAACTTTATACAAAAATGCAATGAATGGGAAAGGAATTGATCGCCATCTCTTTGGACTTTATGTACTTAGTGAAGCACTTGGTTATGTAAGTACAAAGACATTTCATGGTTATGTGACAGTTCTATGTACAGACTTCACAAAAGCTTTTGATTTCTTGAAACTTTAAGAGAGAATTATTTTGCAATAGTTTGTCTTATGGAACATGTGTCCAACAGAAACAATATTCACCTTATCATTTGTCAATGACTCATTTTCATCCTTGTTTTTATACTAATATTTTGAATTGTCATTTTCTTTGGGAAAGGTGAAAGATGACACACAAAAGATTATTGAACAATATGTTGTTTTAAAAATTTAGCCAAAAATAAGCTTATTTTGGAAGGAATTTTTTTTTTTTTTTAAATGGAGTCAGCCAGGTTGACTATCTGTTCATTACACACAGTGAAATCAAACATCTCTGTTGTTGAGAAGACATTTTCATTCAACCAGATTTAATTGATGGCAATACAAGCTGCTAGATTAAATAAAATGCGACATGCACTTGACAATGAAATAAAAGAAATCAGAACCAAAAGTCAGCATCTGTCAATTCCTTTGATACCAATCTTCATGTGTGTGTCCCTCTCTTTGATGCAGATTGCAATCAATTCTGTGCATCTATATGTGCATCTCTTTTATGCCTGCTAGTTTTTATCTCCTAGTGTGTCTTCCTTTCCTCTCATGGTCCTAATTTGCGTGACCCTCTCTCCAATATCTGCGATACCAGTCTTTGTGTTTTTTGCTCCTCCTCATGATGCCCCCCCCCTTGACACCTGGTGAGTAATGCCAATCTATGTGTGTTTCCTTCTCAAGCTGGGTGGTGCCAATCTTCACCCCTCCTTCTCATGCCTGGAATAGTTTGACTAATTAAATTGGTTTGGTTTATTTTGTTTTACAGCATATCAACCTAAATGGGTTATTTAATGCTGAGAAAATTATTTATTGCTGGTAATATTTTGTTTTGCCAAAAATCTGTTTCTGGTAATAATTTTTTCAAAAAGTATTGCTGGTAAGAGTTAACTATTTGCCCATAGCTGGAACCCTAACAGGTGCTACCACCCCAGCTCAGCTGCCTTGCTGCTGGACATAGTTTATCATCTTACCCAGGGTGCAGATGTAGGCCTAATTAAAAAAAAAAAACATAAGAAAGTGACCAAGTGAGATGAAATCTCAAAGTGACACTGTTGTCTCCTTAATATTACAAAGACAAAGATGAGATTTGTTTTAACGAGTTTCACTTCTACTTTATCTGACATGATGCCTCAAAATCACAATTCCAGGTGACAGCAGCCATGTTGGAACAGAGCGTTCAGTAGTCAATCTATATTAAAAAAAAATAATAATTATGTGCAGTAGAATTAGTAGCAGTCAAAAGTAGAGTGAGTTTGAATGCAATATATCCTCTAGGACAACAAGTTCTGAATGAGTCATGGGCAAACATTGTGACTGAACTGCAATGGTTACTGTTTGCCATATAGATCCATTCTACCATTGCAAAGTGTTCATTGCCTCAAAGTTTATAAGGCATAGTTTAGCTATTCCAAATTCTATGGCTATCAAATAGTTTCTCATATCCAGTAACATGAATAAAGTATCTTTGTCCAAATGCAGGCATGCTAGTAGATGCAAATAACTGGCTGAAGTACTGTTTGAAACATTATATCTAGGCAAAGAGAAGTCATTTATTATAGTATCAATTGAAGTCAACAACAAAGTGCTTTTTAAAATCAACATGGAGTCTCTCAAATGGTACAATTGCCTTTGTCAGATGTCATACATCAAGTTGGTGAATTTGGTTTGCACCCAATACAAACAGAACACAAGTGCAAAATTTGTTTTAAATAGTAGGTTTTTTATTCTAAGTGTAGCATTCAGGTAACACCTGAATGACAAAGAACCCAATATAATTTGGGATATGGAATCAAAAAGCATCTACAGTAATGTTATCTTTGCCAAGACAATACTTTGTCAAAGTTGTGGCAAGCAAGCTCAGTCAACCATCTGTAAATTTTATCATTCTTAATTTAACTGCTTAGACTCAAACATGAAAGCCACTAATTTCTAACCATTAAGAAAGATGGCATCTTATAAAGAAGTGCTTTCATTTCCACAGAGCATCAACTCTAGTGTACACCTTTTCTATTGTTGAGTGTCTTCCTTTGCAAGCATTTAATATCCTAGAAAAAGGACACTGGTCTACCAGCTTGACTTAAGGTGGCAGCAGTAGGTTGATCTGAATAGAATTCAAATATCTTTTCAGTTATATTTGGCTATAGAAATATCTTAACTTGTATGAGGAGCAATCTTCTCAGTAATTGATAATCCAATGCAAATTGCATAAGAATAAATTTATAATATTCATATGCTGACTAAGAGGAGGACATTTTTAGTAGCTGAAACCTTTCAGGCTTAGGTTTAAATTTCATCCTCAAAAATAGTAGAAACCAAGAAGTTCATAAAAGTTACAGAGGAGATGCATTTATGATCATAGGTCAAGTTAGACATATTGGCAAACTTGGGGAATTTTCTGAGGTTATTGTCAGGTTCTTCCTTACTTTTACCACAAAAACATTTATTTTATCCAGGTTAGTCAGCCTATCAGAAAGAGAAAGTATAGTTAATAATGATTTTGTCTCTACTGCACAAAAAGTAGAAAATTCTATTGGTTACTCCAAATGGAATATCATAGCTGACCACAGGCTTCAATAGTAGTGTATGACTTGTCTTCACTACTTGATCGTATTTCAAGTCAGTTGTATTAAAAAATGGTATTGTGCCACAGCATTTATGGTTTGTCAGTACGTGGTGGTGGTGGGGGGGATCTAACAATGTGAAACAGCATAACACACTGAAAGTAAGTGTATACCATTTCTTGTCACTCATTAGTGGTCATTACAACTTGAACTCACCAAGACGTAGTTAGCTCAATGATTGCTTCCGCAAGTAGCCTCTTCACGTCAGTTGCAATAAAGCATTTATCTTGAGAATTAAATTTCCTTGATTTAGTAACAGCTGGGCTACAATTATTGATTATATTAGCAAAAAATCAAGGAGAGTAATCAGAAAAGGTAGCCACTCAATTTAATGAGGGTTTCTCTCCACTGACATTTACATAGATGCTTTGATGTCACTTCAATAAGTTTTGTCCAAGAGAAATTGATCAGGCTCTCAGTCTTGATATTGACTTCAAACAATATCAATAAGTCAGTGAAGTTGATGTTATAAATATAATCTTGGAATCTGGATCTGTGAGCAAATGTAGCCCCTGAACAAAGGATCAACCTATAAAGCTCTCATTACTAGCAGTGTCCATAAGTGCTCTTCCCAATTAATTTGATCCCAGCAAAAGCAGAAGGTAAAATTTCTAAAGTAGCTGACTTCATGAGATGGAGACTTAAATACAACAGATCTTGTTAAAAAAATAGATCTTTTTATCACATGTAGCTTCCTGTACCGACAATTCCAGTGAAGGTGCCTATTATTCCAACAAGAGAAACATTTTTGTCCATTAGGACAGCAGCTAATGTTTGTTTTTCAGGTGAACTGTCATGAGTCATACACGTCTGCATTATCACTGGAAATAGCTGCTGCAGTACTAAAGGTTGTCGTTGTCGTCTGTAATACAGAGTATAATTCTAAATTCTTTTGAGCTCTTGCCTGATCAAAGGCAGTTGTAAGGTCAAGTGTTTTCTTCTTAAGCAGCTGCTCACAGATGACATTAGATATTAGACCACTTATGAAAGCATTGCAGCTTTTTCTTCTTCAAATCTTTCTCTATTGACAACTCTGTAATTAGACTCAAATGGTTTAGAACCTGCAGATATTTATCCTCTATCTCCTTCAACTTTTGATGGGTGGCTGATTGATTTGCAATCAGAAAGACTTGTACACAGTGAAAGTTTAAGCTCAAAATTCAGCTAATAACTGTCAGATTCCTTTGTGTATATTTGGTAAAACTTTAAAGTATGAAGGGGATGCTCTGAAAGTAATGCCTTCTATTTATTTCAATGGAAACTACAACAGATACAGAGAGCACAGGAGAAAGATTTCAGCTACATAATCACTACTATTATGTAAGCAATTTTACTAGCAATAAACAAAAGCCTACATGCTTGCAAAAATCTACACTAGCAGAGGTAACCCCCTTTTTCATACTCACCATTGTCATTAATTCTTAAATGCATTACCCACCACACAACAGTGCTCACATTCACTGTTTGGTCTTCATAAACATTCAACAAGTATTGGTTAATGCCACCAAATGCAATTTTTCCCACATAGAAGACTTCAATAGCATATATCTGTTTCATATACACTTTTATTTCAGACTTCTACTCACCTACTTTGTAATAAGGCAAAATAATTATGGATTATTGATAAAATAGTTCAATCTCTATTGCCACACGCGACCAACATCTACCATGGGTCAAAATAAGGTATTACCTAAGTAATAAGTATTACTTTTGGAGCAGCCTTCATATTTTATCTGTTGTAATAATATCTTTAAATTTATGAGTTTGTTTTGTAGGATTGTCAATTTTTGAAACATACTCTTACATTGCCTTGGACACTGTCTACCAGTCAACAGCCACAGCAACAAATTACAACATCTCCTGACTGTAACCTGCCAGAATTTGATCCAATGGTAAGTATCTTCCCAATTCCATTACTTAGAACAAATTTACAAAATAAATCAACAATTAAGATGAATAAACCACTGTATATTCATGAAAAAGTCTTTAGTCTATTTAATTACCTTTAAAACAAAGCTATCAGCACATTACATAAACACTTTAACTATAATAGAAAGCATTACTGTAGGCATCACAGATGGAAATTTCAAACAGGTACTAGGTGCTATGTGATTGCATCTTAATCTAAAGAAACTTAGCAGTTTTTATTTCATCAAAATATCTCAAGCCATTTAATTTTGGCAGATTTATTTTTATTTTTACACATCTGCTCGACAGCCATTTTTTGTCTATTATGAATTAGAACAAAATACCATATTTGGACTCCTATATTTTAAAAAGCAATTAAGAACAACAGTTAAAATTATACTAGCTTGTGAGGTACATAAAGAAATTAATAATAAAATTACAGATAGTATCACTGCATATTTCTTAAATAAATTCAGTCTGAATATGCAAATTTTATAAATCAATACTTCTGCAACAATGTTCAAACAACTCATAACCTGAGATTTGGCATTTCATAAAACTGGAAATAAGACCCACATTCTTCCCAAATTTCAAATATCACATTATGACTATACCAGTAACATGCCTAATTTTTTTTTTGGGGGGGGGGGGGAGTGATAGAATGGATATATCCTGGATTATTCCACTTCAAAATTGAAAAAATTGCTTTTAAACCATTTGTCACAAGACCGATTTTAGACTTGCTTGAATTGTCATAAAATGAATACTTCTTACACTAGAAACACCAAATTTCATATCTAGCCATTTCTGGGGGTGCTCTTTCCATTAATCATTATCACCTAAAATCAACAGATTAGAATGTATATGGAGCAGATGCTGAACAAGTACAGTCCTGACTCAACATGTAAAATGTCTGGACTGTACAGAGAGAGAAGCTTAACACACGCTAAGCAATACCCACTAATGATTACTAATAATCCGTATGAAATAAATATTACTAAGAAATAATAATAAATTAGAAAAATGAATATTAAATCATAAATTTGTATCTAGATAGCAATAAATCGTAACTAAAATCCATTCATTAGATAATTTAAAAAGTAAGAAAATTGTTTGAAGGGGTAACTTTAAACAAAATGTTACTTGGTAACTGAAATGCTGATAATTATTGTGAGAATACTGCAAAAACATAAAAGACATTCTAGAATTTTTTTGTAGAATGTTTTTTATCTCATTCTTTGAATATGAACATTTTTCGATCAATAAGTCCTACTTTTTTTTGTGATTTGAATCTGAGCGTAAAGTAAACAAATCGATTTTTGTTTCATATTTTTTATGACAAAAATGGTTTTTAAATCCCATTTACATTTTACATATCATAGAAAATTAATATTTAAAACAAATTCTTAGCAATTTCCTTGAAAATTTTGTCCATAGAAAACATGCTGGTCGATTCTTTTGTGTCCGTGTTGACGCTGTGTATTGAGTTGAAATGATGGCCGAGCGAGTCGCACATGGTTACACATAATCGCACACACGCAAAATGGAGCTATCGTTTCATTTTTGATTTAGTTTCATAGATTATTAAATGAGCGTTTTGGTATATTTTATGTGTTTTTATTTTTATAAGAAGCATTTGAATTTTACGATCAAACTTTTCATTAAAATTAAAAAATATAAAATATATGAAAATGAAGCTTAGGATGTTAACTTTCAAACTAACATGTTACCAAAATTGTAATAAACCCTGCGGAGTGCGCATATTACAAAATTTGAGGAAGTCTAAACTGCAGTCAGTGAAAAAAATGTCCCAAATTTTGCAAAATCACCAAAATGTCTCTATTTTCAAACTGTAATGTTCATCACACACTGTAGTACACATAAAAAAAAATAAGATAGAAACAAAGTTCATGAAATAAGCTTTTATTTGGTATGCATTATGTTTTTTTGGAGATATTGAATGAAATAACACAGCGAGTTGAATATATGCATTTTTTAGTGTTTAGTTAAGAATTTCATCAGCTGTAAGCCGAGTTTTGGGATACCTAATTACTGCATCAAAAAAGCAAAGCTAGTTGTACAACACCGTTGAACATAAAAAACACATTCACTCCTTCACCAGTCATTATTTTTTGGTCATTTTATATACGATGCACATATTTCTCTGTGGCTTTAATGTCTCCCAGTGTTTTGCTATTAATGCTATTTCCTTTCAGTTACATCTTTACCTTCTGTAATTTCCAGTGGATACTAATGAACATTGCTTTGTTGTGATAATTCCTTTTACAGTACCTGGAGTAGTAATGTTAATAATAATGTTGTTTAAGTAAATAATAGTATTATGGAGTTGACGTAAGTAGAAGTGACCATCAAAGCCTACATTAGTGAGCATGGAGGATAAAATTAGCCTACAGGGGGCCCTCAATTTTGTTTTTAGTTTTGTCCTATATACTGTTAAATACAGTAATTAATAACAGCTTAAAATTATTTTAAACAACTAAACATGATATCACTTGAATAATTTCAAATGCGTGTATGCATTGTTAGAGGAATAACAAATCTTAAAGGTCGGGCATCAGAAAAAACATTTAGTTGTAAAAAAGCCAATTTAAGAAAATCCTACCTTAAAATACTTGACAAAATAAATTTTTCAATCTTTGTATCATTTTTAATTTGGATGGATATCATGATGAAAAAAATCCCATGTCACAATGGAAAAGTGAGACAGTGGATGAATGACAATTTGGATAAACCATTCCCTCATAACTATTGCCCAAGTAGTAATAACTGTAAAAAGAAAATTAAAATACAAAGTTACATTTTTAAAGTTTGAGAAGGCCAATGTAATTTGTAGAAAACTAAGCAGGATAACTGCTTTCATCCCAAAAGTATGTAGTAGTTAAAGAACTGAATATAGCCAGTGCTTAGAAAAGTAAGACCCACAACTGTTTCTATCACTAACCAATGAGTTACACTCTTACCCAAACCCAAATAGAAGTTCAAGATGAGCAAATCATATATTTACACTACATAACAAATTATATAAAAAATTGTCAATCTAAAAACACTTCACAGAAATTATTTAACACAAGCAAAATCTTCAAATTTTTAGCATTATTATTTGTTGGATGTTATATTTGTGACACCAAGCCGTCGGCCTATGGTCAATTCCCAGTCGCGGCGCAAAGCGAAGCTGTAAGGTTTCTTCTACCGGCGTTTTGGGGTTGACTCTTTGTCACTGCCACCAGCCTGTTCGGTGGTCATCACTACTCAGCGAAATCCCCTGTTCAGGATACCAATATGTGACACTCGGCCGTCCAGGGTCGAATCCCGTGGTTACAGCACAAATATGTGGCACCAGGGTCGGATATTGGTCGTCGATGTTAGCGGCTTCACCAGTTGCACTGGTTCAATGCCCAACCCTATCGTCCACGGGTCACCTGCAACGTCTGGTTACTGGAGTAACTGCCTTGATCTCAAGTCTAACCTACTCACGTTGTGACTTTGATCTTAGGTAGATGAGCTCAATCAGGCGTCGGGCCATAGTGTCAGCCGAGTCCAAATTGAAGGTGACATCGCACAAGCGCAAAGAAAAAAGATAAATGAAAGAAAAACCCAAGAGGTTCAAGTATGTTAAGAAATAACAAATTAACTTTATCCTTCTGTTGTATACAGGAGCGTGTTTTTCTCCCAGCCCGTTTTCTGCGAAATGTGACACTTCTATGTTTCAAGCAAGTTGATATCGTAAGTCAACTAATTTAGTTTTTAAGTGCTGGCATAACTTTGTTCGTCAGTATAATTTGCTATCGGTAGCATCGGCGAAGTCAGAGGTCATGGAATCTCTGTCAGCTTCTGTGAGGCAACACTCTGGTTCAGCTCTGACTGCAACTGCTTCTCCAACTTCCACTGCACTCTCGTGGAATGACCCATCGTTGTTCATTTATGTGGGTACCGAGCAAAACCCGGTGTGTGGGCCCGACGCGGCCTGGGGTTCTCGATAATCTCTATTTCTAACAAGAAATCTCTTTGTTGTCAGGACAGGAAAATTATTTCACATTTTTAGAAAATTAACCACTTTCCATTTCGGGGGGGGGGGTCTCGGCCGTTCATGAGGGAAGGTCGGAGGAGAGCTATCCTCCTAGACTCTTTCTCTCTCACATTGATATCTCATACCAATCTTCAGTAGGCGTTAACATTTTCTCCGTCTTTCTTGTCCATTCACCTCTGCCTATCACCATGCTACCATACGACTAAGGATCTATTGGCAGTGCGGGTGTGGCTAAGCTGGCCTCCCTAAAATTATAATCTAGAATTTTTGTTTATAAAATTCTTTTATCACATGTTCTCTTTTATCTGGGCCACCCAAAAGTCACTTACCCAGTGCTCTTACCGTCTCATTAATCACTGTCAAAGTTTGCCATCTGGTTCCCTACTCCAAGTCAGCTTTATCATGGAATCCCTGACCTGTTAAGAAACCAAATTCTTTTTATCTCATGAAATCTCAATTCTCCACTATTTTCTGGGGACTGCTAAAAGTTTACAATTGCCACATTGCCACATTGCCATTCAACACCTTAGCGTCTTTTGGTCAAGTAAATGATAACAATCCTCTCACCTATATCGAGACAATACCAAAATTTTATAATTGCTTCTCTTCGCCTGTATCCAAAAAAAAAGAAATTAAATGATATCTTGGAAAGATAATTAACATTGAATCTTCCTGCCTGTATCGGCATGTGTTTTGGCCGATAATTCCATATTCGTCTTTCTTTCTATCTCCCTCAGTGATAACTCAACTTGGCTAGACCGCACACATGGCTTCTTCATGGTTTTTTTTGTAAACAAATTAAAATCTTCATTTTAACATCAATCAGTCTATCTTTAGTTATAGCTCTTTCTTTTTCTTTTGCTTTAAGAATGTCTATTTTCTGTTTTAATTTCTATGGTTAATGCTTAGCCAATTACCATAGCTAAATAGTGTCACCTATTTGCATTCATTTTCTTTTGCAGTTAGGTCCTGGTGGCGGATTTGGTCCCGTTTCAGACACAGGTTATGGCATCTCCTATATGATTGCAGGAAACAAAAAAATCTTCTTCCACATCTCTTCCAAGAGGTCTGCTCAGATCACAGATTCCACTCGTTTTATGGATTTGTTGTTTGAAACACTTTGTGATATGAAGAGTCTCTTTGAATAGAAAACAAAATAAGTAGCTGCAATTTCAACCAATCATCTTTCATTCCTTAAAATACAGCCTCCCCCTCCACATCTCCGACATTCACTGACTTTTTTTTTTAAGTGCCAAAAATATATGAACTTTTTTTTTTTTAATTATCAATCAAAATTTTTAAATGCAAATATTCTAAAATTTTAAACCCTATTTCAAATTTTAATGATGGCAAAAAGCTTTAATTTTTAAATTCAAAAATGTTTATCATTATTTTGTTAATTTTTATTTGTCTAATTTAAATTTTTTTCTCAATTTTGGAGACATTTCCTGTATTTCAAGGAAATTTCAAGTTTATTAACTTTAATTCCCAATTAACAACAGTTTTTGATCTGATATAATTTTGGTTAATGTTTTGTTTTTATGACGGACTTGACGCGTTTTTGACAGTAAGAATAATTTTTTGGGAACTAAACAAAACAAATATCAACCAAACATATTTACAAATTGTCAAAGTTTTTCTTGGACCCGTTACATCTACTAACATGTGTTACATCATACAACCCTACAATGTGGAGTAGATTCCCGGTGAATTTTTAAAGTTGCTTCAATCATAATTAATACTGTCAAATATTTATGTGTGTATTAGATGAAGCAAATGTTAAATACTATATTTTTGGTCATTTATTTTCTTTGATTTAAAGGAGAATCGAAGATAATTTCTATTTTAGAAATTCCTATACAAGAGATTATTTCACTTAACATTCCAATTTCTTTCCTCTTTTGAAATAAGCAATATTTTCCAATTGTGCCTTGAAAATTCCATTTTAAGAAGAAATCCATGAAGTCTATGGATAATAATGGGTGGTAGGGATGTGAAAGACAATCATTAAAATGTTTGTTGTTTGTTTTTACAAGAAGAGATTAAGATTCTGCAATTGTTTTTGGAGAAGACAAATTTCAGTCTTTGATAAATTGAATTGATTTTCTGATGTTAATCAAATAATGACATTGATCTTTTCTTAATAAGTGATCAAGATAAGATGGATTTTAATCCATTTGTTATGTCAACACTTATATTAACTTATATCAAGTTTTAGGGACCATTTGAACTTACATTTTCTGGATGATGATGATGATGATGATACAGTCAGAAAATGGTGGTTTTATTGCAAACAAAATGTTTATTGCCTCAGAGAAATAGATGAACAACTCAGAAATAAGTATATTCTTTCTCAGGAACAGGACATAAGTCTCCCAGGAAGTCCTGAAAAAGAAATTAAAGATTTTTGATTGACCCATTTTGAACAAATACTCAGCCTAGTCTGTTATAAAAGATTTATGAGGCAGCTCAATACACTTCCCAAAATCTGACCAAGTAGATTCTTTTTAGTCAAAGCAAAAAACTTTTCAGTACCACATTATATATATTTTCATATAGACAAAAACAATTTACTCACTACAAAGACGCAACTTTGTTTCGGTGCATTTAATTGCACTTCAACTGATAAGAACGAAAATGGTTATCACCAGTTGAAGTGCAATTAAATGTACCAAAACAAAGTTGCATCTTTGTAATGAGTAAATTGTTTTTTGTCTATATGAAAAAAATATAATAAATAATTATTACTCTATCGGTATTGAGCCCTCTTTTGAATTAATGATGTGAACATTAGAATTTATATATTATTTTAATTCTCATTACATTCATAATATATGTGTGTGTGTGTGTGTGTGTATTCCTTCTCTAATCCATGTTTGATTAAAAATGACAGACAAGGTATTTCTATCAAGTTTTTAATTAATTTTTCTAGTATGCAAACAAGAATTTTCTTTCTTTTAGACTTGGAAAATTGTTAAAATTTATTAGCCATTTTCAAGGATTATCATGTGTAAGTTGCTGAAAGATATTTTACTGACCAGAACTCCATAAGGTCCCATTTAAATCAGCATGAAAATGTACCAACCTTGACATGAAACATTTGCTGAGGACAAATGTTATGCACTTACAACTGCAAAAAAACGTTTAAAAATAACTGAAGCCCTTATAAAAAATAAAAAAAAATTTAAGAACATCAACTATGAATTTGATCGCAATCTACCGGTTGTATTTGGGAATTCAAAATATTTACCTTTCAATAACTTATACATAGCTTACAATTTATACCAAATAATACAACCCAAATCCTTGAAAATGGCTAATGGATTAAGCAAGTGATCAGAAAGAATAATCATCTGGAAAATTACTACATGCACTAAGTCTAAAAAAGAAATCCCTTGTTTGCATGCAAGAAAAATATTATAAAAAACTTAACCTAATTTTGCCTATTCTGTCATTTTTAATGAATCCTATAAAAGATGTTTATGCAGAGGAAGAAAGACAAATATTTGATAAAATTTCAAAGTATGTGATTAGAATCTGTAATAGAAAAGAAAATATATTCTGTAATTTTTTTTTCTTTGTTTATTGTATATCAAAACTTTATTTCTGTTAAATTAAATAATTTCCTCCAGTATTTGAATTGTCTTAGTTTTTTTTTAATGGTAGCATTTATATATTGACCATCTACAAACCCAACTATGATACTGAAGCAAGAGACAAAAAATTTATTTTTATTGTTGAATGCTTGTTTGGTGTCTAAATAGTTGCATATAGTCAATTGTATTTGAGATCCTATTAAAGTCAGTATTTGAATGTTTATTTTCAAGACTTGCAGCCAATACACCACCTGAAAGAATCGTCCAACAATACAATTTTCCGCGCATCCATATATACAACATCTGTAAATACCAATGGAAGCAACAACATCTTCAAAGTCAACAGATGGAAACCCAAGAAAATGACAAAAGAAACTTTCTTTTGATTTCCGTTTTGCTAGAAAATTAACTTTAAAAATGACACATTTCTCATTTTGCATCTCTGACACTTTCATTTTTTTTTTTTTTTTGTAGACCTCCTCACAATATACTTGCCTTTTAAATGTAACAAGGTGGTTTTGTTAGAAGGATGAATCCCAAGTCCCCTAGGTAGCAAACATTTGGGAATTGCTGAACTTTAAGTGGTTGGGGGTTCAATTCCTACCACAATGACTGGTGTCTGGGTTTTTTCTCAACTGGATTAATGTTGATATGTTAAAGCACTCAACTTTTCATAATTACTATTTGACATTTTCTTGCATCACAGCTTTGTGCATATAAAACAAAGAACTGAAACCCATTCAGACTACAGCAGTGTTGAAAAACAGTAGAATAACCATCTTTTTTATTTCAAGAAATTATTCAGTACCAGAGATTGGTATATAAATCTAAATAATAATAATACAAATTAAATAAAATGTTAATTTTCAAAGCAAGCAGACTCACTTAACTTGGAACACAATCTTCTTACTCTAAACTAAGATTATAACTGATTGCTTAAGATTTCTCAAGCAGATGTGTCAAAATTTCAATTTGCTGTAATGATTTCATAAATAGAAAGATACAGTAAATTCCGGCAGTAGAGGAACTTTTTCTTCAGTTTGCATTTAAACCCCAATATAGATTGGCAAAATATGCACTTATTGCTGTCCACTGTCCAATCCTCCAATTTCACAATTCTGTTTAAATAGAAAATGACTAAAATTAAATTTTTCTGATAATTAGGAATCAATCTTCATGATTGACATGCTTGATAAACTTGGACTCTTCTATGTATAAAATGTAAATGGATTGAAAAATGAAAGGTATGAAGACAAGACAATGGAAAAAATCAGTGCACATGTTAACCCCTGAATAGATCTAGCTTAGAGACAAACTGCATCTGGAAATTTCTGATTAAGAAAGGTCACTCAAAAATTCTACTGCCTGAGTAGAGGTATTAGATTTAAGTCTCCAAGATTATATCACTGGATTGTTCAAGAGACACATGGCCTAGTGGATTAGAATAGTTGGTTACGCTTCATGCTGTTTGTGAGTACAATTCTCGAGTGGAGAAATGTCATATGCTTTAGTCAAGTAGAAGAGATGGTCAACTGACAAAGGCAAATAGTTAAAAGTGAATTGATACAAATTATGCATGGAAAACAAAATAAGAACAACCTACAACCTGAATTGAATAAAGCATTTTGGTTCAAAATTATGAGAAGGTTACTAACTGCAACAGAGCCAGAATATAAATTCAAATACAAAAAGGGTTTGTTAGTGGTCAAGAGTTAATACAAATATTACTGATAAAATGAGGCTATTACCTATAACCATATTCAAATGATAAGTGTTTAAAGCAAACGTGTGCCTCTTCAGAAAAGAAAATAATGAAAAGACCAGTTTTTCCCTCTTTTCTTGTGAAATGCTGATTATCTGGAGAATTATAAAGTTCATTTCGATTCTGTTAAAAACAACCTCTGGGTCAATTTAATGTGCCATTCAGGTTTCTCTCAAGCTAATTCTACTTTCTGACTGATATTGAATCGGATAAAGATTAACTTTTTTTTAAATAATATCACCCTTAACATCAAAGTAAGAGATTTCTTTGAATTTTAAAAGAAGTTTAGAACTTTTTTTTTATCTATGAATCCGATATATAGTAGGTAAATTTGCTAAAATAGTATGGCTGTCCCATTTCTTATTGGTTTTAGATAGGAGTTAATGATACAGTATAACTATTATGTAATCCCACTTTATTGACCATATGCAGGTGAACACTCAGTCATGGAGAAGGCAAACTGATATAAAACAAAATAGAACTCATTAGCTATATATAAAACCAAACACATTGACCATATGATACTGCCTAACTAAATGAATACTACATCGTTCGTGATGCTGGTTATGAAGAAACACTTCCCTTGGCAACATATCAGGTCAAAAAAGTCTATCTACTACTGGTACGGAAAGATGTAGTTAGCCACCCGACAAATTTTACCAAGTAAAAAAAAAAAAAATCAAATAAAAATAATCTAAACTTAAATAATTCTCCAAATGGAAAATAGAACAGATCAACATGCAGCGAGGGTCAGAGGTGATTTCAGGGCGCATGTCATTTTAGAACAATGCAGAAATGCAACACTTGACATGAATTGACTCAATAGTAACTACATTGCACATTTGCATTATAACTTCTATTGGACTGGCTTAAAGGAGAAAAGACAACATGGAGTTGGAATTGCAATAGGAAAATCATTAATCGACTATCTTACACCAATCAGAAAGACTGATGGCTGCAAATATAGTTGCTTGTAGCTGTAAAATCCAAGTGATATCAGCTTATGCTCCAGTTGGGGAAAAAAAAAAAGGTGTTCTTTCTGAAAAAGAGAAGTTCTGCAGAGAGCTAAACTTTCTGTATTAGAAAAAACAAAGCTATACATTAATGGGAATTTTAATGCTGCCTCTAATATTTTTGAACACCACTGCTCCTTTGATGGTGTGACACCAAGTCGTCGGCCTGCGGTCAACTCTCAGTCGTGGCGCGAAGCTGTAATGTTTCTTCTACCGGCATTTGTCAGCCTGTGTCCCGGTCGATTGGTGGTCATCACTACTCGGCGAAATTCCCTAGTCAGGATACCAATATGGGACAATGGCCCATCCAGGGTCAAAGTCTGGTCGTCAATGTTAACGGGCTTCACCAGCTGTACCAGTTCAATACCAGCTCTATTGTTCACAGCTCACTTGCAACCTCTGGTTACTGGAGTAACTGCTTCGATCTCAAGTCTAACCTACCCATGTTGTGACTTTGATCTTAGGTAGATGAGATCAATCGGGCGTCGGGCCGTAGTGTAAGCTGAGTCCAGATTGAAGGTGGCATCGCACAAGCGCAAAGAAAAAAATAAGTGAAAGAAAAACCCAAGAGGTTCAAGTATGTTAAGAAATAACAATTTAACTTTATCCTTCTGTTGTATACAGGAGCGCATTTTTCTCCCAGCCCATTTCCTACGAAATGACACTTCTATGTTTCAAGCAAGTTGGTATCGTAAATCAACTAATTTAGTTTTTAAGTGTTGACTTGGCTTGGCTTTGTCCGTCAGTATAATTTGCTATTGGTAGGATAGGTGAAGTCGGAGGTCGTGGAATCTCTCAGTCAGCTTCTGCGAGGTTAAGCTCTGACTAACTCCAAAACCAGCTCAACTTTATCTCCAACTCGAACTGCCAAATGACCACAGGACGTTCATTTATATGGGTACCAACCAAAACCCGGTGTGGGCCAGGAAAATTGATTACTTCCCATTTTTGGAAAATTAACCACTTTCCATTTTGGGGGGGTCTCCGTCGTCCGTGAGGGAATGTCGGAGGAGAGCTATCCTCCTAGACTCTTTCTCTCTCACATTGATATCTCATACCAATCCCTTCAGTGGGCGTTAACAACTTCTCTGCCTTTCTCATTCTCCGCCTATCACTCATGCTACCACCCGACCAATGATATCCCGGCCATGCGAGTGTGGCTAAGCTGGCCTCCTTAAAATTATAATCTAGAATTTTTGTTTACAAAATTCTCCTTTTTACCCACCATCGGCCAAAATTTTTATGAATTCCATATTGTAAATTAATTTCCTATCATATCTTTTTTGCCACCCAGAATTCACTTAGCCAGCACTCTCTACCGGCCGATCAATCACTTTCAAAGTTTGCCATCTGGTCCTTTCGTCAAGTTAGCTTTATAATGGAATCCCTGGCTTGTTAAGAAATTAAATTCTTTTATCTCGCCAAATCTCAATTCTCCATTCTATTTTCTGTCTCATGCCAAAAGTTTACATACACCATATCGCTATTCAGCATCTGAATCGACACAGATAAGGTAAATAATAACAAACCCCTCACCTATCTTGAGACAATGCCAAAATTTTATAACTGCCACATTGCTTCTCTCTCGTGGTAACAGAAAAAAATAATAAAATAAAATAAATGATATCTTGGAAAGATAATTAACATTGATTCTCCCTGTCCTGTATCTGTGATCGTCTCTGAAATTTTTATGACCGGCACGTGTTTTGGCCGAAATCTTCATATTTGCCTTTCTTCCTATCTCCCTCAGCGAGACAAATCAACTTGACAAGACCTCACACATGGCTTTTTCCACGGCTTTCTTTTGTAAATAAAATAAATTCTTTCTTTTAATATCAATAAGTCTATCTCTCATGCTAGCTCTTTTTCGCCTAGTATCTATGGTTAATTAGTTAGCCAATTACCATAGCTAAATAGTGTCACAATGGTAAGTCGTCACTGTTTGAAATAGAAGCCTCAAACAATAAATGGGAAACTCTTGTTAAATTTCCACTATTCAAAAAGATATTCCCTCCTAAACACATGGTTTGCCCATCCTATGAGACACAAAATTGTATGGCCTGGCTCAGATAAAGCAACTAAAAAGATTAATGTCAGCGTCTTGGCCTCAGGCAATTTGTGACAGATATTAAAGTATACAACTCCTTCTTTAAATCTGATCAGACTTCTTGTAACGAGAGCACCAACCAACAAAATAACTTGCTTCCATTCAAACAAATAAAAAGATGCAAAGGTATAACATCCAACCCCTTAAGAATGAAAGGATTCTGTGATAAACTAGAATCCAAATTAATGTCTCTAGATCTTTACTAAAACAATATAGAGGGATCAAATAATATAATTTTATCTTCTTTCATCAAAGCACAGGAGACTATTCCAAGAATGCTCTAGGAAATTGTATAGCTCTCAAATAGAAAACTATATCTACCATGTTGACCTCACAGCAACATATAACCACGTCAATAGAGACTTCCTCTTTTCATCCATTTCCAAGTTCTAACTTCACTAAATGCTTGCATCCAATAGCAATGGTTCTCAATCTTTTTTCCCCCCCAATGTATCCTTTTCACCATAAGACAAAATGTCAGCCCTCATTTTTCAAGGTTGTCAGACACAAAAGATTCATTTCAAATAATATGCCTGTATTATTGAAAGTCTTCATTCTTTTCCATATTAATACATATATATTAGTACATATACCAGATGTAACAGCAAAATTATCCATCCCACAAAATGTTTAATATTTAAAAAACCCACTAAACTGAGTTTTTTTCCCCAGTTTTTCAGAGACATTTAGATGTCTTGATACCATTTGTTGTAAGAATCACTGAAAAACCCTTTGAGTTATTCAGCTAGAAAAAGAACAGGTTATAATCATTTTGTGGCAGCCTGTCTTTTCAACTGAGCAATGGTGAGAGGAAAAGCCACAAGTAATGGTACAAACATTCATACTCTGGCTTTCATCTTCAAAGTCCATTCAAAAATCATCAAGAGAATGGTGCATAAGTTTAAAAAAGAAGGAACAGTAGAGAGGAAAAATGGATCAGGAGGTCACAACAGGAAGAGGGATAATCATTTCATCTTAAAGCTAAAGAGTTCAATTAGAAAAAATCCAACTCGAGACGTTAGGCACATGCAAGAGTAGTTTCAACTCTGACAGTCCAAAGAGCAGTGAAAAAGACTTGTACATGAAATGTATGAGGCACCTTGTTACTCCAGGACAAAATGTTAGGTTAGAGAGGGTGAAGATCATCTTGAATAAGTAGGAAAATGATCCGGAATTAATATATAATATATAATTTGAACTTTATTTCAATCCTTCATGAGCTTCCTATCCTTAGTTAGGATTAATTAATGATGAACATGTCATTTTTGTTTATGATCAATTATGATACTTCTGTTAAGCTTAGAGAGTAATTATACATTTTTATTGCTCAAAGTAGAGCCCAATAGTGTTATAAAAACCTGAGAAAATTCCAGTAAGATATCTTTAATCATTTCTAAGATTAAACAGTTCAAAGCTTAATCTAACAATTGGACAATTTTTCCATTGCACACAGTACATGGATTATTTTTTTTAGAAAGGAGTTTTACAAATTTAATAATGATAAAAAATGTTGGATTTTTAAACATGAATCCATGTACAGTAATTTGTTTTAATTCATAACTAATTATTAAATAAGCTGAAGATTAATTCAATAAAAAAAAATTTTTTTAAATCCAATAAAATACCAGGATATTGTAATTCAATAAACAAAAAGTTTAATAAAAGGTCAGGTTATTTAAATTGTAATCTTCATCAGAATACAATCAATCAGTGAGAAACTTGTTATGTCATCATTTATTGTCACTCTTGATGGGCTCCAAATTCTGTATAAGGAAAAAAAAAGAAAAGATTTTTTCCCTCCCCCAGAAACCCCGGAATTCCCTCCACCTTGGTTGAGACCCCATGTGATAGAGGAATTGCATCAGTCCACAAAGTCATACATGTCTGGTGAAACCCTAATACCAAAACATTTCAAAACCTCATCAGGAATATGACAAAGCAAAAAAGAAGAGCCCCAGTCCATTTAACCTTTTTCTAGTGTATGCTCTGCACATATACGAAGAGATGGGCACTGATCATTATCACATACCAAATGAATCTACTAAGTGAAAACAGCATTCATTCTTGCTTTCTCTCCCAAAGCCAAGGCACTGATGATGAGAAGGGTATGATGACAACAGGTATTCATGATATTCTCTCTTTTTCTTTTAAGATAATTCTTATCCTATCAACATCCTCTGCCAATGTTCATGTAACTATGAAATAAGACTCAAAATAAATCTTTCTGGAAATGAAATGAAAGCAGTGATGGCACCTATCCTGAAGCCATCATAAATTTCAGGATGTGGAATTAGTAAATACCAAATACATCAAGTACCTTCATGTATGGATCAGTCATAACAAATTTAGTAGAGGAAATAAAGAAAGTCGAGACAACTTGCAACAAAGGAATTTAATTGCTGTATTCAAACCTTTTTTTTTCTTTTTTTCTTACAATAAATGTTCACCCTGTACAGATTACAGAGTAAGACGTAAGAAGAGGCACAGTTTATGGGGTGAAGATAACAGTTAACTCTAGACCTGAACTGGTTAAAATTATAGTGATCAGAGAAGCATCCTCTTGGCAGTTAGTGCTACAAAATAGAGGATTATGGGAAGAAGCTGTTCAAGTGAAACTTATATATTGCATTCCATTAATGGAATATGAAGAGAATGAGGGAGGTTTACTACAATGTGCATGGCATGGTGGATCTTAGCCATAAAGCTTAGAACATTTTCTATGGAAACAGCAACAGAAAAGCAGCAAGAGTCTTGCAATGTTTTGTCTGTGGGGAAAGGAGTTGCAGAGTGGAAAACAATTCATCATCCACAAGGCAGCAGAGACACTTTTGAACTTTCTTGTCTTTCTCAAGACTGGAAAGGAAAAATTGAGTACAGTTCCTGCCTATATATAGCAGCAGGACTATTTTTGGACCGAATTGTAAAGGTATGACAGGAGGAGTCAGGTACTTACTGGATTGGTACAGCATCTTTAATGATGGATCATATATACGAGTTCCATTTGAGGTCTATCTTAAATCCCAATAGGCACTGGGCTTTCACACAAGAAAACTCCATTCATAGTAATAGGAGAAAATACAGTGTGGGCTTGGTGATGATGGAATATTCCTTGTTTGATTGTCAAAGCATTGAATGTAAGCGTCCAATTTTGCCTCCCACTGAGCTGTTAGAGCTCGGTCAGAGGAGAGATCTGCTGCCAGGCTCTGATCATCTAGAGTTTTGGAAAACAGAATTAGAAATCTGTTTATTTAAACTCCACTTTAAAATATTTTTCTAACCTTAATAGTTTTTTTTTTCTCCTAACAAGAATAACATTTGATGACATAAAACATTTCCTAACAAAATGTTCTTGCATGAGACCTTTCATGTGAACATCATAGACTGAAATTTAGCTCTCTGACCCTCCCTAACTAACTAAAACAGTTTTATTAACCTCAAATGCTTCCTTTGTATCTTTTGTCTTCCTTGGGAATCTTAACATTCACAAGATCTTCCCACATATGAAATTTCAGAAACAAGCAGCAACTAAAAACAAACAAGAAATTTTTTAATTTTTCATTTGAAAATAAATCAACTGAGAGTTCAGTTTCACTGACAGCAAAGATATTATTATAATTAATTAGATATTGTAATTATTTATATTTTTGCTGTCATCGATGTTATATTCATGTTTTGGCCATAGTATGCTCCAGCCTTCTTTAGGCGATTGGAATTTTGAACTGAACCCTTTATTTCATCCACTGGGATAGATTGTTCTGGTTCCACTTGCCATGCCTCTTCCAGAAGTTTGTTATCTCCCTTTAACTCACCTCCAAGTTTTTCTTCACCATTGTAACAGACAGATATTTAACTCACTAGCGTAGATAACTTCTAATACCTCTATTGCTGTACTTGCCAATTGAAAAAAAACAAACATTCAAACATTTTGCAAGGAGCAAAAGAATTCATCTGTAGAATCTCAGATTCTGAGGCTGTTGCAATGTCCTTTTCACCTAGCCTTTTTTTTTTTTTTGTTTATTGTAACATTACCAAAAGCAGGTTTATCACAAGAAGTGATATTTAAACTTTTAAGCCATACAAGACAGAATGCCATATACTTGAACGTCCAGGTCTTGTGTAAAGACATCAACAGGACAGCAGTTGTACCAAGTTACAATGAGATGGACTTCAAAGAATGAAATCAGGAGAAAGAAAGATTATTTTGTTTTTTCTCTTTGTATGAAAATAAACTTTTAGATTTTGTGCTCTTTGGTGAAAAAAAAACCTACAAACTTTTTTTTTTTTTTAAATGGTAAACCTGTATCTGACTTGGCTTAAATTTTATTTGAAGCAGTTGAAGATATGTTTAGAATTCAAGTTGTAGCAAAATAGTTTTTTATGCTGTAATAATAGAGGCACCCAGTGAGGATCAAACTGTCACTGGACTGCAATTAGAAACATTTTCTTGTAAATAACTATTTAATAATTTCAAATTTATTGTTTTTATATTTGAAATGAGAATGATTAACAACAGTCAGATCATTTTCAGTTAATTGGGAAAACAATCCACCTTTAGAGATAAAAAAAAAACTCACTGGAAATGAAACAAAACAAATCTTAAAATTTCAAAAGGGAAGAAAAAAAAAAAGAGTTTACAAATGAGATCTCTCCTACATTTTTGCTAGTTCAGCTGATGAAAAATTAACAACAATCAACTGCTTAATGCTTTGAAAAAAAATCTTTATTTTGCTGAAAGAAAAACAAATCATGGAAGGCAAGAAGCAAAAAGAAACTCGATTGACAAAGAAAAAAATCCTGCCCAAAATTTTTAAAAAAGGCAGAATGTACATAATTGAATACAAAGACATTCAATCCTTCACATGTAACAAATACAGTAGTAATAACAATGAAACAAATCCCCAATGTAGGAGGAGAAAAGGGGGTGGGGGGCAATTGTTTGGCTCAAAGGATGTAAATCTAATTTTGTCTGTGACATATATTTCACTTATTACACATTATTTTTAGTGGATGCCCATGTTTGAGTAGATTCCCTGTTTGATTAAACAGAGTAATTTACTTTTGCCATCCTGTGCATTCACGATACTTAAAGAAAATGTGCTCTCTGCCAGAGTACCTAACATTCATACTATTTTGTATGCAAAACCACTGTCTGATCCAATGTGCTTTAGAACACTTGGTCACAGATCACACCGGATCAGATAATGGTTTCTTCTAAGGAGGATACAGGTTCGAACCCTGCCGAAGAGACATTTTCTTTATCAAGTATCTACAATACAGAGGCCGGTAGACTTATTGAGAATAAAATCCATTAATTTCTTAGAAAAATTATATATCTCAATCTTTTTCCAGGGAGATAACTTTTGTTTAACACATTGGAGTCACGTCCCTTTAAATAATTGCCATGCAGTGGTTACCTAATTTTGAAAATTTTTCATTTAAATATAAAATAAAGATTAAAAGAACAATTTTTAATTTAGGAAAATACATTTTTAATAAAAGTAACACTTAAAATATGACCGGGGGAAAACACAATTACATAAATGATTTTCTCAGAAAATATGGCTGGAAATATTTAAACACACTAATTATCTTAAAAAAGACAAAACTTGACAAGAAATAGACAACAAGGAAGATGGGATGACATCCGACATTGAAATCAGAAATCTTTTTTTTTTAATTTTTTTTTTTGAGTGTGTAAACAAGTCTTACCAGTTTAACATTTGAAAGGGAATCATAGATGACTTGTTTTTATTCTTGTGGAGAGAGAAGCTTTTTGTCAGTGAAAAAATAAATGATTTCAACAAAATTTTAAGATATTTGGTTCAAATTTGATGCTTGCAAAAAGACTAGAGAGAGGTGATTGTCCCTGTCAGGAAGAGTAAGGATTTAAATGTTCACTTTTTATGGATTTGAGCTTCACTCATTATTTAAGAGAAATATGGCAAAAAGCAACTCAGAAATGAAAGTTAAAAAAAACTGTAAATTGAAAATAATTTTTAGGAATGAAAAAGTAAAAAGAATTCTAGAAAGAGACTTAAGAAATCTCTCTCTTATTTAGAAAACACAAGTATCCTGTTGTCAAGTAAATTGTCTCTTCTACAAGTGACAAAATTTCCTCAGGTTGTTAAAAGGAAAATTACAAACCTGCAAATTTTGGTTGGTTTTCAATTTTAAACCAAAGAAAATAAATAAACTGTTTATGGAGAAACATCATTCTTTGATTATAAAGCTCCAAGGCAAAAATAAAAAAAATATTTTCAAACAAAAATGGAGAGAGGAGAAGAAACAAAATAAATAAGTTCAAGAACAAAAAGTTTACTTTTTAAAAGAAATTTGCTCCAGAAAAAAAAAAAAAAAAAAAAAAAAAAAAATCTAAACAGATAAAGCATTTATTGTTGAAAAATTTTGATTAAAACTTTTTTTTTTTATAAGTATAAAAAAAAAAAGGAAATAAATTATTAAAAAATTACGTTTTATATTAAATTTGAATTAAATACACACATGACCAAATTCCTTCTATATAAATAAATGCAAATGTCAGTGTGTCACATTTATTCAACTTTACTCCAAGCTAACATATACCATTTTGGAATCAAGCCGACTCCATGAGCAAATTAAAAACATTCTGAACTGGATCCAGACCCGCAATACTGAAATTTTGGATTCCCAAGTTTTCATTACTGCGAATGTTTTTGGCAATTTTTTTACATGATTTTTTGTGACAAATTTTTTGTACAATAATTTTTATAACTTGGAAATAAATTTGGTAATAATTGAAACTAATTGCAAAATCCAACAAAAGTCACCCACAAAATAAAAATAATTGTTTGTACAGAAAGTAAGGACCTACCTACATCAAATTGTCTTTAAATTAAGAGGCAGCAGAATTAACATTGAACTCTTAAAAGGTAACCTTAAATATCAATGCAATAGTTAAATGCAGTGGTCAATTTTGAGTTCTTCTGTAGTTTATTGTAGCCTACTGCATACAGCAACAGTATACCTCGTAAAAAGAAATCTCCACCAACAGGACCAGATTGCAATCAAAAGAACCAATGCTGCATCGAGGAAAGATAGTCCTGTGCAAATGAAACCTAGGTCAAACGACCTCCAGGAAAGCTTCCAATGCTGAGAATATGCAAAGACTTAGAAACTCTCAAACTCCTGAACAAGCTGAAAGCCTCATTCCGCAGGAGATAGCTTAATTGCCACCTGATAGGGCAGTTTTTAAGCTTGTTCCAAATAAATTCAAACAGACAAAATGTCATTAAATAACTTATTTTGGGAATTAAATAGGAAAAAAAGCAAAAAAAAAAAAAAAAAAAAAAATGAAATTAAAAAAATTATCATCATCAGAAATTAAATTTTTAAAAAAATAAGCAATTAAATAATTTTATGAACATCAAAAGTTTCATTTGTAAAACTGGAGTGGAGAGTTTAGACAAGGACTGGCAGCCAAACAAAAGGTCAGAAGCTAACCACTTAATCCAGAAGAACAATAGTCAGTCAAAAAAAGAATAAAAGAAATTGTTCAAGAAAGTAAAAAAAAAAAAAAAAAAAAAAAAAAAACTACACAAAATGGTTTTAGTCATTTAATAATTGCTCATTTCTAATATTTTCTTAGCAAGTCTAACAAAAAGTTTGTATAAGAAAATATTTTAAAAAATTAAAAATTTGAGAAGAAATCTTAAGAAAATCAAGTTTGAATTTAAAATATTTTAAAATTTACAAAACAAAAATTTAAAAAAAAAAAAAAAAAATAAAGATATTTTACCATTTTTGTATTTTAAATTTACTTACCAAAATAATTTTTCTCATTTGAAATGTAACTTTTTAATAGATTATTTTTAATTATTTATTCTTGGAATGTTGAAAGATTGATAAAAAAAAAAATCATTTTATCTAAATTATTATAATGATATTAATGAGGATGATAACCATGATGTGAATCTGAGAAATAATTTTTACAAAACAAAGAGCTTTTTATTACAAATTAAGTCATAGATGTAAAGAAGCTCTAACTGAAGCTGTCATCATCCTCAACTGGGATATTCCTTGATAATAACTTTGATTCCATATTAAAAGTAATTCTTGATTCAACATTTTTGTCCTGGGCCTGAAATCAGAATCGAGTCCCAGAGCAATTAAAAGATGATGAAACATCAATCTACAAAGCATCAAAGCCCAAGACTGCTCTGATGCAGGTTTCCAAGTCAACAGTCTTAGAATATTTGAGAAAAATACAACAACTTAAAGTCAATCATTTTATCAAAAATATATCACAAAACAATTGTTAAATAGAAAGTATTTTGACTTTAGCAATATTTTCTCTTACATAAAATAAATTATTTTCTTTAAGATCAATGAAGTCTCTATGAATAGAAAGAAAATACTTTCAAGTGGGTGCAATTTGGATTGGTGGCTGTGTGAAGAAGAGACTTCAATCTTCTTATAAAACTATTTGTGGGCCTTTTGTTTCTCCCAATATTTCACAATTATTTTGCTATTAAATTAACAGCCATAAATTATTTCAAAATCTTGTATTTCTTATTTAAAATAAAGTTCAAAAACTGATTGGAAAAAGAAACCGTTAAAATAAGATGAAATATAGTCTTTAAAAAATAAATTTTAATAATTTTTTTTTTTTTAATTTCTAAAGACAAGAACGTCATTTAATCAAATAAAATGTATAATTAATGTTCTGAAGATAAAGTCAATAAAAAAAAAAAAAATAAATAAATTGAAACGTCAACAATTTGTACAGAATACACGACTTATAAGAATTTCTTTTACAAGTTTCATGTTTGAAAATGTCAGACAAATTGTTTGATAATTATTCATTTGAATGCCACTTGTTCCTTTTAATGTTTGTTATATAAAAGAGTAATGATCCACTTGTTTCAATTCTATTCTTTCTTTGGAATGTCAAAGAGAAAAAAAAATCATTTTAAATATGCATAATTTAATCCAATTATGTACAAGTAATTTGAAATGATATGTCAGATTTTATTTCTGGATAATTTACACACTTGAAAGTCATTAGTTTCCCAACATTCAGTTCATCAGCAGATGAGATGGACCCAAACTGATTTCAGCCATGTCTTGACTGACTGGTGCATATAAGAGAGAAAATAAATAAACAAATTTCCAGGATGGCAATTGCAGAATTATCAAAACAAAATCAATATACCTTATAAAATAGCAAATGAAATTAGTGATTGACACTTGAAATATCAAGCTATAACCATTTGGAGACATTGTGTGCTCTTCAGCAGCAACAATTCATTCAAATGTTTTATTAAATTTCATTCAGCTTGTCAAATTTTTTTAGTGAATTGTTCGAGTTTGTGTTACCATAAAGTTGGATAAAATTCCTAAAGAAACTTTTCAGAATGGTTTTGTTTCTTATACTTCTACCCCTGGTGGGTCATTTTCAATAATAATTAATATCTATATTATCAATTTACAAGTTCTGACTAATTTCCATCCTAGTGTTTTTCAGGAACATTAGAAACTTTAAATTGACAGATTCTTTAATCACCCAATTTTATTAAAGAAATAAAAGTTGAGCAACATAAAAAAAGCAATAATTAATAATTTTTGTAAATTGTATCGTTGATGAGCAAATTAGGCTTTAAAGAATTTTAGAAAACAATCTTGACAAACAAAAATAAAAACATTTTATTGTAACCAGATGCATCCCAACTATAAACAAGATATAAATCCATTAAAAATATAATTTGTAGATACACATCACTTAATGATTGTAATAAATACTTAAGATTTATAATTCATTATAAAAAATTTAAATATCTACTCATTACTAACAACAACCTCAAAAATTATTCTTGTTTAAAAACAATGTTAATAAATTTCTCTGCCCCTTTTGGGAAAGTGTATCTCCAACACCAACAATAAAAAAAATAACATCAAATTCTTTCCTTAGTCATATAATCACAACACTCTTGTAGGTTAACTTACCACAACTTTTATTGTTATCCATTCAAATACTGATCAAGACGAGCTTGCCTATTCTTAATAATCAACTACTAGTAAATAATGCTAGAATACTACATAGCACTAATTACAAAGAAAGATTCCAAATATTTTAAGCTATTCTCATACAAAAATAAATAAATAACCTACACTAAAGAATATTTTTCAGCAGAGGGAAAGGCATTTTAATATACCGTCATCATTAATCTGTTAAGGGGTCACATAACAGCAGGGCCTATAAAAATATAATGTATATCTCTTACATATACTTACAAACCATTTTACAATGTTATTTGAAGACACAACAACAATGACAAATAGATTTCAAAATTAAAATTACACTTATCTAAATACAGCATGAAACTTTGGGGGGGGTGGTTATAAACTGGTAACATTAATCAGAGATAATAACCAGAAATGGTTGGAAGCATGAGAACCAAAAACATGGATTAATTGGAGGATTACTTCAGAAAATTTATTGAACTTTAAGGCAACAGGCTCCGACTTGAAAAATAGAAAACTGAAGAGACAGTTTGCATTTTTTTTAGTCAAATTTAAACAAGTTTGAATGAATTGTTGCTATATATCATACATATACAAACATCTTATTACAATTTGCATATATTACAAAAGCAACAATAATGAGGTAAATGAAGTACCCAATGAGGATCAAATACAACTAACAACCAAGGGGACTAACTTATCATTGCTCTATTCCAGGAGATATTAAGCTTAGTTTGATGCAGGGTTACAATAGAAGATTGTATTTCACCAATCTTCCAAATGGGAGGGCTTATATGGAAAAATCAATATCCAAAATTCTAGCCTTGAACACGTACTGGTGAGAAACGTCCAACTGCCTCAGCCTTTAAGGCAAATCAGGAAGAAAGATGTTTGAGATGGGCAATAGAAAATTTACTTTGACATAAACAACCAGCTTATGTAGTTTAAAGATATCACAAATCTTACAGATAAATAAAAATAGCTAATATACAGATTTGTTCATTTTGTCAGCCACTTTGTCGTCCAGTTTTGCATCTCTTTTCCCCAGATTGCTGATACCTTAATGAACAACACCAATCCCTGGAGATCTTCATTTAAATAATAAAAAAAAAAAATGTCAAGTGAAACAGGCAACATTCAAACTTTGAGAAAATTCCCAATCAAACATTGTTATATACCAAAATATGGTACAACAGAAATTGAAGGTTAGCTGATGTTGGTTGCACCCCCTCCCTTACACACACACACAAAAAAAAAAACACACACACACACACTCAATAGATTCTAATTAGCAGCAGTAAGAAGCTTGTCATACCTGCAGATTAAAATGAACTCAAGCCTGGAGCTCGTGTGAGCTCTCTCAATTTCACCCCAGTTGTTTTCAGTTAACTGGAGTCAGAAAGAACAAAGAGTTGCTTCCCTTAATTTAATTTTGATAACCTAACAAACCTAATCAAAAAATTAATTTCAAAAACATGTCCGGACTTCATTTATGTTCAACTATTTACACAGATTTATATGAAAGAAAAATTTCTTGAAGTGTTATGCAATATTTTATCAATTTAGAAAAACTGATTTTCAGATTTTTTCTTTACAAAAATATGAGAATTCAAGTTACCTAACAGAACATCATGATAGGTTTTTGATAAGATTCACTTGATAAGACCACACAAGTAATATATCTAATGAGAATCACACAAACTAATAATGTTAAACATTGTGTGTGTGTGTGTGTATTATATATATACATACACACACACAAATAGATAATGAACAAATTAATCATGATATTTGACCACATTGATAGCTAAATCAACTTCCACAATGACCCTTTACATGATAGAGATGAGCACAAGTCACTGATTTGAAGTCAAACTTCCAAAATTTGTTTTACAGTGAAGAAATATCAGTCAAGTAGAAATTTTCAAACCTCTTTTGATCATCTATAAACAGCAAATTAAGTCCATATTACTAGTAGTTTCCTACTTGACATGCATCATCAAATTATGTTTCAAAAGAAATGTTTCATTGACACAAGTTTTTCTTTGTTTCAAATAAGCAAAATAAATATTTAAGAAAAATAAAACTGCAAAATATATTTCAACCAAATTTTGAAGAAAAAAAAAAATGGTAGGACAAATTTAAGAAGAAAAACTTTACAAGATTTTTTACATTCTTATTCAGAATCAAACCTGAAAGCTTCAGCCTAGACAAAGTGACAATGGTGGAAAATGTATAAATGAATTGCAAAAGTCACTCAAGCAGACACAAGAGAAATTAACTCGGCCATCAGTTTTTGTTTTGTTTTTTTACCTTTCTTGTATTTCATATTAACTTATCCTGAAAATGTCAAGTTTCTTAAATTAGAAAAGTTTATCAAAACCATAACCCTCAGTCATCTTTCATATTCCCATGCACCACCCAGTTTTCATAATTAGTAATGCTTTGAAGATTGAAGGCATATTTTTCCTGGTTGTTTCTCCTACTCTCAACAGGTTACAAAAGTCAAAAGAGAAAAACAAATAACCCTTAATAATATCTCTTGATATGGAGCTTTTACATTACTTTGCACATTTCCTTTATTTAAAAAAAAAAAAAAAATTAAATAAAATTAAAAATAATCCACCTTTTTGACAATGATAATCCTCTGATTTTACTTTACTATGTCAATTTATTGAAGCAACTCCAAATCTCAGGATTCATTTTATTAAGTATTACTTTTAAAGATTTTTGACTTTATATAGAATTGAATTTTCTCAAACCTCAAGAATTTTCAGACAGGATTTGTTTGGAGCTCCAAGTTTTAATTCTTTTTACTTTTATTTATAGCAGTTTTTACAAATGCTGGACTGACCTATTTTAAGGCCAGTGAGTAGAGAACCAAGAAACTGACACTTACCTAACACAAAGTCACACAAGTGGAGATTCCAGTTAGGATTGAACTTTTGTGAAAATATCTTGTTCCTCATTGTGTGAGTGCAGGAAAAAAAAAAAAAAAAACTAAAAAACTTTCAATAAAATAAAATCTCTAGAGATTAAGCCACACACTTTATGATCACCAGTACAAGATTTTAATGATAAGAGCTAAACCTACAAAACCTCAAATGCCAGAAATTCACCAGATCTTTTTAAAGGGTTTTAAGGTTTCTCTAAAGAATATTAAATTTTAGAAATTATAGATTCAAAATGTGAACCACCAAGTCTCAAATCCAGAATTATTTTTTCATGAAAAGTTCACAGTAGTCGTAGAGACAAACTATGAGAAAATTTGAAGTCACATTTTTATTAGGATAAAAATTCAATGCAATTTATTGAGAAGAGAAAGAATTCTTAAAAAAAAAAAAATTAAAAATAGATGCAAAAACTATCCATTTTTCAACATTGTAATGTTTTCAAAATAAAACAAAAGTTTCATTATTTAAAAAAGAAAAAAGTCATAATTTTTTTCTGATGATATTAAAAATTCATTATTTATTGCTTTTTTTTTTCTAACCATTACCTTCCTTTTAACTCAAGATTTTGATCGGCCTTCTTCATATGAAAATGTGCATCTCAGGTTAAAAAAATAAATTAAAAAGAAATAAAAAAATTACACTGGTCAATATATAAAACCCAAGAACCAGTCATAGGAATTGGTCACATGACCTGAGACTACCATCACTGATTCTCTTCATCTACAAATTCAGTTAAAATGCACAAATAAAACCAATTTACACATCAGGATGTCTTGCATGCATTTGAACAGAGCTTTTTATCTCAATTTTTCTAACATTCTTTAAAAGACCAAACTATTTACAAACTAATCAATGTGTGGTTTTTGGATATTTTAAACAAAATTTTTAAATTGTAAAGAACAAATTTCAAGTGACATCTTAAACCTAAGAACAATCATGAGTTTTTGTAAAAAGAAAGGGTGAATATATTTTAATATTCAATGTTTCCCTTTTTTTCTTTTTTTTTTTTAAAAAAAGAAAAAAACAAAATGAAGACTAAAAAAAAAAAAACATTTTGTAAAGAAAATTTGTGCCCCAAAAATGATTTTCAATAATCAAAAGAAATCCTTTCTTCAATTCAGTCAATGTTCATTTTTATCTCTAATTTTTTTTTTTAAAGTGAAGTATTTTTAGATTTTCTGCGATTGTCAAAAAATATTAAAATTATTCTAAATCTTTTGCTAACAAGTGAATATATATATATATATATATATATATAAAAAAAAAAAAAAAAAATATAAAAAAAAAGTACACCACCTAATTTACCTTCCAGTAAAAATTAAAAATGTTGGTTTAAATATTTTTATGCATAACAATGTTATGGGTGAAATTGTTTTAGTTATGAAAGAAAAGCAATGAAATGAAAATGTCTAGTAGTACATTATTTCACTCTAGCCACTTTTGTTGAGAATGTACATCTATAGATTGAAATGAATTTTGTGACGGTTACAAACTGATTCTTAATAATGGTGGTACATTTGCCCCTCAGGTAATGGGAAGCATTAGAAGCAGTGATCCAAACAGCAGATTCCCCACACCTTCCCCAAAATGGAATATAACAAAATAATGTGGCAGGACACAATTTCATGGGAACAATGCCATTCATGACTTTTAGAAAATGCACAGAGAGAGAGAGAGAGAACTAAATGACTTAGATGAAAAACTTACTTCATGGTATATTTATAAAGAACTATGTCAGGCCTCATCAAACTGAGGTGTATTAACAGGCAGTGAAGCTGTCAGGAAATAAAATCACAGAATGTTTTCAGCAAATTCTTGTCAATTTTGTTCACCTTCTAAAAACTGGAAAATAATTTTAAAAGAACAGGCTTAAATGCACAAATTGTTTAGAATTAATATAAATAGTTGAGAAAATAATTTTTCCTGTTCAAACTCTACAAGGAGATCCTAAGAATACAGATAAAATTTAAATATTAAAAAATAATTGTTTTATCTGAAATAAAATACCTTAAATGATTACTTATTTGAATGAAATGCTAAGTGTCTAAATATTAATTTTCCTATCAATCCATGAATTTTGCCCATAAACATGTTGAAAGAATCATGCAGCACAGGTTTGCATATTCAGTCAAGAATGGAATTGTTTTGCAATTTAAAAAAATAATTTAAGAATTTTCATTTATTTTGGAGATTAAATATTTTATTTTTTTTTAAGTTTTTTTTTTAGTTAGACTAATTTTTTCAAAAAATATTTTTAAATTAAAAAATATTTTAAACAAAAATATACCCTCATATTTGCATATTTTGAGCATTTCTTTGACATTCTCTATCGCACAACTGCCCTGTGTACACTTGATTCAGTTGGCGCTTTCAGCTAATTGTTGTATTCTCAACAAATTTAGCACAAGACCATGTTTTGAGCACCCAGTATAATATAATCATTGCTTAGTTTCACTAATCTGATAGCCATTCCATTAAAAAGGAAGAATTCAATCATTTTTCCTACCCTCCTTATTAATTTATAATTTTATTTATTAAGCAACATCCAAGAAAGACATTGGACTGAGAGTCATTTAAACTTAGCCATCTGATTTACCTAAAATATTTAAATCCTAATGACAAAAAATGTTTTTTTTTAAATATTTGAAGAATTCTATGGTGAAAACCCCCATCCTTATCACAGATGAGAATATACAAAGATGACCCCCAGCCACCAAATCTTCCCATGTATACCATTTTGTCAAAGTCTTTTGATTGTGAAGCATCAAGACCATTCCTTCTAGCTATAAGAGACAAGAAACAGGAGCAAAGAAGCACCAAATTAAAGGAAGACTTTCTGTTGAAGAGGGAAGCAATGTCAAACACAAGCAACCACAGAGAGTGGCTTTTGCCTGTTCCCATCATGGACAAGAAGTTTGTTGAGCCCAATTGTCCAAGTAATGTTCCAAAAATCAAAAGAAGAGGTCCTCCTTGGTGGGCCACAATTCAGTTGGTCTATCGTCTCTTCAGTACCAACAGCTTGAAATTAAGGGTTTCTTGGGCACTGCAAAAACAGTCATCGTATGGTGTCTTCAACCTATTTCTTCTTGAACTTCTTGCTTTGTTCCTTTTCTTTTCGAATTTGTTTGGCTTTCCGTCGTTCCTCTTTCAATAATTCTTTCTTGTGCAGGCTGCTCACCAATTTGTATACAATAAACACTGCAATGACACACACATGTACACAGAGAAAAAGAGAAATAAGATGAAAATCATTATTTAAAAAAAAAAAGAAAAAAAAGAGAAAAAAAGAAGGCTAACATTGACAGCCATTTTGAATACATACCAAAATATTATAAAAGCCCAAAGAGTGAAAGAGAACAAAAGAATCACAAGGCTTTCAATAAATGGATCCCAATAGAATTTGTTGTCTTATTATAAATAGAATTCAATGTATTCACACTGCTTCAAACCAAAGAAATTTAAAGAAATAGGGTGAATGGTGATTATTTTATTATTATTCTTCAATTAATTATAAAAATTATTCTTGCTGTTGTGGCAGTAATTGTTTGGTGGTAAGCAGTAATGGATAATAGCAATAAGAGGAGGATGAAGGGAAAAACTATTTATCTATCGAGTTGCAGGTTTTATACAGAGTTGTCTATTTCATTCATTATGCTCATTATTTGTTTATTTATCAATTCCATTAGAATGGATTGCATCTATTAAAATGTAATTATACAAAAAAACTTTATAAAACTTAACTTTGCTAATTTGCTTATATATTGACACAGGTGAATGATCCTTATTTCATTTATTTACACTTTAACATCTATTAAGGAAAAGTAATTTTCAATTTTGATTTTCTAAGAGAAATGTTTTTAATTCTAACATTTATTTTAAACACTTAATTTTTGTTGATTGTTTTTTATTGTTTGACATTGGGAAGATGTAAAAATGATAGTTTTTGTTAAATTTAATTTGGGCATGAAAGTGTGTGTTCCAAGGAGCCGAGTACCCTTACCTTACACTGTTCCAGGTCACCTTGGAATGGTGTATCTGTAAGCCTCCCCCCCCCAACACATTTCCGATTGGTGGGGGTGCATGGCAAGTACTCTCTATTTCTCCAACATTGAAGCATGTGGAAGAGGAGCCATTACTACAGATGGATTCCCAATGGCAGCAAAAGTGAAAGACATTAATTCTAGACAGACTGACTATATAAAAGCAATCTACACTTCAACATGAAGAAGTCTGTTGTGATCTTGTCATCAAATTCTGTATGTCATATACTACATGTGCAGCAGAGTATAGTTTCAAGATCACAATGTATGGGTCAGTCTCTGGCAAGTTGGGATTAATGCTCTGTCCTGTTAGTGACCTTTTATCAACCTTATTCCCCCATCTATAAAAATAAAAAATTCAATTACAATGACACAAGGAAGTTTTGGTGAACCTGGGAGCTTTTAATTTGGATTTGTATGTTGGCAACAGATGCATAATAGTTGCCTTTCTGAGAGGCAGCAACAACTCTGGAATCTGATCTTAAATCTGTGCCTGGGTGGGCCTTTTGGGGATCATCTGCTGCCCACCCTGAACTGGGGAAACCCTAGAAAATCAAAAATCTCAGAGTTAAACAAAGAAATATTCCCCCTATCATATGAACATAGAATAATGATGATGTTGTTGTTGTAGTAGAACAAGAACAAGAACAAAAAGGAGGAGAAGAGGAAGAGGGGGGGATCTTATAATCCAAGAACTAACAAGATTGAACATTGATGTTGATGTTTTAAGTGAAACCAAGTGAGTGAAGAAAGGAATGGGGAAAAATATTGAAGAATTTGGCTCAGGATACACTGTCTTTGGGAAGGGTAATGAAGAACACCTTATTTATGGTGTTGATCTAAACCATCAACTTACCCCAACATTCTTAATAAGAGACTTTCATTTTCCATTTAACAGAGGTAATTTCATTTTCCATTTAACAGAGGTAATTTTATGATATTCATTTCTGCCTATGCACCTACACTAGACAATGATATCAACTCAACATTATCATCTCCAAGGTAACACTGAAAGACCAGCTAATGTTACTCAGTGATCAAGAAATGCTAGAACTGAGAAAATAATTGTGGAGAAATGTGATGGAAAGGTAAGTACTTGGAAAAAGGAAATCAAATGGACTGCTTTTTGGATTTTGTGCAGAATGGAAACTCTTTTTCATCAACACCCAATTCTGCCTATCAAATCACTATAAAAGCAGATGGATGAACCCAAAATTGCAAGTACTGGCAAATCCTCACACAGTGTATATGGCAGAAATGCTGCAGATCACTATGACCTCAAGAAATATACATGACTGCTGGACAGACTACATATCAGTTGACTCAAGATTTAGACAAAAACTATGTGTCCATCTGAGAAACATGGCTGGTTCAACATCTCAAAACTATAATATGAAAATGTTATCAAGATAATATTAATGAGCAGTTAACAACAAATCCTGTTAATACAAAAAATGTAGAAATGGACTACACTCTGAAACATTATAGACTTAACTGAGAAAACCATTGACCCCATTAAAAGGAACAACCAGGACTGGTTTGAGAACATTGAAGAAATCTCAGACCTTATCAGTACCAAATGGGAAGCCCACTTTAGCCCTTGAACAGAATCAAAAAGATAATGACCCATTATTTTCAAGAGCTAAAGTGGAAATGCCAAATACAAATAAGAACGATACAAAACAAGTGGTGGCAAGAAAACAGCAAAGAAGTTCAAAACTATGCAAATATGAGAAAAATGTGGAACTTTTATGCAGAACTAAATAGCTGTCTGGATTAACTCATAAAAACTCTGGTGACAGCCAACAAATACTAACACATTCATTGACACTTCAGTATTCTCAACAGAAGCTCTACTGCTGGATAGCATTCCACTAAGCTACCATGAACTTAATGATACCATAAAGAGAACAGAGTAAAAAAAAAACAAAAAAAAAAACAAAAAAAAACATCACAACATTCCTTATGTAATCATTCTAAAGGGAGACTGATGTTTAAAAACAACGCTCTTCATTTTTATTCTTCAAATATAGGAAACCCTAAGAATATCTACTGATTTTAAAAATACCAATCATTATTACCATCTTCAAAATGGTTACAACACCTGTAGCAACTATCATAGTATATCTACTCTCCATCTTAAGAAAATCATTGCCAGAATTCTGTTAATCACCTAGAAAGCATCTCTGAGAATAACTTTCTGGAAGCACAGAGGAGCAACATATATGATCTTTTGTACAAGGCAGCTGCAGGAAAAGAGTAAACAACATTAAAAATCTCTTTTTATTGTTTCTATAACCTACAAAATGCTTTTGACACCATGCTGACTATTTTATAAACTTTATCCAAGCACTTCATGATTGGACATGATATCAAAACAAAAAGTGAAAAATTTCTAATTACCAATGAACTAAAACAAGGATATGAGCTCACTCTAACACTCTTCTCTCTGTACTAAGCAGCTATGCCCCATGAAATACCAAATCACCCAGGAGTGAAGATCAAGTATCACCTTGCTTTTCAACCAGCATAGACTGCACAAAAACTGACCAATATCACAAAAAACACCAAATTGAAATATGCTGACAATAACATTTCACCAACTCTTTCATATGAAGAAATGCAACAAGTTGTTACCAACTTCAAAAAATGTCAATGATCAACATCCAGAAAACCAAAATATCTCAACCTTCACTAGGAACAGTGCTTCTAGATTTTACTATGATCTCTGATGCCATCCTGACTTCAGAACAGGTGGATCATTTTTTCTACCTTGAAAGTATCCTCTCAACATAATGCAACTCCAAGAAGGATATAGAAAGTACAATGTGTGCTACCCAAATAGTGTTGCTTTGGGGAAATTTTACCATTATGTCTTTGGAAATAAATCCCACTCATGAAAGAGGTACATTTAAATTATAGAGGTTTGAAAAAATGTTTTTCACTAGTTTAAAAATTTTCACAATACTGCCATAAAACATTTACATTGTAAATTTTCTAAGATTTTTCAGTTTGAAAGAAAAGAAAAATCAAATCACATTTATACCAACTATTTATGATATAAATATATTGAAATCTTAACAGCACAAACAATTCTGTAAAAAAGGCAAATTTTAATAATAATTAGGAAATCCTCATGGTGGAGGAAGACTATAATTTGGTTTGAAAAAAAAAAAGTCATCTATCTTAAGACCCTCTCCTATATGGTTCCCCAATAATATACCAGAAAGTTCAATATAGAATTGTTTTTCCATATAGGAGTTTTATTTTGAAAATTATTTTATGTATTCTGTTTGTAATATGACACACACACATTATATATATATATATATATATATATATATATATATATATAAAAATGTATTTTCCCAGTAACCAATTAGGACATTTTTATATTAAATATCCATTTGGTTTTTAAATGTTTTTACTTGTCATAGAATTGCAAATTTGGAACCATTTTGCCTCTTGAAAAGAAATATTCTTTTTTCGTTGTTAGAATGTAGCTAAATACAATATTTAAAATGAGTCACATTAGTAAATAATTTACACACAAACACAACCTTTTTAAATAGTTATAATATAAAAATATATTGAGAGATTAAAAAAAATTAAGATATCAGAAACCTAAAACAATATGAACTCAACAAATCAAAATTGTCAATCTTGAGTTAATTCTAAGTGCAAAGTTGCTGATGTTGGTTTGCTAACTTATGTGAAGTAGATGTACTTTTTAAACCAAACTTTCCTTCCAAAGAATTCATAAAACAAAATCATGTCAGGAATTGTAAATTAAAAAGTTCCATTAAAATGGAAAGCAACCTTGTAAACTTCAAATGGCCAACTTTCCAGGATTAAAAGTCAAAGTCAGAATTTCTTGGATTAACAGATGAAGAAAAAAATTAAAATAATTCCTAAAAGGTAGTTGCAATCACTTGCTATGATTCATAGCAAATTCTAATGCTTTTTGACTGAATTGATTCAAAAATCATCTTCCTTCTTTTCTTCATACAAATATTACACTTTCATTGAATTTTCCAATGTCTATGAAGACATTGGAGTGATAATGATGCTTTAATTTTTCATATTTATTTTATATCAAAATCAGTTGTCATGGCTCAGTGGTAAGAGCCTGATTGTTGAGGGCATTGGAGGTAGAGGCATTTCTATCTTGTTAAATGCAGCTCTGGAGAAATTATGAAAAAACTTAAAAAGCAAACCCCCTTTAAGATGTTGTAGAACCTTAAGTATTTTTTCCATTTAAAGAAATCATTAAAAATATTTATAAGAGCATTTAAATTGACAATTTTATAATTTTATACAAGTTGAACCTAATATTAAGTCTGATTTTGCATGCAGATAAATTTTGCACTTTGACATCATATTCAGTTTTTACTTGCCTTTAAAGTAAACTCCATCAATTGGATCAAAATTATTTAACTATCATATGTTCATGTGAATGAATATATTTAGAGCACAGATAAGGGAATCTCTTATAACCATAGAATTGCACAATTCCTATTATTCATCAAGATGGCTACTAACTTCTGAATAAAAAAAGCTCATCTGAAAAAATGCAAACAAATCTAAAAAGAAGGTGCAAGATAAAAACTAAAAAAAAAACGTTTTGCTTCTGAGAGTTCCATGTGAATTGAATGAAAAACATTCAAACTAAGTTCTACAATGAAAGATTTTTTCTAAAATTTCACATGTTTCTTTGTTTTTTATCACAATTATTTTATGTTTGAGAAATTCTTTGGACTTCATTTGAAAGATCAAACTATTTTAAAGAGAAAAGTTAACCTCAGATTAGATTAACTTTCATCTCTTATCACAACTTAGTCATTAAAGTGGTAAAGACATTGCTCTGTGAGAATGCATTATTGCCATTAGATAGAATGTGGTAGCAGATGCCCTTTGGTTGCCTTTCATAGACCCCAGTGATTACTCAAGAATCAAGACGTATGACCTTATGGTGGTCTCTTAGGAAGTGACTTGTTTCTTCTAAATTCTTACAACTTAATTTGCAGGCTAATGAATAGATCAGCCAAAAGTACTGTGATACAATGTATCAAAAAATAAACAATAGAAATAATCAAAATTTAAAACGTTTTTTGTTAAGCTTAGTGGTGATCAACTAGAGGAAAAAATGGGGGGGGGGTGATATTTAATAGATTTTAATTTAAATTTTATTTAAATCTAATACTTAAAAAATAGAAAGTAAATATTTACCTTGCTTAATATGACGTAAGGCCAAACACCCATTGGGGATAGAAGTCACTAGTAATAATCTGAAGGATCTTTAGCAGATATCTCCTTTCATACTAAATTGGCAAAACTGAAATTCTCAAGTATAAAATGTCTGATTATTTACTAAATAAAATTTTTGTAATAAAAAGAGAAATAATTTTTAATATTCCTTCAGGAAATGTCACCTTAGTTGATTAGTTTACCTGACTGTACAGCTATTGACATTTTTACCTGGGCATATAGACAAACAATGCTGACTTGTTTTAAAACCTGATAAAAACCAATACTTGACTGTACTATTAACTTTTACTTATCTACAAAGTTTAATTTCATGACATTATTTATCAATTAGCGTGGGGATTTCCATTCATTCTATTCAATAAACATGTTATATATATATATATATATATATATATATATATATATATATTAGTACAGGCAATAGATTCCTTGGTATATAATACAGGTGGATCCTAGTAATATTAATTATCAAAACTGATCCAGAGAGAGCTCAATGTATTTATTATAACAGAGCATATTTATTCATTCATTGATTTATTTATGCATGCATGCATGCATGCACACACTTCAGAATTATTTTTCAGTTTCTTATTCTAAAAAGCCAATAAGAATGAGATACCTTTGAAATGTTTCCTTTATAGAAGAAAAAAGTTTTACCAATATACATATTACAATGAACAACTGTTCACTTGATTCGATTGCTTAATGGCATATCAACTCCTTATGGACCATTTAATGCTGACTGTTCACTTGAAAGCATTGTTAAGTTTAATTGATTTTATTTTTACAAATCTTGCAATAAATTATGTTTCCTGAACTTTTTTCTGATTAATAGTTTTCTCCCATTTGAATAGCTCATGAATTTCTAGATTTTGATAGGTCTAGAATTAAACAAAAATTATAATATGGCTCCAATTGCTTTAACTTAAAAGTTTTGTAGTGTTTAATTGCCTAAAAAGTCAACATTAGAGATGAAAAGTTAAAGTTGTTCAAACCAAGTTTTAAGGACTGCTGTCTATTTATATTTGTTTCTTAAAATATATTTAGATTGCTTCTAAAATTCCTTTGTTTAATTTCATATAAAATTGGTGTAGAAATAAGGATCAGTTGAAACTTGAAAGGATTTAATTGTTATTTTAAGAGAAAAAGAGTTCTCTTTTAAGAAATTGCCAACAATTCTAATCAATAAAGAAAAATAATGTACAAATACAGAAAGAATGATGTATTTCAAATTGAAATAAGTTTGAAAATAAAAAAATGAGACTTTAAAGAAATCAGATAGAAACAGGAGACATTAATTTGAAGGGGGGTAGTATCACAGCTCATTTGGGGCAAAATACTGATTTTTTAACTTAGAGAGATTAAAATCAAGCTTATGAATATTAAGATCTCATGTTTGTAGTTGCTATTGTGTTTATTTGTGATAATATTTGTGATGTGTGCAACATAGTAATCATCACAAAAGTAAATTTAAATATCAAGAACAAGGATAAAATCTATTACAACTAAACATTTTTCAAAGTTATTTTTCTAGATTTTGAGATTGATGAGTAAGTCTTAAACTTTTATCACCTTCACATCCTCAGGAAGTAATCAGCAAACCAAGAGTAGTAGTAGTAGTAGTAATAATATTGGCCAAATTGCAAACAGAAAAAAAACCAGAATATTTGGGTTCAATTGCCTTATTTTTAAGGCATCAGTTATGAATATTTAAAGACGTGTGTGTGTGTGTGTGGAAAAGTGTTCAGCTGAACTACATCCCTTAGTTCTGCCAGTTTTAATCTTCATTCCGAAGGCCATACTATGCACATTGTAGCAAACTATCCTCATTCCCTTCATTGAGAAGGGAGTTCCACACAAGCAGCTTCTTCCTGAAAACCACTGCTCCACTGAAACCAACTCCTAAGAGGATGTTTTCCTAATCACTACAATCTTAACCTGTTCAAGTCTAGGGCTAACCATTATCTTCTCCATCTATCTACATAATCTGTGCTTATTACTCTGTAACCCTCTACCTTGAGTGGCCCACAGACCTTGTACAGGGCAAACCTTACTGTAAAAAGAAAAATAGAAATAGTAAAAATATAAAATTTCATATTAAATAGGAAAATAATCAAAAATCCTAAATCTAAGATAATAATTCAATTCAAATTCTGTACCTGAAAAACAAAATATACTACACTTGGCTATTGCAGATATGGTAGTTATTGAGGTAATGGAACTGAATCGAGCAATAGATATAATTCTAATCATTGCTACAGAATACTCATGGTTGTTTTTGTTCTTTTTAATTCCAAGGGAACACTTTCAAGACAAAAGCGGATTTTTTTTTGTTCTTGAGACTTTACAACAAAAATATTAAACACTATTTACTTATTCAATAGTTTATTTACAAAAATAAATTCTAAAAACTAATACAATTATAATTAATGCAATATTTATCATTTACTAATTTATAAAGAAATAAATGTGAAAACATTTATTCATAAATTTATAAACATTTACTAAATTATTAAAATAAGTGAATCAACTATAAGGAAATTCTTATTTACCATTTTATAAAGTTTGAATCAATTGGCAATTAGCTGATGTTTTGCCAACTATTCCAATAAACAATACGATAGTGTAAATAAACAATCTAATAAACAGTGTTTATTATTTTTGTTGTCAATTCTCAAGAACAAAGAAAAAGTGTAAATTGACTTTCATCATATATTTAGGTTTTATTACAATTCTAAGCATTGCATTTTAAAACAAACAATGCTGAAGAGTGAAGGTAGTTAAAATAAAAGCGGTGTCATGGAAAAAAAAAACGTCATTTTGATACTACATCAGCCAACTACAGTAGCCAGCTTATAATTTTTCAGTAAAAATAGACATACATGTCCACAATAAGCTACTAATATATAGCTAACAACAAATTAATCTACTAAACTATTAGTGGGACAATTTTGAAAGAATTGATGGCCACAATCTTAAGATACGCAGTTGACACAGTGTTGATTGCAAACACAGAAAGTAAATGACAGGCACCCCTACAGAAGGTAGCAAAGTGAGAAGTAAATATTGTAAAAAGACAATGTACGGCTGTCAGTAAAAGGAGCAACTCAAGGTATAAACTACATATTGGAGAAAACAAGATGAAGCAAGTACAAAAATTTAAATATCTAGGAAGTGTTTTAACAAAAGACAGACAATGGGGCACCAAAATTTGAAGGTTCATTGGAATAGTGAAAGTGCCTTCCAAAAGTTAAGCAAAGTATTAAGAAACAGGAAAACTTCATTAGAAACAAAGAAGAGAGTACTGAAATGTTATGTACTATTGATTCTCTGATATGATAGTGAATTCTGGACAATCACATAGATGAAGAGGAGATTTGAGAAGAGAACTGTGGCTCTACAGAAGGATGCTGAGAATACCATGAATTGAACATGTGAGCAACAATAAAGTCTTAGAGAAAAAGGAAACAAAAAGGACATTTATACTTTGCATCAGAAAGAGGCAACTGAAATTTCTAGGGTGTGCAATGAGGAAGGAGGGCTTGGAAAATTTTATACTCACAGGACATATTGATGAAGGCAAGAGGGACAGAGGAAAACAGTGAATAATCTACCTAACAAGTTTGTGTAAATGGTGGCAAAATAGGGATTGAGAAAGCAAAAGGACAAACATTACTAAGATCTACAAGGGTCAGGAAATTGTGCAGAACCATGATCGCCCACATCCTGACAGAACACATAGAAGAAACTATTGTTAGCAAATTCAATTCTCACTGAAAAATTCACTATTCTGATCCTGTGCCAAACTTAGCTATTACAACTTTGTATTTAACAGCAGGTGTCAAAGCTGAATATTCCACAATAATACTAATTTTGGAAAATTGAGAGTATTAGCCAATCACATCTGATTTGTAACCACAAACCAACCTCAGAAATGGAACATGAAATTAATTAGAAATGAAAAAAAAAAAAAAAACGATGTAACTATTATTAGCATTTAAAAACCCTTAAACATTAAAATTCCTATGACTTTAAAAAAGAAAAAAATTAAATATTTTGCTTACAAAATTCTCCAAAATCTATTAAAATAAAAAAAATAAAAAGATTGGATGAAGAAGAATTGTAGTATCAATTAATCATTTTGGTTCGATAATGTATGAGGCTGTTTTTTTTAGAGGAGTACGACCCTTAAGCTTTAGAAAGTGAGGACGTTTTTAATTTGTTGAGGAAATTTTCCGATACTCCCGAGGTTATCAAGACCACCCCCATTAATTTCGCACTTTTTGAGTTTTTAAATGATTTTCCGACTCCTTTTATTGAGACCATTCACTAATTTCATATTGAGAAAAAATCCTACCTCCCATTCCAAATTAAGACACCTGCACCCACCTTAAGACACCTAAGAAAAGATTGGACACGTCACCTGAAATTTCCTAGCCTAGTACCGTCGTTCTCATACAACTTGAAAAGATGGACAGGGCCAAGTAAATCCTACGTTCCTTACATAGAACTTTGAAGATTTCTTTAGGACCGAATAACCGATCAACTGGAAATAGAGAACAGAGTGCTCATTAAATAGTAAATAGTAAACTTAGCTGTGGCACTAATTATTACAAGGTTTTATTTATTAATTTTTTTTTTTTTTTTACAAGTATGCATTGTCAAGATTCAAGCAAGTGTGTATTTAATTTTTTTAAGTTTAAAATAAGGACAGTAAGATCTCATGTAAATAGTAGACAGTTTACTTTAAAGAAAGAGTAAAAAAGTTAAAGTAAAGACGAGAACAAAGTTTTCTGATAGAGTAAAAAAATTGAAATTACCGGGTGTTTGTGTGTTTTTCATGCGTTTTTTACACTTGTTATATCCGATGTATAACTTTCTTGGTAATTATTACTTTTTAAAATTCAGCTTTATTTTTCCAGTTTAAATCGCCATTTTTGCGCTTTTTGATTTATGTTTTGGAGAAAACCCCCAAAAATTGTAGATAAGAATTGGAGGGGGGGGGGGAATTAATCTTTTAAAATTATATCTGAACAAAAAAAAAAAAAAAAAAAAAAGGTAATTTTAATTTCATTTAAAAACTAAATTTTTTTTGTTATTTATTCGTAAACAATTTTTACGGCTTTCTCTCTAGACGTACAACAGACGAAGATTAATATTTCTAAAAGAAAAAATGCTTAAAAAATGGAAATCTTATTGACTACAAAACAGCAGACGATTCAAATTACGGGGGAGGAATAACAAGTCAGTCACCCACACATTCATAACAAATGAAAAATTTAAAAAAAACTCTTGTTTCTTTTTTTTTTCTATCACGATTAAAAATAAAATTAACCATTGCTACAAAAATGTATTTTTTTAAAATAGAATTTAAAAATGAAAACATTGAAAAGTAAAACAAAATGTGTATTGCAAGAAACAATGATAAAATAATGTTAGAAAATAAATACTGAATAAAATAAAACTAAAAACAACGAATTATTATTTAAAACATAATTGTGAATCAGAATTGATTCGTTCTGTAATCAAATATAAAAAATAAAAAGAACTTTTTCATTTTTTTTAACCATATGGTAAGTTTTTTTTCCTTTAAATTTCAGCTTTGTTTTTTTCTTAAGATTGGTCATCAGCCTGATCAAATATCAGCAAAAATAATCAGCACGAAATTAATTAAAATTAAAACTATATTCCAAAGAAAAACCCTTAAATTAAATTTCTTAAAATTAAAATTTATTTGAAATCGCGGACATAAAAAATTACTTATTTTTATACTGTCGCGAGACGGTCACAATTCAAAAAACCTAACTTCAAGTTCTTCTTACTAATAAACAATAGACAAAATAACTAACTTAATTTGTATTTGAAAGACATGTTATGTTATTGTTAAAACGAATAGTGAATAGAATAATTAAAGAAGGAAGAGTTATTAAAAATGAAATGTTTGAAGAGAAGGAAAGAAATAAAAACTCACCGATTAAGGAGACAACAATGATAGCAGGAATTATAAACACTTTATTGTCGATGCCTTCTTTAAAAGGTCCGTTTCTAAATTTTACCATTTTCTTATTTTTTTAAAAGTGCTTTCAATAAAAAATAAAATTTAAGATTTCTGTGCGTGTTTAAACACAACGAACAACCCGGTTTATGGTTTTGTTTTGTTTTGTGGGGTCCAAACCGGCGAAGATCGGTCGGTCGGTCGGTCAGTCAGTCACAACAAAATGACTCCTGTAGAGTTTATTTTTAAATTAACAAAGCCTTAATTTTTTTCTTTCTTTGGAGTTGATTTCAAACGGGCAGGTGAGTCCTCTGCTTTAATCTTTAAGGCTTTAGGGTTGGAGTTTTCAGTCTTGGAGAAAAAGTCTCTCTCAGTGATTGTTGTTGCGAACTGATGTCTACGACGGCGAGGCGGAGCTTTGAAAACCTGATGGGAACTACTGAAAGAATAAAGTAATCGGTTGACAACGTTCTCGGCGATTGTTCACGAAGGGTCCTTCACCTATGTCCACGTAAACACTTATTCAATGCGAAAATCATGTCACGTCGTCAATTGACTTTTCAGAATCAAATACAGAATCACCGGAAGTTGGAGAGGATGAGAACGCTGACAGTGCATTATGGGTAAAATGCAAATATGAGAAGTCTTCTGCATCAAACAATTTTAAAATAAGTTTATTTTGAATTTTGATCATTACAAGTTTTGTTTTGTGGATTTTTAAAAAATTACTATATCAAAAATAACAGAAAATGTTTAAAAATACCCTTATTTTCATGCCAGTTTGAATAAATGTCAAAATAATTTGTAAATAAGTACTAAAATTTAATCTAGTACAGTACCAAATCAGGACAATAATGATTAATGGTACAAGAAAACTGTATTGCTCCAATTTTTCAAGTTTAAAGTGTCTGCATAATTTGCATAACCAGAATTCAAAATCCTAGCTTATTTATTTTTCTGGGTTTTAAAACAGTGGTAAAAAAATAAGTAACTGCTTTAGCCACCAATCAGGCTTCAATTTGCAAATTATTACAAAAAATCTTTTGTTGGAATTTAATTTGAGAACAACAATTTTACAAGTTCACATTCTCGCTATTTTTTCTATCCTCACTCGAACCTCTTTTTTAATTTCAAAAACGACTCCCAAGGCTTTGATTCTTATCAGAGATAAGAATATATTTTCTGACTAACGAGAGAGCTGGAAAATATAAAAAGGAATTCCACCACCATTATTCTTTCCATGGTGCCATAAAGCCTGAGGGAAACCTCACAGCTTCTTCATTTCAACCTGTTTTCAGTGCCTTCAAAACCGGCTCCCAGGGCCCTGCTTCTTATCAGAGATAAGAATGTGTTTTCTGACCAATAGAGGGGCCAGGAAATTTGTACAACGATTTTGGAGGGAAAAGTCCCCGATCCATCGGAGCCTACCAAGACTCCATAAATTTGGAGAATCTTGCCTGTTTGACAGTGAGAATTCTGCCCACCGTCTGTGAGGTTGACATTAGGAAGCTCCAGAACCTCTTTCAACTAAAGAAGAACTACCTACTAAAGGGCTGTCAAGAACGAACATTGGTCCACAATTCAAGACCAATCCAAAAGCTGCATCCCTTCAGTACTCCTTCTGACGAGCCCACTGGACTTCTGTCGTCGACCTATGAACTCACTCAAATGCAGAATTCCTATATCTGCGAACAATTTTCCTACTCTACAAGAACTGTGAGTGTTTCTATCTGAACCTTAACAATATTCTAATCGCTTAAAGAACTCTTTAGGCGCTCAGAGAAATATTTTGAGCAAGACTTTTTTCTGTATATGTAAATAAACACTTTCTTCTTTTATTGTTACTCACCAAGCAGGAGTTTTTTCTTTATCCGTACGCACCTAAAAGAGAGAGTTTGTCTGCTCTAATCTTGCTGTTTTACTCGCATTTTGTCACAATTTTTTAAACCTCAACCCAATTTTTAACCTCAACCTTTTGATGCGGGAAAGCCAGGACAAATTTCCTAGTACTTTATCAGGTAATAATTACCTTATTTAATACTTATGCTTGTACAAATATTTAATTTCACTTTACCATATGTTCATCTAGCAGACAAATTTGCTCGGATAATGTGTTTAATTCTTATAAAATGTTCCATTAGTGAGGATAATAGCAAAAGTTGACACAATAGACTTATCATGAAGAAGGAGTCTAACAGGAACACTCTCCAGTTGTAAAGACATTCAGTTGAAAACTTTAAAATAAATGAATTCAACATAGGTTTTACATATATATTTATATACAGAAAAACATAGCTCAGAAAAGAAGAAAAATGTGTGTGTGTGTGTGTCTGTGTGTGTTTGGTTAAAATTAAGCCATTTCACCCAGAATGAAGTGTAGTAGGATTAGATAGTAATAACATCATACAAAAATATACACTTTCCTCTTTACTAAGTGAGTGACAAAGAAAACTCTCTCTCCTTCACTTCTATATATTTTCTTTTCTTTCCTTCCTTTTTTGTTCCTATCCTCGGTAATGGACATGAACCTGGACTTAGTTTATGTGGTGCATAAAGCAGTTCATTTAAGTGAGTTTTATACTCCACTGCAATTAGATCTCCTTCTGATTCATTCTACATGTTGGCTGAATGTGAGCACCAGGAAAGCACCAGGAAAGCAAAATATAAAATAAAAAATGTCATTTTCTGGCTCTGAGCATTGCATATGGTCCACAAAATAAATCCCTGCCATAAAATTAAGGCAATAGCCAATCTCAAACATTCCTGCTAGAAAAAAGATGACCCTGGGAACTACCAGATTTGCTTAAAAGAAAGTTTCTCGCAATGACCAACACAGTTGCAGACTGAAAGGCCACCTGTCAGTACACAAGTGTGCTGTTACTATCACTACCATGATTACCACTCACTGTCACCATTCACTCAACACCTTAACTATCTACTCCAAGCCTCCTTTGCCATCACCACTGTAACTAGCCCTCTCATTGATACCACATTTGACCAGAATCCAACAGAGACATTCTGCTCCTCGATCAACATCCATTGTCTACACCTAATCCCTCATTGCCACCACCATAACATCAGCAACCAACTCACCTTACCACAAATCAACCCACAGCCATGACCTTGACTGACCAACGCACCTTACCAAGCACAGGTGTCGATTTCAACTATGAAGAAGAGCACACATCGAAACCACCAACAGCTAATCCACTCCAGATATATCTTCTGACCTCAACTGTGACCTCAACTGTGACCTCAACCAACCAATCTAAGAAACTAGTCAACTCACGACCCTACTGACAAAATCCTTACATCTAATTGCTTTCCTAACCAACAACAACTGAAGAATGACATATTAACAATTTTTGTTAAATTTCAAACAACTTTGTGTGTAACAGTGTATATTTGATGAATACACACTGTTGAAAATTTAATCTGAGTTTGTTTCTTTTCTTTGCTCATTATAACATGAGCAAGCATCATTTCCCAATTTAGAGAATGTTAATTTTTTCAAGACTATCTTATTTATTTCAAGACTTACCTATTTGAATGTCGGTGATAAATGATATTCTTATACCTCAGTATTTTGGAAATTGGTGATTTTTTAGCCTTTTTTCTCACACCATTTAATCTTGAATTTCTAGACTGCTTCTCATTTCCTTGAATGGAATACATACACAAATGTATTTTGTTTGGATTCAGGGACCATTTCTTATAGAAATGTTATGTTAATAATACTTCAACTTCTTCAAAGGATTTAAATTGCATTACTATATATAGAGCAACAGCAGAGATAAATATGCATATATTAGGTTGGTCATTTATGATTTCTGTAGTAGTTTATTCTTTCTAGAAACTAAATCTGGTTTGGTCTTGAGAATTTTGTTTGTGAGGATGGCATTTGGAAATCATCTGTTTTTGATCTTCATGGCATGCTGGCTAGACATGTGTTTCTGCACTGCTACTTGTCTACTCAGTTACTGACTACTGCTATGGGTACCCTAGCTTACACTACTCTTGTGGTGGAAGGGTCATTTTTATAATGATGAGGGTAGGATGATGAAATATCCTTCTTTTCTATCATCACTGATGACAAGGTTATTTTTAGAATGATGAAATATCCTCACACTTCAATTAAATAAGGTAAGTGATATTCCAAATATAAGGGGAAATTTCTTTGAATTACTTAAGCCAACAATACTGGCAGACTAGCTTTGTTCAAATAGATAGAGAAAAAGATTGGGACACTGAAGGAACAATCAAGTCAGCAGACACTGACAACATTTTGTATATTGTGACAACTAATGAAGCTGATTTCCAAAGAAATAGGAGACATATTTCATTTAAAGATAAACTTTTAAGAAAGAAACCAATTAACAATCATTACAAGGATCTTCAAACAAATAATAATACAAGAAAAAGTACTGAAAAAACAAGAAGACAAAAAATACAAACTCCAAAATATCTGTTTGATTTAAAAAGGTGAGCGAGTTATCGCCATTGGACTGTAACCAAAACAAACTTGTAATTATTTATTTTGTAATTTTGAAAAGTTAGAAAATAAATTACCTTAAGAAGGGGGAATGTTATAACAACATCAATAATGATTATTATTAAGCACTTCCGGTCCTACTAGGGAATGCTGGGAATGCTGCATAGAATGATAGATCCAGCGTCAGTTTGAATAAATAAGTTTACTACGCCTCATGTCTTTGTGTTGCTTCAAATTTTTAGCAGCCAGTCTCATATAACTTATCTTTCCACCCTGAGCCCAGTGAAATAGAAATAAAACAAAATATCAACTTTTTCAGGCAAGTTTTTTTTTTCTACATAAAAAGTTTGACATGCAGCAAAAGAGAGGGAGACAGACAGACAGACAGACAGACAGACAAACAGAATTAGAGAGAAAGATTTCATTATTCAATAGAAATAAAACAAAATATCAAATTCAGTGACTTTTTTTTGTACATAAAAAGTTTGACAAGTTGAAAGGTTATGATATTTCTGGACAAATTTTTAACTGATTCAGTTTTTTTTATCGAAGTGAAAGTTTTTCTGAATGGCCATTCTTCTAGATATTTTTGTATTAATGCAGGTCTCCCCAACTCCAGGGCTTTATCCTTGGACCTACATTGTTCCTAATTTTCATCAATAATCTTCTCAATTCTGTATCTATGCTGATGACGCAACTATTTACTATGTCTTAATAGTAAGTCTTATTGGTTTGATAAAATTAAATTGACCGCTGCTCCCAAAAATGACCTCAGTCTGTTGTTAACTAAGACAAGGAATGGCTTGTTAATTTTAGCCCCTCCAAAATGAAACTGCTCTCTTTTAATTGTCTGAGAAACCCTTTTTGCATTCAATAAATATGACTGATGCTAACCTCCAGGAGAGTGACTCTTTGCACCTTCTCAAACTAATGGTTTCTGCTGACATGAAATGGAAAGGTTATATTAAATCAATTGCTAAGAAAGTAGGTTCACGGTGTCGTGCTAGACAATTTTTTTACTGGAATCTATCTTATGCATTTATAAGTACCATTCATCCATGCATTGAATATTGCTGCCACATTTGGACTGATGCTTCTGATATATAGTTAGAGATTCTTGATAAAATCCAAAGAAGAATCTATCTTGCATATTTATAAGTCTACCATTCGTCCATGCATTGAATATTGCTGCCACATCTGGACTGGTACTTCTGCTATATATTTAGAGATTCTTGATAAAAAAGAATCTGCAATGTTATTGGTCTTGACCTGATATTTTAGCTTCAGTCACATTTCCATCATCATAATGTAGCTTCCCTGCACCTTTCCTATAAATACTATCAAGTGTTCTGATGAATTTTATTCTATGGTATCTAGATTTATGAATTTAAGTACAGTACTAGATTAGTTGAAAGGTCTCATCATTTTACAGTTGCAATGGTTAGATAATATTAGTTTCTTCTCTCACACTTCTCACCTGTCAAATTCCAGCTTCTTGCTTTCAAGTCAATTTTGATCTTCAAATATTTAAATGCAATGTCAATTGTTATTTTCTATCTTCTTAATGCCTCTTTTTATGGTTCCCTGTCCTTAATAGCATTTTTTCTTTTTATGGTTCCCTGTCCTTAATAGCATTTTTCTTTTCTCATACTCACATTCAGCCTGTTATGAATTTAAAAGTAATTCAAAAACAGCAGGAAGACAAGACAGCAATAACCTTCAGAAAAGCTTTATTCAACAAAAAAGACTGAGCCGAACAACACTATCATTATCTCTCCACATAATAGAGCAGAATACATCAAAGATGCAGAAGAATTTATAAAAGAAAATGTAGGTTCATTTGCATACAATAAATTTACATACAAAACACCAAAGAAGAGTTCATTTCATAACAAACTCCTTGCAAAGACCAGCAGCCGCTGACTAAGGCCTGCTATATGCACTCACAGACATATTAGGTTGACCATTATGAAGTAAGTCTGTCCACACATTTCATACTGCACTAAGAACACTTAATTACTTTATAAAACAAATTTCACTGCAAGGAAAATTGAACATTTTATTGTTATTGTATAATTCTGAAAAGAAAATATAAATGTTATTTCAACTGATGTTCTGCTTCTATGTTTCCTTCAGAAAATAACATTTTTATTTTTCATTTAAATGATGTGTTGTTGTTGTTAAATGTTTCAAATCCCAACATTCAGATAAAAACAAAAACCTGGGTAGACAGATCCCAACAACAAAAACAAAGATTGAGACAGAGAGATGCCCTCATTCAATAGAATTTAAATAAAAAAATATAATCTTTTCAGTCAAGTTTTTTTATACATAAAAGGTTTGATATGCAGAGAGACAGAGAAACAGAGAGAGAGAGAGAGACACACACACACACATAGTGAGAGAGACATAGAGAGAGAGAACATGCAGGTTATTCAATAGCATGTCAATAAAACAAAATATCAACTTCTTTTCAGTCAAGTTGTTTTTCTACATAAAAGTTTGACATGCATAGAGAGAAAGAGACAGAGAGACACAAAGAGAGAGTGAGAAATGCCATTATTCAAAAGCGTGGAAATATGGAATTCCCATTTCAACCAAACATCATGTTAAAATGCAAATCACTAATGGTAGAAAAAAGAAATCATTTCACTTAAGTTAATCCAGGCTATCAGGAAGGAGTCATTATGCAATAGGAAAAGAAAGAATTCTTGTTGCAAGTCAGTAGTTGTACTAAAACCTGTTTATCTCAGCCAAGGAATGGTAGCATGGTATCTTCATGGGATGAAGTATTATACCAGATCAGTCAGAAGAAAGTAACTTATTAAACCAATCTATATTCAATGGAGCAAACAATGGACAAGTCATGGACAGACATTTTGTATTTTAACACATTCATTTTTTCAGATGGGTTTTCATCTTTTCAGTGTTCAGGAGTTTATCTGACCCCAAATATGGTTTGGTAGTGTATCAATTATAATAAAGCCATTCTTAAGGACTAGTCATTCAAAGTTTCTGGAGTGTGTGGAGGATGTTAATTTAGAATATATATCCATTCACTGTTTATACCATTCAGTATTTTTATTGTAATACTTTTTCCATATTTAATGCATTCCACAGAATAGAGAGATCTGTAATGACCAGTTATCTCCCTTGCTTTAAAAGGCTGATTCTGAAACTACGGAATTTAAATTCTAATTTGCTATTTTCTGACAAATTAAGGTCTTGTGCACCGAGAGAGAATTAAGAACTAAGTTTGAACTTAATTGGAACTAAGTTTGATTTGGTTTGTTTGTTTAATGCCATATCCACTCCTTATGTACCATTTAATACCAATTTTTTTTTTTCTTGTGAGCTTTGGTAATTCTTTTTTTTCAAAAAATGTATTACTGGCAATTTTTTTTTTTACTATGAAAATGTATTACTGGTAATTTTTTTTTTTTTACTATGAAAATGTATTACTGGTAATTTTTTTTTTTTTACTATGAAAATGTATTACTGGTAATTTTTTCTAATATATTTTTATGTATTGAGCCCAGTTTGCAGGTTCAGTATTTGCCCAGAGCTGGGACACTAACAGGTTCTACCACCCTGGGTCAGGGTGGACCTGGGATCAACAGTAATTGAGAGGTGGTTCCACACTCCTCAAAACCTCCCAGTCAGAAGCCATGATGCCGGATGTAGTTTATCGTCATACCCAGGATGACTAGAACTAGGGAAAGTTGTACAAAAATCTAACATGTAGCAAATCCTAGTTGACTCACATTATAACAATAACTGATTTATTCAATTACATTTATCATTAAATACTACATTTTTTAAATTTATTTATTTTATTTATTATTATTATTATTTTTATTCATCATCATCATCAACTTAACTTCTTAATCTCGGACCAATAGTCATTTTATTTGCTCTTAAAAGACATATCATTCATGCATGGTCATTTGGAAAATGGTAGTTATTTAAAAATTATGAAAACAGACCTAGTTTATAGGCTTTAGAATATTGGATTTCCAATAAAATTATACTTTGCAACATCTGCATTTAGCACATTTGAAGGTAAGTGTAATTCTATAATTTTAATTTGAAATCAGTCTTATTTGCAGTGCAATTAGTCTTATTGTGGCACTGAGGCTACAAAGTGGTTGATGTTAAGTATAAGCTGGAAAGCTGTGAAGTGGTTAATATGGAATATAAGGTGAAAGATAGAAAGAGAGAGTGGAAGGCATTTTTCCTGGTGATGGCAAGTGAAAAGGAGCCATCTGGATTGTCTCACCCATACAAAATGAAATGATGCACCAAGAGTTTATTTTTTATCTATCAAGAATCTGGCATGTGCTGAAAGGAATTGAGAAATAATTTTATCTCTTCCTTGAGAATTTATGAAAACAGATATCATTAACGAGGAGAGAGATAAGTCTGGGTTATATTTTCACAGACAAAAACAAATTGGGAAATAATTTTATTACCCACTCAGAAGGTTAAATGAGAACAAACTTTTCTTACAGGTTGGTCAGATGTACAATTAAGGCAGGAGCTATGAAAACAAGTTCTGTCATCGGCAGGCAAGAGAGTAGTCTAGTTTATATTTTTGCTGGTCAGAGATAAGTCCAGGGAAATAGAAAGTAATCAGAGAATTAAAATTAATGACTAGAATAAAACCCTGCCCTTTCTCCTACATGCTTTAAAAATTAGATTTGTCACAAAGACAGTTATGCCTGACCAGGTGTGCGGGTGGTGTAATGGATAATGGCTTGGAATGAGAAATCAGAGAGACAAGTTCAAATTCCAGTCAGGTTCGTTACATTCACTTACACGTAAATACCCTTGAGAAAGACATGAATCCATCTCTTCTCCCTCCAACTATGTGTTGAATAGAAGGACAGACTGTGTCCTGTAGCCTTAGTTGGCAACCAGTCTACTGCAGAAAGAAACAGCAGCCTCCTACAAGAATATCTTCTGCCTAATCAGTCATGAATTGAAAGAGACATGATTGCACAACTATGTTTCATGTATGACATTTAACTGACTGACTGATTGTAAGAGGCATGGGGATGCCTTATTTTAGAATTTAAAAACTGAAAAATAAAATATTGGTCTTTTTGACAACATTTATTTTAATTGTTCACTTAGATTTTTAAGTAATGATTAAAATAAATGATTCAGAATGTTTTACTTACATATTTTACTTATATATTTGTTTTTAATTTTCTAACCAAATAATGCCTGAGAATGCCAAGGTTTTAAATTCTTTTCAAAATCATAAATAAAAGATTCTTAAATCTAATAAAGATTTTTTTCAATTTACCTTAAACGCATTTGTAAAATGTCAATAGGGAAACCATTTGCTTTCTAAAATACAATAAGGTATTATAACACTGCTTGTTGTAACAAGTTGGTTTTAGGATTTATCTTTAAAAAGTTATTTTCATTTTTAGAAATTGTTTTGGACAAAAAGGTCATGAAAAAGAAAGAAAACAATAAAACATTACATGAGAATATCTCTATGCTTCAGTATTTGTAAATTATTTTTATTTGTTTAAGTCTATTGAAAAGATGGCTTCAGATGTTTGTTTTTTTTCTTTTGTACAAAATAATTATTGAAACCTGATTTTCTTAAAGTTTGTTTTCCCTTTTTCTTTGCCATGAAGGTCTCATTAAAAATTTAATGAAAGATTTTTTTACAGGAGACCTTTATAGGTCAAGATACGCTATCAGACAAATATCTGGCCATCTTTATTGGTATCTGGGAAACCAAACACATTGACCATATTTTGATTTTTAAGGAGACATCTAAAGGATGTTACAGAAATCATTTTGACAATTATCAGCTTGACAAAGAAGGTCAGCTGAGTGAAGCGGACCTCACAAGAAACATGTCAAATGACCCTGACAAAGAAAGTCAGCTGAGTTGAGTGAACTTAATGAATTACTTTTTTAGACAAAAGCTGACAGGACAAAGAATGCTGCTTCTCTATAAGACAGTGTCTCTAGCAGCCTACATCAGAGTACCACTCAGCTGGCATGCTGGAGGAAGCACATGCTGGTTTGCACATTTGCCTCTTCACCTCACTCTGCCTTGCCCAACTACAGCAAAAGATTACAACAGAATAAAATTTGCCAACTGCTACAATCTCATCTTATGGTTTTATTTTGTGGGTAATGATCTAACCAAAAAGTTATTTCTCATATATTAAGCCACAAGTGTTCAACTGGAAGAAGCTGCACCCTGAGAACAAAGCTGCTGCTGCTTGGTCTGAACTGAAATGTGACATGTTGAGGATAACAAAGATAAAGTTGATAATCCCAGAATATAGACTAATAAAAGTATTTAATAAAAGAATATAATATTATATATTAATCTATTTGCTTAAACACGAATTCATCAAAATCCTTGACATCATAAAAACCTTGTGTATTAGACATTTTTAAGATGAAGAACTCAAAAAACGTGATTGTACGCAACAGTTAATTATATATAAATTTGTACTCATTATACAGTACAATGACATCAAGATAAATATGAAAGTCAGTTGTAATAACATTTCAAACCTATTTGACCAATCAAAGATTCATCAACCAATCTACTACATATCTAAGTTTAAATTCCTACTAAAAATTCATTAACCAAAAGATAACAGAAGAATCAATGTCTTTCCATTTCTTGTTAATCATATTTCCCCAGGCTCACCAGTTTAGCCAAACATTGCTAAGTAAACATTCTTCTCCAAAGATAAAATGATATCAGTTGACAGATGATATCACTACAAATACAATGTCTTGGTTGGGATGTTGAAAAATTCTCAATTCAGTCAGCCTCACAAATTCTGAGCAAATAAACAATTATCAGAATTTCTTTTTTTTAAGGGCTTCTGGGTTGATCCAAGAGCTTTTCAGCACCCACCTGTAAAACAAGTTTTGAAATATAACAATTGTTTCAAGACCAGTACAGACAACTGACCTTTTTTATTGCTTTTGGTGTTACTCAACATTTTGGTCAAACATTTTCTGGTTTGCACTACTAATAAAAAACTTACCTATCCTTGCAATATGGATTGTACACCTGAAGAAAACCAGAGAATGGATTGATCAAAATGTTGGGATGACAACAAAAGCAACAAAAAGAATGCAATGTTGAATACTGACAAGGACAAATCTTCACCCCCTCAACTTCTACATCTTCATACTTATGTAGACATTTGTGGTACTATGTAAAATGCACTACTTTCAAGTGAATTAAACTGAAATATACAGAAAATACACAACTTTCATACAAATTTCTTTACTTAATAACTTGTGATTAAAAATTTTTTTATTGTAATTTCAAATAATTCTTTGTTATTTTTACAGTGATCTTCATTTTGTATCATTTGATGTTCCTTGTTCATATATTAAAATCACTACTGTTATATAAGGGCATTGGGTAACACAACTTTTTTGCTGTTATTGTTGGTTTCCTTTTAGAGAGTTTGTAGAGATAATAAAATAGTTGACTTGTTTACACAGATATTGTTGTCACTGTCACCATAATTGAAACTATTATAAACTCACCCAACTTATTATAGAACATATTATTATTATAGAAAATAGGATCAGAAGTGGCTAAGCCAAATTGAGGTTTCATTTGATGTATAAGGCTAAAAGAAGGAATTAAGCCATATTTTATGTCAGTCAGTTATGTGCCATGTGTGATACATGCATAGGCGATCATGTATCTTTTGATACATGACTGACAAGGCAGATTTTTTTCCCGCAGTAGGTTGCCATTTCTTTCTGCAGTAGACCAGTTGCTATCCAAGACTATAGAACCCAGTCTGTCCTGCTATTTACCCATAGCTAGAGGGAGAAGAAGAGGATTCATACTTTTCCCAAGGGTATTAGTATGTAAGTACATTTCAGCCAGTTATGTGCCATGTGTGATACACGCATAGGCGATCATGTATCTTTTGATGACTGACAAGGCAGATTTTTTTCCACAGTAGGTTGCCATTTCTTTCTGTGGTAGACCAAGGCTATAGAACCTGGTCTGTCCTGCTATTTACCCATAGTTGGGGGGAAAAGAAGAGGATTCATACCTTCCCCAAGGGTATTAGCATGTAAGTGAATGTAATGGATTTGACTGGAAAATGAACTCAGCTCTCTGATTCCTCAATCCGAGCCGCTACCCACTACTCCACCATGCCTCCTCGTATATTTTATGTACTGAAGAGTGATCCCAGAATCATTCAGGCATGAATCCATAAAGACAATACTTAGTGGTTACATGGGCCTCAATAAATGTAGAAAATGCGCTAAAGCCTTTGTGTGGTATGTGATAAATGGGTGTGACATGGAAGATTTATTGTTGAAAGATGTCCCACATTTGATAGTGATTAAGGTCAATGAAATCCAGAACATATTTGATCAGTGAGACCCTGGCAAAATATAGGAACCAATACCTTCACACTAAACAGATGTAACTACCTAAATAGCAATTGATCACTTCTCACGTTACATAGAAATTACTTGATACAGTGATAATGTTATCAGAAGAAAAAAAGAAAGAAAAGAAGAGAAATAAGAGACAAAGAAAGAAAAGAGATGTTTTATATAAGAGTATTGAGTGTGGGAAATTTAACAACCTGCCAAACAGAGTTTTGGCTTGATGAACAAAGTGAGACAATTGAACATTGTAAAAACACACTCTATACAAGAAATGCAATACATAACAATAAAGAAAATAGATGGACTGCTGAAACGTATTCTTTCAGCAGTTAAAGTCAAAGCATCAGGGATGAAATCCAAATACATATCTGTTTGAAATAGATGACAATTATATGAATGTCTTATGTCTATACAGAAAATTTAGACTGTTCCCAAAAGGGGCAATTCCATTCATCATTTTCTACACCAAGCCATTTATACATTTAACAAATCTTGGTATCTTCCATATGTTGAAAAATGTCCACTCCCAGAATTCCTTGACTGTTTATTAGATTATTATTATGAGAAAAGGTTAATTTATAAATTAACCTGACCAAATTCATTATCACTTGTCTGAAATCATTGAACTCAAATTGAATATCAAATTTATCATACAACAAAATGAGAATGGGAAATGATCTCTCTTTACCTACATTTACCTTCAAAATGACTTGGTCTAATTTTTTATTGGACGCACTTGTATAAGTTTTTACTTGATAATTGCCAAAACTCAGACTCCAGTCAGGACATTTTAACCTTTTTAATATTCCTTTAGAGAAATACGACTGCTGACTACCTATGTCCAATAGGCAATTTATAGAGAATATAATGAGATTTCTACCAAAGGCAATATTAAATCACTTTCTTCATTTGTAGTGGTGCGTACATGAGTATAAAGAGATATCCACTTCTTTCGATTATCACATACTAGCGTTATATGTCCCTTAGATGAACATTATTTACAAGGAATTAATAATTTATTCTGAAGTCCAGGGCAATCTTCAGACTTTAGTAGAGCATCTAATACATAAGTTCAAATATTTGCATCTAGCCGTTCAGGTCTCAAAGGTAGCACACTTTGTACACATCCTTATAGAGTGGCCATGTTATGCACAAAATTGACATGGCATCCCATTAGAGCTAATGGAAAAATTCTGTAATGCTTCAACATTATTTTCCTTTTCATCGGAATTATTATTTTTAATATCCTCTTCATATAAACAGAAGGGCTTCTTATTCTTCTTTAATGTGCAGATAGCTTCATTATAATTCTCAAACACATCCTTTAAGGAAGGGTAACTGGTATCTACATTGTACATGATTTCCTGCCTTAAATTATGGGTAGCTTTGATGTGGCTTACAAGTCTTCCTCAAAAAAAAATCTATATCATACAAGGTTCTCAACTCTGACAAATCAGCCCTCACTTAGGCAAGATAATGTTTAACAGTCACAAAGTCATATTTAGAATTGGTTAAAATTTGTTTGAAGATCTCATGAATTATAAAAAGCACATTCTTTCGTTAACAGACCTACAGTTACTTCGTAATCGTTATCTTCTAAGGTAATATGAAATATTACCTGTAAAGTGTAGCCAGTTAGATAACTCTTTAAGAGGGCCAGTTTTGCTTTGTTAGAATTGATGGAATTAGTACAGTTGTTAAACTGTGCTATAAAATTCTTAAATTCAAATTTAGACGGATTAATGCCACTAAAAGTAGCACACTAATTTGAGAGTTGAGATCATTGAATGGCTGTTGGTTAAGGAACTGGCTTCACTTCTGTTACTCGAACAGATTTCTCAATATCAACAAGACCTATAGTTACTTTGTAACTGACTCGAAAACCAAATTTATTCCTTTGTTCAGTCATAAAACCACTCATTCAAATCCAGGTTGGCTTTAATACAAATCTTGAACTCCCTGAAGATTTTTGACAATGGTTTCGTCCTCTTTAAAAGAATTTTCCTTTAAGTTCTTATCTTGCACCATCAATTCCAAGCTTAAATTAATATCATTTTTGAAATTATTTTTAGAGTCAATAAGGACCTTAACTCCTTTTAATTCTAAGAAGTTATTCATCTTGAAATAGACAATGAATTAAATTATTTTACTTTTTTTTTAAAAATTATATTTTGGACGCCTCTTGTCTGGATATTTTCACCAAATATTGAAGATGGGCAAAATTATTTTTTAATTATATATTTAGACACACGTGCCCATTATAACCTCACTTAATTGTAAAGGCAAAAAATATCTTTATATTTTTTTGACTCCTTGTGTCCAGATTATTTCACTGAACGTGAAGGCAAAAATTATTTTGTATAATTTTGGACACGCATTTCAGTTAAAAAAGGAAGGCAGCACACTCAGATCTATTTTCTTCGATATAAATTTTTAAAATTATATTTTGGACTACTCATGTCCAGATTATTTCATTAAATGTGAAGGCAAAAATTATTTTGTATCATTTTGGACGCCATGTTGAATCAATCATAACTTCATTGAATCAGTGAAGAAGGGCAGATTTATTTTATATTCTTTGGACACAAGTGTCTATAATAACCTCACTGTATCATGAAGGCAAAAATTCTTTATATATTTTTTCTTATATATAAAAACGGTAGATTATTTGGGAGACATCTTTACTCATAGAAAGGACAGCAGTCTATTAAATATTTACTCTCTCAAAGTTTTAAGCTCAAAACTGTCTTGATTTTTTGTTTTTAAATTCTCCATGCCAAGAAAATTGCTCACATAAAATGCTTTTTTGGTTTAGTTGTTTTATTGGATAAAATTGCTTACTTGCAAATACGTTTTTAGCAAAATGTGGGAAATTTAATGACCTCCCAAACAGAGTTGTGGCTTGATGAACAAAGTGAGACAATTGAACATTGTAAAAACATACTTTATACAAGAAACACAATACATAACGATAAAGAAAATAGATGGATTGCTAAAAACATATTCTTTTGGTGGTTAAAGTCAAAGCATCAGAGACGAAATACAAATACATATCTGTTTGAAATAGATGACACTTATCTGAATGGTGCTCATATTCTGTTCTATTAGCTGCATATCCTTGTATAATTCAGGTTAGCTAGTGGTCAGCATGCCTGTTTCTTGAGTGGTCAGAAGACACATCTTACTGTTCTATATTCTTCTTGGTATCTCTGGTTTTGAGTAGTCTAAAACATGTCCATCTGCTCTGTTTGATTCGGCGTCTGTCTTGGTGCTTAAATCCTATTTTGCACCTAATTTTGGGTTATGCTCATTATCAGTTTATAATAGACTCTTATTATTATCAGCAGGATCCACTACCAAATTTATATGAGTTGTGTCCCTTCTTTTGTTGTTATTGTTGGTTTCCTTTTTATAGAGTTTGTAGAGATAATAAAATATTTTAAATGAGTCACATATACCTTTGGCAGTGTCATTATTGCTGAAGTTGTTATGAATACACTTGACTTATTATAAATTGCAAACCCAGTATAGGTAATGGATAAAAATCCATTAAAAACCAAGATACACCAAAAACACAAAAGTGTGGTTTAAAAAATTATTACCAATTTTTCCTTTAACTATATACAAAAACTTACAGCAAAAACAGGGGGGAAATTTGCTTGCTTTAGTGACTATTTTTAAAAGTGGATGCTGAAAAGTTTTTTGCTCAACTCAGTCAGTCAGTTATGTGCCATGCGTGATACACACATAGGTGATCATGTATCTTTGGATACATGACTGACGAGGCACATTTCTTCCCGCAGTAGGTTGCCATATTTCTTTCTGCATTAGACCAGTTGCCATACAAGGCTATAGAACCCAGTCTGTCCAGCTATTTACTCATAGCTGGAGGGAGAAGAGGAGGATTCATACCTTTCCCAAGGGTATTAGTGTGTAAGTGAATGTAATGGATTTGACTGGAATTCAAACTCGGACTCTCCGATTCCTCAATCCAAGGTACTATACCTTACTCTACTGTGCCTCTTCACTTGCTCAACTCACTTCCCCAAATTTGACTTGGTAAGCCAAGAAATCTTTTGCCAACTCTTATATAAGTTTATTCTCTCATTCTCTCTGTTAACTCTCCCACTGCAGATGTCTCTTTCTTTTAAAAACCACTCTAAAATTCCGAAATAAAGCTCCTTACAATCAACATGACTATTTTAAAGGTTGTTGAAACTATTGCTGATCTACAAGAAAAAGCATGGCACAGTGAATTTTACTTAGAGGCAAGGAATTAAATCATTATAAATGTTATTTAATTCTGACTGGACATTTTTCAATTCACAAAGATTAAGTCCTTGATATTTTCTAATTTATGATGAAGAGCTTTTTAACAGTAAGAATATTTCAAAATAGGAAAATCAATTCACGGATTAAATCAATGAGGTGGCAAGAAATTTACAGGAACATTTAAAAATGAAAGAGGAGATACCGAATCAGCACAAAATTGGTGGAAATCAAGAATATCAAGATAATTCTCGATTAAATAATTTACCTGACTTATTTATTTTGGGAACAGTTTTAATATATTAATAGTTATCATTTATTTATTAAAGAGTGAAATCTGGGAGAAAGTGAGCCTTCAAATGCAATATCGTTTCGTTCAATTTAGATTTTGTATGTAACAGTAACAATCTCTATTTGGCATGACGTGCACGAGAGTTGAAACGAGATAAAACGAGATTTCACCCTGAACCGGTGTCAGGTGTGTGGAACGTTAAGCCACACCATGGCGTTATTCGAAATGGATTTTCTTGACGATGTTCGAAGAATGAACAAGCGACAAGTATGTAAATATTTCCATCTTTTCAAATACTAAATTCGTATAATTCTTTACTAATTATGAAAAACAGAAATCATTCGTTTCAACTTCTTGTTACAAATTATTTTTTAAAATGTATAGTATATACAATGGAATGCCGTACAAATATTTGGATTTATTTTCTCCACTTTTAAAAGAAGAAATAATAATAAAAAAATTAATGAAATTGTTATTTTTGTTTCCAGAATTGATTTTTGATATGAAAATATTTTATTTGTAGACTTTTAGGTTATGACTTAAAACCTTGTAAAAATGAATTCCGATCACCTCTTTTTTTATGCTACATCTGCCCATGTCCCTTTCAATATTTCCAAGATCTTGAAAACAAAATTTTGATGATTAAAATGTTTTAAAATCCCCTTCTTGAATTTAAAAGTTAAACTTCTACATAAACTACCACAATTAAAGCCTAAAAAACGAAACCATATGGCATTTTTTGATTGGTAAATCTTTTTATTTCCTCCTTTTTGCTGTTACAATATTTTCGGTACAAACATACGGATTATTATTTTTTTTGTTTTTTTTAACTAGTTAATTATTTTGGAAACGATTGCTTTTTTAATTTTAAAATATTCTGGATCTTGTAAGAAAAAAATCAAGACAAAATTATAACATTGTAATTATTCATTTTGATTTGAGTCGAAGTTCGTTTTCTAATGTTTAAAAACTCGGCTTTTTATGCCATTGGCTATTCTGTTGCCAATATTGAAGATTAAATTTTTTAATTTCGATTATTTTATCTTTCACCTCCTATGGGGGCGAGGGGGGCTTATTAGCGGATTTTTTTTCTTTCTTTTTTTACTTACTCTTTCTTTATCGTAAAATGTTTTGTTTGTGACTAATATTTTTGCATAAGAACATTTTTTTTTTTTTTTTTTTTTTTTTTTTTTAGCATTTTAGTTTTATTTGTATGTTTTACGGTACTTATAACTTTTATTTTGATCATCGCAGTCTTTTTTTATCTTCGTTTTTCATCGGTTAATGCCTTTCATGTTTTCTTCACTAAATTCTAAAAATAAACAAAAAATAATAATGTAATGAGTACAAAAAAGAAGCACGCTATTTATAAAAATTGAAATCGGGTAAAATTACTAAATAATGAAAATGTACGTTTTACAAAAAAAATACAAACCAATTTTCTTTTTCTTTAGTGCCCATCTTCGACCATTAATTGTACACTCCATCCCTTATTCAGATATGTCGTATTCAGTTCTGCTGTGAATTTAAAATAAATCCACGAATTCCGCTGATTCATCAATTAAGTTTTTCTTAGTTAATTGAAAGGCATATTTTTGATGCCATAATATTTTTGCACATTTTTCATTAATAATTCTTTTTTTTTTTCTTTTAACATTGAACAAATTTTTTAATGTAACAAAATTAATCTAACGTTCATTGTGACCCAGAGATTGAACTCTCACCGCCTAAACAACGCTTTTATCCACAAGGCTTTTGTCTCCTCTCAACACGGAATTAAAGAATTTAGTTCGAAATACCAGAGTTACTGAATACGGAAGATAAGGATACTCGTACAAAAATCAATCAATATGTATTATTAAGTTCTGAATTTCTGAGACTCTTTCGAAATTTACACTCTGAATATTGTCTTCCTAATAACAACGATGGTAACTTCAGTTATTGCTCGCCGTTTTAAAGTCCTTTGAGCCTTTGATCACTGCTAACTTTTCTGCTCTTCCTATAATAAATTGTGTTGAAATTCTGATAGAGCATTTAAAAATTTAAAAGCTTCTTTTTTACTTCATAACATTGAACATTGTAGAGTTCTGTATTCCGACACACTCAAGTTTCAAATTGTTTTCCATGAATTAAATACTTTGCCTTAGAATTCCTAAGTTAATGGGTGGGAGGAAATTTCTTGAATATTTAATAAACATGTCTCAACTGGATTCCCCACAACAACAAAAATTGTCATAACGAACCTATCTACTCAAAGGTAAGCAAAAAATGTATGTTTCTTTTAAATCTTTAGGAACTCTGAACTGTCATCTGTATTTCAAAGAAGAAATGCATAAAGAAAAAATAGTTTGACAAAGTTTAGCCACCAAAAAAAAATGATTTGTCAAAATGACAGTTTTTCTATTGACATTGTATTGTAGTGTACTCCCTCTTGAATTTTTAAAAAGCTAGCTATTTTTAGAATTTTATTTTAAACCTAAATATAAAACTAGATATACACTTTTTTTTTTTTTTTTTTTTTTTTTTTTTTTTTGAGGATTGCCATCAAAAATATTAAATATTATTTATTATATAAAAATGAACATTTACAATGCAATATTTATTACCATAAAGAAATAATTATAAAAACTAAAAGATTTCATAAATTTCTATATGTCTGAACTATAGAACAAGAAAATTTAAATAAAAATAATGTCCCAGTTTAGTTTTGATATGAAATGAAACAAAATAGCATTCTTTACTTCAGGTCAACTCATGGTGCAATGAGAGTCAGAACTGGAGGCCCATTTCAAATATTGCCATTTTACTGGGAGCAATGATTTTAGTTTGGGATTGTGGTAGTTCTTTCTGTAGTTATCTTAAGAAATGCAACAAACAAAAAAAGTAGAGATTAAAAACATTAATTTGTCTCAAAACATTACTTTTATTTATTTTCTAAAGTTATATTACAATTAATATGATTTAGCAGAGCTTTGGATCCATCACGCCCAAACCTGATTAACAAGGGTGTATGAAATGTTATGATACATCATAATCTTTGAATTATCCACTTTAAAACTGTTTAATGAAACAAAAACCATGTTGGAACTATGAATTCTGGCTCAACAATATGAGTTGAAATAAAGTAACTTATTTCATAGGTAAATAATAACTATTGTTATGCTGACTTATTTTATCATAAATATACTTTTATTTTATGATTTAGATAAGTAAGTACCTAGAAAAAAAATATTGGGTTAAGCAGTGGAGTTAATATTTCCTCATATCCTTAACTTCATGTAACTGTAGTATTCTTAATAAATGTTTTTTTTTTTTTTTTTTTTTTTTTTTTTTTCATTTTATAATATAAAAATATTACATTTGCTCCTTCCTATTTTATGTTTTTTAATGATAAACTAAAATTAAAATGATATCTTTTAGAAAGAAAAACAAATTGCTCATAAAAAATTCAATTTTATCAATATTGTTATAAATAACAATATCATAAAGAAATATTAACTTTGTGTGACAAATAATGACAGGAAAAAGTCTTTGAAAGAAAAGTCTGTTAAAAATGAAACATAACAGTATATTATTAAATGAAACTTTCTTGAGATTCTTACATTGAGAAGAAAGATTTTAAATAATCTGATTAATAAATTCTTTGAATCAAGTAAAAATATAAATGTTACATTACGGTACAAGTGTGTTTTTTAAAAATTCACTTTTTTTTTACCTTTTAGATACAAATAAGGTTTACCATTAGCATATCTTCTTTTTTGAATAAAATTTTCATAGAGAAGAATAGTAAATTTAATTTTAAATTAACTTCCCAAAAACAAGGCCAAGATTCCTAAATTACATTTTTTTGTAAATATGTCCCAATATATATATATATATATATATATATATATATGAGAGAGAGAGCGTAAATCTGAAGGAAATAAACTTCTTACTTACTTTAATTAAAGTTATTCCAAATGTTAAAAACAAATATAAATAAATCATTATTAATATATTAATTTTTGTTATGAATTTTGTAACTGCTGTAAAAAAAAATTGTCATGTTTCTCAAGCTTAGGCATCTGGTTGCTTACCACAAAAGTAATTCTAAATAAAGTGCTTGTAAGAAGAATACATACCAACTTTCTACTGAAATGTCATATTTCAGTATAAAGTTGGCATGTATTTGGTTTTGTAGCTCCAAATGATAGTGTTAAAACTAGAATGTGTTAATTGTGTTTGCTCAATGAACCTAGCAAACCTCTTGAGAGGCATTTATATACAAAGAAATAAATTCATGTTGATTTAAAAGGCTGCAAGGAACAAATCTTTGAAATGTCACACATGAATATTTGTGTTGTTATAAAGTTGTATTTTGAGTTAGTAAAACTAACAAGCAGTTATGCACTCAGCAAGATACTACTGATAGGCTGTATAAAAGATACCTGCACAGAAATGTTGGTTTCAAGTACTACTGTCAAATAACACTATAGATCAAAGAATTAACCCTTTCACTCGGGATATTGAAAAATCAACACATAGGACATATTAAGTTAGCAAAGTGCTTCTCTTTAGAGCTTCATGAATACACAGATATTCCTAAGGTAATTTTCATATTGAATGGGTACTTAGTTGAACCTGAGGGTGATTTGAAGGAAGTGTTGTTTTTGTTTTACTGTGTTTCACTACCCACAAAAATGACTTCTGAAGTTTTTAAAACCATGAGTGACTGTCATTAATAATTGTGGATTGGATTGTCAAGTTGTGTGTGTACAAATGTTCTAATGGTGCTGATGTGAGGATTGGACAATATTCTGGAGTGGTTATCTAGATCCAGGAGCTTGCTCCATCATCCTTCCTTTGTTGAAAATGTCTTTCAACAAAAATGTCAACCATCTTAAACAGTGTACTCAGCAATGTTATAAAAATTCTTATTTCTTTAAGAGCAAATTCTTTAAATGAGTCTTCATTATCAAGTAGAAATGTCATGTAGGAGTATTTAAACTATAAAACAAGTTGGACAAATTTTTTCATGACAACCAAACAAATCATAATTAATTTGAAGATGTGTATCAGTTGCAATGCAGAACATCACCTCATATAGTCACTGGTACCAAATACCAAGTGAGATGTAATGTGTTATGGTCATGGGTGTTTTTTGTTCATTTAGGTGTACCTGCAATGATGGGATCATTGAAAATTTCTTCTGTGTATTCTAGCAGGCTATGATTTTCTTGACTAGTGACTTTTCTCAAAAGGCAAAAAAATTGTAGGTATAAAGAATAAATGCTGATATAAAAACTACCAACAATATAATACCATAAACTGTCAAAGGTTACAATCACTCTTGGTTGATTTTCTACTAAGATCTTGAGGTGTTGAGAAAGTTAGCAGTAGGGTTAGACATTGTACTTATGATTCTTTCAGCTTGAGGAGAGAAGAATAGAAAGACAGATAAAGTTCTTTCTAAATGTAGTGAAAGATTCTCTGGTGTAAACTAAGCAATTGTGGGCTCTGGCTTATCTATATGTTTATCCAGGGGAATGACATTGATAGATGTTATCTTCCCACAAAGACTTAACTGTTAGGAAACCAAAGTCAAAATATCTTTAACCAGATTCTGAGCTTAGACATTTTGGTAAGAATGATTTGTAAATTTGGTTGAGTAGCCCACTAAATAAAAACTTTTCAAACTCGGCTGGGTTTTGCTGAATTTTGGTAAACACATTAAACTTGTTATGACAATTTCCTTAGGGATAAAAAGTGGGGTAGGAAAATTCAATTGTACTGAATTTACTAAATCTTAGAGGGTTTAATTTGGGTTCAAATTTTACTGATACAATTCTCATAAGCGTTTTATATGGTCTGGTTAATATCTTTTTCCATCAGGTCCCAATTTAGTCAACTAATCTATATTTCCCCTACTTAGTATCTTTATTCCTTCACTTAGAATTCATAACTTTCTCTCAATTCCTAAAGTTATTAAATGATATTTCATGCGTTATTATGATTCCATCATGGCTACTATTTTAATGTGGATAGTCTAGCTTAGCTGACATTTATTTGGCTGATATTTTTGTCCTCTTTAATGATTTTAACACTATGCATGAAAGGATGGCCTCATGGTTTACCACAATGGACTAAACTGACAGACAAAAGAAAACTAGAAGCATGAAAGAGTTGAGTGGCATGCACTGGCTATATATCTTTCATCAATTATTTGCATTCATTGTCAATGCAGAGGAAGACGTTAATGTTATCTGTTATTGGAGAACACTTTAATAATAATTTCAACATATCTTTCCAAAAGAAGATACACAGAAAGGAGATGAATGGATTTGAAATCCATTGAGAGATGTCTTCACTGTAGAGGATAAATTGTTGAAACTATTGTCAAAAGGAACATGCTTCATTTTTGCATATAAGAGCATAATATCATGAAATTGCCTGGAAAACTCTTCTCCCCTTTCTCTCAACACATCTCAGTGAGACTGGCTTCTAAACCATGAGTGACATTGACAAAATTCAGGGATGATAATATTGATTCTCCATTATAAGTGGCACTTTCTTCAATTGAATTGGATAAGCTGGCAAGTCACATTCAATTTTCACATTAGTAACAATTAAGGTTTCTCTATGCCATTTACAACTTGTAATTTTTCATTTTATTACCTATATAATGATATGCATGTATTCATAATAATTTTATTAGAAGGCTTGCAGTTTGATTTAAAGTTTTTTTCATTCATATTGTAATATTTTATGATACTTACAAAATAAGAAATGTTAATTTTTATATATAATGCATTTTTCTTGTTTTATAAGTAATATATATATATATATATATATATATATATATATATATATATATATATATATATATATAAGAGAGAGAAAAATAATGTTTTTGTTTTCATAATAATAATATGGTACAAATATGTTACTGGTCTCAAGAACATTAGAAAAAATCTGTCAGTAATCTATTTCTGGTAGCTTGTAAAGCACTGAGCTGCAATATTTAATATTTCTGAATTGATTATCATTATTATTTGGAAATATAGAAAGGTACTTAATCTTAGTTATTTTCTTGTTTTCCAGCTGTATTATCAAGTGCTGAATTTTGCTATGATTGTGTCATCCGCACTTATGATTTGGAAAGGCTTGATGGTTGTAACCGGAAGTGAATCTCCTATTGTAGTTGTTCTTAGGTAAGTGAATTTAAACAAACAGATTAGGGATTTTGGAATTCTCTTTAATATTATTTTTCCAAACTAATATCCAAATTTGAGAGCAAGGATCAACTGAGAATTCAGTTTGACTCTAGAGATTTTTTGGTCTGTACCTTTTTAACATTTTTGTTTTAACCTGATTTTTTTTATTATGAACATAATTAATGTATCTGTATATTTAGATAAGAAATCGTGGATATTTAATTTTGACATTGTACCTTGAATATGAGGAAGAAATTACAGAGTTGGATGTTCTGTTTCTCAGTTAATCATATGTCAATCATTTTCAATATTCAATGAACTAATGTGGCTAAATTTGTCTGATTTTTGTTTGTTCTGAAAGGGGAGATCACAAGTTTTCAAAAAGAATGTCTTGTTTGCTGGAATGGTGCAACTGTTATCAACACAGAAAATGGAATTGGTAGCTGATGCTATATATATATATATATATATATATATATATATATATATTTGTGTATTTAGGCAGCAATCCTTCTTTCATGCACATTTCATTAAAAACGACAGACATGGTGCTTTTATTTAGTTTTTTATACAATTTCTCGTGTGATTTATTTTCAGAAAGGTGTAGACTTAGTCTGCATGTCAAACATTGTAGTGTGGCCTATATAATTATTTACGAATGATGATTGTTGAGGAATACAATTCCTTAATGGCCATTTAAATTCGTAAATAATATTTGCCCTATTTAATTTTGTTCTAGGAGGTGAATTATTATTTTTAACTATAAGGTTAGAGGTTTTAAATTTTTTATAATAAATAATTAATCTAATTTTTTTGCTATTGTCAACTAGTGTTATGCATTTTTTTATAAAAAATATTGTTTGTTTCTATTCTCGCCATTGCTATTAGCTACCTTAGACAAGAAACGCTTAATGTGGAAATCTAACAAGTGATTAGGAAATCCGTTATTAATCAGCGTTTGCTTTATATTTTTTAATTCTTTAAAGAAAAGCGTGTGAGAGGATAAGTTCTCATGCGCTCTTGTGGGGAAATTTTAAATAACACCTATTTTATATCTAAGAGGGCATTTGCTAGAGAAATTAAGATGGCAACAGTCTTTACTAGTTGTTTTTTTTTATAAACAGAAGTTTTAAAAGTATTATTACTAAAATCGATGAGAACATCTAAGAAAGGAAGTTTTTTTTTTGTTTTTTTTTTCACTAAGTTCATAAGTAAAATTTAGGATGGAATTTTGTTGAAATGTAGCTTTATATTTATATAATATATAATTTTATTATAGATATAATAAATATAATTTTATTATAGATATAATAAATATAATTTTATTATAGATATAATAAATATAATATAAAACATACATACAACAAACTATTTAAAATTCTAATTTTAACAGTTAAAAATATAATCCTTGAAAATGGCTAAATGTATAGCTGAAAGTGCTTGGATAAAAAGAACATTCGGACAGTTTTTATATAATTTATGATCCTAAAAGAAAAAAAATTATTAGATCACATGAGAAATTGTATAAAAAAAACTAAATAAAAGCACCTTGTCTGTCATTTTTAATGAAGTGTGTGTGTGTGTATATATATATATATATATATATAAACAGTACAAAGTTTTATACCTTTCTCAATAACATCATATATATATTGGGCTGATGTTATTGAGAAAGGTATAAAACTTTGTACTGTTTCATTGTCAGATATCTTGACAATTGATACTGGATGAGTCAGCATTTTTGTAAATCATATTCCCATAACTATTTTACATGTCCAGATAGTCACAGGTAAGAGCTATTTCTGTCATTGTCAACTTGACATTGGCCAATAACTATTTTTTTTTAAAAAATGGTCAAATTTAGTCTGTAGAAATAGGATAGAAAAGATTTTGAATGTAGTGATCCTATTGTTTCTGATTATTTTCATTGTATTATGCATTGTCAGTAATGAAGGATGCTGAATGGAAAAAGCAGTTGGCAATCTAGAAAAGTTGAGTGGCTAATTGTTGATGACACAAAATACGTACAAGGATGCACAGATACATTTGTGGATGTTTTTGTTTTTTGATTGGTTAGTTTTTATTTTAATAAAAGAAAATCACTCCAGTGAGATCAGCAATACAAAAATGTTATCATGTGATTCTAATAAAATGAGCTCTTGTTTTGTAGTCTATAAAACAAGATCTATACCATCACTCTCACTCATTGAGGTACTTTCAGTTTAATAAAATAGGCAATTGTTTAGTAACTATACACTTATGAACCAAAAATATTATGAGTAGTAAAATGTGGCAAGAATGACAGCTACTGTCTCATAACAACTGCACATGCCAAGTAACCCAGATTTGAGTACTTCATTTATGGGCAAGATTTGAATGACTTTAAAAGTAATGGATTTTTATTTATTAATCTGACAGGTTTTATTACTTAAGCATAATTTGTAGTGGATACCTATATTTGAGTAGATGCTTGGGTTATTTATTAAAAAGTGTGTATGTATGTATGCATGCACACACAGACATTCATCTACCAGCCTGAGAAACCATTAGATCCATGGCCAAGTTGGTCGAAAGTATGTCAGATCTAATGATTTTTTCTGCCAAGGGGGACACAGGTTTAAATCCTGCTGGAGAGTATATTTTTCTTTACTAAGATTTCTCGAATGTTCAGGCCAATAGTTAAAAAATAAATGTACTGTTTAATAAATAAATGCAGTGTCTACTCAAATATGTTTATCTACTAAAAATAATGTTTAAGTAATTAAAATTGAAGATTTACAAATGAAACCATTTGTTTACATTACATTACAATCTTAGAATTCCAATGCATAGTGAGCATGAAGTAAAATAAATGACCTCCTCAGTTGCATTGTTATTAAATAAGTATCTGACATATGACAATCATTAGTTTTAGGAATTTCTCATGTTGAATATAAAATTTTTAGGGATAGTTGAAATTAGTCATTTTTGTTTAGTTGAGGTTAAAGGCAAAAGAGTGTTGTCAATAGTGCTCAGTTGGGAAGTCAAGTTGTGACACATTGTAGAAGTGAGTTATGATTCAATTAACCAAAAAGGTTTTGTTTTTTGTTACATCTATTGGATTCACTGAAAAAAAATTTCATAACAACTGATGGCTAAAAGAAATAAATGAGATGAAGAAATATAGTTTTAAGGTGTGCTATATTTATGCGATAAAGGGCTGAATATCGGAGAGAGCATATGTAAATATAAAAGGGAACATTGAAGTCAACACTCAGAGGTGTCAGGCCTGACGATTGCACCTAGCATGGAACAGCATGTTGCCTCTGAGTGTTGACTTCAATGTTCATTTATATATATATGTGTGTGTATATATATATATATATATATATATATATATATATATATATATATATAGTGCTGTTCGATAAAAGTGACTTACCTGATTTTTTTTTCAGTGAAATGAAAGTTAAACTAAATTCAAAGGATAAGCAATCTAAAATCCGAAGAAGCTTTGGAAGCTCTTTGAATTTAACAAGTACTGTCAAGGATCCATTCAGTATAATGTTCTGGAGGATGCTTTTCTTTTCATGGAACTGGTTTCTTAAAAACCTATTGAAAAGACCCTCAGGAGCGAGCAGTACCAGAGAATTTTAGAGTCTTATCTGCTCCCTTCTGCTGAAAGGGTGCAAATTGATACCACCAAGCTCATTTTTATGCCAGATAATGCTCCCTGTCACAAATCAAAATTGATGAAGCAATAATTTGATGAGAAGTAGGTGAGTATTATGACATGGCCACCCCAATCTTCTGACCTCAACCCTATAGAAAACTTATGGAACATTATAAAGTACAGACTCTCGAGAAAGGAGTTGAGCAACAAAGAGGATATGATTGTGGATTTCATATCTGAATGGAATTCAATGCTGAGAGATGAGATTTGTATGTATTTGTATATATATGTATGTATTTGTCT
>OZ038511.1:62554503-62977003 GCA_964036315.1 Acanthosepion esculentum
TCATTCAATGAAATATGTACAGGAAATAAACCGTATTTCCAACACAATAACATGCCCATATACATACCATATTGAACTTTCACTATGTGGAATCAGTCAGAGAAAACTAAAAACCTATTTTTCTCAAGTTTAATTTTGAGGGAAGATTCTTATAAAACCTCACAGATTTCGATTTTCATAAGCGGTGATGAGATTGACTCCAAGGCATTCTGACACAAGAGAAGATGCAGCGAGATAGCTTTTTCTTTCTCCTCAGCATGTCCTGAAAGAAACATGTGTGAACGACTTTAAATAAATTGTCTCTGTGAATGTACACTGATGATCAAAGTCCTTTCTAGGCCATCACTTTTTACGGTATACCCCACAATATCAAACAGTACACCAACGGACTGATCTTCTACAGAATGTCGTACATTAAAAAATGTGGAGTTGTTAACAATCCAACTCCAAAACATAATGAAAAGACAAAGTAACCAGAATCGTCTATTCTACATCCAGAGTAATATAATTGATCCCCTGGAGAGGGTACTATATAATATATCCTGTGTGTCCCAAATAAGGGATAGCTGTCACAAGAGGCCCACTAACATTTTAAAAATAAGACGTAAATTTGACAAGTCAACAAGAGGACAACAAATTATGTCACCTACTGGAGGGGGGGCTCTGTGGTTGACTCTTAGTCACTGCCACCAATATGTGACCCGGCGGGAACCTTTGGTCAGGGTACCAAATAGGATGGTCGGTTGATTCTGACGACACAAATATGTAACGGTTTCACACCAGATGAAATCGGTTCGACACCAGCTCCGTCATTCTCAGTTCGCTTCCAATGAATGGTTACCGAAGTAACTATCTTGATCTCAAGTCTAACTTACACACGTTTTGATTATGATCTTAGGTCGACAAGATCAATCAGGCACCAGGGCCGTAGTGCAAAGTGAGTCTAAACTAGCGGTGATGTCGCACAAGCAAAAAAAATAAATGAAAACCAATGTTTAAAGAAAGCAAATCATCTTTTATCAGTCTGTTCTATACAGGAGTGTGTGTTCTTCCCAACCTGTTTCTTCTGAGAGTGACACTTTTATACTTCTAGGCAAGTTCTGGTCTTCTAAGTCAACTGGTTTAGTTTTTAAGTGCTGGCTTAGCTTCATTCGTCAGTATGACTTGCTGTTTGTAGGAAGGCAAAGTCGGAGGCAGGAATTGTGGAATCCCTCTGTCAGCTCCGTGTGGCAAATCTCTCTGGCTCCTGCTCACGCACTGGAATTCCGACTCGAACTGGCGAACTGCTCAAGGGCGCTCACTTATATGGACTCCAACCAAAAGCCGGTGCAGGGTTAGATGCAGCCTGGGGTTTTCGGCAAATCTCCTATTTTCATCAAGAGTCTCTTTGTTGTCTGTCTAGGAAAATTAATAACTTCCTATTCCTGGGGGGGGGGTCCCTTTGTCTGTGAGGAGAGGTTGCAGGATAGCTATCCTCCTAAACTCCTTCCTCCTCATATTGGTACCTCACACCAATTCCTTTCAGTGGGCGTTAGTAATTTCTCCGTCTTACTATTTTACCTCCGCCTATCACCACTGCTACCACCCGACCAATGGTGTCTCGGTTGTGTTGGTGTGGCTAAGCTTGCTTCATTAATTAACTCTTTGACACCATTACTTATTCAGGATTTCTTATCCACGCAGTTTTAGAATTATCAACTGGAACTTTGTTTACACAATTCCTTTCTCCTTGCCAAAATTCTTACAATTAACACATGGCCCTATATCTATGCATTCTCGAACGATATCTTCATTGCTTCTGGTTACTTTGTGTTTTCTTAACTAGCACTGTTAACGGACATCATTAATCAATTGTCAGAGACCGCCACATTGCCTTTTTGTGAAATTATCGTTGACGCAATTCTTCGGTTTCTTAAGAAAAATATTTTTTTTTAGAAAAGAAATAAAATCTTTTTATGTCGAACAATATATCCTCTAGGATAATTTTTTAGCCTTTCTTTTCTGTTTTCAGCATTTTGCCATTCAATTTTTATGGCTAATTAGTTAATTACCATAGCTAAATAGTCACAAAATGACAAATTTAAAATTAATACAAAATTTATTTACATCACATATAAAAGTATGTGTTTGGATTAAAGGAACATGAACAATGAATCAAGTAATGGAGGCAGAATTAAAGAGCGAGAATGCCGGAAGTAAGATTGGCTAGGAAAGCCCAACTAGTATCCAGTTGGCAGAACAAAAATAAATAAACTCAATACATAACCCGTCCAGGACCCCTAGTCACAAAGACCAGGGTGCCTGCATTTCGCCGCCTCCACGTACTCCCATCATTCGGCGAGAAGTTGCCGGGTCATATGATAAGAGGTGGAGGGGGGTAATAACATTAACAGAGCCTGCCATTGCATTCAAAATCAAAAGGAAATAAATCCAAAGTTTCTACGAAGTACAGAAAGTATCAAAATGTTCCCGAAAAGTATTCAGACGAAGTTCGTAATACTGAAACAACTAAAATTTTATTATGAATCTAAATGAATTTGCTATATTAAATTGAAGGGAGTGGGGCAATGCAATGAATAAAAGATCAAGGTCATGAAGGTATATAACATCTGCCCTTGATCACGTGAACGGAGTAGCGAAGGGGCTACGATAATAACAATATCGGATTTATTCTTAGTCGACACCGGCGCACAAATCGGCGTTATTCCGCCCATTCCTAAACAGCCCATCAACTCCAGGCAGCAAATGGATTAAAAATACAAATATATGGAGAAAAATCTCTAACAATAAATTTGGATTCGCGTCGTTCTTTTTCCTGAATGTTTACACAAGCCCAGGTAAAAACAAATTTATTCTTGGTGCAGATTTTTATCCCATTTCCATCTTTCAGTGGACAAAGTTACACACCTCATTGATAACAATACTAAGTTGACAAAAAAAATCATTTATCTGTACACCTCAGCAGGAAGTAGTTTTGCTACACCAGCAGGTACTGCCTTAAAGGTGTTTACAAAGAAATTCTCTATTATCACTCCTTTCATACACACGAATGACATTCATGACTCCACAAAACATTATATAAAAACAATTGGAACTCCGACTCATGTAACCCCGCGTAGAGTGTGCCAGGACAAATACATAAAATAACAAAGGATGAGTTTTATCATTTGCTACAACTAAGCATCATACGCCCTTCATGAAGTCCATACGCTTCTCCATTACATATGGTTCCGAAACCAGATACTGGAGCTTGGCGACCTTGTGGATATTTCCAGAGTCTTAACGCAAAGTCGGTTCTGGATAATTACCCAATCCCTCACATACAGGACTTAGAAGGTACCAAAGTAGTCACAAAACTGAATGAATTTGGTTAAATCATACTATCAAATTCCAGTAGCAGAAGAAGACAGAAAAACAGCGATTACTATCCGTTCAGGCTTTATGAATTCCTGAGAATGCCTTTCGGGTTACATAACGCCACACAAACTTTTCAGAGACTGATAGACGAAATACTAAGAGTATTACTCTTTGACTTCACCTACATAGACGACATTTTCATTGCTAGCCATGATCTCAAAGAATATTATGAACATTTAAAACAAGTGTTCAAAAAACTGGCACATTTTGTCCTGAAAATTAGTATAAACAAATCCGACTTTTCAGTTTCAAAACTAACTTTCTTGGGTCACGTTATTGAAGAACATGGCAGTACACACGTTCTATAAAAAGTCGCAGTAATGCAACAATTCTCACAACCAACATTGTTGCGGCAACTCCGAAGATTCATCAGTTTAATTAACTACCACCGAAAATTTATTCCATGTTGCGTCCAAGTTTTGACACCACTAACACATCTGCCTCTAAAACAGAAAAACAAAATGTAAATATAACCCTTGAAAGCGGCGCCTAAACTGCTTTTCATAACACAAAAATGTGTTAACGGATTTCGTATATTAGTAACTTTTATATCTATTGTCTATTAACGATGACCTGAAGAACATATCAGGTCTGACACTGAAGCAATGAAGTGGTTAAATGTTAATTATGATTAGGAAAAGGTTAAGCTAAAAATGGAATATAATCTGGAAGATAGAGAGAGAGAGAGAGGGTAGAGACATTTTCTTTGGTGGAGATGGGGCCGTCTGGATTTCTTCTCTCTTAAAGTTTTTTTTTATCTATCGAGAGTCTGGCATGCAGACGAAAATAGATTTGGAAATAATTTTATCTCTCGCTCAGAAATTTAAATGAGAACGAACTGAGGGTCAAATGTACGATAGGGCGGAAGTTATGAAAACAAGTCCTGTCAGCTGTGATCTGGTTTATAATTTCGCTGGAATTGAGAAATAATTTTATCTCTTCCTTGAGGAATTAAGAAAACACATATTAACGAGGAAAGAGACAGACGGGGCTTATATTTTCGCCTATGAAAACGAATTGTGAGGTTTGGAAAATTTAAACAAAGAACGAACCCTTTTTGAAAGTCGAAGTTATGAAAACAAGTCCTGTCAACAGTGATCTGGTTTATATTTTCGCTGGACAGTGATAAGTCAAGTAATTGAGAAATAATAATTTTTGAGCAATTTAAATAAAGAACGAACCCTTTTTGAGGGTCGAAGTTATGAAAACATATCCTGTCATTGACGAACAGGGGATCTGGTTTATATTTTCGCTAGATAGAGGTAAGTCCAGGAATAGAGAAATAATTTTATCTCTTCCTAGAGGAATCAAGAAAATTCAAATTATTGACTAGAACAAAACTACGCTCTTTTGCCCACACATTTTAAAAATTAAATTTGTCATAAAGACATTTACGCCTAGCCTTAGAAGTAGACTGAGAAGGAGGGCGGAAGAAGGAGAATTTAGCACCACCTGTATGGAGTGATGGTATGAGATATAAAGTGGAGCAGGTTGGGGTTGGAGGCATGAGCAATCCCTGTAACTACTCCCAAGAAGGCGGACAATTCTCCAAATTTGGAAAGTTAAGAAAGCAGAAATAGGGAACAAAGAACCCTTATTGGGATTAATGCGAAAATTGAGGAATCCCCAGAACCCTTTGTGTCCACGTCAGTTTTGGGCCAAAAGGCATATAAACAGATAGCTTTGAGAGCTCGAAGACTTGCGCTGCGAATTCCGTATCGAGTGCATCTGGAATCCACGTCAGCTGCCACCAGATCTCTCAAGAACTTTGAACCTAAAACTTTAAACGAGGTCTAGTGTCACTATAGAGATTGATGCGGGAAGGGTTAATTTTTGCTGTACCAAGAAGTATATAAACCAATTGAAGATTGACTCAACAAATCTTTCATTTTTATTTTTTGTCGTGAAGATATTTCTTTTCATGATATATTGTCCATCACGGCTTATACCGGCGCTTCGATTTCTACGATATTCTATCTTCCACTGCTGTGAGATCAAAAACACAACGTGGGCAGAGCTGATATGGATCGAAGCGGCTATTGACCAGCGCAGAGTTAGTTCTGTGGTTAATAAGTTGTCCTAACGCCCTGGGGTCCGGACCACTAAACGTGGTTACACCACCCGGTGTAGGCGGCGGTAAAAGGGTTATACAGGAATGGATAACTGTTTTAGTTGTCTCTCAGTAATCACAACGGACTGTGGAGCGCAATTCCAATCAACACACGAAATTACTGGGATTCAAACATATAAGAACCACAGTATATTATCCTTGTGCCGATAACTTGGTTGAGAGATTTCATAGACAGCTTAAAACAGTCCTTACAGCAAACACTCCTTCTGGTGCCTGCTTAGAAAACTTGCCTTTACTTTTTTTCTATACGAAATGGGATTTAAGATTTCGCACCATCCGAAATGGTTTTCGATATATAAATAATACTATACGGATTGTGATTGGCTTGGTTTTGGTTTACGGCATATCAACACCTCAATGGGTTATTTAATGCCGACAAGATTTTTATTGCTGGTAATATTTTTATCTATCTATTTATCTATCTATCTATCTCAGTATATATTGGTTCGTTTTTTTTTTGTTTCACGGCATATCAACCTCAATGGGTTATTTAATGCCGACAAGATTTTTATTGCTGGTAATATTTTTTTCAAAAAATGTATAGTAGGTAATTTTCTTTTCAAAAATGTAAAGCCGGTAATAATGTATTGCTGGTAATAATTTTTTTACAAAGCATTTCTGATATTAAAACTTATTTTTACATTTTCATAGTGTTTTAACCCCAGTTTGGGAGTTACCTATTTGCCCATAGCTGGGACCCTAACAGGTGCTACCACCCCGGGTCAGTGTGGCCCTGGGAACACAAGCAATTGAAAGGTGATTCCACGCTCCTCAAAAACTCCTGATCAGAAGGCTTGCTGTTGGGCGTAGTTTATCGTCTTACCCAGGACCCGGATGTAGTTTATCGTCATACCCAGGACGGGACAATTCTGTGAGAAAACCAACCACTTGAAAACCAACGAAGTTCTTTGTAGAATAATTAAAACAGAGAATGATTGATCTAGTTTTTACACCAACAAGATCACAATAAGAAACCACTCCACCCTTAAAGACCTTCATAAGTGTAAATATATATTCTTACGCAATGATGAGGTGAAAAGATTTCTCTGATGTACATACATATGAGCTTTTCAAGTAGTAGACAGATAACAAAAATATTTTACCATAATTAGAAATAGTAAATAAGACAAAAAAGGAGGCACGGTGGAGGAATTGGAGAGCCGAGTTCGAATTTCCAGTCGTGCTAATACCCTTGGGAAAGATATGAATCCTCTTCTTCTCTATGGGTAAATAGCAGACCGGGTGGCAACTGGTCTACCGCAGAAAGAAATGACAACCTACTGCGCGAAAAATAAGTGTCAGTCATGTATCGAAAGATGCATTATCACCTAAGCATGTATCATGCATGACACATAACTGACTGAAATAAGACACTTTCTCCATAGATAAAATGAAACAAGCGTACTTTGATTTACCTACAAAAACAGTACGACAGAATATATATCTTCAATTGGTACAGGAGTGCAACAATCAATATACACAAAAATGTGGCAGTTAAATCCGGCAGAAAGGTGACTATCAAATTTAAAACATATTACACATTTTGACAAAATATGAGGGAAGTATTATAGGAAATAAACCCTATTTTATAACACAATTACATACCATATTAAAATATACCCAAACTTTATTTTCAACCCAATAAGAGACAATATTCGAAACATGCCAAAAAGAATTCATAATACAGCGCACACCATTTAAATCAAAGTGTCTATTGGTTAGAAATTAACAACACCATGTGAAATATTTGACCAATCAAAGAAAACTAAAATCCTATTTTTCTCAAGCCTAATTTCGGGAAAACTACGATTTCGACTTGCATATGAAGAGATGTGACTGTTTCCAAGCCGTTCCGACACTAGAAATTCGCACTAAATAGCTTTTACATTCTCCTCAGCGCGTGCTGAAAGAAACATGTATTGGCAACTTCAAACGAATCATCTCCAACAACAATTGCAGGGGCGGTCAGTGAATCTTCGCTGACGATCGAAGTCTTTTCTCAGCCACAACTTTTTACAGTGGAGTAAGTCTTTTCTAAACAGTAGCTTTTTCTATGAACAAACTACGCAAAAACTCAACTAAAGACTATTTTTATCCCCATTTTCACTATTTTGAATTCATAAACATATGTTTAATGATTTATTTAACAGGTATACATGTTTTCTTTATTTTTATTTTATTATTATTTGTAATTCGGGCGTTCGGATTTTTAATATAAAATTTCCTACACATAAAGATTGTAGGCCAAATGCCGTGTGTGTGTGTGTGTGTGTGTGTGTGTGTGTGTGTGTGTGTGTGTGTGTGTGAGTGTGAGTAAAAATTTTTTAAACTTAAAAAAATTTTTTTAAACCACTGGTGCAAATCTGAATGGATACTACTTTTGGTAATAAGGCATATTATGGTATATCAAATTAATTAATTTAAAAAATATATTGAATGTTAAATTTTTTTACTCATATGTAAACGCCACTTAACAAAACTTAGAAATGTATCATTTTAATCCTGGTTGATATTTGTTTTATAAATAAAATACATGACAAAACACACAAAAATAAGCAACAACAACAATCATTTTACTATCAGCACTGACATGACGGGCGCCATATTAGAAAATAGTCCGGTAGCTTCATGGTTAGCGCGTGGGGTTTAAGATCGTTCTCTGATTACCGTTTGGCTTAGAAGATGCTAAAATTTTCAAAGAGAATAAGTTCTTAATATAAAAAGGTGAAGGTAATTTGTATATTTGTGATTTAGATGAATCTGGAAGTTCCTCTTTTTTTTTTTCATAAAATGAAATTAAGTAAAAAAAGAAAGAAATGTATCGCAAGTTCTACTGCACAAATACTGTCCCCGCACTTTTTTAATTTTTTTTTTATTTTTATTTTTTAAATAAAGTAACGTTTCTATAATGCATTTACTTTAGTTTGAGCTTTTTAAATACAGAAGTAAGTATAATATCGATTACTTCGGGTAGTTTCTCATAAAACTACCCTGAAATATGCCCGAAGAAATACTACCACCTTCTTCATCACTGTGTCTGTGTGTTTGTTTCTTGCAAATGAAATGCTTGTCCACACCATGTATACATAAGAAAACTAAGAGGAGTGTTGAAAAGTTCATGGCCTGTCCCACCTCCCAAAATCAGTATTGACCAAACATCAGAATTTTTCTCGGGTAAGAAGGGTTAAAGAAACTAGAAAAAGGATTTAAGTAAGTCAGTTGAACTGCACAGTGAATATGTGGAGTAGTGTAAACTTGGCCCTAAAAAGTCATTCTTGGTCGGACTAAGAACTTTTCCTCATCCGATTCGTTTCTGTGTAAAGAATTAATACTTAGTAGATTTTATTTTTTTAATTCGACATTTTTACTTCAAATCAAAAAAAAAGAAGCTATTTTTAGAGTGGATATTCGTATTTGAGTAGACGCCCCGTTTACTTTTTAAAGTTTTAAGCAGTTTATTTCGTGTATTGAAACCTACACTATTTTAAACCAAACGGATCGTCTCTACTCAAATACAGGTATCCACTAAAAAAATAACATTTGAAATAAGAAAATAAAAATGTGTGTGTGTGTGTGTGCCGACATGTTTCTTTAATTTTTTTTTTTTTTTCAATTCAGCAAGTCGAGAGAATAAGATGATGGCAAAACGCAAGAAGAAGCACCATAGAGAATAGGACTTTTATTACATTCCCACTTCAAACCTAAAAATGACGAGTCGGATAATTTTGATTTCAAACGCGGGCACTTGTAGCCCCCCCCCCCATTTCAGCGATCAGTCTAGTATTGCAGAATTAGTACACACACGCAAACATTACTTCGTTTTTACGCGATCGAAGTAAGAGTTAGAGATATTTCAAGGGTGTTTCAGTATACCAATTAATTCAAATTAATTGACTTTGTAAAAAATTAAATTAGATAAGTGAGTTACGACTATGAGACATTTACTTTCTTTACTGGTAAAAATCCAACAAATAAAGTGTTTTTTTCTACAGTCTACAAAACATCCACGCACACAATGTATGCGTTTTAAATACTTAATTGAAATTTGTAAATTTGATTTATTAACATTTAACAACCAACTGATGCTTACACGTGTATTTTTTTTATGAATGTGAATGATGAATATCGGTAAATATCTGGAGGACTGTCGACTTCCTTCTGCCGGTCTGACCCCCAAACAGGTGATTAATAAAACGTGAGATGAATTGGAAAAAATGTCTTCACCCCAGGAAGCAAAAACTGAATAACAGAAATAAACTTTTAAAAAATCGACACTGTAAAATTATAAAATAATCAAGAATTATTTCGAATGAAACTAGAAATAAGAAAATTCATCGATGTAAAAAAAATGCTAGATGAAGACTGAAGTGAAGAGTGCTCGATATCGAAGATAGAGCGTTAGTGTGGTTTGAAGATTGTGTCGCGGCGTGAAACTGACAGTCACCATGAAGTGTTGATAATTCCATGTTCAATATCTCACGATTTTAGAGAGAGATAATATGGGGGTGGATCAATAAGTCTGTAGCTTGACATGTAGTCTAAGTAAATGAATTTTACTGCAATGATCACTTCGCTCATCACTCGATTGATGTGATTAATTAATATTATTATTAATTCACCATTGAATTAAGTGCATTAACAAGGAAGGAGGTTATGTTTGAAAAAATTTTAAAAAATATGTAAAAAATTCAATTATTGGGTTACATGTATACGTGTGTGTGTGTGTGTAAGCATTTGATGATGACAAGAAGCAAGCACACGGTGGGAATGAGAGAAATTGCAAACGCGGACATTAGAAACCAGCTTTTTGGGCTTCCATAAGTGTTCGCTAACAAAGCTCCGAGATGGCGGCATGGCCTTGTCTCTTGTTGGATCCAGCATGGGCAACGAAACAAACAAAAAAAAAAAAAAAAAAAAAAAAAGGAAAAGAAAAAAACAAAAAAAAAGAAAGCTGATGAGGTTGATTTCGGTACTACTTGGGGAAGAAGAGGATAGCATTATTTCAGTAAATTTGAGTTATCACTGTCTTCTTAAACGAGCGGAAAGTTGTTTAGCTTTCTTGTAAAAGAAAACTCCGATAAGCAAATGAAAGCGAAAATAAAATAAAATTAGGCTACTACTTTATTTCACATTTCAGCCATTTAGATTTTGTCGACAGTGGTTGATTAAAACTTTTTCCTTAATACTTTTTAGCTTTTAATTTTAATTACAATCATCTTTCGCTCTAATTCTTGTATGTATTATTTTTAAAAACATGTATTGTATTATGAGTACTAGTAATAAATAAATAAATAGTGGTACTACTACTGCTACTACAATTGGTAGCATGGCTCATTGGTATGGATGGAGGTTGACTAAAATAACAAAGGAGAAAAATCACCAAATATCGAATCAGTTCTGCACTTTTTACTCATGTACAGGTAAAAAGAAAAAAAAATGAGTTATAAAAAAAATGTAAAAAAACCACCGATTCTCAAGGCAGGCAGGTTTGCTTCCCTATTTGGCGGAATACAGTCTTCCTAACTCACATGTTGCCCTGTACTCGCGGCGACTTTTAAATAATTTTATAATTTTTTTATTTTAAGGAAGTGATAATTAAAAAAAAATCTCTTTTTAGTTATGGTCTGGAAGATGGGTCACCAGACCTCCAATTTCAAAGAAGCTACCACATTATTTAACAATGACTTGTCACTTATGTGATAAGAAAAAAGTTGGTAAAGATGTCGGTTATTTGTTGTTAAAAAGTAAAAAAAAAAACACTTCATAAGAAAGTGATTAAATATTGATTGTGTACTAATTTTATTTTTCATATTTTAAGCACTCCAGACCATTATTAAAGAAAAAAAATTAAATTTTTAAAAAAATTAATAAGGGGTCCAGTTTGTTAGGTAAATGCTATTGATTGTAAAAAAAAATTGATCCACCTACGGAAGCCCCCACCCCCCACCAAATATGCTCATCTTATACGATGTGATTTCTTAGAATGTCAAAAAAGAAAAATTCGTAATCTGGACTTCTTTTTCATAATATATCGCCGCGGTTATGAAGAAGAAGTTCTCCAGATTACGAATTAAAAAAGTTACTTTAAGAAATCACGCTGTATGACTATGAGCATATATTTGTTTTTTGGCTTCCGTAGTGGTGATCATTTTTTTAATTTTCAGCGAACTGGATCCCCTAATTAACGTTTATAATTTTTTTATTTTTAAGATATTGTATTATTTGGAGTAATTACAGTTATATGAAAAAACATTTTGAAAGAAAGGATTATTTCTGGTCGTAGTGCATCGTACAACTCCACCATATACACATTGCTATTTCCAGGAACGAAAATGGACGAGGAAGCAGGGATTTGTTTGGTAACAGGGTGGTGATCGACAGCTAAAGCCTTTCTTACCTGTGTTCATTTCATTACGAATCAAAATAAAATCCAATATTTAAAAAAATATTATATGATCACATTTTAGTATCAGGAAAGGAAATTGGAATAAACGTGTGTGCATATGCAATTTATCTCTCATAACATGTTTCTCTTTTGTTGATTAGGGTAGTACCATAATAATTTACAAAGGAAAAAAAACAGATACTTCGTTTTTTTTAAGCCTCAACACTTGACTCAACAGATATTTACAAAGTTAATTGATAATTTGTTCATAAAACCACACTTTATGAAAAGAAAAGAAATAATAAAAGCATTTTTTTTACATTTTTTAATCCATAAAATTAAAAAACAAATTTTATAAAAGAGAAGGAGTTAAGAAAATGTTTGTTATTAAGTTAGTTAAGTGAAGTCAAAGTGTTAGTTCACCCTCTACCATAAATCGCCTGGAAGCTCTATAGTAAAGAAAGACTAAAGATGCAAATCAAAAACCAAAGCAATGCATAGAGCAACAAATTGTGATAATGATGAATGATTGACATTGCAAAGATTATGTGGAATGAAATATTCAAAGACTCAAAATTTTATTTTATTTTTTTTTTTTTTGGCATCAAATCATAATGGATTTATTTCCTGTAAACTTTATTATTTGTTCTTGAATGTGTATTGAAAATATCTTTTGAAAACAATAATTTCCAGACGATCAATTTAAATTTCATAATGCAAATTTTAAATTCGCGGGAAGTAAAAACGGTGTGAGGTTGGATGGCGTACAAAAGTCAAAACTATAATAGCGCCGCTTTTAAAGTTTTCATTTTTTTTTTCTATGAATGAACGATTATTTTACCTGTCTCTTTGACTAGGCATTTTTATGTATATTTTTCACTTTTGTTTGACGTTCCTTTAAATGACAAAATAAGTTAACGAGAAATATGTAAATTTAATTAATACTAATAATACACATAAGAAAATGATTTTTTTTACAAAGGTGGGTTGCTCTAAAACTCTGATCAAAATGGTGAATAATACAAACTACAAAGTGATAAAAAGGAAGTTGAGTTAATCTTGGGGTGAGAGGTGGAGCAACCAACCTTTTTTTTTATCATCATTCAAAAATCTGGCTTTTACTTTTTGTGTTTGATCTTCCTCCTCACCCATAATGGAGATGCCACTCACTACTTTTCTTTCTTAACCACCAAGTAGGCCCAAAATAGAGATTTTATTACTTTTATTTTATTTTTGTATTTTGATAATTTTAAAAATAATGCAACACTCAAGTTGTGTCATCACGGTGGGTGTGTGTGATCATAATCACACACACAAACAAATCTTTTTAAAAAAGTACTCACTGATTTTTTTTCCAGTTTCCTACAAACTCTGAATAAATTTTTCGGCCACAAATAATCGCCGAATGATTGTTTTAATTAGTCAATCTCACTTCTTAATTAAAACTTTATCCTTGTAAAAATGGCACTATATCTTTTTTAAGAAAAAAAAGTTTAATAAAACCAGATAAAAAAAAATCGTACACCCCACTGGAGACTCTCCTCTCAAATTATTAATTTAAAATTTTACATTTTTTTAAATCGTTTAACTTCGTGTGGTTCAATAGTTACAAAATCTAACCTGTAGTGCTGTAGTGTAGTTGCATGTTTTAAAAATAACAAAATTTGTGGCGGACAAGAGAAAGAATGTTTTTTTGTCTCTCCAAGTCATACGCACAGGCCAATAAAAATGCTTCTCTTATTTTTCACCTTTCCGTTCTTGTACAATCGACGATTGCTAATGATGATATAATGAAAAAAAATCATTGCCTTCATTCTTCCTCGTTTCTTGAAAGAGACGAAGACAATCTCCAACATATACGCTAACGTACAATCATGCAACCCCCTCTTGACAAATACCTCGCTGTGTGCGCACACACAAACACAGTTTCAAACACACAAGAATTCTTTGAGGAAAGCCATGACCTCGTCTCCTCATAGTTTCATCATTTTGTTGTCTTGTTTAAGGTACTGAATTTTATCACTTCCTATATAGCTGATATTGTTTGAATTTCACTTAAATGAACATTTATTTTATTTCACCAATAAAATTATCAAATCATTAATCTTGTTCTTTTTTTTATTTAATGTAATTTAGATTTTTTAAATCTAAAAAATAATTTTTGATTAATTTTTTTGCCAACAATTTTTACATAAATTAAAACCCCATCCTATTTACCCCCTTCCCAGCCCCATGGTGCTAAGATGTGACCCATGGTTGGTTTCATATGGTGTGTTCATACATGTACTGGGCTGAAACAAGTTTGTAGCATTTTTTAACAAGTGACATTTCAATTTTCTTGATACTATTTTCTAAGTTTGCATTTTTTTTTAGTGTTTTTTTTTTTGTTTTTTTATATAGAAGGAGGAAAGTTCTGCTTCCAAAAAGGTCCAGCATGTTGTCTGTTCATGTCCAGGAGCCCCCCCCCCAAGAGCTTCATATCTTCTGCTGAGAGAGCAGATAGCAGGTAGATGGACTGTGATTGGGAAGTTTTGTAACCAATCTGGAACTCCCATACATGTAGGGTTCAGCAGAGCCTTAAACCATACTGCTGCTGGGTGTGTGTTTGTATGTGTGTTAACTTACGACACATTTATTTACATAGTTTTGTCAGGCACAAGGTTATGTTGGAGTTAACTCCTCCTTAAGTGTCCAAATTGTTCACTAGGGGACGCTCTCCCTACACTATAAATACTGGGCGATTTCTTGCCTCGTTCTCTTTTTCATTTCTTCATTTTCAGCGAACACATCTATGTAAGCTCACAGAAGATTGCATCTTCCCATTTGTGGAAGACACCATGAACATTATACACGCACGTACGAACATTCACCAAAATACAAACTCTTTATGTTCACACACAAACACAAATGTTAATGTCTATGTCCGGTGTAAATTTTGTTGTTTAATACATATATTTGTTGAGATATATATATTAGTCTTGTTGGTTTTCTTTACACTTCTTTATGGTGGATTCAATCTCTGAGTTCACCATGTTCTAGTAGTGAACCTTCTTCTAGCAAGAATAAACACACATGTTCCTAATTTAACAACACGTAAATCCACAGTCTGCACGGTTATAAATATGAGGGACTCAGAGAGGGACAAAATGTTTACAATGATCTAACGATCACTCTACTTTAGATATTTATTGAACTTTGCATAGTTTAACACAGGCCTACAATAATGGATCGCCTATTGGAGATCAAAATGATTATTACATCTGTGAGACACACTTGCACTATGGTGCTTCCAAAATAATTAACTATATAAATTGTCCTCTCTTATATAGTTATTTACTTTGGAAGCACCTTATGCAGGACTGTCATATAGGAATAAAGTGTCGCCGAGAACACTTAGGTTTTAGCACAGATTGCCAGAGAGCAAGCACAGTCAACCTCATCTTGAAATAATTAGATCACGTGACGAATAAAGGAAAACTATATATATGGGAATTAGTACCATCTGACCTAGTATTGTTCAAAGGCGTTACTATTATGGTATCTGTGATTTACAAAGTCTGTCCTACAATGAGCTTTACAAAAGTGGCAATGAGTATTCGTTGACCTTACGTAAAGAAAAAATAAAGTATACATATCCTATGCATTGTAATAGGATATTCTGTAATATTTACCACTTTACCAAACAAACATCATATTTACAGGACTACAGAGAAATAACCAGGCAAAGTTATTCAAAAATTAATCTACAAAATATTCAGCAGAGTACAGTAAAAATGGAAGCACTAAAAGCTATCATGATTTAAGTGTTGATGCTACAAAAGCTACAATAAGAACAACAGTTGCAGCAACAAAAAAATACAACAAGAACAACAACTGCAGCAACAAAGACAGCAATAACAGAAGTTTTTTTAATTTTTTACTAAAACTACAGAAGAAAAGACTTCAGATTCATTCACTCCAGATGCTGTTGCTAATTCAATCAACAAATTTGTATACAATCCAGACGTAGGGATAACTTCTCCAGCTTATTATAGAAGATATGAAGGGATCTTCAAAAGAGATTGTTTGCAGTGAAAAGAAAGTTTGTTCATTATTAAGAAAATTGTCCCCTGCTGAACAGGATAATATGTAAATTATATTTCGCCCAAAAAAACCAGGTGAGATAAATTTTGTTGAAACTGTTGTAATATTACCAAAAATCTTTGGTGATAGGAGCTCATTATTTAATACATAATGGCAATGACTTATGCAGAAGTCATGAATTGAGAATGTGAGAAGTTCAAGCCTAATATTCGTACAGGGTTTAACTTCTAACAAGGACGCGGACATAAGGTCCAGGATACTTGCAAAATTAGAAATGGGTCCCAAATTAACTTTCCAGATATTAGTGGAAGAGTATGAATGTATTGTATATCTAAAACTTGATACCACAAGAATTGAGGAAAGAGACATTTCGCAAGTACATAGCATCTGACCATCTAAGAGAAAAGATTAGATGTTTTTCAACTCCTAACAGAACTAAAAAAAGACTATAAATCCCCCTCAATATCTAATACTTGCTATGGTTGTGAAAATAAGCATTTCAAAAGTAATTGTTTTTTCAAGAACAAAAAATGCTATGAATGTGGGAGATTAGGACACAAAAGTACTTGTTGCAGATACAAAAAATGGAGGAAAAATAAAACGTGTGAACATGATAAATACATGAAAGAAACATTAACATGACTTCAAATATGTTTTTAATTGAGTTAGAAACATCTCAAAAGAGGAAACAATAAAAGATATGCCCGCTCCAACAAGTGTAACAAAGTTACATGCATTTTTGGGGTTTGCTAATTACTATCATATATATATATATATATATATATATATATATATATATACCAAACATGGACAAATTAAGAACACTCTTGAATAACCTGCTAAAGAAAGATTTGAAATGGAATTGGTCAGAAAAATGTCAAAGTGCTTTCGAAGAGATCAAGAAAATCTTAACATCAGATTTGTCACTAGCTCATTTTGACACTAAATTAAAGTTTATGGTTGCATCAGATGCAAGTGATTCAGGTACTGGAGCGGTGATACTAAACAAATATGAGGACGGAAAAACTAAACCAATAGCTCATGCTTCAAGATCATTAATTGTAACCGAAAAAAACTACAGCCAGATTGAAAAGGAAGCATTGGCCATCATATTTGCTATGAAAAGTTTCATAAATTCATATGAGAATTCATACTACAGACAGATCATCGTCCATTATTGTCCATATATGGATCAAAAAAGGGTGTTCGCACACATACAGCGAATAGACTGCAGTGCTGGGCAACTATCCTATTGAACTATAATTATAAAATGGATTTTCTACCATCCAAAAAATTAAGTCATGCAGACGGATTGTCTAGACTAATACCAAGATTCTGCGAACCACTTGAGGACACAGTAATTGTGGCGATAAGGGCCGAAAATGAAATTAATAATGTATTATACGATACTGTAAGAGAACTGCCTATAACATTAGAGGAAATAAGAATTAAGTCAGAAAAAGACGACTTTATAATGAAAATGAAGAAGCAATTAAGATTTAAAGGAAAAAATATTACTGGAAATAATGCATTTTCATTATGTAATGATGGACTTATGTACGCAGAAAGAATTGTGATGCCAGCATATTTAAACATATATTGTTAAATGTAACAGACAATGAATGTCTTCTGATTATTAACCATTCTAATGTTCATATGTTTGCTTTAATTTCGGGTGAAAATAAAGACAAAAATTGTCCAACATTTGGATATTTTTTTATTAAATTGGTCCTTGATCTAAGCTTTCAGCTCACATGAGCCATCTTCAGAATGGTTATACAGATATTTTAACAAAGATATTCACCATCAAAGATGATATTCTGTTGTGTTGACATAGAAGATTGCTATGCAATGATAACGGTCATGGAATAGCAGGCACAGTTCGTAAGTTCAAGATGCGGTTCTATGACATCATACCACATGAGAGGCAAAATATTAACAACAGAACCATATGTCTAGATGCAATGTAATGTGTTGTGACAAGTTTGAAATGCAATTTTGTTAAGTGTGGGTTGCTTTGTTTTAATGTAGATGGCCTCCAATATCTGAAGGTTCTTTTTACTGTGTGTATGTGTGAGTATTATTGTGTTATCAACTAATATCTGTCTAATATTACATACATGGCTATGTTTTTCTAAAAATAACAATATATGTTTAAATAATGATCTGCTGCCCCAATACACTATATATATATATATATATATATATATATATATATATATATTGTGTGTATTTAGGCAGCATTTTTTCATTGATGCATGTTTCACTAAATAATATAGACAAGTTTTGTTTATTTTATGTAAATTCTTTTCATATCTGATAAGCTTTATAACATTATCATTAAAAGAAGAAAGAAAATCACAATATTGATACATATTTTTTAATCCTATCCAAGCTTTCAACTTACATAAGCCATTATCAAAGATGACAATTACATTACAGTATATTAAACAATACACAGACAAAACAATAAAGATTTCCAAGCAACGACAAACTCGTGCATTTCAAATGATAAAACTGTTTACTAGGAAAACATCTACAAAAATCAACTTATACACATTTTTACATACAAAAACCTTTCTGGTAAAAAAAAAATAAAAAAATCCTATGACAATTATTGAAACGTTCATATACTACATTAATTGTGACTAGCACTACCATCCATTCACACACAGCCTTATTTATCTAGGTATTTATCTATCTATCTATCTATCTATATATATATATATATATATATATATATATATAGATAATATTAGTGGTTAATATATATATATATATATATATATATATATATATATATATATATATATAAATTCCCAAGAGGATAGAATTTTCCGATTTCTTTTTGAATTTGTACGTCTGATGAATTGGATTGTGATTAAGATTCCAATGTAATAAATTATAACCATGGAATATTAGTGTTTGAGCCTTTTATATATACGTGTTTGTGTGTGTGTGCATATGTGTGTAACATTTTTTACTGAATGCCACAGATACTATACTCTAATCCTAGGTAAAAGTATCATTTCTTTCATCATTGGGAAAGTATACATACTATACTCTGATCCCACTTTCCAGCTCCACGGTGCTAGGCCATCCTGGGTCAGACATTAAGAGGAGTGTGGAACCACCTCTTAATTGCAGGCGTTCCCAGGTCCACCCTGACCCAGGGTGGTAGCACCTGTTAGGGTCCCAGCTATAGGCAAATAGTTAATTATTGCCAGCAATACTTTATTGAAAAAAATTATTACCAGCAATTTTGAAGGAAAAATATTACCAGAAACAAATTTTTGACAAAACAAAATATTACCAGTAATAAAAAATTTTGTCTGCATTAAATATAACCCATTGATGTTGATATGCCATAAAACAAAATAAACCAAACAAATCTAAACCAAGAATACATATTCTATTCATACAAATCTATCCTAAAAATGTTGTCAGCATTAAATAACCCATTGAGGTTGATATGCTGTAAAGCAAAATAAACCAAAGCAAAATAAACCAAAGCAAACCAAACCAAATCATGGTGCTTGGATGTGGCACATGGTTGGTTTCATATGAGGTGTTCATACATTTACTGGGTTGGTTGAAACAAAAGTTTGTAGCATTTTCCAACAAGTGATTTTGTTTCATATGTGACTGAAATTTGTAACATATATATGCACACATTCTGAGACAAGCTTATTGATCTAGATGGCAAGGCAATGTGAAAATGATGGAATTGCTCAAGCATGCTTCCATAGAACCATATAGTGTCAATATATAATGAAGAAATTGGAGGTTCATCTGTCATGCTTTAAGGCAAGACCCAAACAACAACCCAACATGGCACTGACCTGCCCCCACTCCCACCCAGAAGAAAAAGAAGGACTATGGAGAAGGAGATGAAAGAAAAGGGCTGGAAATCCTGGATAAGAGTGAAGGTGTTCTGTGGAGGCACCAGGCAGATAAATAGGTAGATATTTTGAAAGGTGAAATTTTAATGTCTTTCTATACTATTCATATATGGATTATGAATTTTAAATGTTTTTACATAAAAAGTAAAAATGGTGGAAAATGCGATACATTTTTGTCATTTTATTTTCAGATAGTATCTGTGCAAACAGTAAAGAAAGATATGTGACATTTATGGAGATGGTGCCAGAGCTGAGAGTCTTGTTCAAAAGTGGTTTGCGTGCTTCAGAAGTGGTAATTCTAATCTGCAAGGCAAGAAAGTTCTGGCAGGCCTGCAGTTGTTGAGGATGGCCAAATCAAAATGCTGATTAAAAATTATTCAGGTTTCACAACATGTTACATATGAGTATTATGAATCATTATGTTGATTGGATGCCATTTCTATCTGCAATTCCCTGCTCAAAGCCTGTAAAGAAGATGAAACTGTATATCTTGTGGGATTGGAAGGACATTGTGTATTACAAGTTCCTTCTGCAAAATCAGATATAGAATTAAGAAAAGTACTGTTCTCAACAGGACCAATTAGAGACAGCAATGGATGAAAATCATAGAAAATTTGTCAATCAGAAGGATGCCATCTTCCATTAGGACAACGCTAGAATTCACCTCTCTTTGTGGACCTAGCAGAAATCAGTACAGCTTGGTTGGGATGTCCTATACTGGCCATACTTGCCTTATTGTTTATTATTATTATTGTTATATATATATATATATATATATATACACACAAGCCAAGAGCAAAAATTGTCCAGATGCTGCAAACATTGTCACTGATCCTCTTTCTCTAGTACAATAGAGGATATGGTGTAGCAGGGTTGAAATACCTGGGACTAGGCTTCCTTAATTGCTTTGCAATGAACTTGCCAAAGACAAAAATACAGGCAAGAAACAAATAGAGCATTTGGATCCCTGCTAAAAGGCTAAGTAATTACACTTTAATCTTAGTCAGTGGGTCACAATATACAAATACACTGATCCTGAGCAGATGTGGCAAAATATACATAGATAATCTCTTCATTTTTTATTGGTACTTATATATATTGCTTATATTTAAACATATCTATAAGGAAGGGGTGCTCAATATTGCAAATAAACCATTTATAGATATAGACAGTCCATATAAACAAATGCTCTTTTATACAAATTTCTAATCCGCCAATGGTGTCACAGCAATTTGATGGAACTAGCTATTTAAATATGATCATGGTAATTTGCTGAGTTTCATGTCATGCCTCAGTTTTGGGAAAGAAAGGTTATTTAAATAACTTTGAACATGGCATAGTCATTGGTGTCAGATGGCTATATCTGAGTATTTAAAAAAGCTGTCAATCTACTATGATTTTCACTCACAGCCATCTCTAGGGTTTACAGAGAATGGTTAGAAAAGTTCCAGTTAGCACTTATCCTGTGGGTGGAAAGAGGTTGAAGGGGAATGGCCAGACTGGTTCAAGCTAATGGAAATGCAACATTAGTGCAAATAACCACTCTTTGCAATGCAGATACACAGAAGTGCATCTCTGAACGCACAATATATCAAACCTTGAAGCAAATAGGTTACGGCAACAGAAGACCATATTGGCTTACAATTTACTAAGAATTTCAAAAATTGGACAATAGAAGATTGGAAATGTGTTCACTGGTTTAATGTGTTTTAATTTTTTGCTGGATAATTCAGATGGAGGGCTAGACTTTGGCATAAACAACATGAAAGTAGGGATCTATCCTGCCTTGAATCAATGGTTCAAGCTGGTGTTAGTGGTGTAATGGTATGGGTAACATGTTCTTGGCATACATTGGGACCCTTGGTATCAAAATGATTGTTTAAATGCTTCAACTTACTTGGGTATTGTGACTAATACATGTCCCAATTTCTCCAAATTTATGGAGAAACTGTCTTAAGTTTGTAATATTTTTAAGTAATTTTGATCATCTCTAGTCATTATTGGGAATTTTAATATCATCGAGTAAATTATTTATTATGTTTATCCTGTCATTTCGAAGAAAGCTACATTTCTAATTTAAATATACATATATGATATATAAGTAACATCATGTGTAGAATAGTTTTAAATAAAAGAAAATTAGTCTATTACAGAGTGATCATAGAGTTTGACAGTACCAGATGATATAATTAAATATTTTATATACATTTTAAAATCCTATTCACTCTGGTTAAAGTTACTGTATTTAATGTGGGATGTTTCTCTTGTATAATTATATCCTCAAGTATCTTGACTCTTTCTTTCCAGTGATAAGAATATTAGTATTATCTACTAATATTTGTCTTATGTTAATAATCATATTTTGGTTTCTGATGTGATGATTGATATTTGAATAAATTGCACTGTTTCAATAAATGGCAAGTTAACTTATGAGAGAGTGTAGTGTTTGTATGATCAATGAGAATTTAATGTTGTTTTTTGATTATTAGTTTTGGAGATGAGAATTCATAAACAACATATCCTTGAGTCATTAAGACAAGTTCAGTTTTAGAATGGAAAGTCATTTCAGCAAGTCAAAGATCTAAGATAAAGGGAAAACAACTGTATTCCCAAAGTAAGTGTTAAAACTAAGCTGAACTGATTTTTGAACACTTTCTGGAATTCACTAAGAACAGGAACTAGAGCTTAAATCAATGCAAATATTTATATGCTTAGTTAGCAAAGAATAATTCATGGTCATATCATATGGGAAGTTTTAATGTATGTGGTTGCTTAATCAAAGATGTTAAATATAAAAAAAAAGAATTTATGACATTTTTCAGAAATCTAATGTATATAAATCTGTATAAAAATATCCAATTTCTGTATTTTTCTGTAACTCAGCAAAAGGGAACATTGTAGCTCAATTTTTCTTAATGCAATCCTGTTAAAAATCTTCTAATATAAAACAATTTCCAGTTCAAATGCACTATTGGTTTTTGAATAATTTAAGTATAAATATGAAAAAAATGTCCAACTCCTGGTACATTAACTGCATTACAAAGTCATGTCTCTGAGTTTTCTTACTATGAAAATGAAAGTAATAAGCAGGGAAGAATTCTTGACCTGTTTGCATTTCTTCCCATCATTTGTATCAGTGATACTAAATCTTGAATTTTAGTATTCCATGTTGGGAGCAACTTTTAGAATAAACTGGGCGAAAGTTAATTCAAAATTTACTAGCATTGAGCTTTCAAATATAACCGGATTTGTTACTTGTAACCTAAATTTCTTTTAAATTCACTTTCTGCTCATTTCTTTCTATTTTTGTTTCCTTGATCTAAATGATCATGAATTCCTCTAAAATTGCAATGATTTGACTAATGCATGCTGTAATGGTTGTAGTAATTAAAGTGATGTTGGTGTACTAATAGGATTAGTAGCAACTCAGAGGAAACCAGCATTTTTGCCTATTCTTTACACCTGGGTATAAGTTGTTACTAAGAGATTAGGGCTGAGTTACATGCTGATATTTCTGTAGTGAGAAAGTTTTTATAGGGTGGGAGTTTTTATAGGGTGAGCGGTTTTATAGGATAGGAGTTTTTAACTTACAGCAAGAGTCTTTGTTGCCTGTTGGTATTATTTAAAACAAGCCAAACTTTTTGAATCACATTACCCTTTTTAATAAAGGAAGTTTATTGTAACCCTACATCCCATTTGCAAAAAGAAACTCAGTCTGTTCTCTGCCTGAGGCAACTCACAATAATCCTAAATAATTCTTTAAAAAATCCTCAGTTGAAGTTGTAACCCCACTGAATTTTTATGTGACCCCTTGGCAAGAGACAATCATATCTCCCATTCTCAGAAGACCTGATTTTCATTTTTGTGATTTTTTGGATCAATCACTGTGAAAATTGATATATTACAATGTTTATTATTATTATTACCATATATTACATGATTATTATTATTATTATTACCATAATTGTAGGTTGGTGAATTTTATGACATGTCAACTCTTCTTAATGTTGTATAATCATTTCTTTTCTTATACTTGAATCATAAGTAAATATTGGTTTTTATTTGAAAAATGTTGGTCAATCATAGCTAACTTCATATGAATCCACCTGCAGGGTGCCTCCACTTTATGTTGGTTTTACCTCTTTGTAAGGGATGCAGTCAGTATATTTCTAGGACCTGCTGACAGAGCAAGGATGTAATTGTCATATAATTTCTGTAAATTCATCTTATAAAATCTGATTTAGATGTAATTTATTTTATTGGCTGTTTGAATATTTTTGATTTGTACAGACACAAAACTCTTTTTTAAAGGAACTCTATTCTCTCTGATGTAATGGAATAACCTGCCACCCCCATGAGTGGCGGCACTACAGGGGATAACCACCTATAAGTATCCATTAGCACAGCGGACAGTAGAGCCAAGCTGGCATCTGCAAGAACTAGCGGCCTTCCAATAGCAGCCCGTACACAACTGTACTGACTTGTGACGACCATGCACATAATTATTACTTCCTTGCTTGTTGTACTGGTTTCTACAATAAACCTGTTTCTATTTATCCACCATGTTTGTCCATTCCATATTCCTATTAGCATGGAATATAACACTCTTATATTTGAATGTTTCTCAATGATTAAATTGCTGAAAAGATTTCACTTTGATTGGTGGTTACTGAAACCTTAAACATTATTCATCTTATTGTTGCTTTTTAACATAATGTCAACATGCTATTTGAATATAATCAGCATGACTTCAGACTAAAGAAGTAACATCTGATAAGACTTGAATTAACATCCATTAATTACTAGGAGCCTATCACCTGGCTAGGGATAATATCTTAATAAGATGTAAGTCACACCTCCCACTTTAGAAAAACTTTTTCATTACAGAAATAATAGCAGAACAACCCTGATCTATTAGCAAATAAATCTTACATTTTAATAAGTATTTATTTTATATATTAATAAAATATGAAGTCGCTAATAATATGAGATGCAGTGTATTGTTAACTATTAAAAAACTGTTCATAGAAAAGTAATACTACACATTAAACACTGTTTACATGATTAATCTTGGAAATAGACAATGCATATTTAGCAATAGGATACTGATGTTTCTGGTAATAATTCAGTAGGTGCAAGCATGTATTCGGAATGGTTTGTGAAGTTGGAAAAAGATTTGGAGTTTTAAGAAAAAGAATGTTCTGGAAAACCTCAAAATATGAAAACTGGTGAATTAGAAAAATTTCTGATGTAAATTAAAAAAAAATTACAAATCAAGTCATTAAAAATTAGGAATTAAATCATTTGAATAATGTATCAGGACATGATACAAAAGTTTATAAAATGGGTGCTACATGAATTTATGGAAGGAAATGTCAGTTAGAATTTAAAAACTTCTCGCTCAGTTTCAGAAAAAAGCAATCATTTTTGGTTTAGATTTTCACTATCAATCCAAAATGAAAATGATCATGACAAGATCCAAAATGAAATCTCATGGTGTTAAGAAAATTCTGTTGTGTGTTTGATGGGATTCAAAGGAAATGCTTGAATAATGCACAGCACAAGATAACTTCTTTTTTCAGTGAGCTTGATGCATGAAAACATATCCTCATGTTGAAAATGCATCATAGTAAACAATAATGGAGTCAGGATGGGAAGTTCTTCTGCATGTGGCATATTCTCAAGACCTTTCATCTTCTATCACTAAAATAAGTGCAACGAAACTTGTCTGATCCGTGTTCTAATAAGTTACTGAAATAGGTTAAGTTAGTATAAGTATCATTACAATTGTTGTGCTCAAGTCAGCCTTGCACTGAGTTGGAACAACCAAAGAGAAAGGTTGACTTACTTCATAGGTGGAGGTTTTGGAAGACGCATGCCAATGCCATGCATTGGAAAGTGAAAAGAGTGTTCAGTTGTCAGTGGACTGGGAGAACTAACATTCTCCAGTGAACGTAATTACCATGTGGTGCTATATCTTGACACAACATGAAGAAAAAGACTGAAGCAGGAAAATGTTTGTCTCTTTATAGACATCAACAGTGTCAGTTAATGGGTTTTATGAAACCAAGTGGGGTAATCATATTTCTGTTTTTTTACTCTTATTGTTATAGGAACTTACCCATAATATTAATAGACTATTCCGTACCTCATAAATACTGCTCCTCAAGAGGAAGCGGCAATGTGAGTCAGTGAGTGAGTCAGTCAGAGACAGAGTCACGTCAGACGATTACTGTAAGACATTGGAATAGTGATACTTTGAGACAACATAGTTCTCTCTAACCTAACCTGATTGTTATTACTAACACTTCTTCTTCTTTTGTACATATTCTGTTTGTAATATATCTGTGTTATTCCATACCTGTGTTCAAGTTATTCTTCATTGGTTCTACCTTGGACCATCACCGTGATACAGGGAACCTGGACCATAACAGTGGCGACGAGGAAACCCCCAAGGAAATACAAACTCTATATGCGGAGGACATACTTTTTTGCTATACGTCGCACATAACTAGTGGTGACCTGGAAAACCCCAAAATAAAAACAAATTCTCTATGCGGAGGACATACTTTTTTGCTATCTGTTGCACATAACAGTGGTCGACGAGTAGATTCTAAAAAAAAAAAAAAAACAAGTTGTATGCGAGATTCTAAAAAAAAAGAAAAAAAAAGAAAAGAATTTTCTTTTTGGATATCAAATTTCACTGGTAACAAAGGAAATATTTTTTGCGTACACAAGTCACAGAATATCAGGTTACACAAAATTACGTCAACATGGAAGATTTCAAGTCAACCATTGTGGAACTTATCAAAATCCAATTTCAACAGCAGCAAAAAAACGAACAGAAATATCTGGAATTGCAAGAATTATTGCTGCATCTAATGTCAAATAAGGAGCAAAATCTGAAAACAAAACAGTTCTCTCACAAGACACTATTTGGAGAACTATCAAAGATTTCAAGCGTGCACCCGACGAAGATAAAACTTTTGCAAACTACTTCTGAAGGTATGAAGATCTATATGAATTTGACTGCAAAGATTGGTCAGAAGCACGTAAAGTATGTCTATTACTAAGAAAATTAGGCACAAGTGAATTACCAAATTCGTAGATTATATCCTTCCAAGAAAAACAAGTCAGTTAACGTTCAAAGAAGCCATTAAACTGCTAACAGAACTTTTCAGCCATAATACTTCACTATTCCACAAAAGATGGAAATGCATGAACCTTACAAAAAAGGACAATGAAGATTACATAACTTTCGCGTCCATTGTCAACAAATATTGTGACGACTTCAAATTATCAGAACTTAGCACGGACAATTTCAAATGCGTAATTTACCTCCAAGGCCTGGTCTCAACCAAAGACGTGGAAATGAGACACAGAATCCTTACTAAATTGGAGAGTGAACAAAATTTGACACTTCAAAAACTAGCCGAAGACTGCCAGAGATGCATCAGTGTGAAGAAAGACTCAAAAGACATAGAAGAAGCTGGCATAGCACACATACATAAAGTACGAAGACAAACCAACTTACCCTCCTCACAAACAAACCAAACCGATTCCCCCCTCTCAAGAACAGGTAAAACAAAATTTTCTAACTCTAAAAATCAATATAAAAAAAAATTACCACCCAGTCCATGCTATCGGTGTGGTACTTGGCATTGGTTTAAAGACTGTACTTATCGTTTTAAAGCTTGTCCATCATGTAAAAAAATAGGCCACAAAAGTTCTCATTGTTGGTATAGAATAGAAAATAAAAGCAGAATAAGAATTACGAGGACTGACCAAGCAGATGAGACTAACATAAGAAAATACATACAAGTTGAAATGCAAAACAGAAAAGTTAGGCTACAGCTGGATTCTGGCTCAGACTTAACTATTATAAACCTACATAATACATGGAGAAAACTGAACAAGCCTGCCATGTTAAAAATGGATAAAATTACTAGATCAGTTATGGGGAGAAATATAAAATTTGAGGGTGAAGTAATTACAAACGTAACATTTAATGGAATGACAAAAAAACTAAAAATGTACGTCTTAAGAAATACCGAAAACCTATTCGGAACAGACTGGATGCAAAAACTTGAACTGTGGGATTTACATATAAGTATATACTGCCAAAATGTAAAAAGCTTACCAACCGAGGCAGACAAATTAAAAGAAAAACTAAAAACGAGTTTCCCCGAAGTATTTTCAGCAGGCCTAGGAAGATGTAAGAAAATGGCAGCAAATATCGAAGTAAAGGAAAACGTTCAGCCTATTTTCAAGAAAAAAAGGAGCGTACCGTTTGCATCAATTGAAAAAACTGATCAAGAATTAACCAGACTCGAAAACACTGGTATATTGACAAAAGTAGAATACAGTAAATGGGCCGCACCGACGGTCTACGTCAAAAAGAAATCAGGCGAAATTCGAGTTTGCGCTGATTTGAAAGCAGCAATAATGGACTACCACTATCCTCTACCCAGTCCAGAAGAAGTATTCACTAAATTAAATGGCAGAAAATTTTTTTCAAAAATTGATTTAAGTGAGGCGTACCTGCAAATTCCAGTTGATGAGGAAAGTTCAAAACTACTATGCATAAACAAACACACAAAGGACTGTACAGATACCAAAGATTACCTTTTGGAATTACGGTCGCGCCGGCTATATTCCAACAGACAATAGATACGATGCTTGCTGGACTAGAGTACACAATTGCATACCTGGATGACGTATTGATTAATAGTGAAAACATTGAACAACACAGAGAACATGTACAGGAAGTATTTAAAAGAATACAAAGCTATGGATTCAAAGTAAAAGAAAATAAGTGCAATTTTTTCATGAAGGAAATCAAATACCTTGGCCATATAATAGATCAAGAAGGTAGATGACCAGACCCTGAAAGGTCTACAGCAATAAAAAAAAAATGCCTGTTCCTAAAAACATAACAGAACTACAAAGTTTCCTAGGATTAGTAAGTTACTACCAGGAATTCATACCTCAAATGCATAAACTTCGCGCACCACTGAACGAGCTGCTAAAGAAAGAGAAAGTTTGGCAGTGGACAGATCAATGCCAAAAAGCATTTGACGAAATAATCAAAATGTTAACTTCAGATTTATTTTTGGTACACTATGATCCTAAACTAGAAATTATCGTAGCAAGTGACGCTAGTGCCTATGGAGTTGGAGCGTGTATATTACATAAAATGCCAGATGGGACAATAAAACCCATTGCACATGTTTCTCAAACCCTACTACCAGTGGAGAAAAAATTATTCACAAATAGAGAAAGAAGCTCTAGGAATTATCTTTGCAGTCACGAGATTTCATAGGTACATCTATGGTAGACATTTTACTCTTCAGACGGATCACAAACTGTTACTAACAATTTTTGGTTTGAAAAAAGGCCTACCGGTTTACACTGCAAATAGGTTACTTAGATGGGGAACGATTCTTCTGATTTCAGATTGGAATATTTACCAACGAAAAAGATCAGGTATGCAGATGGTCTGTCAAGACTTATACCAACAAAGACAGAGCCATTGGAAGATACGGTAATCGCAGCCTTAAGAAACGAAGAAGATATCAGGACAATACTATGTTGTACAGTTAGAAACCTCCCAGTCACACTGCAAGACATAAAAAATGAAGCCAAAAACGATGAATTTATTATTGAAACAAAAGAAAAAATAGCAGAAAAAGATAGGCAAATATCGGACAGCTTTTCTCTATGCGATAATGTGTTACTTTACAACAAAAGGGTTGTAATTCCCAAAACATTACAAAAGTGGATCTTAAAGGATTTCCATAGGGGCCATCCTGGTAAAAATAGAATGAAGTCGCTAATGCGAAACTATGTATATTGGAAGAATATGAACCAGGATATTACTCAGATGGTGGAAATGTGCAAGGGTTGTAATTTAGCAGCCAAAGTACCGCCAATCATACATAAGCCATGTATATGTATATATGTATGTATATCTTTGATTGTTTTTATATATATTTATGTATTGATTCTATTATGTTTATTATATTATGTTATATAGTTATTTAATTTATATTATTTTCTTCAATGTTCACTTTTATATTTATATATATACATACATACATATATATATATATTCAAACATGTTTGGTTAAATAATTTCGACCAGTTCTGTCTATGAATTTTACGATTAAAATTTTTGAATTTCTGAATTAGTTGTTTTATGTTATCAGTAAATTTGGTAAAGTACATCTTTATTTTTATTTTATATGAAGCCATGTAGACTATTCAATAGAATATTTGTGATAATTTTAGCAAAGAACATCACGTGGTGCATAGAGTGCCACTATTGTTATTCTTATGCTAACAACATGACAAAGGAGTTAGCGTTGACTTGAGACAGAGAATTATTAATTTCCACAAGTTGGGAAATAATTACAGCACTATTTCAAACCGGTTAGGTATCCGCAGATCTACGGTACAGTCCGTTATAAAGAAGTTTAAACAGTTTGGTATGACAGAGAATTTGCCTGTGCACAGAAAAAACCCCAAATTGTCACCGAGGACTGCACACAAACTGTGTTGCAATGTTAATATAAACCTGAGAGTTGTTTTGCAAGGCATCACCAAAAGTTTGGATATGATGAGTATCAGCGTAAGTACTTACACAATAAAATGTTTGAATAGAAATGGGTTGTTTGGAAACCGACCACGATGAACCCCACTTCCCAAACCATGTCACCTTGTTGCTCGATTTAATTTTGCCAAAATGTTCTTGGACAAAGAAAATTGCTTTTGGGAACAAGTACTACAGAATGATGAAATAAAAATTGAGCTTTTTGGACATAATGACATACAGATGATTTGGTGCAAGAAAGGTGACGCTTTCCTCTCAAAGAACACAGTGGTAACATTAAAATATGGAGGCGGCTCGATGATGTTTTGGAGTTGTTTTAGCTCAAGGGGAACTTAACAATTAATTGCAATGAGAGGAATAATGAAATCTGAAGACTATATCAAAATTCTGGATGAAAATCTACAATTATCAGTGCTAAATCTTCATCTAGGTCGGCAATTTACTTTCCAGCAAGATAATGATCCTAAACATACATCTAAATCAGTGACTTGCATGGCTTCAGAAAAAGATTACAGTTCTGCCATGACCTTCAATGAGTTCTGACTTGAATCCTACTGAAAATCTATGGCAAGAATTGAAAGTTTGAACAAATCATTGGTCACCAAAAAACTTTCAGGAATTAGAATGTATAATTATTGAAGAATAGAAGAAAATCCCCAAAAAGACTTGTTCAAATCTCATCAAAAACTTTAGAAAATGATTGCAGAAAGTTATAAAAATGAGAGGCCTTGCTATTGACTATTAATATTGTGGTAATTCTTCAGTTTTTTCTATTTTTCATACTGTATGAATAATTTTATCTTTTCCTATTTTGAATAATTTGCCTGTCAAATTTGTTGTATTTAACCTATTGTTCTGAAAATTGACTGTTATATTCTTTTTTTTTTGTACTTATTAACATATAAAAGACCTGGCATCATATGGACATTAGATTCTGAGAAATGAATAAAAATATTAAAAATTGATGGGTGTACAAATTATTTCATTGTTGACTGTACCTATATATTTGTCAAACTGAAACTGTCGACAAAAGAACTTGAAATTGCATGCAAGAAATGGGGACTGAAAGTAAACTAAGTCATATGCAAAGTCACAAGAAACAAAAATGATGCATGGTAGATGATGAAGCTATTGAAAATGTTGAAAATTTCATCTTTCTAGGATCAGTTGTTCCAGACATATCTGATGATATGAATAAAAAAAATAGCATTTGCCTTAACTGCTTTTGCAAAACTGAAAAAAATATTTTCATGTTTTGATCATTCCCATAGCAATTTATGCCTGTGAAACCTGGACACTGAAAAACGGGGGCATGCAAAAAGCTGTTTGAAAACCACTGCCTCGGTATCATAGTTGGGAAAAATATCAGACAAAATAAGAATAGCTGCCATGAAGAAAAAGCTAGTTGTTAAGGCTGACACAATTATCATGATTAGAAGAAGGAGGCTAAATTATTTTGGCTTATATAATCAAAAGAAGAGAATGAATCTTTGTGTTTTGACCAAATTAGAGAGGACACTGGAATACCACTTCTGACACTTGAGAGGATGACATTGGACAACAAGAAATGAAAAAGGTGTGTAGACAAGAATTGTGTAAGGATCTTTTTGAGATTATTCAAGTAAGTATATAAAGCATTCATTAGATTAACAGATTAAATGATTAATAATCAACAATTAGATAGAAATGGATTTGTAATGGCCAGGTTCTTTTTTCCCACCACATCATCAGAAGCAAAAGCAAACATATGTTGTATGAAGCTATCATCATTACAACCTTAGTTTACATATGCAAATCAAGGAGCCTGTAAAGTTGACAAAAGGTAAGTCCAACAGGAGATTTAGTCATTCATAAACATTAAATATTAAAACCAACCTTGTTGTCCTTACCATCACCAAATATTGGTTAATAAGCTGGATAGGTCATATCTGCACTGTATGAGTGACACCAGACTACCTTATCAGGAAGAAAAAAATGTCAATCAAATACCAACAATGAAGAGAAACCAATGAATGCTACCGACATCTTTGAAAAGAGTCATTAACAGTGAAAGCTTTGTTCTGACGATAAAAGTCTTTCTTTTTGCAGTTACCATAATGTTATGGATGAGACATTCTCTAGCCGCCATCAAGTGTGTGTATTATGTCAGGAAAACTGATGAGTCTCTCTTTTCTTATGACACAAAATAGTTACTAATATACTAATTGGAGTAGTTCATTCCAGTAACATGGGATACACCATTTTGAATCATTAAAAAAAATCTGTTCCACAGGCTACTGCTGATGTCATTGTTGGCCTTGTTTCGATGGTTGAGTGAAGGAGTTTACTGCTAATCCTTGGGAGATTCCTTTTTGTGTTTGATGTAGATAAGTGCTTGAGTGCATATTTCATTACGCTTGTATTGATCTTTCTATATGTCATGAGTGCCTGAATGAGAAGACTTTCTTTGCCATAGTGTGAATGAATCCTTGCATGAGTGTCTGAACAAGTTAATGTGCTCAGTGTACTTGTTGTATGTACTCCTCAAGTGGCTTTTCGTCCATTCTTTTATAATTTTTCATTATGGTTTTTTTACCACTATGTCAGTGCACAGTGACACCAAGTTTGGTTTTAAGCATCTATTTTTAGATGATAAAAGTTTAGTTGTGGGAGGAATTTGAAAATGCATTTTATTTATTTTTTGTGTATTTTTGAAGTCCCAACAGGGTGTCCCCTCCTAGAATTGATGAGGTGTAAGCCACTATCAATTGTCAGTATTTGATGAACATTTTGAAATGGCTACGGAATGTTACCTTTCTTTCAGATTTGTTTGTACTGGTGTGTCGTGTTTGTGGCATGTTTATGATTTGTGATATTTGTGTGTATTGGTTAAGTCAGCATGTTGATTTTGTTTTCCCAAAAAGGCAGGTTTAATCCTATTAATGGCAATGGTATCTTGTTTGTTTCTATTGTGAATTGTAAAATATTTCTCTGCTCTTGCAATGACTTTTTATGGGGAACCACTTACAGCAAATCATGAAGATTTTCTGTAAGTGGTTTCTTAACTGAATTTCTTCATATAAAGACATATTCGCAGGTGTACAGATTTTGAGATGTGTACAATTGTTTGTAGTTCACACAGGGATGGTATATATTTGTGTCGGGTTTGAGCATTAGATACAAGGGAGAAACATAACGGCTTTTGGATGGTCTAATCATACCCCTTCCGGTAACATATTTTGGAATTCCTGATTGGCTGTTTTGCATTTTAGAGGGCATAATCTGTTCAGATGCTGTGCAAATTCATGTTGAGTCAAAATGGGAGTGCATTCCCTTTACTCCCATATGCATCTTGTTGTCCATGTACATTCTTGATTTTCTTGTGAACTGACAGGTTGAAATGGCTGAAGAAATCTGTCCCTACTATGGGTGTTTTACCTTGGCCTGTATGAATGACCATCTAAAATCTCTTCTCAATCCAATGTTGCATATTAGAGGCTTGTTTCCAAAGCTGGCTATTTTAGTGCTATTTGTATGGTTTTGGTGTTAATATGCATCTGGATACTAGTGGTACTACACTTATTTCAGTGTTTACTAGGAGTTTTGAGCCAGTTATTATCTTTTCTATAGAACAATTGGCATTTGTTGGGTCCAGTTACAGTTGCCACCATTACTGACTGGATGACATATTTTCTAAGGACATGGTAAAGTTGAACACTGCAGAACGTTTCCTGGCCTTTTGTTCAAATTTAAAATGATACTAGCATGTACTATACTGCCTATGCCATGGGCCTTTCTTGCTTAGGCTTCTTATGTGTGTGTAGTGATTACTGTTGTACTGTTTGACTCTGTTCTCAGGTATGCAGGATCAGAAACTGCATCTGTTGTCTCATTTTGGCTAGTTCAATCTCTAGCTGATGGATATCTTCTTTCTTGACTTGGTCATCTGGAGTGAGTATGTTTATGGGTTAGGTATAGCTCATGTGGATTCTGTTGGCAGTATCAGCAAGCTTGTCGTTTCTTGTGTCCTCTGCCAGTGTCACTAATATTTAAACCATAATAGGGGATAGTGTATCAAGCCAAATCTGTTTAAGAAGATCTTTAGACATTGAGCGCCTGACTTAAATGTCTTATCATGTGTTGGAGTTCTGCCCCTGATTTCTATGTTGTTGAACAGCTCTCTTAAGATAGCTTCTTCAGATCTCCCCATTCATTTAATTATGGCTGTTTTTACGGTGTCATATGGGTTGGTTTATAGGACATTTTCTAAGATATCGGCAATTTTATTGACCATATCTGAGGAGAGGATCCCCACCACGTAGGTGAATTTTGTTCACTATTTACATTATTCGGACTATTGTTCTCATCTTTGTTGCCATATTTATCACAATGTTTCAGCCGTTGTACACTCTAGCCTTCTTCTGGTTGTTGGAATGTCAAACTGAACACTTTATTTCACTCGCTGGAGTAGACTGTTCTAGTTCCACGTGCCATGTCTAATGGATGTCAGTTATCAGTTATCTCTTGCTAATTCACCTCGCCAAGTTCTCCACTACCTTAACCAGGTAATGAACTCCCAACTCTTTGGGTCCTGTCACTGGATCTAACCAACACCTTTATCCACTGTATCATGTATCCTTAAGGACAGCTGTGTATAAATTTCTGGGATGTTTCTGTGATAAATATGGCAACAAAGATGAGGACAATTGTCCAAATAATGTAAATAGTGTACATAATACCTCATTGCAGAAATGTAGACAGATAGTGAATTTTGTTGTTTGTGATGTGATTTTTGTCACTGTGAAAATAGCACGTGGTCACAGGAACCAATTCTTGGTATTGTACACATTGTATGGTGGTAGGTTCAGGATCAAAGATACTTTTTTGGTGTTGGTAGCCATTATTTCAGGTGTTAAAATGTGTGTGTGTGCATGTTCATCAGGTTTACCACTTGTTGCACTGGATATTGCTGTTGTTGGCCTTGTTTCAACAGATGAGTGAAGGGGCTTACTATTGATTCTTATGAGGTTCCTTTAGCTGACATAGATGAGTGTTTAAGCAAGTATTTGGTCTTGTGCTGATCACTCTTGTATGGTGGTGTGAATACCTGAGTGATAAGGCTTTCTTCAGCATAGTGTGAGTCCTTATGTGAGCATTCAGTATACTCACTGTGTGTGATCCTCAAGTGGCTTTTGATCCATTTTTTTATAGGCTGGAAATAGGCTCCAAAACAAAAAACAGAATTTAATATTTCTTATCATATTCCTATTGGCTGAGTTTGAGTTGTGCTTATGTTGGTGCATGCCGACACCAAGTTTGGTTTTAACCCCTGTTGTTAAAATTGATGAAAGACACATGGCACAGTGGATAAAGGTGTTAGTTAGATCCAGTGACAGGACCCAGAGAGTGTGAGTTCAATACCTGGTTAAGGCAGTGGAGAACTTGGAGAGGGGAATTAACAGGAGATAACTGTGACATCCATTAAACATGGCATGTGGAACTAGAACAGTCTACCCCAGTGAGCGAAATAAAGTGTTCAGTTCGACATTCCAACCACTTGAAGAAGGCCGGAGCGTACAATGGCTGAAACGTTGTAATAAATATGGTGACAAAGATGAGAACAATAGTCCAAATAATGTAAATAGTGATGAAAGTTTAGTTGTGGAGGGAATTTGAAAATGTATTTATTTATTTACTTTTTGTGTATTTTTGAAGTCCTAACCAGACAAAGACTCCTCTCTTTATTAATTATTCACCTGAAAAGGTTGTAAAATGGATCAGCTAAAACATTGTCGTGACAACATCAAAAACACAAATAAGAAGTAGTTTTGTAAACAGTACTTAGAAAGCTTTAACTAGTGTGGTATAAGTCCACAACAGCAGGATCAAACTTAATGTACCAATATTTATCTGTGTAACTAACTTGCTCATCTTTGTTCAATGGTGACCATTCTATAAAAATATTTACTAGACTTTATTGTTGTCGGTAAATTAGTGAAGTCTCATTAACATTCCACACTTTGTTTAAAAATTCAAATTCTTTGTGGTGTTAATGTTGTTTTAGTCAATCTCCTCTATGGTTGTCATAAAGTGTATAAAGGAAGAAAAACCTTTTTAATATCCTGGACAAGATAGCAAACCAGTTGTCATCATTTTCTGTTATTATCTTGTTCAGGAAAAAGGACCTTTCTCATTTTTTTATCGATTATATACCTGAAGAAGGCTGGAGACTAGACTACTTGAAATGTGCTAACAACATCAACAATAATCCAAAACATCTTCAATTGTTCAAAAAATGTTAGGAAAACAAAGAAGGTTGTTATAAAAGTAGTTTAGTTTTGATACAAGACCACAAGCATGGGTACCAAGTGGGTATCTTATTCAAAGTCATTACTAAGTAGCATATATAAAACCAGCTTGTTAACCATTACACCACAAAAAGAGGTACTAAGTTCTGAAAAGTGTTTGGGAAAGAATCATATAACTTACACATTTACTTTCCTGTTATATTACTTTCTCTCTTTATAGTTATTTTTCCTTCTTCTTACTCGTAGAGCTTCTCTTTTCTAAATGTCTTTTTCATTTTGAGAATCAAACTAACTACACTGACCATGGTTGGTCAGTTGGCTGACTGTCCCTTTTAAGCAGTCATCCCTATATAATTTCAATTTTTTAAGAAGTTGCTATTGTACATCATCATAGGAAAAAATATTTCTTAATTTATCCTTATGAAGTCTAATAAAAAAAATATACAATAATAGCAATCTGTCACACTGACTAATTTTGATGAGAAGAAACATTTTTAAAAATGTGTTAGTCTCGAAACAGTGTACAGTACAGTCATGTCATGTATGTGTACGTATATGTATGTGTGTACGTATATGTATGTGTGTATCTCTTACTCTACTAATATTATTTTACACTCTTCGTCAAAACAAGATTGCAAGGAAAATAATAACATAAGCATACAAAATATAAATAAGTATTAGCATTTATCAAGTTTGTGTGTAACGGAATAGCGGTTGACGCGCGAGAATGCATTTGCGAACGTTAATCTCTATACCAAAGTTTGATTAAATGCGCGCCTCAGTCGCTAGAGGTCGTTGGCGTCGGGTTGCGCGTTATCACTGAAATCATCATCAACGAAACAAATATACGAGAGAGGGGGCAAGCTGTCTGTCATCATCGCCAGCAACAGTAAAACTAAAGAGAGGTGCAAAAGCAGCTTTCTCTTTTCCCTCAGTCAAGCCATTATTAGCATAATAGGTTTGTGGCGTGTTGGTAAGGCCCTTACCTATTGCTGGTCGATTGGTAATAATTAGTTATTTGTCTTAACGGCTCAGCTCAAAGATGACCACACAGGGACATAGTAAAAAGCGAATTTGTTATTACTACGATGGTAAGTCGAAAATGTATTTTTCTTTATTTAAATTTTTTTTTTTTTTAACCTTACCTTTCCTTCCGGGAAACTTAGAGAGTTGTTTAAAACTGGGGGTTCAGTTTTTAGTGATGATCAGTTGTAAATTGATCCTCCATTTTTATTTTTATGATGGGTTTCCTAAGTCATGCTGAAGTTTGAAAATGGATAATTTCTGATGCTACAACCGAGTTTATCTTTGTTCTTCGCTAAACAAAGCGGAAGAAATTCATTTCTTTGAAGAAGCCGTTTGTTTTTATTATTTACCATCGTGAAAATATATTTTGGTCTATTTTCCCCCCACTTGATTCAAATAGGAAAAACAAAAACTGAGTAAGTAAACTAAAGTTGAATGTGTGTGTGTGTGTATTACCGTTAAATATATCATTTTTTTTTTTTTTTAATTCTTTTTACAAAAGAACTTTCTTTAACAATTTTTAGCATCATCTTTTCATCTTAAGCATTTGGATACGGATGAACAAAAGGAACACTAACAGTCTTGTTCGTTGTCTATTGTTTTTATTGCCCTGGGTGACCCATGAAAATGTCGGTGTACCGAAAATTTCATGTAATGAACTGTAATTGTCTTGTTCACATTAATTGAATTGGATAATTGTGTATACCCCCCTCTAGATTTCTTATTTCATTTTTAAGCTTTAATTTTATTATTATTGAAAGTTTTTTTTTTTAGTTTTTTTTTAAATTGTCTAGGCCATCGGAAAATGATAGTAAATAAATGATGTCTACTATCAAAATCTAGAATTTCATGTTTAATTATTATTAAAATTGAAAGTCCCCTTTTAATTTATTTTTTTTTACAGAATATTTTGAAACTTAATGATTATTGTTGTACTACGAAGTCGAAAAGAAAATTTGGATAAAAAAAACAATAATAATCATGGAAATTTCGTACGTTTAATTTTAAATAAACTTTTTAAAAATTATCATAAAAGTAGATTGTTGGAATTTCATAAAGAAATTCTTTTTTTATGCCTTTTTAAATTTTAGGATTTTTTTTTTTTTTTTTTCTAAACAGGAAAATAATCGATTATTATTTATTTTCAGTTCGTCTTGCAGCTTGCTACTCATCTTTGAATGGTGGCGATTGAAGATATGATCAATAACTTAAGTATCAGTAGATCAGAAAGGAATTAAAAAAAATAACTTAAGTATAAACGAATATAAATAAACATTTTTTTCATCAGATTGTTCAAGGTTGGAGGTGGGGAGAAGCTGGGGTACAGAAAAGTTCTCTGCCGATTTACTTTCAAACATTACTTTTTTTTTTTTTTTAATCTCTTCGTGGTCGGGCCGAGAACTTTTCAGCATCCTCCGTGTGTATTTGTGTTAGTAAAATGTTATTTTTCTAATCTTCACGTTTACTCGAACTTAAGATTTTTGTTATTAGTTTTCTGACTCTTTTCTTGCTGTTCGACTCTTCATAGCCCAAAATCTCGATTATTTTCAGTGGAATTTGTGAACCAATTTTTTTTTTTTTTTTTTCTTTGTTAAAACACAACTTTTGTCATCTTTCACATACATTTTTCCACGATACCCAACATTTAACATTTTAAAAAAAAAAAAATAGATAAATTTCATCTTTCGATCATGTTTAACTGTTTCGTGTTTTCCCTGTCTGCCTCTTCTTGAAAAACTAAAGGGGAAAAAAAAAAAGAAAAGAAAAGCCGGCTGCTTGCTTGTGTAGATTTCGAGTAAATGTTATAGCAAGTATGGAAGCCCCTAAAGCCAGTTTCTGATGACCGCGTTTGCAATTTCACTCCAACATCTTCATTGAATTTTTTTTTTTTTTCTTTTTCATTTTCATTAGTGCTATATATTTTCTCGATCATTAACTTCATGCTTTTGTTTCGATTTTTCAATTATTTCCTTGCTTTTGTATGACGAAAACGGACTTGAATTGACTTTTTCTAAAGGAGTGGGGACGGTGCAAAAACTGAAAACCTGATTTATTTTTTTATTTCCTCCCCCAGTTTCCTATCCATTTTATTCAGAATATTTTTATGGCTTTTATATCGCTCATATTGATAAACAGAAAACAGACAATAATTCTGAGTCTGCACGTGTAGCTTGTTTAATCTTTTTTTTTTTTTTTTTTTCATGCTCTCGTTTCCCCCCACCAAAAAAAAAAAAGTATGGCGGTCCAATTTTTAACTCTTTCAAAATTTATTTTACTCATTTAAAAAAATTAAGAAATAATCGATTTTGTTTTAACCATCGCCTTCTCTTCGTTTACTTACAAAAAACAAGTTTGTTATTTCACTAACAACAAATTTTATAGTGAGATTTTGATTTAGTTATTTTCCCCCTCTTCTTCCTGTTCATGAATGTGAAGACACGGCCCACTGACAATGCGTTGTTTTCAAGAATTTGGTTATTTACTGTTAAGATTGCATGTGAATCAGAATACTCTTTCTTTTGTAAACTTGACTTTTTTTCCTTCCTTTTCACTACATAATCTACGTAAAAAAAATAATAAAAAAAAAAATTTTGAATTTTAGATGTAAACTTTTTTTTTTTTTTTTTTTTTTTTAGTGACATCAATTTGAAACTGATCAGTATCACAGATTTCATTGAATTCAGTAAAATATATTTTTTAAAAATCTTTGTAGGCGAAGTTTTTTATTTTTTTTTCATTTAAAACTATTGCTTACCATCTCTCGTAAGTGGAGAGGAAAAATATTCATGTTCGAGTGGGATTTTTTTTCCTTATCTGAATGGAATAATTTCTCTGTAAAAAGAATCCAGAAATAATAATAAAAAGAAGAAAAAAAAACCTTAGGTTTTTTAAATGTATTGTCATTTATCACAATTTGTATGAATTGTAGCAAAAATACCCTATTTAGTATTTATTGTAGTTTTTAATTTTTTAAATATCTTCCAAATCTCTTCTCGTTGCACAGAATTTATTAAACAGACATCAAGCTTTAAATTTGTCTTGAAAGGAGGTGGCGTTGAAGAGCTAGTTTTAAAAATTAAGTTTTTGAAAACTGATAGAAAAAAACTTTTTTTTTTTTTTTTTTTTTTTTTAAAATGGTGAAATCGACCAAATTAAAAAAAATACTATGAAATTATTTGATATAATTATTAAAGATAATTTCTATAATTTTAAAAAAATAGTGTAGGGTAAAGATCTGGAAACTTTAAAACTAAAAGAGAATCGGCTGACGTGATGTTGAATGTTTTATAAAAATAACACTAAAAGTAAAATAATTATATAAAATATTCTGTAATTTTTTTTATTTTTTTATTTTTTTTACATATTTGCAATATAACACTCTCATAAAACAGTAAGTCTTGGTAAAAAATTTGATTTGAAATGCTCCAGTTTCTTCTAGTATAACTGATTTTTTAAAAAAAATTCACTTTCTGTGTCTCATTTGAATATTTAAAGTGGAATTGGTGTATCATGTTTGTCATTGCATTCACTTTCACACGAGTGACCTAAATCAATCTCTCATCTCTTAATGTTATGGGTTATATATCAGGATTAACTGGACTCTCTAGCATTGGTTGGCAGCCAGTCTAGGAGGAGGACAACTCTGCAATGATTGAAATCTGCAAAGTGACCGACCTGCCTAATTAGTAGGGTGGTGACACTTAATGGCTAAAACAACAAAAACACTCTGACCAACAGAACCATATTTGCACCTAACTGTATGGTTGATTAAGGTGATTTAAAATATCTGATTCTTGCTAATTAACTCTTTTGTTTTAGTACTTTCCTGATCATTTTGGAAACTATGGTAAACAAAACAAAACTTTTTACTGCCAGAAATTCACTTTGCTGATTAAGTGAAAACTGAGGAATTTCATTCTTATTTGGCTTCTTTAATTTGAAATTTTGTGAAATTTTAATATTTCATGCTGAATAACATTTAATTATAATTATTTTGTTAAATTTTATTAAAAATGTTTATCCTTTCTTATAATTGATCTTATTCCCTAAAGAGTTTCCAAAGTTAGTGTCACTTAAGTTTGAACTATTCACCATCATAATACAGCTTTTCACTTTGGATGTTAGTTGTAATTATTTTTAATACAAAGAAAGATTCTAACTTCAATTAAATCATTGAATGATGATATTTCAGAATAGCAAAGATGCGACTAGAATGTTAGTCTGAAAGAATAAAAAAAAAACTTGACTGATATTTTGTGCTTAGTTCTTTTTATTCAAACCCAATAAATTTAATGATTTCTTGGTTAACCCCTCAATCCAAATACAAAAGGCAAATTTTTGTATAAATCCTTATACTCAAGATTTAAATGCCAAAGAAAGACCAGTTTGATCAAGACTCAAGAGAGAAAAGGATGTTAATCTGTATAATTCATCTTTGTCTACTAATACTGATCAAATTCATTTTTCTTCTGAAAACATTCAAATATTTTTTTTATTTTTTAAACAAACACTGCATAGTTTTTGTTAACAACTTCAAGGAATAATTATTAACAATAAGTTTTCATATGAATAATAGTTCTAATTGAACTTTGGCCATTTGATGTAATCATTCGAAAAGACTGGAGATATCAGATGCCAATTATTTCATCATCATTTCTCATCTTTCAAAATTTTTTCATTTCCTTATTTAAACAGCTTTATGTTTTGTCAAACTGCATCTTAACTACATTTGTTTCTGTCAAATTTAGTGGAAAAATCCTATTATATTTGGCTATTTCCTCTCCATTTACAATTATATAAATATTCAGCAAGCTTATTCTGGGTTTGCTCCACATCACTTATGTTTCTACCTGTTTTGATTTTCCTTTACTTCGTTTTCCAGCCACTATACCTTCAAGACAAGATTTAGCAATCTTCTAATGTTTCCAAATAGTTTCAACAATTTGCTAAAGATGTCCTTGAATATCAGTCAATTTGGCTACCTTTTTGTGTGTGTATGTTGACTCCGTACAAGCACACATTTAACAAATCAAATTGGTTTCTGTGCATTGATAAATGATTTGGTTTTATGAAAAAGGGAAATGTTTTAACTTTTCACTAGTTTTGAGTAGTGAAAAACACCGCTTTACATCTGCCTCATTATTACTTCTTAAATGATAATGTTTCATCTCGGAACTTGAAAAAATATTTTCAGTTTTAATTTTTATATCTGAATAGAATTTTTTTTTTTTTTTTTTTTTTTTTTTTTTCCTCCTATTAAAAATTTCTTTTATAATATAAAAATCTGTTAACTTATAAGCTATTAAATTCTTTAAACTTAATTTTTATTAAGTTTAAAGATGTCACAAATTAACCAATGAGTACAAAATTATTTAAAGTATTTTGCTAAAATACTCTTAGTAGATAGTAGTCACTGAAATTTGAATAAAAATAGCTTTTTTAAAAATTTCAGCTATTTACAGATTAGTAGTGAAATATATTTTGCCACATTCTTCATGAAATTACGAATTTGGCTGTTTTAGTATAATCATGATATATGCAGTGGTTATTGTTTACGGATAACACAATGTTCATAATTACAAAATGTACAAATGGTCCTGACTCCATTTTAGACAGCATTTCTTTTTGTTGAACATAGCATCTGATCTGGAAGAGAAGGTGGCCTGAGGTTCCCTCGAGAGACTTTCATGGTTGTTTTTTAGGTTCAAAGACTTCATCTGCTACTCCAAATGAATTTTCAAAACTTAACTGTGGGAGAAAATAGTTACACTTGGCTAATCTTGCTCACTCGGCCTGGGGAGCCCTTCTGGTGGTACAGGGTTGTTATAACTGGAAACTTCCAGGCTGCGGTCTATAACCAGGACTCCTACATGTCACGTCCATGCTTTGATACACTCCAAGGTAACTTAGACTGGCCATGAAGGTAGTGTTGGTATCTGCAGATCTCATTAGCCTACTTGGACTGGAATCTCTCTTCAGATACAATAATGCTGAAAGACCCAAATATCATGAAAGGTTTGAACCTGTCCACTACTGTCACCTGGTTTGCCAGACACCCCCCCCCATTTTTATTTTTATTAATATACACTACATGTCCAACCAAACAGATTTTTTCTTAATGTAAAAGATGTCTTTTCATTCCATCTACCAATGTTATATAATATATATATATATATAAAATTTTCAATTCATTAGGCAATGCATACTAAACAAAGTTCTCGTTTAGTTTAAATGAGATGTGCAGATTGGTAGAAACAAAGCCAAAATAGGTGTAACTATTTACCGTATGTATTTGTTTAAACCATGACTTTGCTTTTCAAAAATGTGACACAACTATCCAAAACAGAAGTAGAGAATTGCAGAACTATATGTGAAAGGAAACTTTTTGTCCAGAAACGTAATAAGTTTAGTTCTCGACCAGCAATGTTTTCTGTGCAGACCTGATACCTTAGCTGTAGACAAGTCAACTAAAAAGTACAAACTGAAGTCAAGTTTTGTTGATAAACTATATTAAGATACTTATTTCTTTTTGGTAACACTTGTGCATAAGATCAAAAATAGTTGAAATTTCTGGAGTACATTAAGAGGAAAGAGGGCTTGGAAGATTTAACACTTGAGACATATTGAGGCCAGGAGAGGCAGAGAGAAACAGGGAGTGACTTACCTAATTTGTGTGAAAGGATGGAAAAGAGGAATGTGAAAATTGAATCTTGTGTGGCGCTCCAGGAGACAGGAAGATGTAGTTATATATATTTTTATTTATTTAGTTTCTTTTTTCAAATTGATTTTTACATCAAGTTTGAAGAGAAAAGCATGAAAATTTCTACCTTTTTGCAAATGTGCTTAATTTGCTGAAGACTGTTGCTGACTAACTATTTCCAAAGCAGTAACTATTGGCAAAGACTAAAGCCTCATTAAGACAATTTCCCAAGGTAATGCTAATTAGATTCAGGGTTTCTGAATCATCTTGAATTTTCAATTTTATTGAACCCTGAACTTTTCTTTGGAAATTAGCAGTAGGTTCACTCTTTTCACCGATCTAGTAACTTTTTATTTTGTATGTTTTAATATTTATTTGAATAATATCTGAAATAGCACTTGATGTAAGACAGTGGTTCGTAAACGATTAAAGAAAATCAAAAATTTAGAAACAACTTAAAAAAATAATTTGTCAAATAAGATTTCAAAATTTAAAATATTATGGATTATTTGTATACATGAGTCCCAGTATAAATAGTTATAAATTAGGGGCAAGTTTTCTGTGATACAGAAAATGGAAAAAAAACAAACTTGAAAATAAAGTGGAAAACCAGTATTTTTGCTACTAAAAAAAAAAAAAAACTATTCCAACAGTAAAGCATAAAATTCCTGAGCTGGAACTTTACAGAATCATTATTTTTGCATAAATTTGCAATACACAGCAGTCATCACTTATGCGCAAGCGCTATGACCTATATTGCTGCAACTTGTCATTCTATAAATAACATGGGGTATTTTCCACAACTGATCCCAGTACTGCGCAAGCGGCATAACTTCATGATATTAATCTGGCCAAACTGGTTGCTGCAGGGCAAATACCCACATGTGATATTAGCACATGAATAGCATAGCACGTGCCATCAAGGGTAGTAAAAATAAAACTACTTTTTTTTTTTTTTTTTTTTTAGTAATTAAATTAGATTTTTAAATGCTGGTTTGATCATCTTTCATAATGAGTAAACGAAAAGCTAGCAAACTTGGTGGATGCACACTTGGCAAAATACAAGAGCTAAAGAGCCAGCTTTCTGTGATGATTTTTATCATGATGGCGATTTAAATTATTTTGGAATTTTTATCAACACACCATAGATTGGACTTAGAAAGACACACCTGTGGGTCATCAGAAATCGCTGAAGTATAACAAAAATAAAAGATTCCTACATAAGTAGGCTATATATTTGTATATTTTACTGTTTTCACAAAGTCTGTTTTTCACATGATTTTTGAAACAAAAACGTAGAATTGAAATTTAACATCATAGAACAACACAGAATTTTATGTTTTAGAACATGGAGAACTTGTGACTATTAAATATTGAACAATTTTATCATTTTGATATTTTTGTATTGTATTAAGAATATAGTAACTAGGTTCTGCAAATTGGAGGAGAGTTATCAACGAGAATGTTCTGACTTTGAATCTGCGATTCTTTATTTTTAAATGTACTTGTTATATAAAATTTGAGGCGTGACCAAAATTTCATTCTAAAAATGCAGCCGTGGGGTGGAACCACTTATCTAAGCAGACATTTTTTAAATAGATTTTTTTTGTTTTATTTTTATTTTTTGTTTTTTTCTCTCACAACTCTTCTTTCTCACTTTATAAATTACTTCTGATTGACAGAATTCAGTGTTGGGCAGCATTTACCTCCCTGTACCATTTAAGGGTAGTAGAAATTTGTCATGTTTAGTTGATTTGTGTAACTGCAGTGATGCTAACTTCTGTTAGCTGCAGTTAATGGGTTATATTTGTAAGTTTACAAAGTTTCTTACCAAATAACAGGACCCCCCTTTTTTTTTTTTATGATCAACGCTCACTGTAAAAGCTGGCATTATAGGTTTGCCCTAATAATAATAATCCATTACCCCATGCTCACTATCCCATTTTTGAGATGGTTGGTATTAATGGAATAAGTGTAGCCATGTCTGAATTAGAATGGTATAAAGTGAACATTTTTTTTTTTTTTTTTTTAAATGCTTAGAAATGTATTAGCATTTGTACGTCTAAAGACTTTTTTCCTTTTGTTAAATTGAATAAACTTTTATGGAATAATTCAGATAAGAAACCTAAACTCTATTTAACTTTTTGAAATCTAGAAATGAATCTTACTTGCAAGCCCCTTTCTATAAGTTAAATGTTAGTGAAATTGTTATAACAATAAATTTTCTTTCCTTTTTTATTTAAATGTTAACTAGTTTTGTGTCACTTTAATGATTTCCAAATTGATAAAATAATCTGAGGCTCTATTCTTTTGAAACGTTTTGCTGCTTTGTTGTGGTTGTACTTTTAAAATCCAGTCTGTGTTTCTGTGCTTTTAGGAATTAAGTTAAAAATCCTTCTCCACTGCGGTTTGAATGTAGTTTATTTAAGGTGAAGTCCTCCATATACCAAATGTTGTCTCCTGATCAGTGTTTGTAAAATCAATATTTGAATGTTTGCAAAAGAAAAATGAATTAATTTGATCAGTATTAGTAGACAAAGATGAAATCTTATCTTTACTCATTGAATTATGCAGATTAATATCCTCTTCTCTCTTGAGTCTTGATCAGACTGGTCTTTCTCTGGGATTTAAATCTTAAGTAACGAAAGGATTTATAAAAAAATTGCCTTTTTGTATTTAGGGTGAGGGGTCAACTGAGAATCATTAAATGTATTGGGTTGGAATAAAAAATTTGTAGCATTTGAACATCTGATTCATTATTGATGTTTAATGCAATACATATTTTAAGATATTTCAATGTCTTTGATTTCATTTGTATATAGATCGTGAATGATTGTTTTTTTTTTTTTTTTCTTTTTTTCTTTTTTTCTTACATTGAAAATGAAAAGTGAGATGCATTTTCGTCATTTGATGCCCTTTTATCCCCCCCCCCCAAATGTCCAAACAGCAGAGAAATTGTTATTTATAGAGATTACCTTTTATAAGTGGTTTGCTAGGTTCAGAAGTGGAAATATTGATCTGGATGATTGAGAACATTCTAGCAGGTCTGCAGTTGTTGATGACCAAATTGAAATATTGAATAAATGCAAGTCATAACACTAGACCTGATACTCTACCATCTGGTCATCAGAAGGCATTTGAAAACACTTGGCTATAGGAATTGCAATGTTTGGGTGCCTCATGATCTAACAGAAAATTTAATGGGCTGCATTTTCATCTGCAATTCTCTACTCAAATGCAATGACACAAGTGATGAAAAATGGATTTACAACATTATGGAATGAAATGACCTACCATTGACAACTGGTATGCATCCAAAGAAAGTAATGATGTGTATCTGGTGGGATTTGGAGAAGTAAAATCAGATGTTGATTTCACACAAGTACTTTCCCAATTAAAGGTAACAATTGATGAAAAGCATCTGGAATTGGAAGAGTGTCTTTCATTAGGTCAATATCAAACCTCACTGGCAGAAATTGATTCAGCTTTGCTAGGATGTCCTAGTGCATTTGCTGCACTCGCATGACCTTGTACCTTCAGGTTACCATTTATTTTAATCCCTACAAAATTATTTTAATGCAAAAGGTTTAATTCTCTGGAAGCCTGTAAAAACCACTTAGACCAGTTAACCATGCAGAAAGATGCCAAGTTATGGGAGGGTAGAATCATGAGGCTGCCTCAAAGGTGACAAAAAGTTGTAAAATAAAATAGCACATGTGGTTGAATAAATCTGTAAATATTGTCTTTGAAACTCACTCTAAAAATATTTATTCCAACCCAATGAAACTGGAAGCCTGTTAGCAAAGATGAACAGCTTAAAATAGAAGTCATATTTTTTTCTCCCTAAGCTATTTGAAGAACACTTTTTAAATGATTTTGATAAGTACTATCAAGAACATGCCTTGTTTATTTCTATAAGGTATCTCAAAATAAAATTTTATTTTCAATTTATTTGATAACCTTTTAATACAGGCATAGAGAACTTGACAAAAGATAAGTAATGGTACCAAATTTATCATTCAAAGTTCTGATGAACTTTGAAAAAAAAAATTTTTTTGATATTTTTTTTTTTTTTTTTTTTTTTGTGTGCTATTGAGCCAGGAGCAAATTTCACCAGTGTCTAACTGAAGATGTTTCAGAATACTTGAATCATTATAAATTTTAATGTCATATAGGGAGTCTTGAAGCAAAAGAAATATATAATACTAATGCATCCATAATTATTAGATTGGACCAGCTTAAGCATTCGGAAAATTGCATTCTCAAAACTGGAATAGTTAAATGACACAGAAGCAGTTTTGACTGATCATGTTTCATTTCAACAGTAATGAATTCTCAACTTCTATGATTTGTATCTCAACAGATGAGGCTCAGTTGTTGACTCGGTAGTACATCAATAGAAAACGTGTATTTACATCTAAAAACGGTAATAAGCATAATTTGGCAGTAGGGTCAAACATATACCATCCTGAACTTGCTATAAAAATGTATCTATGCTTAAAACTCTACTAACTTGGGGATGAGGAATTCAATAAACCCACTCTCTTTGTAATATACCTTCTGTCATAGATGTACCTAATTTGGGAAAATTTTAATTTTTAACTTAAAAAAAAAAAAGACAGTAATGACAAGACTTAGAAATTTCATGAAATGAATCCTTGGTCAATCCTTGAAACAAATACTTATTGTAAAGATTTAAACTTGTTTATTTTCAAACTAAAAGAAACTGAAATGAATAAAAATACATTTATTGGAACTGATGAAGTTGGAATGGTCCTCCTGCATTTCCTCTTCTAATGGTGATTTGCAGTCTGAACTTGTTTATAAGTCTCTGCTGCAGGCAATATTCTTGAAACACTCAATCCTAGACAAATATTGATGCCACTTGTGCAATATCCAACAAAAATAATTATTTATGCTCTTAGTTGGAACTAAAATTTTGATTACAGGACTGGATGGAGATGTAACATCAATGACTTGGTCAATGTAAAAATTGGAGCAATAGTATACCATAACCCATTACCATTTTTAACTGAAGGTCATTTGAAGTGGTTCTTCAACACAAGTTCTAGAGTTTGAATACTCAGATCAACTGAGTACCCTTTCTTCCTTTTTAGAGGTAGAGATGAAGTTCTATTAAAAGTAGGAATCCCAAACTGCCCTAGTTTACAGTGCAGGCACATGTCAAAATAGTGAAATTTCCTTTCATCTCAATTGTTGATGTATTGTTTATTTCTTATGCTTATTTTGATAAAATTAGTATGTATACAGTTTAATCTTTACTCTTTCTAAAGATATACTACTTTTTTATGTGTGATGATTAGTTTTTATTTTATGTCTCTTTAAATTATGTCGCTATTTCAATGAGTGTTTTTTCCAAAGTTGATAATTTCATAGTGCTGTTTCTCAAATTAATTGCACTATTTACACATATCAAAATAGTCCTATATTAAAGGGGGGGGAGAAAAAAAAAGACACTCATCAATTTGGTGGGAGAACTGTAAGGTTTGAAGTCTTTCACAAAAGATTTCTAAGATGAAAACTTTAGTGGGTGAAATACCAGAGAAATTCAACATTTTTTAAATTCTTAATTGTAGTCTTGTCTTTAATAATCTGTTGGTTTCATATCCCTGGCCCCATACAATTTGAGGTGCACATGCATTAAAAAGGGGTATACTGCATTCATTTTGTGCAAAATGGTCTGGTATTAACATTTAATAGGAAACTCTGTTATTGGAGGAATTTCAGAATTACAATGAAAAATTACAAGTACATTTTTTAAAAATATATATTCAATGTAGATTTTTTTTTTTTTGTTTTGAATTATCTTTTAGAAAGGTTTGTGATGAACTTTAAGTATGTTCATGGATGAATTTGAATATAGTTTTTAAGTAACGTCTTAGAGACTTGTGTAAGTATAAAAATATTTCTCACTCAATTTCAGTGATTTTTTTTTTTTTTTTTTTTTTTTTTTAAGTATTTAAACAGCTCTAACAGTTGTGAAGAACCACCTGCAGTGACGTTCATTTATGAGTGCCAAGGCCAATGAGTTGCAGTATATTATGACTCCAACTTTTATATTGGCAAAGTCATTAATATTGCATCTCCATTCAGTTCTAAGTTTTTTTTAGCTTTAATAAAGAGCAGAAATGATTGTTTCTGATGACCCTTGTCACATGCAGCATTTATTTTCAGATGGGACTTTGATGTAATGCTGGTTTCAAGTAATGGCTGGATATGATTCCAGAAATATTAGCTAGGCTAAGAGGCTTATAAAAGGACATTTAGTGAGCAAATCAAATTAGGAAAGGAAGTTCAGGAGGACCATTCACAGAAAGGCTTTTCCATCAGTTTAAAACTGAAGACATTTAAAGTTCTATGATAAAGTATGTCTTCCTTTTGTAAAACAGATTTTAAGTTTGTAGCCATTACTATTGTTTTTGACCTTGAGAATTGCATAATTTTCCAAAATTATGTATTTGACAAGGTATTCATATTACAACTGTTTTTTTAGTCTTCATCACAAAATTAGTTTCAGGTATGGGTAATTTAAAAATTTTTTGTTCTGTTCAGTATGGTGTACTTTTGATGTCTTTTTGCCCTCAATTGCACTTCTGGCTGTTTTTATGTGGTGTATGCTTTTTTTTTTTTTTTTTTTTTTTTTAAATCTTCATCTCTTTTGTGCTATGAAGTATAGGAAGAAGTTGCAAAATATTTTAACTGTTGAAATAAAACTTACATGATTAAATTTATCTTTCTGTATCATTTTTATGATTTTGTTTTTGAGGATTAAATTTTCCCAGTGTTTAGGCTTGTCCGATGTAAGAATTATTGATTACATTGGCATTATCTTTCATTTCAAGACTTCCTATCTGGCATTAAATTTATAATGATTTTTAACTTGTTTGATGCCTGCATCTTCAATTATACACTGTTAAAATTAGCTTTTTCGTCCAAAAGCATGAGAGCTGAAAATTGTGAACGTTGAATGGGCATAACTTTGACTAATTGAGCTACTGAGAAAAAACATTTTTTCTTCTTAATGGTTTGTAAAGATCTCTGTCTGTATTTAAAGGTTTTAGATATATTCAAAATAAAATTTCATTTTAGAATACCTATTAAAACATACATCACTGTAATGCATATTTCCTTCATTAGTTTTTAATGTTATCACTATATATTGCAAAGGATTTGGGGTCTTCTTCAGCCTGCTTCTCCTGATTAAATGAAAATTACTTCTCAGGCTGTAGAGTTCATTCACTGAGCAGTTTTTTTTTTTTTTTTTTTTTTTTAAATGTTAATTATGCTTATCTAATAATGGCTTAAGGAAAAAGTTGAACTATAAAATTAGGTAACTCCACGAAATCGCTAAAAAAAATGGCATAGCATGATAAAAAAGACGCCAAACTTGACTAAAACAAAATTTTATCATCTAAATGCTTATGTTATTATGAAGGCGAAAGACCAAAGTTTTTTTAATTATTTAAAAAATTTTTACTTCTTTCTTAGAACATTCTAAATTTTGATTTTCTTGTTTCTCTTTGTATCACCAGAACTAGTAAAATAACACAAAAAAAAAAAAGTGCTAAAAATTGTATATATGACACACATTAATTTGGAAAATCTTGCAAAAATAAAAACAATTGTTGGAAGTTAATGGAACTTTCAGAAACTATTCATAGATAATGAAAATTATTATAAATGTTTTTTTTTTTTTTTTTTTTTTTTTTTTTTTTTTTTTATTAAAGTCATGGCAGAAATATTTTTTTTATATTTATTAACCAAACTAATTATATGAAAACTTTATAAATTCGATCGCATTGTGTTTAGTGATTACAATAGTTAAAAGCTTTGAGGAATGCAAATCTTTTTTTTTTTTAATTGGACCTTGCACTATCCAAAAATCAGGTCTGAATTGTAACATACAAAACTCAATAAAACAAAGATATTATTTAATTTCAAATGCTTTTATTTGCTTTTATGAATATGAACAATATTTTCTGAAAGCAAAAGAATTTTTCGATGAAAAATGAATTTTTAATACAATTATTTGTTATTTCTTTAATTATAATTTTTTTACATTTAAGTTGTTAAAATATTATAAAATTAGTTAAAAGCCGCATCGGGTTTTCTAAGTGTCCTTATAAGATAGATTGTTTTTTAGCGCATCGTAAATTGTTTAATTTTGACCAATCAGAAGACCTGCAGTAATTAAGAAATGTAATTTTGTTTATAATCTGGCGGTAATTATAAAGTACAGAAGACCAACCAGAATACAATTAGTTGCGTTATTTGAGTTCAGCATTGTTCTCCACTGTAAAGGCCTTTACTTTTGCGAAACACGTATGGAGAAGTTAATTTGATTTTTCAATTTCAACTGAGAAGGGTACCTACAAGTATCAGTATCATCTTATGAAATTTATATGACCTTATTTTTATATTAATCTCAGTTATGACATTTTTCCATAAATGAAATATCAAAATTAATAATAAAATGAATGGAAATACAAATAACACAGTAAAATGTAATAAATGTACATAAAATTATAGTATTTTATGTACACTTCTGATAAAATTTCATAAGAAAGGTACCTATAAATTAATTAGATACCTTTCTTATGAAATTTAATCTCACTCTTAACAGTCTTATTTTTTCATTTCTTTATAATATATTTTCCATAAAGCATCGTAAAGGTGAAAGCAAGTACAAAAAAAAAAATTAAAAAATTAGAGCGCTGAAAATTTTCCTTAAAAATATTGAGGTAAATAATTAGTTCACTTAAATCTAAATAATTTCACTGCCTTCCATCCGTAGAAAGAATTATCCTCCCGTAAGTTATCTAAACGTCATGAAACTCTTTCCTCACCTGTCAAGTTATGTGAAAGGTTATGACTTGCTTTGTTTTATTTTCAAAATACATTTTTTCGGTGCAGATGCTAAGCTAAGTTAAGCTTGGTTCAAAATATTTTAAATAAACATAATTTCTGATTTTATTAAAATAAGTTTTGAAAAGAATAATTGATTTCTAAAATAATTGCAAAGTGAGATTTTCATCTTTTTTATAAAATGGAAAAAAAATGATTGAAAATGATGGATAATTTCCTTTTTTTTTTTTCCTTTTTTTTTTTTTCCTTTTTTTTTTTTTCCCCTTTTTTTTCCTTTTTTTTCCCCTTTTTCTTTTTTTTTCCTTTTTTTTCCCCTTTTTCTTTTTTTTTCCTTTTTTTTCTTCCTTTTTTTTTCCTTTTTCCTTTTTTTTTCCTTTTTTTTTCCTTTTTTTTTCCTTTTTTTTTCCTTTTTTTTTTCCTTTTTTTTCCTTTTTTTTTCCTTTTTTCCCTTTTTTTTCCCTTTTTTTTCCTTTTTTTGACAAAAAAAAAGATTTTTAACAAATTTCAGACATACTAGGAACAATTAAAAAAAAATGTAAAAAAATACCCCCAAAATACTTTGATCTTTCCTCTTTAATAATATGAACATTAGACGATAAAATTTTGTTTTCGTCAAGTTTGACGTCTTTTTTCATCATGCTATGCTCTTTTGTTTACATTTCGTGAAGGTACCTATGTAAAATGTATCCTTTTATTTATTTACTTACTTATTTATTTTTTTAACCTTTTTTTTAAAAATTTTTTAAGAACATGTAACTTTCATTTTCACCTCTGAAATAGGACCTAATCCCTAGAATTAGTAAATAAGCATTAAAAAAAAAATGATAAATGGACTACATTATGAAAATTACTTTATTACATTTCAATTTTTGATAGAATTGTACATGTGCCAGTTCATTTTTTATTTTTATTTTTTTCAAATGTATCTAGTTGCATTTTTGAAAAGAAAATGTAAATAAATTTTTCAATTTAATCCTTGCAAGTTGTGCAGTGATATCAAACCAACTGTTTATGAAAGACAAACTAAGGTGCAATTTTTTTTTTTTTTTTTTTTCTTTTTTTCTTTTTTTTTTTTTTTTTTTTTTGTTGAATTTTCAACTTTGGAATCTATTCTGAAACTACTTCAAACCTTATCTTGAGCCCATCAAATTGACAATTTTTTTTTTTTTTTTTTTTTTTTTTTCCTTGTGTAGGGAGCTGTAACTCAAAACACAACAAGCCTGTCAAACATCACTATGAAATTGTTTGCTTAGGCAATTGTTTTTCAAAATTTTCTGTCATTGAAATAGTCACATAATTTAGAGACATAGAATAAAAACTAATCATCACAAACGGGGGGGCGGGATTTTATTTCTTAGAAACAGAAAAGATTAACTTTTTTACATATTAAAATAGCCTTGAAAATAAACAATATCAGCAATTGAAATTGAAGGAAATTTCACTAAGGATAACTATTTCTGTATTCCTTTTGATTTAAATTTATAACCTAAAACTGTTTTCAATTCCAACAGACCTGAATTTTTTTTCTTTGTTTTATACCCACCTCACTCCAACAAAAAACAAAAATAATTGGCAAATTTGAATTTAGCAAAATATTTCTTCTTTCAGGGGATATTGGTAATTACTATTATGGTCAGGGACATCCAATGAAACCCCACCGTATTCGAATGACACATAATCTCATCCTGAATTATGGCCTCTATAGAAAAATGGAAATATATGTAAGTTTGTTTTAATTTTTTCAAATTTCATTTTCTTTTCTGTTTTACTCCTTTGCTAATTAATTTGTGTGTGTGTTTTTTTTTTTTTTTTTTGTTATATGAAATCATTTTTGTCTGAATATGGCATCCACCCAAAATTGAATTGTCAAAAGCAACATGCAAAGAAATTTGGGTTATAATTTTACAAACTGTTAAATAAGTATTGAAAGAAAAGTATTGTAATTTCATCTTGTTCATTTGGTGATCTAAATTTAATCGGTTATATGAAGTGGTATCAGGATGAAGACTTCAGATTTTTTTGACAAATAATGATCTATTCAGTTCATTTTCTATTGATATAAATAATTTATTCATAGTAAAGTATCTGTTCTTTAAAATCTCTTTAGCAATTCTTTGCATTCTGCCTACCTGAAAGATAGGCACTTCTCTTTTAATGTATATCTGTAAATATATTGTAGGATAATAGATAATCAATTTTTGATTAATTTTGCACTTTTTCAGACAAAAAAAACACCTATTTATAAGAAAGCATTTTAATAATTAGTTTTGTTACTATTACAAAACGTTTATAATTTTTGATCTGTTATAAGATTTAAAATATTGACTTTTCTGTATAATCCATACAGAAAGAGAAACACTTTTTTTATGCCTCTACTAAAGAATAGTGTCAGTATCACACATTTCAGTTATCAGAACTGACATTGGAATGTTTAACTGTCATTGCAAAATTAGTGGCTTTGACTTGGAAATTACTCTAAATGAAAAGTGCTAAAGGCTATATGAATTGAATCATGAAAGCAAAAGTGAAAAGTTCCTTAGAGCTCCACGTATGTTAGTATTATAAATAAAAGTAATGTCATTTAATTTTCATTGATTTATCACAAACTTTATGGTAACTAAATTGTTTCCTTTTCTTAAATTAATCAGTTTTTGCAAGTTTACCATCTCTCCTGCTCTTAATCTGTTTAACTCATTGACAATAAATTTCTCTGACTTTTTAAGTTCTGCACAAACATGCTCGTGAAAAAAATGCTATTTTAAATAAATGAAAAAGCAAGATTTTTTTTTTTTTAAATTTCTGAAATTGTTTTCATATTACTCTTTGCCTCCAATGAGAGCCAAAGACGTTACCAGCTATACATTCTTGAAGAAAAAATATTACCAGGAAAAAAAAAATCCTTTTTCGGCATTAAATGACCTATGCCTTAACCAAACCAAATCCAATGAGAGCCAGAAATAAAAAAAAAAAAAAAAAAATTTTGGAAATTCTGCCAAAAAGATTTTAAAGAAGTTATTTTCTTTTTTTTTTCTTTTAAATGAATAACTACAAATTAATTTTGATATAATTTTTCTGAAGTTTCTTCCTCCCCAGAGTAAGAATTAAAAATGTTCCTATTAAATATAATGATCGTAATATAATACATAACCTAAACAAACAAACAAAAAAAAAATGTTCTTTGGACACCCATGTAGAAAGGGAAGAGATGGTTTTTATCTCAAGTGTTTCCATTTGATAGATCACTAGATGATTTATTTCAAAGTTCTGTCTTCTAAGCAGCATCCATTCTGCCTGAAGAGAAACGGGAAGTAAAAGAATGCTTAGGGGTTTGGGGGATAAGTGCCAACAAAACCGGAAATGGGTCATATCCAGCTGCTGGTCTATATTAAGTTATCCTTGGGACTGGGGAGCTCTGTTTCAGCCCTGATGAGAGATGTATCCATTGTTCTGTTCTGAAGCCTCTATTCATATTGCCAGCAATCAATGTGGGTAAGGAGTTGCTAGAGGGAGAAGCTGACATAACAGAAGTAGCCGTAAGTATCACCTTACCTACCCACGAGTATGAGTAGGCGAAATCCTGAATAAAATATTTGCATATATAGGAAACTGGTTATGTGTTCTTATTTCTCAACATGGTCTTTGTCTTTCATGTTAACTTGTGAGCATGCAATATGCCCTTCCCCAACCTTCGGTGTGCACTGAGGAGATCAAGAATCTGAATACAATGTGGGGTGATGATTGCTCGGTTGGTGGAAAGGTTGGGAGAGGATTGCATTGTATGTTTATAAAAGTACAACATTGGATCCCCCCACCCCCCCGTCCCTCCCCCCAAAATTGATCACAGAACAATCAAAATAGAAAATTAAAACCTTGTCAATGAAATAACTGGTTTTAATAATGTGCCAAAAAGAGATCTGGAAAAAATTGAAAGTTCTACACAAAAGTAGATTGACTACTAAGGAAATAGTTGAAGCTGGAGATATAGATCTAAACAGGTATAAAATGCAGAATATTAAGAAAAAAAAATAGGTAAGTAGCTAAACTACTGCTGTTTTAAATAAACATCACAGAGAGGAAAGTATGAATTTGGTTAGATGGAGTGCATGAAAACTGATTTCTCAACATCAGTAACCAAATAGTGAAGTAGTGACTGCATGGCATGGAGACATTTAAAGATTGAATGGGTCAAAATAAATATTTATTATGTTACTAACTACAGATAACTTTTTTTGGTAAGAGTTTAATGTGATCGTTAGAGTTGTATAATAAAAAAATAACCTGGAGCTGGCTGTCTGTAGCCTGCCCAGTATATGCTAAATCTGTTTAAATCTGACATGTTTGTAGAATGGCATATGTAGAAGCCATCAGTTGTTCCTGGAACAAACTTGGTTGTATCTGCTCATGTAGCAAGTTGAATTATTTTGCTGTGACCCATGAAACAGAAAACATGGAGAGTATAAAGTGTTGCTAATAGTCTGCAACAATTTTGTGCGCAGGTCAAATCTGTTAAGACAGTTCATTTTCACTAATGATCCTTACAAAGTTGAACAGCCCACCTCATATACTTACAGAAATGCCAGCTTTATACAATCCACTCTTGGCATTCTTTTCTCATAAACTAGATCAGCCTACAAAAGGGCTGGAAACCTGCTTCAGCTGACACTATGTCAGTCTTTTATGGTTCTACCATAGTTCAGGACTCTGAGTTGGACATTGTTTGGTCCTGCATGGCTATCCCCAATGTGGATAGGGATTGTCAATGGTGTTCCAACCAACCATAGGGAGGTTGAAGGATGACAATGATGAGGGTCGTTCTTTGACCCAGTTGTCATGCAATAACTGATGTTTTGGTGGCAATAATGCTACCCTTTTCTGTTAATATCCGAGACCTTATAGAATGTTGTCTATGCTGTAAAAATGTTGAATGTTATGTTGCCCATCACTGGTTGGTTACCATCTTGTTACACTACCTGTAAGAACATTCAATTTTCATGTGCTACTCGTATCTGCCTTGAATTTATATATTCCTAGTATAACCTTGCTACTGTTGCTCAAGGAAAACTTAGAACAATTTCTGCTTCCAGAGAGAATGTTCTGTCTGACCTAACAATCCTTCCACCATTAAATGCTTTTAAATCTTATCCATGTTCTATGTTTACCACAGCTGCACTACCTTTTTTTTTTTTTTTTTCTTTCTTTGTTACATCAGATACATGCCATCTGGTAGAACTACTCCATGTTGGAAAGGTCCATCCAGTATATTGCTGTCTCAAATTTAGTTTTTTGTCAATTCAATTTAGATGGAGATGGTGTCTGAAATGTTGCTGGTCCCACACCAAGAACGGATACCCCCCCCCCCGCTTCTAATATTTGGTCAGATTTGGGGGAAGAGGCTTGGGCTGAGAACTCTTTAGCATCTCCTCATATGTTATATAATATTGAGTTGGAACAAAAGTTTGTAGCTACTTTTCGATATGTTTGAAGCAGCTTCATGATTCCATTTTTGTGGGTTGAAGTGTATGTTTGCTGTTTTTATATATATATATATATATATATATATATACATACACATGCACCTAAGGTAAAAGACGAAACTTATTAGCCACATGTTTTGTCTAATGTGGACTTTTTCAAGGCCAAAACGAAAAAAAACTGAACTTTTTTTTGCCTTGGAAAAGTTCACATTTGACAAAACGTGTGGCTAATAATGCAGTTTTCTTATTGTCTTTTACCTTTTATACATAGTCTTTTTCTACAGGTTAACTCTGAGAAATTTTTCGTGTGTGTATATATATATATTAATATATATATATATATTAGTGGCTGTCGACTCACAAAGCAAGCATGACCATCACTGGCCAGTACATCAGTTAAGCTCCCCCATCCCCAACAAAATGGCATTCATTTGTTGCATGAACAGTGGCTTATAAACCCAACCATCGATCAGCATATTTTGTTATATATATGACGTCAAATCATGTCCTGGTGGTGGATGTTGACTTTGAACATCATCACTTGCAATGTGTCTTTTTATATGCCTTGCATGCTTCCAGAAAATGGAAGTTTTTATCATCAGGTCATTTTGTAGGGATTGAAATGTGTGCTAATCTGAAGGTGCAAGTTTGGATCATTTTATTGCATTTGAGTAGAGAATCACATAGGAATGTTTCATTTAAAAAGAATTTTTATTTATTTATTTATGAGGCACCCAAAATCGGTGATTCATGTATTCAGGTGTTTTCAAATGCCTTACCATTCGTCATATGTAGAGTATCTCGAATGTCCTGTGTTGTGTAACCTGAAGTATTTTTAATCAGCATTTTAACTTGGCCACCCACAATGGCTGTAGGCCTGCCAGAAGATTTTTGATCTTCCAGATTAAAATTTATGCTTTTGAACCTAGGAACAGCATAATTTTTTAGCTGTTTGTACAACTTTTTTTTTTTTTTTTTCTTTACAGGAAAAGAAAAATAATGAGAAAGCATTTCTTTTTCTTCCCTTTCCACTTCTAATGTAAAAACATTTAAAATTCACAATTGTACATGACTCAGAAAGTCACATTGAAATGTCATCTTTCAGAATGTCTGTCATAAACTTCTGTCAAATATGAAAAAAAAAAAAATCGTGATTAAATGCCATCTATTGAAAAATGTTACAAACTTTTGTTTCAATTAAACATTTATTTCAAATTTATGGTACATCTTGTTTTGTCTTGCTGCTGATGCAATAGGTGTTTGGGCAAGATAACATTGATGGAGTCCATCCTTTTTCAGGTTTTGAATTTAGGCTGGTTGTTGCCCTCTCAAAGTTAGTTTAGTCTGCTCTATTATTTATCCATAGCTGGTAAGAAATGATGGATTCATGCCTTTCCCAAGTTTACTGATGTGGTCACAACCTTGGCAGCTGTGTGTGTGTGGGGGAGTTAACCAAGGTTCATTTTGGAATGCCATTGCCTGAATTGATTGTAACTCTATTAACACTATCTTTTTAGTTCAGATTTTACCAATTGTGCTTTTTGGCAGATTTTGGGAAGTGATTTGGACTAAGATTATCTTTTGTAATAAAGATAGAAATGATTTTTATTACAATTATTTCATTTGGTTGCAAGAATTTGTGCATGACTTTTTTTTTTTTTTTTTTTTACTTCCTGCTTTCAAACCTTTTTCAAACAAAAAAAGTTTTCTCTCTCCATATGCAAAGTCTTATTAAAGATGAAAGGAAGTGAGGTGGGTGAGAAAACTTTTATGTTTTAACTTTTTTTCCCACCCCTCCTTTGCAGCGACCACACAAGGCAATCCAGGATGAAATGACCAAATTTCACAGTGATGACTATATCAAATTTTTACGAAGCATTCGACCTGACAACATGTCTGAATACAATAAACAGATGCAGCGATGTGAGCCTTTTTTCTCTCTCTCTCTTTTTATATGCAGCCTCAGATTATTCAATATAATTTTTGAAAAATGAAATATGTGAACATTTCTTTTGTGCTATTGTTGCTTTATTAGATATGCTCTCTAAGGTTAAATCTCTAAAGCTTATTCTTTATTTCTGATCCTTGCTGCTTAAAACTTGAATGTTTACTACCATGAAAACAAAACAAAAATGATCTGACATAATCTAATTTGGCCTCATCTTATTTATTCATTTTTTAACTCTGTTAATGTAATCATTTTAAGATGCTTCAGTCCCAGTAATTTCGAAACTGCTTCAATAAATGTCTAATTTTCTTTTATTGTTGCTCTACATTAGTCATATTTGCTTGGAGATCATGTTAGATAAATTCTCATGAAGCTTATATCAATTTTACCTTAAGTTAAAATCTTCAGCCTCAAACTTTTAATATCTAATTTTTTTTTTTTTTTTTTTTTTTTTTAAGATTTGTAGTCATTAGTGATGGAAATAATTGAGTTGCTACTAATATTGAATTGGGCATATGACACTCTCACCCCCCCCTACAGTCATAAACCCCATTGGCAAAAATTGGGAATTAAAAAATCAACAACCTCAATAGGAGGAAGAACAACATTTAAATAGGAAATGGCTAAGGAATTATGGTGTAAATTAAATAGTCAAACCAGTGTCTGTCTTGTGAACAGGTTTTATTTTATTTTTTATTTGTTTATTTAATATTAGGTACCCTCATGAGATTGCTAAAAGAACAGCATAGTTTGATGAAAACAAAAAAGTCTAAATGTTTGTTGTTATTAAGAGGAAAGACCGAATTATTTTTTTTAATTTTCCCTTTTTAGAACATTCTAAATTTAAATTTTTTTTTTTTTTTTTTTTTTTTTTAAACAAAAAAACCTTGTTTTTCTTTGTATCACTGGAACTAGTAAAATAAATTTTTTGGCACTTTTTTTTATGACAGACATTAATTTGGAAAATCTTGCAAGAACAAAAATAATTGATGGATGTTAAAGAAACTTTTAGAAACTATTCACAAATGATGGAAATTATTATAAATGTTTTCTTTTTTTAGTCATGGAAAAAATTTTTTTATTACCCCCAAACCCCAACTAATTTTATGAAAACTCTAGAAATTCAGTTGCGTTCACTTTAGCGTTATTAGTTCAAAGCACAAGGCTTTGAGGAAAGCAAGTCTTTTTTTCTTTTTTTTTTTTTTTTTTTTTTTTTCTCTCAATTGGACCCCCCCCCCTCCCAATCAGCTTTGAATTGTAACATACAAAGCTCAATAAAACAGATATTTAATCTCAAATGCTCTTATTTGCTTTTAGTTGTTTTTATGAATATGGACAATGTTTTCTGAAAGGAAAAAATTTCTTCGATGAAAAAATGAATTTTTAATACAATTGTTATTTCTTTAATTATATTAGATTTTTACATTTAAGTTGTTAAAATATTATAAAATTAGTTGAAAGCCGCATTCAGTTTTGTAAATATCCTCATGAGATAGATCATTTTTAACGCATCGTAAATTGTATAATTTGGACCAATTAGAAGACCTGCAGTAATTAAATGTAATTTTGTGTTTATAATATGGCTGTAATTATAAAGTATGGAAGACCAGCAAGAAAACAATTAAGTTGCATTATTTGAGTTAAACATTGTTCTCGGCTGTTAAGGCCTTTATTTTTGCAAAACACGTGTGAAGTTAATTTGATTTTCCAATTTCAACTGAGAAGGGTACCTACAAATATTAGTATCATCATAGGAAATTTATATGATCTTATTTTTATATTAATTTCAGTTATGACATTTTTTCCATAAATGAAATATCAGAATTAATAATAAAATGAATGGAAATACAAGTAACGCAGTAAAATGTAATAAATGTACATAAAATTATAGTATTTAATGTACACTTCTGATAAAATTTCATAAGAAAGGTATTTAATTAATTTATAGGTACATTTCTTATATAATTTAATCACTCTCAACAGTCTTATTTTAATTTTTTTATAATATATTTACCATAAAGCATCGTAAAGGTGAAAGCTAAGTACAAAAAAATTAGTGCTGAAAGTTTTCCTTAAAAATAACGAGGTAAATAATTTGTTCACTTAAATTTAAATAACTTCTAAATATCACTTCTGTCTTGTATGATAAATTTTCCTCGTGTAACGCGATAAAATCATCACCTGTCAAGTGACGTGAAATGTTATGAGCTGCTTTATTTTATTTTTAAACTATTTCTTTTTAGTGCAGAAACTAAGCAATGCTTGTTTCAAAATATTTTAAGTAAAGATTATAATTTCCAATTTTCTAAAAATAAGTTTTGAAAAAATTATTGATTTTTAAAAGAATTTGAAACGGATTTTCATTTTTTTTATAAAATGGAAAAAATGGTTGACATGATTATCTGTCAATTTTTCTGGCTAAAAAAAAGATATTTAATGAAAATTTTAGCCATGCTAGGAACGATTAAAAAAAACGTGACCTTCCCCCCTAAATACTTTGATCTTTCCTTAATAATAACCCAAACATTTATACAATAAGATTTTGTTTTCATCAAGTTTGGCGTCTTTTTCATCATGTCTTTTTTAGCGATCTCCTGAAGGTACCTATATTAGCATATGTATTTGCTTTTGAAAATAAGTGATCATTAGCGACATGGTGGGTGTGAGGTAGTTTTTAGCATTCTCCTCATTTTCTTTAAAAACTGATGGTCATAACTCAAAGAATAGAATTTACCAGATTATACAATTCCTTGATTTCTTTAATCTTAAAATTATCAAAATGTGACAATAAATATATCTAAAGAATTAATGGATTTTATTTTTAATCCAATATTTTTATTACTTTAAACATTATTTTTAGTGGTTACCCATATTTACATAGATGCTCTAAATGGTAGAAGAAATAAAATGCTGTTTAAAATGAGCAAAGCATCTATTCAAATAAAAAATATTTTATGTAAGAATTTTAAATATTACAAGCTTTCTTTTTGAAAGAGTGTACTTTTTTTTTTTCCCCAGTCAATGTTGGAGAAGATTGTCCTGTCTTTGATGGAATGTATGAATTTTGCCAACTTTCAACTGGTGGTTCAGTTGGTAAGTACATTTTTTTTTTTTTTTTATTTATTTATTTATTTTTTTTCTTTTTTAAGAAAAAAAAATTGTTTCACCCCTTTATTAGTTATTTAATGACTTAAAAAATTTATCCATTATTTCTTAATTTCTATGGCATTAAAAAGAATTTTTTTTTTTTTTTTTTTTTTTTAGTGTTTAAGATATGTTTAACAAAGTTTGAGCAAATTCACACTTTTTTTATAAGAATATAGTTAAGATCCTGTAGTGAAATTATTGGATTTTTTTTCTTTCTTCCTCTCTTCCTGAAAAAAAAAAGGGGAGAAAATCTAATCAATTACTTTAATGATTGGTTAGTTAAATATTTGTATTAAGATTGTCATTCTTTTGAAATATTGTTAGAAACAACTTACCACCATAGACAAGGCAATACTGATTTTTTTTTCTCTCTTTACTCTATTATAGCTGGGGCTGTAAAATTAAACAAACAAGCTGCCGATATTGCTATTAATTGGGCAGGAGGATTACATCATGCAAAAAAGTCTGAAGCTTCTGGTTTCTGTTATGTCAATGACATTGTTTTGGCCATCTTGGAATTGCTGAAGTGAGTCTCTTTGCTTGCTCAATTAATGATAAGATTGCTGTTTTTTTTTTTTCTTCTCTTCTTAACCTTCATCGATTTGATTTATCTGAAATGGTTTTGTAGGTTCTGCTAGAGAATTTGTCCTCCAATTTATTCTTACTATACCATGTTGGATTTGCTTTCAGATACCATCAGAGAGTCCTGTATGCTGATATTGACATTCATCATGGTGATGGTGTTGAAGAAGCCTTTTATACTACAGACAGGGTTATGACTGTCTCCTTCCACAAATATGGCGAATACTTCCCAGGAACAGGAGACCTTAGGGTAAGTTGGCTTCCCTTAAACCAGAAAGATGTTTAGTGATGGTGGCTGATTTTAAAATGTTTGTCATTGTACAGAATTATTCCAAGAAGCATTATACTAATTCCTTCAGTATTCTGTTTATCTAAAAGCACACTTGAAATTTTAATAATTTATCAAATAAGATATTTTTTAAAAATAGTTTGATTTTTTATTTTTTTTATTTTTTTTTTTTTTTTTTTTAGTCCATTGTGTTCAAATAGCAATGGCTGTGTGAAATTTTAAATGTGGCTGTAGATATGGTTTATATTTTTTAATTTAAAAAAATTTTTTTGTTTATTTGAAGATTGCTTGTCAAATTTCATTTAAAAAAGAAAAAAAATCCTGATTTTTACTTTTCTTGGGGAAAAAGTAACTATTCTTTAATCAACATGTTTCTCCACTTTAGGATATTGGTGCTGGTAAGGGCAAATATTATGCTGTTAATTTTCCCCTCAGAGATGGAATTGATGATGAATCATATGAATCTATTTTCAAACCAGTAAGTTTTCGTTAATCTTCAGTTATTCCAAGGAGTGTTCATTTGTTGCTTTATGTTTTTTCTTTCTTTTCTCCTCTCCCCCCGCATTTATGTTTGAGAAATTGTTCTGAAGAATTTGAAGTTAATCTTTAAAAAAAAAAAAAAAAATCCAATCAGTTATTTTATGCTAAAATAATGTGATGTGGAAGTTGAGTGGTGGTGTTTTCTTTTACTTCAAATTTGAAAATGTTATTCCTCTGTTTTATTACTGGATATGTTGATTAAATTTTCTTGAAAATTTTAATTTTTTTTTACTAAGCCTTTTCTGTGATCATTTTAGGTCATCAATAAAGTAATGGAAATGTACCAACCAAGTGCCATTGTTCTCCAGTGTGGAGCCGATTCCCTCTCAGGAGATCGACTCGGTTGTTTCAATTTAACCCTCAAAGGTTTGTAGGAATAATGCATTTTAGAATTATTTTCTTTCACTATAAAACTGTTTGGATTCTAAATTTCTGCTGGTTTCATATTTGGTTCAGTTATAAAACTTGGTGATTTTTCTTAAATAATACTGAATTTTAAAAATTTTCTCAGTAAGAAAATCTGTTATTTAATCTTTGTTTTCAATTGTGGAAAAAAGTCCTTTGAAAGGAAAAATGCAGTTTAGACTACAATTATTCCCTTACAAATATAAATTTCCAGTTGCAAAATGTTCTCAAAGATTTACATTAGTATTGATAAAATCATTGAATTTGTTAGTCAATTTCTTGTAAATTGTCTTACTGTTTCCTATTTTTATTTCAGGTCATGGTAAATGTGTGGAATTCATGAAACAGTGGAACTTACCATTGTTGATGTTGGGAGGTGGGGGTTATACTATCCGGAATGTTGCCCGTTGTTGGACCCATGAAACTTCCATTGCTCTCAATTGTGAAATTGCAAATGGTAAATCATTCATTTACTTACCACCTCCATAATTCTTAAATTTATTCAGTTATTACAGGGGTGCAAGGTGGTGCAGCTAATTTTGGAGAGTGGAGAAACTTCTATAAAGTAAAAGCAGAGACTTCCTAAACAATGGTTTATTTTTGCCAATGTGCTATTTGAAAATGATTGGCTTATTGAAACGAATGCATAAAGCCTGTCTTGTGGTTGGAATAATTATCTATTTTCTACATCACTGGTAAAAAGCTAAAAGTTTTACTAGGCTCTCCCCATTTGGAAGATTCGTTTCATCACACTCTTCCAGTTATTTGATTTGAATTAAGTCAATTGTCTTAACAGAAATAACTGCTGCCAATGTTTTTTGCCTCTTGAGGTTTTGTTTTTTTGCCTCTTGAGGTTTTTTTTTTTTTTTTTCCCCCAGTCTATAAGAACTGGTCCCATTTTTTAGGTTTCAAAGGAACATTAAGACATTGAGCAAGTTCTTTTTAGAATAGTTAGTTTTGACTCTATTGAACTATATCACTATTTATTACTGAGAATTACAATTTTTTTTTTTTTTTTTTTTTTTTTTTTAAATAATGAATTAAATATCTAATGTCCAAATTTTATCTGAAAGCTATCTATTCTTTAAAATTTAAATTGAATAATCGTGTCAGAATTTCAAAAATATTTAAACATTTTTCTATATAGTGTCTGTATACATCTTTCCTTCCATACAATGAATTTGCAGGATCCTTGCATTTATTTCTGAATTTTATTCGGGTCATTAAGTGAGCTGTGGCCACTCACAAAATTTCTTATTAGGTCACAATTGGTATTTGAACTTTCAGTATGGAGATTTTGATATCCAAAATGTAATACAATCTGGGAGGTCATTAGCAGTGACAGCTCTTGAAATTGTTGGTCCTGTTCATAACCTAATGTTGGCTGATCAGTGAATCTTGGACAAAAGAATTGTTGACATTAGAGAGATATCAAGAGAATGCTTATATGGTTTATAATTCATGAACAGTTTACTACCAGCTAATCAATCAAGCAGCTGTCAAAATGCTTAACAGAAACTATATCTACTAGTCTTGCAGAATTTTCAACAATCTAGAGGTACTTCCCATTTTTTTCCCTTCCATCCCTGATAAAAGGAAGGTACTATAATTTTCAGAAGGGCTAAATGATGCAGAATAACTTGCAGAGCTGGTTAAGGCTGCATTGATAGAAAATGACGATGGCAAACTGCAGAATGGTGCTAATTTCTTTACAGGACATTGAATCTACTCGCAGGTCTGGCAAGACAATGTTTTGAAGAATTTGTTTGAATCCACTCTAATCATCAGATTGTGTTCTGTATGACTTTTTAGGTTTACAAATCTTAAACAGGGTTTGAAAGGTGATTGCAGCAGCAGGGCATTAATTCATTGAATGAGAATTTGGGGAATATAGTGTGTGTGTGTGTGTGTGTGTGTATATATATATATATATATATATATATATATATATATATATCTATCTATCTATCTGGAATAGCATGTACATTTCCTGGCTCTCTTTTATCCCTTCCTAGTCATGTAGGGAATGTCTCCACCTCCCCAAACTTCAGTTGACTCATTTAAATTGAAATGCTGAATTGATGTTTCTTTATCTTTCAGAATTGCCCTACAATGATTATTTTGAATATTATGGGCCAGACTTTAAACTTCACATTAGCCCTTCAAACATGGCAAATCAAAACACAGCGGAATATCTGGAGAAAATTAAGTAAGTTTCTTTCTTTTTATTTTTTTTTATTCTTTTTAAATTTTTTTTTTTTTTTTTACTGAGCACTAATTAATTTCAAATCATGGTGTGTGGGAGGGATTCAAATATTCTCAAATCATGAAATTCCATAAATGAATTGATATTTGGAAAAATTTAACATCAGATTTCACCTGTGCGTGCGCGATAATAATAAAACAGTGCTCTATGTAAACTAACAAAGCAAAAATTTATGCCAAGAATAAATATAGCTTGTTCCTCATCATGTGACTAAGTATGAGGCTATTATCAGACACAAACTGAAAATTGACTAATATGTCAATATTTATAACCTGTTAAGGTAGTTGAGCAGTCAATTTGAGAATAAATTGGTAAAAATGATTTATTTACAAAAATTAATAGATTGCAAAATCAAAAACTAGTAAATGAAAATGCATATTCACACACACACACACACACACACACTAATGCTAACAAATGAAAACAGTGTATATATGAGATTGTGGCAATAACTGAAATCATTTTGGTTCAACATTTTTTAAAAAATGTCTGCATTATCTGTCTATATTTCTGAGATGAGGTATGTACTGAATTTACATTATTCGGACTATTGTCCTCATCTTTGTTGCCATATTTATTACAACATTTTGGCTGTTGTACACTCTGCCCTCCTTCAGGTGGTTGGATTGTCGAACTGAACCCTTTATTTCGCTCACTAGCATATGACCATTAATTCATTGCTTTTATTAATGTTTGTGTGCGAGATGCTTTGAAAATTAGGAGGAAATGATTGTCAGTGACCAGAAACAGACAAATTTTTATGCATAATGTAAATGCATTGCTAATGATTGAAGTTTGCATCTGGGGCATAAGAAATGTTCTAAAATATGAAAGATAGATTTTATTTATTTACAGTTAAGCATTAGCATTTTTGTGCATAAAATGATTTACTTTATTGGGCTGGAGTGTGTATATATATATATATATATACACACACACACACACATTTTTATATATATATATATATATATATATATATATTTTATTTATTTATTTTTTATTTTTTTTATTTAAGATCTCGTTTGTATGAAAATTTGCGTATGCTTCCACATGCACCTGGTGTACAAATGCAAGGTAAGATGTCTTGTTTTCCTTTTATCAATCCCCCACTTTTTTCTGCCTTTCAATTACCAGTTTTGAATGCTATTTCAACCTACTTACAACCAACTTTTTTTTTTTTTTGTTTCAATTGCAGCAATTCCAGATGATGCTGTTAATGAGGATAGTGAAGATGAAGACAAAGAAAATCCAGATGAAAGAATCTCTAGTAAGGAAATTTCACATTTCTTTACCTTTCATTTTTTACATTATATATATATATATATATATATATATATATATATATATACACACACATATAATGTAGTTAACAAATGTTTTCTTGTATTGTTTGCCTTTTTTCCATTCAGAAAACAGTATTTTATGTGAAATATATGCAAATTCATATAAATCTGTAAACCTGCTGATTGATGTGGCGGGGTGGGGGGCAAGATTGGAAGATTACATTGTACCATTTTATCTTAACTCTGTATTTTTTTTTCTTACCTGAGCTTGAATATTATAATCATACAACCTTCAAGTAGGTCCAGCAGTCTTACCATTTTGATGTCAGTTGATGAAAAGAATGATTGTAACTTTATTTGAATAGAAAATAAAACATACCATCCTAAAGTTTTTAGGCTTTAAGGTAATTTAGTCATAGAATTCATGACTTAGATTAAAGTTTATTAAACTTTTGAATAAATTGTCAGTTATAAATAACTACCATATTTATCAACAAGTTAGTTTATGCGGCGATTTCCTATTTCTGTCTTTGGACAACATATTTTTGAGAGAGAAAATGGTATAGCTCTCCAGAAATTAGTTTGATATGGCTTTTAAAAAGCCAAAAAATGAAACTCCTTATGTTTCAAATAATTAAAAATACGGCAATTCTCTTTTTATTATGCCAGTCAACTATTGGGGTTCTGCAAATAAATTTCTTCTAAATAAGGAAAAATCAAAGTTAGTTATCTCCCCTCCCCCATTTTTTTTATCTAGCAAATACACCTAAAATTAAATATTAAAAACTATTTTAATATAATCTTACTTAATTGTATTATTCGCCAGATAAAACCATCTGATATTTGTAAAAATAAAATGAATTAATTTTCCTTGTTTAGAAGAATTTTATAGGCAGAACATTAAAACACTGAACAATAGTGGCTAAAAAAGAATAATTTTTACTTTAGCTTTTAAAAAAAAATGTTTTGCAGTTTTGAAAATATATACATTTTAAAACAGATTAAAACTTTATTTTTCTAATCTAATTTTAGGTGTATTCACTAGATAGAAACTATTTTATTTGTAGAAAATAATTTTTTTTACACTTAGACTATATCTGGAAATATACACATTTTAAAAGTGAAGTTAAGGACTCTTTTATTTATTCTTAATATCTAATTTAGAAGCATTCTCTAGATAAAAAATAAATTTATTTATAAAAAATCTTCATTTTTTTTTTTTTTTCAAATTTTTTTTTTTTTTTCTTTCTTTACAACTTTATATCATGATTGGCTTACTAGAAAACAATTTTTACCCTTACAAAAGTCCGACTTCATAAAATTTATTTTAACATTAAAAGGAAACTGAAAACTTTTTTCTTTTTTAAATTGAAACAGATTTCAGAGATCATGTATTTCCATTTTTGCTGTTTGAAAACATTCTATGATTTCTAACTTTCATATCTCGTATTTCCGTTTTTCTTCATTTCTTTTGTAAACAAATAGATTTCGCATTTATTTCCTAAAACTAGTCAATTAAATGTATTTAACATGTTTTTATTCAATCTCTTGCAATGATATAAATATTGATAAAATTTAATTTTATTAACATCTTTTTCAATAGTGTTTCTTTGCATATGGTCACTCAGTCGTGATAGCACTTAAAAAAAAAAAAAACTGACAATTTCGGTTTCATAAAAAAAATTTGATGCGGTTTCACAGTGTGAATATGAAACTGAAAAAAGTCAGTTTTTTGGTTGAACTGCTCATCTCTACTTAGCTTGCATGTGTTGTATATAACATGATGGAGGATGTAAAACAGTATTTGCATACGGGTACATCAAACTCAACATTTGGCCTAGAAACCGAGTGTCTTCTGTCTGAACTAGAAAACATAGAGAGGGAAGAGAGTTCCTAAATTTTCAAGATTTTTTCATCACATCTTTTTGAAAACTGAATAAATACCTCGGTACCCAGCCAGTTTATAACTTTTTACAAGGCAGCTCACCTGTTTGTTCCTGAACAGCTACACTGAATGGGCCATGATTTAGACACTTTTGCAGCCATCAAGGACTTGCAATGTCCTTCTACTGATCTTCTTGAAGAATTCCAAATGTATGTGAATTACCAAGATGATTTACCGAATCCTTTTAATATCCCATCATTTTGGAATGCAAATAAGAGCAGATTTCCTCTTCTGGAACAGATTGCCAATGAGGTCATATCGATGCCTGTTACCAGCATATATGCTGAATGTTCATTTTCTCAAAAATTTACTCAATAAACAACATGAAAGTCTTACCCCTGAGAACTGCAAGCAACTCACAATGTTTTATTACAATGGAGATTTATAGAAGAGATTTGAAGATTAGATATTTCCCAAATTAAGAAATTAGCCATTTTAAATTTGAGCAGTATTTCAACTTGGGATAAGTTGTTTTATTTAAATTTTGAATTAATATATCTAATTTGTTTTTTGATATTTTGTAACAAAGATTGTTATTATGGTTTAATTACTGTTTTGTAAAATTTTAGTCAATGTTTATTCACATATTTATTATTGAGATTAAAGTTAGTTGCTGTTAATACTTTATTTTTATATTATGAATCAATAATTATAAATATAAACTTATTTTTATTTTTAAACAATTTAAATGTGTTTTTGAAGGAAGCTTAGATTAAAAGTTCCACCTCAAAGATAATTATGCACTATAACATTCCATTGTTGTCTAGTCATGTTACATTTTTTTATTTTTACATATAATTTATTTCTGGACTTGGATTTTAACATTAAAAAGAAAAGATTTATTCTTACTTTATATGCAATAAAACTTTGAATTATGTTTTTGTTTTCAGTTTTAATAATAATTATAGCGTATTGTATTGCAATTTTCTCATAAAATACTATAAAAATGGGAAAAAAAAATGAAATTTATCAAAAGTGGAAATGGAAAATCAGAGGCCCTACAAAGGTCAATTAATATCGTAATTCTAGTGTGTGTAAATTTTTGAATGACAGAAGATAAACCACCTTAAAAAAGCTGGATATTTGAGTTAAGTTTTCTCTTAAAGTTTAAAAATTGAATTTCTAGCAAGAAAATGTCTGAAGAGAAATTTATTTTATTTGAAAAACTAAGATTTATTTGAATGCAAACAGTAACTGAAGAGATAAATATATGTTGACTAAAGATTCAAACTTGTTTTGATTGTATTTTTGAAAGCAATTCAGTCTATTTAACTGAAATGACAATGTACATTGTTGACGATATTTGGATGCAAGAAAAGGAACTTTAAATCTTCAGGGTTGATGGGCAGCCAGCTGAGGTGGGGGGAAATCATTCAGTAATGGATTTTTTTGGAAATTTATAAAAAAAAACAAATCTGCAGACAAAACCAAGGTTTAATTATAAACCTTCTATAAAAACTAAAGAATTCTCTATATAATGTCCAGGCTGTATTTCTATTTTTGTGTGTACTTTGGCTTCAGAGAATAGAATGAAAATGTTAACTTTATTTATTTAATCTTCTAAATGATGGCAGTTATTTATAAGGAACAGGGAAATGTTTGCTGTGATCCTTTTATACAGGTAAATAAGTAATTTTTTTTTTTTTTTTGTTTTACAGTTCGTGCCAGTGACAAAAGAATTGTAAGGGATGAAGAATTATCAGACAGTGAAGACGAAGGAGAAGGACGTAGAGACAGGATGAATTATAAACCAAAGGCCAAACGCCCACGCACAGAAGATGAACGAAAAGAGGGTGAGTAGATTTTAAAAACTTAATATCTAAATCCTATCATGCCAGATTTCTTTGAAAAATCATTAGTTGAAGTTGTCAATTTAAAAATTTAAGTGCTCCATTTTCCTCTGTACCTATTCTAATATTTTTTTTTTTTCCTAAGTTGTACAACTTGCTTAGTATTATAAGATTTTTTTTATCTTTCTTTCTCTGTCAGTTAATTTGAAAATGAACAGGAAATATCATGGAGTTCATAATTTAATGATGGTGTTGATTCAGGGTAAGAATAACCAAGGGATACTAACCCTGAATTGAGTTTTTAATATTTAGGTTTACTTACAATGACTGTCACTGACCATCAGAAATGGTCAGTCAGGATCAACTGGGGAAAGATGTAAAATTTTGGTTCTCACTCTCGGAGATGGACATGTAAATTTATTTGAAGTTTCAGTGGATTAGTTTAAAAATTAGTTACTGTTCAGATATATATATATATATATATATATCTCCTAATAAAGCAAGTATTGTAAACCTGATGCTGTTGAGTTTATAGTTGGTTTGTTTTGGCATTTTTATGTCTTTTTTCTCCCTCCCCCCTCTCTTGTTAATTGGTGACTTGACATTTTTGTCATTTTGATTGTTGTTGAAGTTTCATAACTTCTTTGTTCATGTTTGATCACGCTTTCACCTGATACCTTCTTAGAGAAGGTCAGAGGGTTTTATTTTTTTTAACCTGCACCACATGTAAGGTCCATACATATTATACCCTCACTATTTCTATAAGTGACCTTCCCAACTTCTCTTATCTATCCTTTCTCTGCTTCAAACTTTTTATATATTGTTTTTGTTGTTGTTTGATAAACTTTTTTTTTTTCTCTTTCTCTCCAGCTTGACTAGCTTGATGCACCTTTTTGCCTGTCGACTGCAGTAAAATCTTTATTAGCATCCCTCTCTCCCCACTTCCTCCAGACGTGGGGGGGTCCCTAGAAATTCCAGAAGACATTGACAACACACTTGATGATGGATTTTATTGAATCCATTTATCCCATCTGAATGAATGGATTGCATGTTACATTCATCCTCCTGTAACCACTGCCGCCGCTGCTGCTGCTGTCATCGTCATCGTCCTCCTCCTCTTCGTGGTGTAATTATGCTCTGGACAATAAAATTTGTGCCTTTTTTTTTTTCCTCTCTCTCTCCTCATCACTTTAATTTCTTTTTTTACTATCCCCTGTTTTTATCTAAACATTTGACCCGAGCTTGATATTGTCATCCGTCTGTCATTTTGAGTTCTTTCGTTCAAAAAGATGCACTGCTTCATTACTTAATGGAATGATTATTCCTTCATTATTTGCATAACATTTATTTGCATACATACAAAAAAAATATACAGACTGTTTAGATTGCTAGTCATTTTTTCTTTCTCCCCTCCCACCCAAAATGTCAGAGCACAGTTACAAATTCTGTCTGAATGAAATTGTCTGATTTGTAAATATGTTAGGCCAATAAAACTCCATTTGATTTTTCCAAAAAACAAATTGAATTTTTTTTTCCCTCCATGTCCCAAATCTGCGTTCTTTCTCTCTTAAATTCTATCTCTCTCTCTCTCTCCCCCTCTCTCAATTGAGGGAAAAGTAAACTTTCCATGAGTTTGTTTTTTCATCTGCTGCTATTGTCTTTTTCATTCTTTTTTGCCCGAAACATGTTTTTTTTTTCCCCTTGTTCCCTCTGTATACGAGATGTTTTAAAAATGTTTGCTGCCTGACCAAGAATGAATTAAAAAAAAAACCAAAAAAAACCCCCCAAAAACACACACAATCAGGTGTTTGGTTATTTGGTCAGTTGAACTTCCTAAAGCAAGTCAAGATCATAATGTGAATATTCTTTATTTTCAGTGACAACTGTAAAAGTCATTTTAGTAACTTTTTTTTTGTTGTTGTTGTACAATCTTGCTCTGTTTTAGCATAGATGTCTAATTTAAAGGACACCGTTGCATTACTCTCAATTTAAGAATTAAATTTTTATGTCAATATTTTTTCTCTGCATTGCAATGACAGGTTTATATAGATATATTCAATCAACTCTTCAGTATTTTTATTTGATATTCTGTAATTCTCAGCTAAAGGATCAGGTCTAAATGGATGTAGAAAAATCTCAAAATATATTTGCTAGCCATAGATGTCTTTTATATATGATGGACTCTCCTGTCATTTTCAATGTATGAATCTTTCAGTTCATGTTTGTTTCGTATGAGACAACAATTCTGCATAGGAATTGAAAACAAATTCACAAAAAAATCATACTGAAGGGTTGACTGTCATATGGGTTGATGTATTAGCTTGAGATTTAGTGTTAATTCTTAAAGTTAGTTATACTTTGGTAGCAGCTATTTCTCTAGTTTGCTCAGTTTTCAACAGCAAGTTTGAACTTGTCTATAGGGATGTTTGCAGCAATTAAGTTGTATTCAAGTTTATTCTTGAACCAAGGACGGCCCGTTTTGCTTACCATGAAAAAGTTGTCTATACATGAGGATTTTCGGCATCTGATCATCACTCATTTTGATGACATGACCAGCCCATCTGAACTGTGATTGCATCAGAAAGGATTCAATACCACTGATACCACATTTTATATATATATATATATATATATATATATATATATTGCAAACCTACCCTCCAAAATTAAGCTTGTCCTGTGTTTTCTCCAAATGTTTATGGGGTGAACTCCTGACCTCAAGTGAAACTTGTGTGTCTGATCCATTGCTAAAGATGCTGGAAAAATGGTTGGTTCCTTGTACTGTTCCCGAAAGTACCTTAGTCCATTTGCTATGCTCTTTACAAGAACCAGATCAGTCCAAAAATAGCGTTGCTATCACATCTGCGCTAAGCTATCCTCATTTTCCAGCCTCTATAGTTTAAAAGCATTTCCATGCCCTTGTGAACAATGAATTGTTTTCTACCCGATACAATGCTGTTAGCCTTTCTCGACTTTCATGGTAGATTTTCTGGCGAGTACATTCCTTGGTTCCACCAGTCCTGACCTCAGCTAGACTTCAGCAGACTGCATAAACAGTCAACTCCTCATTCCTTTCATATTCCATTGGTGAGGAGGAAATCTCCTTCAGACAGCTTCTTTCCCAGAACTGCTGTATTCTAGAATGAAGAGGATGCTTCTCTGATCACTACAATATTAACCTTTTTAATTCTAGGGCCAACCATTATTCTATCTTCATATCTTGTTCCCCTTTATATATAACCTTATTTAGTAACCCTGACCCTGATGCTACCTTGAGTTTTGAGCCTTGCATTGGGTGAAGAAATGTTTGTGTTTTTAAGTAATGGATTTTTAAATCTTGTGTTTGAGTAGACACTCTGTTTATTTATAAAACAATATATTTATTTTCATCTACTGGCCTGAATATTCAGAACTCTGTGTATCCCCCCGCTCCTGCCAGAGAGCCTATATTTTTCTTTAATAAAATTTCTTGAATGTTCAGACTGGTGGATGAAAATGAAATAATATACTGCTTAATAAACGGAGCATTTACTCAAATATGAGTATCTGCAATAAAATACAACATACATACACACCTAATTCAGTTGTTTATAATTTTTCAATAGCAGCAAAAATTTCTATGCTTTTTGTTAAGTTCATGTAGCCAGCTGTCTCTTCACAAGGTTGTTGCAGGGATGAATTATTGACAGCCAAATTATTTATTTAGCCATCCTTCCTTATGTAGGAGTTATAAATCATAGCATCCCCCTGCCTCTGATGTTGATATTGAATTGTGTGGTCAAACAAGAAAACTAATATTCTCATGCAGCTTTCCAGAGCTTCTTTCCATTTCGATGGTTAATTGCAAATGTTTTAGGTGTGTGCAAAAGTTACAAAGAAAAAAAAAAGTTGTAACTAGAAACTGAATGCACAATAGAAAGCATTTTTAAAACAAAAGTAAATATTTGCACATGTATATAAGACTAATAATTCTGTAATGCAAGACATTTTGTCCTCGAAGCGTTGATATTTGGACTTGAATGTCATGTCCTTTCCCCAATACGAATCCATTATTTTCTATAATGACTGCCAAATGTTACCTCAATGTTTTGAGAATTTCATATTTCTCCTTCCATCCCTGATATTTTGGTGGGGGTCGTTTTGCTGTGCTGCTGAAATAGATGGATTTTATTCTGCTTATCACCTTATTTGGATTTTGTGGATCATATTCAATGTTTTGTTACTTTTGTCAGTTTTATTTTCCTTTTGTGATTTTATGCTTGTAAATTAAATCCCTCCTCCCTCCACAACCTTTTATTTTCATTACTTTTAGCCTTAATTGTTTCCCCTTAATTTACATTAAGCAGAAGTATTTTTGATGCTACTTGTAGCCCTCATCTCTATCCAGAAGTTAGTCATGAAGCTGCCAAAGTTGGTTTCTTCCTCATTTTTCTGACACTGAAATTGCTTTTAATTTCATTTAATTAAAAAAACAAAAAAAACAAAAGGCTGCAAGGATAAAAGATCAAAGCATATCTGGAACACATCCAGCCATTTTGATTATTTCCAAGTTTCATGGTTGTGGGGATCTTACTAGACATGTGGACTTTACTCAGTAGGCAGTAAAATTGTTGCATTACTTAGATCTGTCAGTCTTTCCTTAGAGTCTAAATTTGACACCTTGAAGCTTCTGGTTCTTAAACTGCCATTGAAATGTTAACATGATTAAAAATGTGATAATGTACCTGGTTATCTCAAAAGAAGGCTTTGCAGATTGTTTTGAAAAGTTGAAGTATACAGGGTACCAAAAAGAATACTTTGAAGAGGTGTACTTTTGAAAGCTAAACACTAAAAGAAAAACTTGTTCATTGTAAACTTCCTCATAATTAATAAGATTTGCTTTTTTGTTTTGTGATCTATCTTTCATTCAATCATTTTTCTCATTTAGCTTACTTTTTTTTTTTTTTTTTTTTAATACACCATCTCTGATTATTTTTCCTAAGATTTTTTTATCACCTTGTCTTTTATGCATTCTCTGCTTAATATTATATACACATTTTTATAACTAGTGAATTGGTTTATAATGCTTTAAGTTGCTCTAACTTCAACCTGTTTTGCCCTTTTATTTTTATTCTGTACGAAGGAAGATGTTGAACTTTTCATTGAGATTCATTTTCCATTAGATTAATCCATCATTTTCATAAACTATATAATATCTATTTACTACATGGGAATAAACTTGCTGTTAATAGGTTGTCAGAATTTTGTTAACCCCCACTCTATATATCGGTAGATATTTAGACTGAAATAATGTTTTTGCTGCAATAGGTGTCTTGTGGATAATATATTATCACTTTGGTATTTTTTAGAATCTATATTTTGGAGTCAATATTGCACTGAACTTTAATTATTCAAAGTTATTGTTTATTTGGGGTTTTTTTGATGTGAAAGTATTTTTGAAGAATTCTCATTACTTCCACTTGGACTAAAATCCTAATTTTAATGTTTCAGCTGTTGTATTCTCTTGGCCTTCTTCAGGTGTCTGTTAACATACTTGGTAACTTTCTTGGAATTTTTTTTTAACCTCTTTCTTACTATAAAATATAGATTATCTTTTCCCTTTCCATGTTTAAGGGATATCTCTTCTCCGTTAATGTTCTCCAGCAAAACATGGATTAAAACATTAGGTTTCCTGGCAGTTGTGTTCAATTTCTGGGTCGGGTATGACAGAAAAGTTGTTCTCTGCAAAACTAGAGGAGACATTGGCTGAAACATGGTGTAATCAAGATATTTTGCCTTAATTCTGGTCTTGTAAGAAAATAACTGAAATGAATGCTACTATTTGAATAACATAAAAGGTATTATAGGCTTTGGATACGTATTACTATTTAAGGCCTGTCATAGAAAAGATTTACCCTTATAACAAATTTCTTTTATTTCTTATTTAATGGGAGATTTAACATGGGAAGCAACAATATGTTTGAAGGAAATTAGCAAGATACACAGTTCAGTTGACAACATTCCAAAGTTTAACAATTTGCTGAGATTTTTTTTTTTTCAAATGGATCGGGTTTCAAATCTCCAGTTTAGTATAATGTGTTGGTTAATTACTATCTACTTAAAGTAAAAATTATTACTTACTTGTATGTATGTATGGATGGATTGATTGATTTTCTTCCCAGTAACCCCCACATCATAGTGGGGCATTATTGCTTTGCTTGGAGTGGAATATATATATATTAAAAATAAAGTACAAACACTTAGAAATAGTAAGAGTATGAGTGCTTGATGCCAAAAGACAACTCGAGTATATAAGGAAATATTGATTATGCTTCCACATACTTGTTGCATGAAACCCTTGCATCTGTAGAGTCGTATGTAGAACTAATCAGTTTCATTTTTTACTTTCTATATATGTATGTACATATGTTTAGATTTAAAAATCTGAATGAAAACCTTGATTAAATGTTATTTTCTAAATTGAATTCTGCTACTTGATTCTTTAATATTACTTAATTTGTGAAAACAATTCAATCTGAATGCTTTTGTTTTTAACTGATAAAAATTTTTTTTTTTTTTTTCATTCTTGCTAGGAATGATTCCACCTATTTTCAGACAAACTTAAAATTTTGTGCCCACTGGTAATTTGAATATTAGGTTGACTTGAAATTGTCTAATTTGAGATTCAACATACCAATTTGTTAAGACGGTTTTCAACTAAGAAAATGTGTTAATTCAATATTTTGTTTCTTTGTTAATTTTTTTGATTTGTTAATTTTTTTGATTTTTAAATTCATTATATAGTCAAGAACTTACAAGATTTTGTTATTTGTATTTTGCGCAGATGTGAAGAAGCTTTTATTGATAAGTGATGTTCTCTTTGGTTTGGCTAGAAGTATGAAAATTTATTGCCGTGGCCATTTCGTCTGCTTGTAAATGGCTGATTCTATAATAGTCATGTGCTTTTGTTTTGCTTTTTTAAACCTACCCTTGAGATTACTATTGATATTTAAGGGAAATGTTTGTTTATTAAAGTAGAATTGGTAAACATTTAATATTCTGGTTTAGGCTGTTGAAATTTGATTAATATCCATGAAAGACATTTCAAACATCTTGACAAAATAGCTTAAAGGTAGATATTTGGTATGTGAAGACTTGAACTACTCTCTCATAACTTTAACTTTACCCAAGTTGTGGCAGCTAAAAACTATCTCCCTTATCAATTTTGATAGGTCTAGTTTGAAAGTTTTCAGTATTATGGGTAATGAAAATGTTAAAAATAACATTTCTTTCACAAATTGATTCTAATGGCTTTTAATATTTGCCTTTTTTTCTTTCACCCCCCCCCCCCTCCATTACAACTTAATTCTACAGTTGTTTGCAAGTAGCACTCATCAAAAACAAAGCAAATTGTATCTTTATGACCATAGAATGACAATCTGGGAATTTTAAACAATACTTCATTTAAAAAAAATTAAATAATCCAATGTTTTTATATTAACTTTTTTTGCTTATGCAAATGTATGCTTTGCTTACATTCAATCTTATTGACTTGGTGCTTGGAAAAGTGTTATCTTGGATTGAGGATAAGCTATTGGTTCTGTGGTAGATGGGCTGAAAAGGAAAGGAATTTTGGGAATTCTGTTTGAGGTTTAACTCTTTCAAGTTTTTAAGTTCATTATTGGTTCAAAACTTAGCTGCATAAATGTATTAATACATTCTACATATAAAAATGACTGCAGTCATTATGTAAATCTTTGTGGAAATTGCCATGGTACCTGTTTTGTAACTAGTAGTGTAGGTTTACAGAAGTAAAAGTTGTGGATTGTGTTTTCAAAGGACATGTATGTGAAACCTGGTCGAATGAAGGCATAGCATGTATTTTAGTCGTGTTATTTGTGTGCCAGGTTATTGTGGTTTTCAACAGTTTTATATACATTATCATTTACTATAGCAGTCAGTGAGTATTTAAGCATTTACACTTGAAGGGCATCTATTTGTCTCTACCTTTCAAGACCTGGGCCAATGAATTAAGAGGTGTGGGAAGAACACTACGACCATAGTATGGGAAGTGGTCAGATAATTTGAAATAAGAATTGTTTGTTGACGAATTTACTTAAATCTTATTTTTAGCTTTTGCACTAGTTCTCATTTTTTCTTCAAATGTATTTCAAGGTTGATTTAGAATTCTTAAATTCCATATAAAAGTAAATGGTGGTATTTGCACAGTTAAAAGGGGGATTTTAGATTTAAAAAAAATTTTTTTTATTTATTTATTTTTTTTTTTTACAGAAGTGGCTTTTACTAGTTAAATTTTATTTTTAACAAAATCTACAAATGAAACTTCTGCTCTTGCTCTTATATCTGTATACCACCAACTGCTTTGACTATCAATACATGTATTTTTATTTCATAGAATCTATCTACTAGTAAGGCTTGATCAGACAATCCTTTCAGTGAATTTCTATAGTAAAATTATTAGTTATGAATTTATACAATAGCTCTATTGTGTCAGTAATTCTTGTATTAATTCTTTGCCAATTTTTTTCAATAAAATGCATAGATTGGGATGAAATTTGCTCAAGCAAATTCTACATCTTAATTCTGTGGTTAATCATCAAAATCCACTTTTAACATTTAATGTTAAAATGAAAAGTTTTCTTAGTCCAATGAAAAAGCTAAACTAATATCAGCTGATCATGTTTTATGATACAAAGTTGCAGCAATCTAATTGATATTAGGACAAAAATATTGTCATAAATTATAGTTTTACTTTTATTATGAAAGACTCGACTCATTGTTGTTCATTACAAATCTGTGAGAAAAGTAAAAAGGCATCCATTGTATCCTTTTGGCATAACCATTTTAAATTATTTTGCATATCATTAAATGATTAAGTTTTTGAATTATTGATATTACTCTCTTAAATGCTGCTTTCGGTGGACTCTGCTTGATGCTAATCATTTCATATTTATAGAATCAATATTATTAAAATTTATGAAAAAAAAAATATTCCTAAAATTAACATTAAAGTATTGTCACTGGTGTACTATAATGGTTAACGGGTATAGATGCCAAGGGAGACTACTTGTAATTAGTAATAAATGAAACTTTTTAATTATCTCTCTTAGACCCCACTCGTTAGATTATCTTTTAACGATATTGTGCAACAATCCACTTTTTATACTATTACGACATACAGAAATCAATTCGCGCGCGTTGTCTGCTCATATGCTAAATATCGTCTCGAACATTTATTTCTTATGTATTTAAACAATTTGCTGACTATCCTGTTTCCGCTTGTCACCGATGTTGGCTATTATAGTGAAATGACTGGTTTACATGAGCTACTTGTTATAATAGTATGTCTTTTTGTAATATATATATATATATATATATATATATATATATATATATATATATATAGTATAAAAATTTTTTGGTCACTGTACTGGAACATCAGTCCTCTTTCCAAATTAAAAAGAGGAGAAAATACATTTTAACTTCAATTGTAAAACTGTATGATCTTGTCTAAATTACCTGAGCAGATGATAGCATGGTTGAAACTAATATATTCAAATCTTACACCATTATTTACTTGACTATGTGGCCAGTTGTCAAATTACAAAACCAATTATAATCAGGCCAATAATTGAATCTATTTTCCTGCAACTTGCGAGCACCTTTGCCTTTCATCATTCCTGAAGTAATTAGTAAAATTTGTATAGAACATGTGTAATTTTTATTTTATTTATTTATTTATTTTTTTTTAAACATAAAAATGCTCTTAAAATTTGCCAGGAAACAAAAATGAACCAGATGGTTTATTTCAGACCATCTAAAAACTTTTTGGGTATTTTAACTTGTTTTCAAATTTAATTTGAACTTCCCATTTATCAAAGTTTTTCTGAAACCATTTTAGGCAAACTACATTAGATATCTTGTCTAAATTCATCAATTTCCCAAGATCTTGAAAATAGCTTATAACATATCTTACTTTGAAGATCTTGTTATTCACCCCACTCCTATTAAAAATAAATTTGTGTAAAGTTGGCTGCTAATTTACTCAATGTTTTGTATGTTGCAATATTTTTTTATTCCCTTTTTGTTTTTGTAGATATGGAATTAACCAAATCAGAGTCCATGTCAACTGATGGTAGAGATGGAGATACTAATAGAATGGAACATTGAGACGTCACCCTTATCCTTCCACCCACAACATTCTCAGCTGCTACACACACACACACACACACACACACCATTATTTATTCATGAGTTTTGCCTTTACATTTTTTCCTTCATATTACATTCTGGAAATTTTCTCTATATTTTCTTTCATATTTTAGGGAAAGAAATATGTTCATCAGGTTTTAAAAACCTTTTGTTTTTCTATATTTTTTTCCATCCTGATTTTCTTTTTTTTATTTGGAGGAGGAAAAAAAATTCTTCCCTCTGGCACACATTTTTCAGTTTTGGCAGTGAACAAGTGAACCTTTTTTTTTTTCTCTCGACCCCCCCCTCTTTTTCCTTTAATTTTAATCTAAATCCAGAAAACTTTCAAAAGAAAACATATCTGTAAAGTAAGAACATAAAACACAGAAGGCACAATATCTAATTAAAATACGTGTATTTATTTTCCTGCTGAACTTTCATCTTGGAACAGGCAATAAAAAAATGGACAGCACAAAAAAAATATTCTTAAAAACAATTTGAATTATATTTTCCCAAAAAAAAAGGCATTTGGATTCTTGTTGATGACTTGATAATTATTTTTTATTGTGAATAATATTGGAGAGAAAAGAGAAAAAAAACAAAACATTATCGATATTTGGCCCCTTTCCTCACAACCCATACCTGACCACATTCCTCTAAACACAACAGAACAGCTGGTTTTCAGAGGTCATCTGAATAATGAATATACATTTCCTTATTTCTTCATTCAGGTCATCCAAGGGAGTGTTTAATTATCTCCCTTGTTTACACTAAACTACAGTCATTAAAAAATGTCCAGTCTTATTATTTTGCCTGTAAAATATAGAATAACTAAATTTTTTTTCTTTTTATTAATAGGATTTGACCTCAGTAAAGCAGAGCATTTAATTTTCCTTTGGGTTTTGTTGGGGGGAGGGAATGCTGAAAGATAATCTGTAAAATAGCTTTTTTTACTTTGCACATCTCCCTCCTTCATTTTATCTTTCATTCCTCAGTGTCTCTCTTTCTCTCTCTTACACACACATAAACACACACTAAATATTTTTGCAACACAAAATTGTCATTGGTTTTTAAACTCAAAATCAGAAACTAAAACCTTTTTCTCTAAATCATTTCACTCTCTTCATTTTTTTTTTCTTTGTAATATACAGCAGAGCCTATCATCTGAGGGTCAAAATTTTTTTTCCGTAAACCACCACACAAGGGAATATGACCGCCATAGATTTCTACTTATATATTTTCATTCAGCCATTTTAAAACTGAATGCTGTCTCCTGAAGTAACCATGGAAACTATATGGCTGCTTTCCTCTCTAGTTGTTCCACACCTCATCAAATTTTGATAGTTTCAATTGCTCCCCACTCAATGTAAGCTATTCTTTTTTTTTTTTTTTTTTCCTCCAGTGATTGGTGGTGGCTGTAGTCTGTCTGTCTGTCAAATGTAATATACACCACCAACTACTTTCTCAATTTTTTTTATCCCCTCTTTTCTTTGAAATTTTAAAGGATTCCTATTCATTTGTTTTTTCCTTTGTCAAAAGAAAAAAAACGTTGAGCAATGTTTCTGTTGAAAAAGATTCATACAAGATTTCCATCATTAGAAAATTAGTTACAAAAATAAACATTTTTACTATAACAAAATTTTTTATTTTTTTTTTTTTTCAAAACATCGTTTTGAAGTTTATAAAATTCTGTTATTTATGCTCTTTTGAAGAAAATATCTGCTCTTTAAATCATATTCCAGACTCCAAACCAAACAATATCTAATGTTTTGCCTTTCATGATAGCATACTTGAGACTAACCAACAATTTAAATGTTAGAACTTGGTTTATGAGGTTGGTCAGGTGCTGAAAATTTCTTGGCCTAACCAAAAATGTATTAAAAAAAAAAAAAATCTTGTTTGGTCAGACTTAGGGAGGTAGACTGGGTCGAGGACTTCTCAGCACCCCCTTAATAAATTACCTTGTAAAGTATCAAGCTAAATAAAGACAGAAAAAAAATTCAAACTAGGAATTGTGAAAGTGTTAATTCAAATATTAGAATGTCACTTGATTATCACAATCTTAACTTTTTAAACGTTTTTGTTTTCATTTCTACTTCAAGTTTGTCTTTCTGAGATGAGAAATCCTTTTATTCCCTTAAAAAGTTTAAAAACCAAATGTCGATGATTTGATGATGATGATGATGATGCAGTCTTTAATTACAGAATTTGTTTACAGTTAAGTTTCTCTGAAAAGGCATTGAGCATTTGATATGTTCTTACAAAATCTCTAACCAAAGTGATGGAAAAATTAAAATGCAAAAACCATGGAAAATGGGCAGATTAAAAAAATATTCTACTTGTATGTTATTTGAGTTCAATAATTCTGGATTTGGCTAAACAGGTACTTCCATCCTAAATATCAGATTGGATATAGTTGTTACTATTCAACCTGCTTGTAAAAGCATCTGGCAAGATACACAAAACTAAAATGCTCCAGCATTCAGCATGTATTTCAGTTTTAAATGTGTGTGTGTAAATTTTTTTTTTTTTTTTTAACCAAGACCTTTTAAAATTTTATTATGATTTTAAGATTTTGAATTGCTCAACTCTTGTCAAAACAGTTGCTTCCCTTAGGATCTGTGATTATCTCACTGGTCCTATAATTAGACTTGTCTTTTTGCTTCTAATTTTACCAATATGTTACTTCCAGTTGAAGTGGGAGGTATATAATTTTTCTTTGGCTGTCATATTGTCTGGAAATAATTTTATGGTCCCCATTGATATAAATTTATCAACTTGAGTATGCAGAGACAAAACCCTCACCTTAATTTAAAAAAAAAAGAAAAAAGTATTGACTTTTACTGAATGTAGTATTTTATTTTTTTAATATTGAGACTCAATTTAAAATGAGTAGCCATATAAATTACACAAAGTAACTGAAGGTTCTAAACTAGTAGAATTTTCATATTTACTAAGCTTATCTTAAGACAGTGTGGGTAGAAAGATCCTGTTATGGCACTCACTCTCAAACAGGAAGAACCAGCTAGATTACCTTAAATTCTATTAAGATATGAGATAATATATTGTTTGTAGTGATGTCATTAAACAAAAAACAAAGCATGCACTGGTATTGTGAATTGATTTTTGTAAAAAGAAATTTTATTATTTCAAAATAATCTTATCACTATTTCTAAATAATACAATAAGGTGGGTTTTTTTTAGTGCCATTAATTCATTTGACTTTATAATTCATTAAAAAAAAATTCCATATATTATCAGCATTGAAAAATCATATGATTAATATATTTTGATACTGAATTAAATGTTGGTGTACCAGAATATGAAAAAGTTCCAAATTAAAATTTTTTATATTAAACCTGAAAATACAAGTAATGACTAAAAATGCAATTAACAACATAATTGTTTGCAGTGAAGAATAATTGGTTTTCAATTAAATAAGGCATAATGGTTTTGATTGTGGCTAAATTTTTAAAAAACTCTTCAGATTTTACTGAACATACTTGGAATTATCTCCCCGCAACATATAGTTGTTTAATTTGCTGAAATTTATCATAATTTCTCTTTATTAAATTTAGACAAAAGTAATGAAAGTAGTCATTATCCATACTTTTTTTTTTTATTATCTCTCTTGTCATTGGTAAGTTTTGTGTATAATTTAAAAAAAAAACAAAATATCCATCTTCTATATGGTCCTTGTATGACTAAAGTGGTATTTACCTTGATGCAACAACATCTGCTCACCACATTGTGTTAATAGAAGATCCGCTAAGAAAGGTGAAATATCAATCTGTAAATTTACAGTTGATGATTTACAAATTAAAGCATTTTCATCATGGTAGATTGCTTTCTTTTTTAATTAAAGTAGCATTTTTTAAATTAAAATTATGGTGAACAACTAATGCATTGTTCTTTAAAAGATTCCTTTTGTGTTCATATAATCTCTTATTTAAATTCCTCAATGTTTCTCCTATGCATTCCTTATGACAATTATTACAGGTGATAGTCAATTCCTCCAAATTTTCGATTATTATTGTTTTATATTTTTGTTTTAGTAGTTATAACAAATTTTATATTAAGCTTAGATAAATTCCTTTCAATTGTAGGTGTGATAATTGGTAGGTAGAATATATTTTAATTCATCGGATTTGCCAAAATGGTTCACTCTGAAATTTTGAAATATTTCATGAGCCTTCAGTGGTGTTTTTAATATGAAATAATTAGCTTATTGGAGTTTAAAACTATTTTCAATATATTTCTTCTGTAAATATTGAGGGCTACAAATTCTAAGTGTACTTAAATAGAATCTAATACTTATTCTGATTTTTTTTTTTTTTTTTTTTTTTTTTTTTATGGTGAGAATAGAAATTTGAGATCATTACTTGATTTGTGATGGACATTTAGTTTTAGGTCATTGTCAGTATGGTGTAACATATCTAGGAAAGGTAAAGTCTTATTTGTGTTTGTTTAGTAAATTCTATTGTATGATTAACTTTGTTTAGGTCAGGTAATGTAGTTTTGCAGAGATATATTAATAGAACATCATCAATATATCAAATGTTTTAGGCAAAATACTCTGAAAAGGTCCAGATTTTAAAAAGATACAAGCTAAAACGCCACTCAGAGATGAACCCATTGGTAATCCAAATTATTATTTATAAAGGTGAAATAGCATTGAGGCATTTAAATAGGTTATATGAATACAAAAGGGTTTTTTTTGTTTTATACAAAACTCAGTCAGTTCATTAGTAACCATAAGTCTGGCCATAATTTTCAGATTTTTTTTTTTAAATGCCACTTTAATTAAGAGAAAACAATTCACTAAAACAGAAGCGTATAAAAGTGCTTTAATAGCTAGATCACTTTTGCACTTTGTGATTAATTTTCTGGTATATAAAAATTTATGATTTTCTCGCATATATTTAACTTAAAGATACAGTTGTAAAAACCAAAAACAAAAGTCATCAAACTTGCAGTTTTGTGACTGGGTAGCTTCATTTAAACCTATTGTTTCAGTTAATCTATTTTTTTTTTTTTACTCTACTTAGAAGTTGAATAGCTTTAATCATTAATACCACATAGGTTGGAAGAAGACTACAGAATAGGCCAGAAATAATGGCAATCCTACATCTTGGATGATATTGTCGATCTGCAAATATATATGGACTACAATGCATCAGGGGCAACACTGAATAGAGAACAGATGTCCAGCCATGTTAGACTTTTTCACCACCACTAAATTATTGTAAAGAGAGTATAACATAACTTAAATACTCATCTCATGAATGTTGACTTCATTAACAAGTTTGTCCCAAAGGCCATTACTAGTGTAATGTGATTGATGTCCTACAAAATCTTAATATGATTTGCCTTGTAGCTGAAATATTTGCAATTGACTTTAACAGAAGTCAGTTTTAGAGACCAACTAAAAGGGACATAAATTGGTATTTGAAGGTAGGCAAAACTTTGTTTGGAAAATTGGTGCAACACAATCTTCCTAATCTGTATTTGACTGTTCTGAAATAATACAGCAAGCGTAGTAAATATCTGAGTTGGGAAGAGATGACAATTGGTGAACAAGTTTAAGGTATTTTTATCCTTTCAGTAAAATAAGAGACTTTTTTTTCTTCTTCTTTATAGTTAACTAGCCAATTTTGTCTTTCAGGTTTTCATTGTGGTGTCATGACTAAGTGAACAGCTGGTTTTCTGACATCAGTGCAATAATTTTGCTTGTCTATTTGTGTTTGCAGAAACTGAGATGGCTGGATCTGCATAGCACTTACTGTTACATATTGTTAATTAGCTTCTTCTGTTCACTAGAGTTGCTGAATTTTCAGTCTTATTCATTGGATTTAATTGGTGTGAATTATCTGATGTTTAAATAGGCAGTTAAAATTGTATTAGATGGTTGCAACTTGAGTTTAAGACAATTGCACTCCTTAATTCTATTTTAAAACTCTAGAGATTTACATTGTTACTGGGTATATTTAATACTTCATATTGCAATCACATGGCTTGCTTTTCTATCATCAGGTCTGTTTCATTCAGGGTAAAATCTTAGCTGAAATCTTTTAGATATGCATGCTTGTTTTGTTAAATATGATGGATGGAATATTTTATAAGCTGCCCCACCCCCTGCTCCCAAGGGCTGTGTAGATAAATTGTCTATACTATTGTACTAGATGATTTTTTTTTTGTTAATACTTTAGCTTTTTCAAGGTGGTTAATTTTATGGTAAAGAAGATTGTTAATTTTTTTTTTTTTTCCTTTTAATAGTTTTAAGATTAGCATTCCATTATTACTATGAAAAATTACCCACCTTTGAAAATGGCTCAAGTGTTATTTGAAAGTGCTTGGGACAATGAGTCATTTAAAATAAAACAAATTTAATGAAATATGCATAAGAGATGTATGTATGTATGTATGTATGTATGTGCGTGCGTGTGTGCGCGCGCGCTAATTTTACTTTATTTTATTTTATTTAAGTTACGTAAAAAAAAAAGCCAATTCTCCCTGTTCTTGTTAGCCTTTGGGATGGTTCTCTCCTGACTTTCCAAGCACTCTCAAGTATCACATATATGACACATGTGAAGGGAAATGCATGTCTCTTAGAATAAAAGTTTGCCATTCCAAAACTATGAGAGCTGGAGTGGCCAGTGTTTTAATATAAAGCAAAAAAGACAAATTCAAACCAATAAAGTTTTAATGTCTTTCAATTAGATTCTTTTAAAAGTGGTATTGAGCATGTAGAAAAATGTCTTGTAGATCACTGGTTAACAACTGACCCTTGCTGTCCACAAAGTGCTCTTTATTTACATTATTCGGACTATTGTCCTTTTCTTTGTTGCCATATTTATCAATTTTTCAGCCGTTGTGCGCTCCAGCCTTCTTCAGTTGGTTGAAATGTTGAACTGAACCCTTTATTTTGCTCGCTGGGGTTGACTGTTCTAGTTCCATGTGCCATGTCTGGAGAGGAGGAATTAACAGGAGATAACTGATAACTGACATCCATTAGACATGGTATGTGGACCAGCGAGCGAAATAAAGGGTTCAGTTTGATATTCCAACCACCTGAAGAAAGCTGGAGCGTACATCGGCTGAAAAATTGTGATAAATATGGCAACAAAGATGAGGACAATAGTCCGAATAATATAGTGTACATAATACCTCATCCCAGAAATATAGACAGATAGAGAGTGCTATTGTGATTTTGTTCCAAACTAGAACAAGGTCCTGCAAGTATTAGAAAACTGATTGACATCATTGGTTCTCTTACAGTGAATCTAACTAGAAATAATTTTGCTGATGACAAATGAGGAAATAGCAAATTCAAAACCATTTTTCTACTGTATGTGTGATGACAATTGTTCTCATTTTGAAATCATCCAGAAGCTAATTTGGATTGATGTTTTATTTTTTATTTTCTGAATTTATTTTTTTAATTTTTTTTTAGATCTGTTAACTATTATAAGCAATAGTGATTTTCATTTTTTCTTCTTCTATGCATTATATATCTATAATAAAATTTAATTTATAAATTAGGCACTATAAGAGATAATAATTTAAAAAAACAAAACAAAACACTGAAAATAGGTAATATATAAGATGATTGATTCTTCATAACAGTTTCAGTGTACGTTTGTTTTAGAACTTTTCTTGAAGGAAGCACTTTATGACTTCTGTGTGTCATATCTAAAGTGCTGGCACTACTATTCGTGTGCCTTGAGGCCATTGATCTAAATTTCATTGACTTTATATGCTGCTGCATAAAACAGCTATGCCTTGTGCGAATAGTATGCTAACCCCTACACTACCCATCTTGACAAAAAGCCTTATTGACGGAGCAGACATTGCTTGAAGTGATTGGATATTTATTAAACTTTATTCTGACTGTGTATCAGATTAAACTATGTATGTCATGTAGCGAAAGATTGCTTAGCACGGTATCTTGAAGATCAGTTGGATAGTTCAACTATCTCAATCACAGATTGTCATTTAGGTTGCTTAAACTTTCACAGTAGGCACAAACGAGTTCTCTCCCTTTGTACGTATCCGTCAATAACTTAATTCGTTCAATTTCTGGTATTTTATGTCTAATGAAAAACGTTGTCAGCAAATGTAATTTTAGGAAAGACGGTGGCGGTTTATTAAAAAAAAAGAAAGTAAAAAATGATTCCAATATTTTAAATGTCCATATCTTTTTTTGTTTTCAAGTGAAAATGTTTTTGGTTGTACTCATCTTTTCTCGAAGTTTATTACCAATAAGTAAATTGCTATTCAGAATAGATTTCCTTCCACAATCTTTCTGTTCTCCAAGATTTTCACATTCTGCATTCAAAACTTTGGAAGCAGTAATGAACTGTATGGTCAGTTGCAGATTTTTTTTTTATTTATTTTATTTTTTCATAAATATTTTGAGGTTTCGTGCATTTGTTTGTATTTTCTTCTCTGCTTTTCCAAGCACTCTTCGTAAACTGCCATTATTTACGACGAATAATCATTATTCAGTTTTGAAATGTCTTATTTAAGAACGACTTCCCAAGAAGTCATTTCAGTTTCCCCAAAACGCAAATGACTATTCTTCTTCTAACGCGCTACTTCTACTCCCTCGTCAAATTCATAAACTATCGGAAAATTAAAAATATTGCATAAATATTAATTTATTCTTCCGTAATTGCAGCTTCAAAACCTGAATTTTTATAAAAAATAGAACCTCCAAGAAGATCTATGGAAGAAAAGATTTTCATTTTTAATACGATTTTTTTTATCTGGTCTGCGATTTTTGAAATCATAGGTGAGAAGAAACAATCTTGCCAACCTTAAAATTAAAAACATAACTTAGATTGCTTTTAGCAAATACTGATCCAGGGTATTTACATTTAATATTATGGATAAATTTTTTTTTTTTTTTTTTTTTTTTCTTAATTTCGGAGTTAGAAGTCCCCCTCCTCTCTCCCTAGTATAAATTGTGGGCTACAATTTTGTAAAATTTAACATAAAAGTTTCTTTTGAAGACTAATGTCAACAGACTATGTAACTTTTTATTGTGTCAAACTTAATTTTACCGAGACTACTATTACCGAGAAATAAATTAATTTTTGATAGATTTATTTAAAATCTCCCGATTATTTTATGATTTTAAATTATGTAAATTATATAATCTATTTCTTTAAAAATGAAGCTAATGTTGAGATGCAAATAAGGTAATAGGTTTTGGGGGTCAGTTCGTGTATACAGATATCAGGTAAAAGATTTTTAAAAAGAATAAGTATTTATAACTTCATGAATTCTAATTAGAGGCTAAGAAGACCGTGAACTCATTTTGTAAATGACAGGTGCACATTACACCGCTTCGGTGTCATTGACTAAGGTCGCGCTCTTAGATTTTAACAAAAACTAAAGTAGATACCTCTAAAGATTCACTGAAACATACATGGCGAAAAAAATGTCCCCTATTTAATAACAAAATTAAAAGTTTTGTCGTTAAAATATGTACGTTGTTATTAAGAGGAAAGACGAAAGGATTTTTTTATTAAATTATTTTCTAAATCCATTTTAGAAACTTCAAAATTTGTTTTTCTTGCGTTAGCGGGTGATTAAGATATTTTAGTCCTTTTTGAATTTTGATGAAAAACATTAATTTGAAAATTCTTGCAAAAATCAGATAATTATCGCATTTTAATGAAACTTTCAGGACTTATTCACAAATGAATTATTTTTTAAACGATTTTTTTTTTTTAATAGAAAATCTTGTTAAAATAATTTAACATTTGTATGCTGTCACTTATGAAATTTCGAGAAACTTTTTTGTTGTAGTGCTTAATGTTTATATTAGTTATAAGTACAAGTCCTTAGAGAATTTAAATAATTTTTTTTTGTCAAACAGTTACAGAAAATCTGCCCTGAATCGTAAAATAAAAATAAATGCTATAAAACTAAGACATTAATTAGAAAAGCGTTTAGTTGCTTGTATGAATAAGATGAATTATGGCCACTATTGTCTTAAAAAAAAAAAATTCAATTAATAATTTTTACAATTGTTTTCATTTTATTATTAAATTTTAATTATAATTTCTAAACGTTTAAATTTTAAAATTCTGGATTAAATTGTAGCGGTTTGCTGATATTTACTTATAAATTGAAAAAAAATTAAGCCTTTCTTCACAGATTTCTGCTGAATGAGACCGCAGCTCGTTGGTTGAATGGTATTGTCTACAAGATATGAAGATTAAAAAAAATATATTTCAGCGACTCCCAGTATTTTAAAAAGAATTTTGAATTTTTTTTTGTCTGTGTATAAACGTGCGTTTTTTTTTTTCTGTAAGTACGGACGTCCATACACGATATTATCAGGAAATAAGAGCGGTAATTATAGTAAATTTAAAATTTACAAGCGTCTTTGTAAGTAAGACTAAAGCTAAAGTACCTAAAATTCATTAAAATATTAGATTACGTAGACGACTTTCCTAAATTTTAAAGTTAAAAAATTGTATAAAAAGGCGCTCACGTTATATTCGAGTAGTTTTTACAGTTATGCCTCCCACCACCCGTAAAAAATATCTTTAAACGTCAGTCTATCGAGTTACTTGCAAACGCTTCATGAAAACACCCACCATATTTAAAAAAACATTTTTTTTTAGTATGTATAAACGTGCCGATTTTTGTAAATACAGACGTTCAGATAAAACATTATCAGAAAATAAGAGCGGCAACAATAATGTACTTAAATCATTTTTCGAATGCGAACGATCCTATCCTTTGATATGTGCTATGCCAGGGCTACATCCAGCTTTGAATTCAGAATTACTTTCTCCTACACCAGTTGCCACCCAAGGCTAAAGAACCCAGTCTCTCCTGCTATTTTTATCCATAACTGGAAGGAGAAGAGGATTCATACCTTTCCCAAGGATATTAGCACGTAAGTGAATGTAATGGATCCGACTGGAATTCGAACTCGGCCCTCCGATTTATCAAACCGTGCCGCTTCTTATGTTATATTTGTCAAGTATTTTTTATAGAAATGTGTCCCCGCCCCCGTAGAAATTTTTTTTTACAAACGTAAGTCTATCGACAGAGTTCTCAACCACACCTCATAAAAACACTCGCCTCCTCGTTCAAAAAAAGTTTTATGTGATAAGTAAATGTATGTAAATAATGTTGCAAATTTGCTTATTGGAAATATTAAATTTAATATATTAGCTTGAAATTGAAACTATAGTAAAAACTTCAATATTTCATTTTAAACCTTAAGTATCATTTTTACTCTGGAGATACCTAAAGTTTTAGTCTGCATTTTCGAGTCTGTTCAAAATACTTATTTTGAACAGATTAGCGACCAGTCATTGACAAAAATGTACGGGGGGGGGGTCAAACTAATCTATGCGGCTACTCCTCGAACCATCCGTTATTGATTATTTTTGGTTTCAAGAAATTCGAAGTTGTAAATATTTTCGTCACTTTTGACACGTTCTATGTTAGTGCATAATAATGACCAGTTACTTTTTCTGTATGTTTTGTAGTGCATCTGTCTGTAAATTAGGTAACGCTAAAAAGCAAACAAAATTAACTTAATGGTGGTTTAGCAGTTACGATGCGAAAAACAGATTCGGCGCTAAGAGTTCGAATTTCGGTTGAGTGAGGAAAGGAACGAACCCATAGTACGGTAGTTACTGTTCTTTTGCTTTAAATTAGTTCATCTGAAAGGTTACTGGGGACAGTATTAAAAAAAAAAAAATAATACTTTTGCCATTGGCGGTTCCATGCTTAGTTGAGAAACTGGAAGTCTTAGATGTTAGACCTGCCTCATAAAACCTTACAACTGCTACAGAAACCAATACTCAATCTCTCTATTGAACAAAGCATATTATTTGAAATGAATATATCGTCAAATGTACTTTTTATTTATTGAATTATTTTTTTTTTTTTAGCTGCTAGAAGCACTGCACAGCTTTTCATTAAAAATTGTAACAGATTTCAGGTCTGCACCGTTTTATTGCTTTGGTTAATATTTCCCATGTCTCAAATTAAGAATTGCTCTGCTTTTCTGCACACATTTCTGTCTAATGAGACTGCAGTTTATCGGTTGAACGACGTTGTCTACAAAATGTAGATTAAAAATCTACACAGGAATCTGTGTCACTTCAGCGTATGATCTACATGAGCAATGCTACGGAAATACGTTAGCTGCACTTTAAAAATAACGAAAACGACATAAAAAATTAAGATACATATGACCGAAAATCATTTACGACTATATGGTAAAAAAAAATTATGATGTATTTGCGATAAATATGACCTGACCTCATTTATGACACGGTGGAATTTAAAATGTTTTGTCAATCAGTGCCATTCGTGATACAGGCTAAGGCGATCATGTATCTTTCGATACATGACTGACGAGGCAGATTTTTTTTTCTTACAGTAGGTTGCTATTTCTTTCTGCGGTAGACCAGTTGCCATTCAAGGCTATAGAACCCGGTCTGTCCTGCTATTTACCCATAGCTTGGGGGGGGGGGAGAAGAAGAGGATTCGTAATCTTTCTCAAGGGTATTAGCATGTAAATGAATGTAATGGAATTTGAACTCGAAGGCTTACGTCGGATTTAGTATCCAGACGCGACCCAAACATAAAAATAGGAGAGGTGTACCAACCAAACATTTCAATATCATCCAGAATTTATTTGTGGAAAATTATTCGATCGAATGTTTATAATTTACTTGTTGCATTAAAAAAAAAAATGATATTCAAACTGTACAGACACAGATAAAACTTAAAACCTACTTCTTCATTTTTTTAAAATATATTCTTGTGTTTTCTTATAGATTAATAAATATTATTAATGTAGTGGACTAAATCACGCGTTCAAGTGGCACCCACAAAAAAGTGTATCCAGGCTGGTAATGGGTTCATCCACAATGTAAGTGTGTAGCAATAGAGAAATAGGAAAAAAAACATCATTTTCTAAAATAGAACACTAATAGTTGGGAATCTATTTTGTTTTGCCATAAAGAAATAAAAACAAAAAGACAAGAAAAAATAAAAGAGGACAAATAGGTGAAGAAAAAGGGTTAGTCATGATGAGTCACCACATCTATGAAAACAATCAAGAAACAGTTCTGGAATGAATTCCATTGTCTCGGAAAAAGTGACGACCAGACAAAGGACCCAGCGGCTGAAATCATTTTATCCTGTGTCACATTCCCTATATTTTCGGGCACCTAAAAATTCCATGGAGAGTAGAAAGGACTACGACTACTATCAAGAAATACATGCATACATACAGATTTAGAAGGACTCCTTTCCCCTCTATTATATGCTAAGGACTTAAACGTTCAACACGAGAACTTTCTGGTATTAACTTATGAACTCTTTGAAGAGATATAAATTTTTATCAGTATATGAAATATATCTTTGTAATTATCTTTGCATACATTTTTAAAAGGACAAAAATTGGTGTATATTTGAATTAAGGTTTTCCGAAGATAAACACGTAAATACCCAAGAAACCCCTACAAGTAGTCGGTGCTTATTATCTCCCATTACTTCACTGCACTTGTTTTTGTTCGCATCTACGCTTTATTTAAAAAAAATTTTTTTTTAGAGATAGCAACACGTCTGTTTAATGTCGAGAGAAGAGAAGAGAAAGAAAAGCGTTTAAATATTTAAAAATAAAAAAATGACACGCGAACAAGTGACCATTAAATTTCTTTTTGAAGTATCTTCTCACAAATTGAAAGGGTAATAAATAACAAACGACTTTTTTTTTTAAATCCAGTTTTTCTAGATGTTTCAAACATTGCAATCTAAATTGGGATGTGCGTTGTGGTGTAATAGACAGGCTTGGAGGGAGAACTCGTCGAGCCGAGTTCGAATTCCAGTTTGTTAGATTCACTTACGCACAAATAGGAATCCATCTCTCCCCCAGCTCTGGGTTAAATAATTTTTAACGCAAAATGAAATGGCAACCTATTGCGGGAAAAAAATCTCTCATCAGTTATTTATCGAAAGATACATGATCGTCCAAGCGTGTATCATGTATGGCACTTAATTGACTGAATCTAAATTCGTTCGGATCTACAATGTTGATCGTATCTCTATAAAAGACAGACCAAGTGTATAAAATTGAAAACGCTGTGTAAACAACATTATTTGATGAATGTGCCAAACCACTTTTTATCACTCGTTAAAAATAGGCGCTTGTGATTAAGGTCAGAAAGAAAAAAACATTGTGTAATTTTGAGCAAATAATTCAGAGATGTCATTCGTCTTGGAATCATCTTTCTCTTGAAATTGTCTGAATTAATTAATTTCAAAACAGTTTATCTTTCATCTTATTTTGTTGTATTTTTATAGCAACATTCAGGTCATTTTTATGTTCTACGCCCATTAAATAACATGAGTGATAAAAAAATAGAAACCGGTGGTATTTGAACCTGAATCACTGGAAACCTCCCACATATAAAGAGTGCTTTAAGGTCATGGAAACCTAGCAGCAAACAAAATTCAAAATTTTGTAATAAAATAATTTTTACTTTCATGTAACCTTATGTAAACACAATTGGTGCGTTACGATAAGAAAGCAACAAAAGTAATGAAAACGTAAACTAGTTTGACAGTAAAAAAAACAACTATTAAACTAAAAAAAAGTAATTAACAGGACTTTACTCGAAAGCTGTTCACATCTATCTAAAAGTCAGTTCAAATACATTTTAGTTTCAATCTCTACCTAATATTCAAACTTGTTAATCAAATAACCCTTTCTTGTCAGTGTACAGTGGCTGATCAGGCGAAGATGTTTGTGTTGACTGTTGTGGCTCTTAATATGGTCATCATCTGTTTGTTTTAGATTCCCATCTACGAGCGATGTCTCGAAACAATTATAAATAGCAAAGAATTGGTATTTTGATAATATGATCTATGGCTAACTTCCGTGAAATGAGAAACCGTTTTTCATGCATTTCTGACCCCCTTTCAGCTAAAACAAGATGCAGTAGATTGTAACATTGTAAAACACAAAATTCCGATTCTATTACTTGAACGAAAAACATGTATTTGCCGTTATGTGTGTTTATGTATCCCTTACACATACACAAATACTTAAGGAACTTATAGAGTAATGATAAAAACAATAATAAACAGGATTTTCCCGCAAGCCATTGCTCGTGCGTTTATTTCTCTGTGGGCGTGTGTCTATTTTGGCCTTGTGCCAGACAAAGGAGATTAGTAAATCTACATGAATAAGCATATTTGAATATCTAAGACACCTAACCACCCGCACTCTCATTTTTTTAGTTGGAATGCAGACACCTGGTAATATGACGTCATATGTGACGTTTAAACAGACATAGAAACTGCATATCTGAATTCTGCCAAGAGTAAGACTCTTGGAAAGACCAATTCCTGATTATAGTAACTATTTTTAACAAGCATGTTCTTAATTTAAGATGGATAGATTTTCTTACGGCGTTTTGATAATTACAGCATAATACAGCAATTTGTGTAGGTTTTTTTTTTTAAATATATATTTCTCATATTTTCTACTTTTGTTGAAATGGAATTCATTTTCAATAGGCATCAACAAAATGGACTGTTGAAATTGTCTGAATTAATTCATTCATTAAAGGAAATTAATTCTTTAATGAATGAATTTTTTAATGAATATGTTGTTTTATTAAAAAAAAAATTGTGAAATATTCTGGGTGTATGTCCCCCCACACATTTCGATATCGCGTGTATTTACATTTTATTTTTAATTTGAGTGGTGCTTTAAAGAAAAATCACTGAAGATATTATTTCAGTAAAAGATGCAATATCAAATATGAGCTTACGGAAAATTCGCCCTGTAACTTATTAAAAATCATTCAATAAGAATAAAGGAAGAAATTATTTTTTGAAAATTGAAGCTTGCGTAAAAAACTCAAATTCGACAGAAAAATAATCTACACATAAATATTTATTTAAAAAAATACTTGTAATTTTTCTGTGCGATTTTGAAATCTATCCTGTTGCTGCTTATCACAAGTGCTTATTTTATTAAAGAAAGAAAGATACGTTTGAAGATTCCAAAATATATAGTTTAATGCCATTTTCAAGTGTGAACCTTTTTTAAACAAATTCTTTTTTCTTTTTAGCAACTGTTGGTATGGATGTACAAACAGGACAATTTTTATTATCGTTTTGCTTGACTACTATTCAATATCGGAAGAGCATTGCAATATGAATTTCATTTCTTATCTCCCGTTCAGTCAGTTTTTATCTTGAAAGCATTGTTTTCCGTTCTATCGACACGGATGTTTTTTTCTCTTGCGTGTCTCGGTTTTCCTGTATTTATTTACAGATTCTTGTATACAAGAAGAACCAATATTTACGTCAGTAATTAAACGTAAGTTGCTTAAGTTTTTATTATTTTAAAAACAAATCTTTGTCTTAGTTTTCCTGCATAATTTGTTCATCTCGCCACCAAGAAAATCTTTTGAATTACGACGAAACTATTTCATCCACATAAAAGAATACTTTATACTTTAATTTTTTCTAAACTTTACTTTTAAATGCGTTTGTTTTCCACATTAACGCAAATTACATTTACGCTCTATTTTTCTTTAGGTAAGCGCCTTAATGACTTTAAATTTATTCATTATACTAAGTTTAAAAACATAGAAAAAAAAATTATATTATTAAATTATGGGTTATATAAAATTAAAGAAAATTTAGCTTTGAATATAAATAACAATTCTAGATTATTGCACTGCTGGTCTTCCGCATTTCTTCAGGTTTTATTTTTACTTTATTTTTAGACGGGTTTTTATATTGTTCTTTGACTTCACAGGCTATCGTGCGTAAATAAAACGTTATTTTCATTTTGTTTTAAGTAAATAAAAGTAAGCGTTACATTTTGAAAATCCAATTCAATGCACATCTTTAGGACAAATTTGGATTTTAAAGAGAATTTTAAATTTGTTTACATTTTTCGTATACAGAAGGTCCTCGGGTTATGTCGGACCCGACGTACAGCGTTTCATGGTTACGGCGCCATCTTCCATTTATCATAATATAATTATTTTCCAACCTGTGATCATGGCGACCCGCGTTCCCGCCGACAACAATAAAACATGCTTCGTGATCCCTTTGAAGAGTATTTAAGCAAAGCTTCTAGATCAGACAAGCCAGTAAGGAATGTCAATTGACGGCAGCTGTTCACGACAGCCGGTGCGGCTTCAAAGAGATTTCCTTACTCATTCACCCGTCTTCCTCATCAACCTGTGACACTTACACTCTTCCTCACCAACCTACGAGACATTTACACTTTCCGCCTCACTTTTTCCCTTGCCCCTTTCTTCTTACACATACACGCGAAGAAATCATTTCAACAAACAGCTAGAAACAAGGATTGTAAGAAAATTTAGTTGTAAAAACAAAATAAAATATTTTATATTTAAAATCTTTTTTCGTCTTTTTCTTTGTTGTAGGTTGATTCAAATTTTGCAACAGGTCAAAGGACAAAGGAAAAAGACTAATTCTACACTTGTTCGAAAAAGCGCAAGCAAAAGTAAAAATAAAACCTAAAGAAATACAAAAGACTAACAGTGTGATAATAGTAATTTTGTTAAAAACTGAATTGTCTTTAACTTTATATAATGGTTTAAGAATATATGTTTTATTCTATACGCTTTTATTAAACTTAATATAATGAATAATTTAATTTTACTGACTAAACCGGAGATAAAATTAGATTAATATCATGATACTCCTCTGATATTGAATAGTAGTTTGTCAGCGCGATATATCAGAAATATTTCCTTTTGTACATCCGTACCAAAAATAGGATAACAGTTGCGAAAAAGAAAATTATTAAAAAAAAACTTCACGTTCGAAAATGGCATTATTGAACTTTACATTTTTTAAATCTTCAAACATGTCTAATAAATTCTTGTGACGAACAGCAACATCATTAATTTCAAAATTGCGCTGAAAATTTACAAGTACAGTGATACCTCGGCTTACGTCGTTTTGAGTTAAGTCATTTTCGAAGATACGTCGGTTTTTCTTAAATATTATATGGAAAAATAAAACTCGCCTTAGATGGTTTTACTCGAGTTTACGTCAGTCGTTAAAAATATTAGAAATATCAAAACACTAAAATAACAATGAACACATATAAAATCATATTTAAATAAATTTAAAAATTATATATATATATATATATACACTCATAAAATCCTCAAAAACAAAAAATAGCATAATAAAGTATATTCAGCACATATTTTTATTTCAAATTCCTGCCAACAGGCGGCATACGTGCGTTGTTTTACGCTCCAACACCGACTTTGAATTCAGACTGGTTTACATCTGTGCTCTGCCGTTAACGTTCTTTCAATTACATTTCAATTGTAATTTAGAATACATTTTGATCATGGCTCCGAAGTATAGTCCCAGTGCTAAGCGTGAGGTTATATCGCTGGAAGGTAAGATGGGGATTAATTATTTTATTTAGAATACTGTACGTACATATCATAAATACCGTAATATGCAATGGGATGTCCTTATTTGCGGTTTATAGTTTGGTTAGTTCGACTTAAGTCGTTTTTCAACCTAAGTCGTGACCTCTGGAACCAATTAACGACGTAGGGTGAGGTATACCTGTAATTTTTTAAAACACCCCTAAATATATTTTTACAAAGTTTTTTTTTCTTTTTTAAAAATTCAATAAGGAGTTTCTTCCATGAAAGATCTGTAGCTGTCCCACTCTGTCTTCATGTAGCGAAAAGACGTTCTATGGAACGGCATAATCAGGGGATGCTATTGATTTGGCATCAACTTGGGCACTGACTAGAGAATAATCTGACGTACCCAGAGGAGAGCTGGTCTAAACTTCCGCGAAGTATTTTTCAGGATAGGATATAAGGAAGTGGTTAAGGAAGTTCGCCTGATGTGCTGTCGCATCAGGAATGTGGGTGTTCTAAAGGAGTCTTACTGGTATTAGCACTTTTAGCAATTTTTAGTTCTTTTGTTGCCGGAATATTACACGGCACCGAAGGGAGAAGCTCAAAAGCCTTCTGGACCCCACTAGAATCAGTCATCAATTTGCTTCATATTATATCTAATATATATCTTCAAAGATTTGCTAAAAATGAGTATACATGATGAAAGAATTCCCCAAACTTAATAAAAAGAAAGTTTTATCGTCAAAATTTTTATGTCATTAAGAGGAAAGACAAAAGGATTTTTTATTATTAAATCATATTTTTTAATCCCTTTTAGATTCTTTAAAAAAATTGGTTCATTTTTTCTCGTGTCAGCAGGTGACTATAAGTATAGGAAATTTTAATGTCTTTTTGTGATGAAAAACATTGATTTGGAAATGGATACTATTGACTTTAATTTTTTTTTTGATGAATGAATTTGTACAAGAAATTTTTTCATTCTGTTTTTATTTTTTACAAATTTTAATTAGAATGATTAAAATACAATAAAACATTAGATTAATTTGAAAAATTTCATAAATATTTAAGACTTCTGGATAGTTAAAAATGATATAAAAATGGTGCTCATGTTATATTCATGAAATTATTTTTATAGATATGGCTTTCGTATAAAAAATTTACAAACATAGGTCTATCGAGATAGTTAACACATCATAAAAGCACCCACCTCTGTGTTTAAAATGTCCTTCTGCGATATTTTAAGCTTTCAAATCAGATTAAACTTTAAATCAGCTAATCTTCCATAAATATCTTCCATCAATAAAATTTCAGAAAAGTATATTTTATTTTTTAAATATTTTATAATTAAGAGAATTATGTTGTGCTATGGTATTTGCAAATATGGCTAAAATCAGCCATTTTTTTGCGATTAAAAAGCTCATTCCACTCAATTTAAATTCATATTTTACTTATTGGAAATATTAACTTTAATTAAAACTAAAATAAAAGCTTCAAGAATGATTTTCCACTGTTTAAAATTTATTTTAAACGTTATGTATTGCTTTTCTTTGGAGGAACTATAAACTTGCTCTGTAACAGTGAGAATTCATTTCCTTTTTATTGAACGGTGTTGAACTGATCGCCTTACACTTTTAAATTTATAATTCCTCTTCTTATTTTCACATTATGTTTCCTTTTATTTACTCGAGACATTATTATCAGTTTAAACGAAATGATTCTGTTGAATGTTCCTTGAAGACAACTCAATTAATTTTGATCTGTGAAGTGCTTACATATTTATATGAACCTATATATTTAACCTAAGTTTGGTACAAGGTCACAGTATTGGATCATCTAATGAGGATAAAACTCACATTAGTCAATCCCCGAAACTAGCTTGCTTATCCTCATTTTACAATAATTGACTTAATCATTTCTTCTGTGGACATGTACCAAACTAATTCTCACCTGTTGTAAAGTAATATATTTGCATATGATTACTAGTGGATTCTATTTTCACTGGAGGTACGATTGCTTTGGACTTGTGTCAGGCGATTTTTCGCTTGGTAAATAACCGTTTATACAAAGTGTTATTACATGGGTGCGATGGGTAAATTGTTGCCATTTTATATTTTTAATTTCGCGCATCCACATTTTTTTTTATTTTGTAAACTGCTCAGTATATTAGGATCAGTTGGGCACCATCCACGAGAAAAAGGGCACCACGATGCAATTCACTCTGCCAGTAATTTGGAAACAGCATGCTGTACTGCTTGGCATTCGCACCGGAAGCTCCAATACGAGCATTTCAGAGTGTTTGGATGTCAATCTAAAGACAGTGCAGATGATTCGGAAAGAATTGGATGATTTTAATGGTGATTACGAAGGTACGGCAGCTCGGAAAACTGACTCTGATCTTTCTGATAAGAAAAGAACCCCCGAATTTGTTGGTGAGGGCCTCAGGCAACACGGAGGCACACATCAAGTGCCTTGAGGAGGTAATGCTGTCTTGGGTCAAGAGGATGGCTGCCGGAAGACCCTAATGTGAGTTCTGTCGGAGTACATCGTACGATAAGCGCAGTTGTGAAAGAGCACAGTCATGGCTGTCAGACAATTTCTGTGAACACATCACCTAACTCCCCAGATTGCAACCCCCTTGATTATTATGTGTGGGGTGCAGTTGAGCGAGAGATCAACAAAACTCCTTGTAATACCAAAGATAAACTCAAGGCAAGGATTATGGTAGTATTCACCAACTTAAACAAAAGGACCATCTAGAAGAGTTTCAGGAGATTCTGAAGTCTTCTGGAGGCTGTGGCCGAAGCCAATGGTGATTTTATTGAATAAATTTACTCTTTAGTATTTTAAGATTTTTTGTATAATTTTGGTAAATATATCTGTTAAAATGAGATGCCATGTCATTTTCATTTTTGCGTAATTTAGATGACAATTTATCCATCGCACCATGTCTTTTTCTATATAGACTCATATTTTCATGGTTGATGAGAAAGGCATAAAATTTCGATTCTCTATGTAAGTAAATTTATATATAAAATTAATTAATAAATGTATAGTTTTTTATGAGGAAAAGCATCTTTATTTTTAAAGTGAGCTTGAATTTGGTCGGCTTTAAACTGAGTGGAGAGACTTAGCCATATGATCTACCCATTCTCGGACAAAAGATCAACGTCGGGGAGCGAGTAGAATTAATCACGTTCCGTATCCGTGTTTTCAATTTATTTATTATTCGGAAGCTTTAAACGTCGTGTCAATGGCAAGGGGGAAAATTTAATGCAATCATGGATAAAAGTATCGCGCTTGTACTCTCTCTCTCTTCTCTCTCTTTCTTTCTCTTTCTTTTTCTCTATTCTCTCTCTCTCTCTTTCTTTCTTTCTTTCTTTTCTCATTTTCTTTATCTGTCTTCTCTTCCCTCTCTCTTCTATTCTCTCTCTTTATCTCTCTATGTCCTCACTCTCTTCCCTCTCTCTCTCTCTCTCTCACACACACACACACGCACATCTATGTTGTTGGGGAAAGAGAATAAGAGATAAAAAAACTAAAGAAGGCGGAGAATTAGATTATGAAAATTGATGAAAACAACTGGCTCACAAAAAATAAATACTTTCCTTATCTCTCTATCTTCCTTTCCCTCATCTTAGATTCACCCCCTTCTCTCTACATGTCTCTTTTCTATCCGTATACCCACTCCCTCTCTCTACATTCTTCTTTTTCTTCTTTCTAATCGTTCTTTGGTTTTTCACTTCATACTCCTTATATTTGCCACTTTCCATTTCTCTTTTCCCTCCTTCAATACACCCTTCTTTTTCTCTCTTATTATTTAAACCCTCTCAGCTTTTATCTCCTCACTACATATTCCATTTTTATCCTTACGGCTCTCTCTCTCTCTCTCTCTCTCTCTCTTCATTTCTCTTTTTCCTCCTTACGTCTACTTTCTTCTCCCTATCTCCTTTCTCCAGTCTTACATTCAACCCTTTCTCTCTCTCTCTTTTTCATATTCCATTTTTCTCTTTACAGCCATCTGTCCCTCTTTCCCTTTCTCTCCCACTTATCTTTCTCTCTTCCTCCTCGCGTCTATTTTCCTCACTCTTTCTCGTTCCTTCAGATCTACGTTAAACCCCCTCTCTCCATCTCACAACAAGGCAGAGGAGAGATCTTCTATCTTCCACCTTTATCTTAATTCTCTCTTCTTACGGCCACCTCCCATTCTACGTCTGCTTTCTCTCTGTTTATTGATTCCTAGTCACGTGTTCACAACACGCGATTCTGCATTTACTTTGCAACACAATGTCTGGGTTACAAACTGAAATAATAAACAAACACAGGATGTCCAATTGTCACCAACAAGGGTGAAGGGTGCCTCATTGTCTCCGCAGATCCAACCACATCCCCATTTTCCTTTCTCGTTCTTTCTTAATCAACCTCCGCCGCACTCTTCACCCAGTTCTATTTGATTCCCTTAATTCTTGTTGGCTTCATTACGGAAAAAAAAAAGAGTTTAAAGTCAAAAAGAAATCGTTCTTGATTAATTGATCTGGTCAGACCGTCTTAATGCACTTGCCGAACTCTTCAATTACAAGCCAAAGTAGAGAGAGTAAGAAATCTCTGACAACGTGGCCCTCTATTGAATAATGAAACATGATTGGGAGTTTTGTCGTAGAGTAGGGATGACTAAGCTAGTCTTTGAAAATTATCGATTTTCACATGAGACCCCATTGATGTACTAGATTAAACTAAAAACTTAGTCAATGTGTTGACCAATGGTTAAGCTAATTTCACCAATCATTATTCCTGTCACAGCTTCAATTCACAAAAGATGCATTTTACATTCGTTTACTTGTGCTAGACTAAGCAATGAAATTGAATATTTAAATTTGAACGACGAAACAGTAAGGCCATCAAGGATGAAGCCTCATATCTTTCAACAACCAGTTCGTTGCTCTATTCATTGAGTCAAATTTCAAATTTTTACATAAATTAATGTCTTCTTTAAGAAGGTTAAAAGTCCTCTTGATTTATTTCAGCTCATAAAAGCCGATAAGAAGTCCAATTTGAAACTTTTAATATAGCCAATAAACCAATACTCTTAAGCCAGTGTTTCTCAATCTTTTTAAGCAACAGTACTCCTAGGAGCAAATGAACATATCACGACACACTTAGCAAATTTTTTAAAGCGTATACATTTAAATGTTACGAAATAAACCATAGATTAAAAAATACACACAAATATGAACCTACTTTATTTCAATGTTTGTATTCAACGATTTGTGCAGTTTATTTAGTGTGAAACCTGTGCCTGGTGTTTTTTCGCAATTTCTTCAATGTTTGGTCGAATGTGCGATAAGCAGACCCTCATTTCTTCGTCAGTTCAGTGTAGTCCTCTTCCCTTGTTATTTTTTATGTTATTTAGGGTTAAGAAGCCTAATTCACATGGGAAGTATAAAATTGCAACCAAACTGATAAAGCCTTTTTAACAAATGTAGGATATTCCTTTTGTATTGAAATCCAAAATATATCAATGGGTACCGTCGAATGTTTTATTTTGAGCCGTTGATCACTAGAAATGGTGGCGAATTCTTCTTCTTCACATAAATGAAGTCCAATATTAGAAGGGATATTTATGAAGGGATTTCAAATTGAATCAGACTTTGGCGCGGCACATTGAAGAGGCTCGCGCGCCCCACTAGTGTGCCGCGGCACTGAGGTTAAGAGTCACCGCTTTAAGCATTGCATTTAACTCACAAGCATAAAAGTGAGCGAATTGAGCTAAAGTTTCTGATAATTTAGGTTAAAGGTGAAAAGGTAGAAGCGATATATTTGGAGATGGAAATATCACAATTTTCTAACATTAAACCTATGACATTCTAGTCCTACAAGTTTCCGAAAAAACTGCAGTCAAATGCCTCACACTGAAATGCATCTCTCAATACACCCAGTAATTTACGTCTTAATCCAATTCTCCACCCATGAAATAATCCACCACCGACGCAGCCTGGCACAGATAACTTTGTTTTAGGTAAAAACCAAATCGGAGAAATCTTTGATTTATCTTCCAATATGAAGGGTTCGATTACCCTGAAAATCACTCATCTGAATCCCAAATTTTAACTGGTTCAGTAATAAAATAGGTTTAAATTTACTGAGCTTAGTCTGACACAAGGCCAGTAATAGGACACCCACTGAGATTCGAATTCATTAAAGTCGTAATGATAAGAAATATAGTTCACTTATCATGTTACACTGAGAGTCACTTTTATAATGATGTTTACTAAAATTCGCTTAGTCTGGCACAAGGCCTCAAAAGAGCTCTTAGTGAAGACTAAATTCAAAAGTTGATTTGTGAGAGATGCTTTTAACCATCGCTTTACAATTGCTGTCTCTGTAGATATTTACTGAGTCTAGTCGGGTACATTACAACAGTAATAGGGCACCTTGTGAGGAGTAACTTTCTAACAGTTGCTTGGGAAAAAATGCTTCAGTATTAGATTTAATTGTTTGGCTAAAATAATGGGGAATTCAGTGAAGGCCAAACTGATGAGTTAATAATCCTATTAAGAATCCCCTGACAACAGACGAGTTTGCAAACTATCGCTTTTACTACAGGCGGCCCCCAAGAGTTGCTGATATAATTGAATTGTCCACTGAAAATCTTGACACTTCCGGATGTCTTTTTAAATTACCAATATAAATCAATAAACAACTGGAACAAAGAGACCTGATCCTAATAAACTCGATTAACCTGTATAATTATTACTGCGTGTAACCATTGAGACATTAAGGTTATTGACAAATGGCCGACAATTAGGCACCAATAGATTTGCAATGAAAAGGATCATTCACGTAAGCTTTAAAATAAAACCTATGTGTTGACTTTTACACATGCTTTACAAATGAAAATCTAATTCATTGCATTTACTTATTGTTTTAAATAATAATTATGATGATAATAAAAATAGTATAATCAATACAACCAATAATCATATAAAAAAAAATCTTGTTTTGGATGCTTGAATAAAGAAAGTGTAAACTGTTTGTTCTGTGAAGTAAGATTTAATCCAAACTTACCCCGCGAATTTCAATAGATTTTTAAACCTTTGCTCTCATAATCAAAATTTCTATGATTAATGAATTTTAAGAAGTTATCTCTGGCAGATGTTTGGTTACGAAAGCATTTAGTGCTAAAATTTCTGTTTAATTGCTTGAGGATATAACAATCATAGAAAGATTTGAAAAAGAGAGGGGAAACTTCGATTCCAAGTTGTTCAATTTTCAAAGAGAGATTTACTCATTATTATATTCGAAATTCTATTGATCTTAAAACGGACATGCATTTCTAGAGAGAATAATAATAATAATAATAATAATAATAATAATAATAATGCTAACAGTAATAATGGTAACAATAGAAAGTCGGTGGCATTGCCCACCAGCGATGTGGTCGATAGACAATGTGTGAAAAAGGAAAAGTGGTAAAAGATCACACGAGACAAGAGACTGAAAAGTTATTTATTACAATCAAATGTTGCAGTTGGAAAAATGGAGAATCAGATAATTTTGCCACAGATAGCCAAATTGGAGCTCTTACGCCTTGCAACCAATTATTATCAAGCGACAAGAAATGTTTTAGGAATTGCAGAAACTTTGTAGAAAGGGAACTGCATTATAAAGCAACTGATTGGATCACTTCGAAGAGAAATGTTTCAGTATCTCAGATGAATATTACTATTATTCCATGAATTATTTAATATGATATGATATCTTTGTTTTGTTTTATCTCTACCGTTGAACAGAACTTCTTCGTGTCATCTAAAGTTCATAGATGAAGCATTGTTATTGTAGTGAGAATCCCGACAAAATATTTAAGAAAAAATATATATAAACAAAATTAAAAAGAATTCAAATTAAAATAAAGCATTTGTGCTTCCCTTTAAAACCCTTATATTTTTCTTTCTCTGTCTTTCTATCTAAACTTCTTTTTCTATACTTATCTCTCAACTATAAAAAGAGGAAGAAGAAGAAGAAGAAAAGACTGAACCCGAACGAAAAACACTGGCAGTTTGCGAAACAAGAGCCTACTAATTGGTGACTGGAAACTAACAAAAATCAGGGAAGATCCACGCACCACTTCCGTTATAAAAAACTGAAAAAGGAACGCCGGAAAATAATTTTGGACAATCAAAAAATTACCGTAAAGAGACTTTTGATGCTAGCTGAAACCAATGTTCGCGCTAGAATCTAGGAGCCTGGTCAAAAAGGATATAAGATCACACATCTGAGCTAGACGAGGAGAGAGGACGGTAAAAGTAAATATCGGAAGGCGACCACCGAGAAACCAGCTAGGCGTGGCACATGAAAAAGTAATTAAGAGGTTATCATATTTCTGCCCTCCTTAGGGCTGAGAAAAGCACAGTAGAGTGACACTGACCTTTTTCTAAGATGACTACTACCCCTAGCATGGCCTGACTTCATAACTACCACTAATGAGTTAAAACGGACATTTCTCCAGACTGCTACCAATATCCGTTTTAGAAACGAACATTTTGTTACACCGAATACCAAAGGACTCACTCTAAAGCAAATAAATAAAAATATTTTTATATCTTATACTCTTACTCCAGTACGTTTTTATTCCCGAAGTTCCGATAAAATAAACACGAAGAGTATTCCAATATATCTATCACATTATAAACAGATATTAAGTAGTTCATTTTCCTTATTTAAAAATCAGTTGAAATTAAAATTCTAATTGGAATCTATCCTCGACAACATCACATCTTTCTGTATCCTTCTAGGTTCAAATTCTTTGCTGTAATTTCCTCTTACTGTCCAAATGGAAACTTAATCTTTTTTTTATCTCTGTTTACTTTCGAACGTTTCATTACTTTTTATCAGCCTTACATAGTTACTTAGCTGGTTTTCGCTTAATATCCGACTCAATGTTTTAGATGACGAGTAACTCGGTAATCTAAGACAAAAATGAATTTTTTGCGATATTGACTTACATAGTGGTTTAATGCCCAATATTTCAACACATATCTACACTGGAAATAAATGCTGAAGTATTTTTACTGAAGTTCCAATTCAGTAAAATCTATTTCAGATATGTAATTTGTTTAGGAAAATTCATTTGAATGAAAAACTTTCTTGTTTGGTTCATTGATTTCATTGCAATTTTTATTCAGTCACATTTTCATTAGTTACACATTAGTAGGACCTTTCATTAGTCACTCACTAGTAGGACCTTTCATTAGTTATACATTAGTAGGACCTTTCATTAGTCACGCATTAGTAGGAACTTTCATTAGTCACTCATTAGTAGGACATTTCATTAGTTACTCTTTAGTAGGACATTTCATTAGTTACTCATTAGTAGGACCTTTCATTAGTCACTCATTAGTAGGACCTTTCATTACTCACGCATTAGTAGGACCTTTCATTAGTCTCTCATTAGTGAAAGTTCCTACTAATGCGTGACTAATGAAAGTTCCTACTAATGAAAGGTCCTTTCATTAGTCACTCATTAGTAGGACCTTTCATTAGTCACGTATTAGTAGGACCTTTCATTAGTCACGCATTAGTAGAACCTTTTATTAGTTACTCATTAGTAGGACCTTTCATTAGTTACTCATTAGTAGGACCTTTGAATGTAAAACGATGTGAATGAGTGTGCGTAAATTCGTATAATTCGCTATCGGTTCAGTTGAAAGAATCATGAGTTGAGTATAAGATTTCATTGTAAATCCATCATTTTATGATAATGAGATTAGCTTAATGAAATTTCACTTACCACGATTATCACAGTTTGATAACGGTTTATTCCAGAGCGTAATGATTGTAAGAAAACTTGTAATTCTTTTGTTATGGCCATTAAATTCAAGTCGAGCCAAGTTGAAAACAAAACAATTGTGGTATCGCAGCCGCTTTCGGCTGCTCACTAAAGCGGAAGAGAACAGGGCATTTCAACCTTGACCTTTCCATCGTGATCACTACACGCTTGTAATTTCTTTTAGAGATGAACTAATTACCTTTTTAGTTCGCTGTTATACGCCTCTAAGCGTTTTACACCTTAAGTTTCGCATAGAAAATCTCTACTCATTTTTTAGAGAGATTTTTGACATTTTAGTGATGCCATTTTCTGTCGTAAGGCACTCTTCAACATAAGACTGCAAATCCTCGGTGGTCCGTACTGACCGGTCGGCTCTGACACGGTCGGTACACCAGGCTCCTGGCCTTTCAGGCCAGGATGCCGCCCCGGACTGTGTATTAAGTTACGCTCCCATTTTTTTTGTCTGCCAACTGGACGCGAGTTGAAACTATCCCTCTCTCTACTTCACCTCTCTACTTCTGACTCCTGGCCCATGTTCTACTCCCGGCATGCCACTACTACTGGCTGCCCGACCGTTGTCCGCAACCTTTCCCAGTTGTAATTATTACGGGAGGTTTCGATTGGACTCGACCCGGCAGACCCGCAACGCCAGTACCAAATATCCGATATACCCAATAACTCCGCAACGCCAGCGACCAGCAGCAATAACCTGACCAGCCGACCAACAGTGCTAACCAAACCAGACGACCAGCAAAGCCCACCTGCGACGACTAACCAACCTTTCCCGTACACTATTGTTAGTAATTATTACTCAACCGCAGCGTCTGCACTTCAACGCCCAACCGTCGACACGACCGGAGCAACCGCACTAACCAACCTTTCCCGTATACTATTGTTAGTGATTACTACGGGAGGTTCCGCCTCATCAACTTCCAACCGTCGACCCGACCGGAGCATCCGCACATCAAGCCTCAATCGGAGCGTCCGCATCTGCAACGTCGAACCAATGCCTCAACTGGAACGTCAGCACCTCAACGTCCAACCGTCAGCATTACCAATATAATCCACTAGTTTTCTCCTTCAGCGTAAATCATACATATCTTCGTTCTGTTGTCCATATTGTTTCACCTGGTCAGATCACTAAGTAAAAATGTGGCGGGCTCCTTGTGACATCATCAAGCCATCGCGCCCCCCTCCAGGGTGTCCGCTACAGTGGAAACATAGAAAGAATAAATACGTTTTAATTCCCGAAGTATTCATCATTTCAGGCATCATTTGGCAGCTTTAAAAAGGAAAGGCTTAAATAAGATTGGTCGTATTGATGGATCTGAATTTAATTCGACAAGACACTTTGAAGCTATAAATACGAACATCAATAAATATTCCATTAAGAAGAAACGGTGGTTACTCTCAGGTTTTGAAGTTTCTTAAATTTTCCGAGATCAAAGCCGAAAATGGATGAATAAAATAAGATCGGAACTGAAAATATTTACCAGTTTTGCTGAATCACAACCAGCGATACATTTTGGTTATGGTGGCGCGGTTGTATTGAAATATTCTGATTTTATTTATGGCCAATCTCGATTTGAAATAAAACGAAATGTAATTTATTAAGAACCAGAAATCAATACAAAGCCTCAAACTATTTCTAACCCACTTATTCTATATATGCTATTTATGATATTTATTATATAGGAATTGATCGAAAATTGGAATAAAATTTGTGTATATAATTTTAGTTGGTTTAAAAGTTTCGACTACAGGATGTGACTGTACAATCGATCGAGAGAAATACACACACACACACATATATATATATATATATATATATATATATATATATATATATATAATATCTAAATTATTTAACGAAACATCTCTGAATTATATATATATATATATATATATATATATATATATATATATATATATAATTCAGACAGGTTTCGTTAAATAATTTAGACCCGTTCTATCTACTTATTTTCGATAAGATCCTTTCTTATCCGCGAATAAGTATTTTTGTTCGGTTGTTAAAAGACGAGAGGAAAACATCGTGTTGGCTCATATTGTATTTATTCCGAGTACTTTCGACATAGGGTATTCTTAAATATAGAGTAAGTATTAGTGTTCATGGTTGTGAAGGACAAAAATTGTTGTGGTCATCCAAAGATTACCATTTTCATATGTGGAGTCACGAACGCTGTGTCATGGCTGGTTGACAGACACCATTTTGGGGAAGTATCTAGGTATGCTGTAGAAAAGATCCGGGCTTGAGTAGTTGCTAGATAAAGGAAAAACTATTAATGACAAGCACCAACATTTAAAGACTATCTATTTACACATTTTAAAATGTGTACTAATTATTAACAAGACGAAAATAGCCTAAAAATTAATAAAAACTATACACCCACCACAGATCCTAGTAAAAAATAAAACTAATTATATACTACACTAAATCCACTATATTTAATAAAATCATTCGTAATGAATCTTCCTCGGCCAATTGCGTGTTGCAGAAAACCAACATCGTTTATAAATGTCAATGTTCTCTGGGAGAATGCATCTCCAATGATAAAACATAATTATCTATGCTGGACACACGACAACAACGCTTTCACGTAGGCTAAGTCTTCACCAGAATAATACTTCCAATATTTCTAAACACAACAACATACCTGTCCACACTCGCAATTCAGAAAAATCCTCGTCGAAAATACCTCCATACTTTTCCACGAAAAGAATAAACAAAAACTAAAAATTCTTGAAACTATTTATATCAAAAAATTGAAACCAAACCTCAATAAAATGAATTACAAATATTCCACAAACATTTTAAAATGTGTACAATAGAACGTGTCTAAATTATTTAACGAAATCTGTCTGAATGAAACATGCTGCCGAAATACACGCATATATATATATATATATATATATATATATATATATATATATATATAAAGGATTCTATAAAAAACATTATTTGTTTCAGCAAGTTATTCGTGAGCTTCTTTATGCTGATGATGCCGACCTTGTGGTTCATAATGAAGATATGCCAACCATCATGAATCTTTTTGCTGATGCATGTAAGTCTGTTGGGCTTACTATCAGTTTGAGGAAGATCAAGTTCACACCACCTCCTTCTCATCCGTATTGTGAACCAAAAATACTTGTGGATAGCAAGAGGATGGAGGTGGTGGATACCTTTGTAGATGGGAGACTAGATACTGAAATACTTCACTGCATGAGAAAGCTACTAAATCTGTTGCAGAAACGTCACACTTAGCATCAAAGTAAAGGTTTATGACTCATGTGTTTTGACTGCCGTTTTGTACTCTTCAGAAACATGGACAACATACAGACGTCATATTAACACCGTTGAAAGAGTACACCAAAAGTTCCTCAGAAGAATCATGAATATTTCATGGCAGACTTTTGTACACGAGGCAGAAATTCTGGAGAAAGCTAATATGTCCAGTATTGAGAAGCTAATTATCCTCAATCAAATGCGCTGGGCAGGTCACTTGGTGCGCATTGATGAACTATCTGAAAGCACGCGTCCCAGACACAAACCAAGAAAACGCTTTAAAGATTGCACCAAAACCAATCTCAAAGTTCTTGGGATATCAGTTGATACGTGGGAATTGGAGGCTGAATGTCGACCTTCGTGGAGAATGGCAGTTCATCAAGGTTGTAACCAGTTTGAAAAGGACAAGGTGGAACATGCTAAGGTTAAGCGCAATCTTCATAAAGGTAATCTTGAAGCGCTACCTTCCACCATAACCTGACAACATGTATGTAGTTTATGTGGTAATTTTGTTCTTTCAAACGCAGGTCTTCAAAATCACCTTAGGTCTCATCAGGCTCGATCCATTGAAAGAAGCCTTCTCGTACACTTTGCCCTAAAGTATACAGGTCAGCTTCTGGGTTAACAAGACACATGAAAATTCACGTTGATGCCATGCCTGTAGGGCTTGGGGATCTCCCTTTCAGGTGCAACTGTAGCGCAAAAGCTTGTAAAATCAAGGCTGGTTTAAAGAGTCATCTGCGGTCTCATGATCGGTGTGCCCGAATGTTATATATGTATAAAAATACGAAATAAATTTGTTGTGGAGATGGTCTTCTTCTGTCAAGAAGTGACAATCACCATATATATATTTGGGATAACGATATATAAATTTTTATATATCAAGAAATTGGAGGTTGGTTGGAGTAAAGAAACAAATTAGACACTGTTTTGGAGAAATAACCAAAGATTCATTTTCATTTACAAGATATGAAAATGTCTCTGTCAAGTCGTAGAGTGTAGCGTTCGAATATACGGTATAGGAGGTGTGAAATGAGAGCGTGAAAAAGAGAGTATGGTTAATCCGGCTGACTGCGTGTTGGCTATCGGTTTGGGCTTGTTGCGTTGATAATGGAGCCGGCTTCTTTCTGTGTTCACAGGAGGTTGTTTTCACAGTCTAAAAGTCGGAGGGGCAGTCAGCTGTGCTCTCGAGTAGCCTACTAGTAGAAAATACAAAAAAAAAACCTCATCCACATGTAAAAAGATTAAAAATAATGGAAGCCCTAATTATAATAGAGGAAAAGCCAATGCTCAATAATATCAACTATGAACACAGCCACCATGTTCGGAAAAATTCCTATAACTTTAGGCACATACATAAAGACCCCACACATTTACTTAAAAATAAAAACCGCCCTTGATAATGGCTAAAAGAATAGCTGAAAGCGCTCGATCATGCAGAACTTTTGAACAGTTTTATACACTTTGTGTTCAGAAAAGAAAACACTCGTACGAACACAAGAAAAATTAAATAAAAAGCTTAATCGCTCTACCTTGTCAGTCATCTTTAGCAAAATGTATATAGAAATAAAATATAAACTAAAGCTACTGTTCGAAGCTTAGAACGGCTCATGATCAAACATAATAGACATTCGCTGTCTGTTATATTTAATATATGTTCGAATATATATATATATATATATATATATATATATATATATATATATATATATATGATTAAAAACTTAGTCTTTGCCGACGCGTTTCTTCAATCTGACGTCACACACACACACACACGCACACACACACACACGCACACACACACACACACATATATATATATGGTATATTTAGGAAGAAAGAATTCACTCAAACCATTTTTGTTAAATTTAACTGACAAAGTCTGACATTTTAATTTAATTTACTGTAATTTTCGAATGGAATATTGTATATCAGGATCAAAATTGTGGACAAATGTCCGATGTTCTGTTTTTCATGTACATTCGACTGTTTCAGTCACTATGTAAAACTGGGTATTGTCAATATCGTAGATCAGATTTTGTTGGTTATATCCTGACATATTTTGGTGGGAAGCTTGAATTTAGATTATTTCGAAGTGATGCCATATGTAAAACCGGTACATGCTACCGCAACAGAAAAGAATGAGTCAAATATTTATACATATTATTATTATTATCTTTTAGGCGGGTTTTTCGTTTTCAACCGGAGATCTTGCATTATGGGTGTTCTCAATTCTCCCCGGACTCATGTCGTACCTTGCAACTCTGTCCTATTGACAACTCTGACCACGCTGTAAATATTTCTTACCATCCGTCTATTAGGCAAGAGCCCTCTTTTAAGTGGACATCTTTTTGTTAACAACGCACTGATTTGAAATCATTTTGTGATTTTCTTCGCAACGCTCCATGGAATTAAATCTTCCCATTGAAAATTGAGCCACTAAGGTCTTTTCCTGTGTGAAAGCCGATATCGAAGTTTTCGTCCCAGCATGGAAATACCAACTGAAACCGCAACTTTCTATTTGGTTCACTCCTGCCAGTTCAGCCGTTATAACCCATAGAAATAGTCCTTTAGGTTATATCAACGTGACAGTACGGATCATAACAGACGCTTCTTTGTATCCGCTCGTAATGAGTATAAGCGTGTTTTCAACAAGGCAAAGTCGTTATTCATTGGTAGAATGAGACACCGTATAACCTCTCACAGGTTTGGTTTTACAGATTACTGGTGGCTCTGTAAGAGTTTGTTGAACAAGAGTATATCCCCAATTTCCCCTCTCTTCCATCAGTTTGAAGTATTGCTATTTACTGCTGATAAAATAGAATGCTTTACTCGGAAATTCTCTCTCAACTTCAACTCTTGACTCTTCAGGAGTATCTTTGCCTGTTTATACTCCTAGAACGGAATCTCTACTGAGTGATATACACATAACCCCCTTCATTGTTTCTGCAAAAATCTCCAAACTAGATTCCCACAAAGCTTGCGGACTTGACGGTATCCTTGCAATGGTCCTAAGGAAATGTGCTGTTGAATTGACTTCTGTTCTTTCCAAACTCTACAACAAATGCTTTGCGGCTTCTTGCCTTCCAGCATTTTGGAAACACTCCTCTATAGTTCCTGTCTAAGAACTCTGATGAAACTTCATATTCCTCTAATTATCGTCTTATTAATCTTTTACTTCCTTTTGGCAAAATAATAGATAATAAATAATATAATAAATAATAATAATAAATCAAATCCAGATAGGTTAAACATCTCACTTCACACGGTCTTTTGAAAAAACAATATGGCTTTCGTTTCTCTAGTTCAATCGCCGATGTGTTAACGATTATTACTGAATTTGTCTCTCAAGCGTTAGATAAGAACGGCGAGGCTCTGTAGCTTTAGATAGCTCAAATGGATGTGACAGGGTTTGGCATGCTGGCCTTCTCTACAAGCTCAAGAGCTACCGTATCTCTGGCCGAATATTTCGCTTTTAGATCATTTCATATTAATGCGTTGTTTCACATTTTCATCAAGGATATTTCTGATGTTATCAGTTCCGAACTAGGAATTGACAACATCCTATTTATGATGATGACACAGCTATTTACTGACGTCTTAATAATAAGTCTGATAGGTTCGGCAACTAAAACTGACAGCTGCTCTCGAAAATGACCTCTAATCAGTGGTTAACTGGAGCAAGGAATAGCTTGTAAATGTGAACACACCCAAAAACTGCTATCTTTTAATCACCATTTTTTTATCTTCTATCAGCTCCAGAAGAGCAACTCATTGCGCCTTCTTGGTCTCACGTTTTCCACTGACATGAGGTGGATTACTTATATTGAATCAATTGCTAGGTCTGCTGCTAGGAAAGTGGGTTCACTGTGTTTTTTCAGACCATAATCCATCTTACACATTTATAGATATACCATTCGTCCGTGCCTTGAATATGATTTGTTAATGAACGATTTTAATAAAGTTAAATCAAAAACTTTTTCTTGGTATAAATTTCTTTTCTAGATAGATTAATGTGGTCTTTTTGGCTTCTAATCTAAATATTTGATCCAGCTTTTTAATTATGGACGCAAGAGAATTCCCTCTAACACGATTATTAGAAATTAATTCTTGCATTCCTTAAATTTTGTCTATCAGAATCTATTTATCTAGCTACCTATCTATATATCTATCTATCACAGTCTATTCGCATCTATCTATCTATCTATCTATCTATCTATCTATCTATCTATCTATCTATCTATCTATTCCAGTCTTTTCAGTGATCCTAGTCTTCTTAATATGTCATGTTCTTACCAAATTCATACCAGAATCATTTCATTTTGCATGAAATCAGACTTTTGTTATTTTTTCACCAACATGAAAATTCGCACTCATAATCGTTAAGAATCATTCCAGGAAATAAACACTTAAAAGTCGAAAGACAAAGTATGAATCAACTATTGGTATTGTTAACATAAATGTATGAATTATTCCTAGCACGAAGTCACAAGTCATCGTGGCCGAGGGCTTGGGCGTGCTGGCCTTGTTCAAATTGTTGATCACGCTAGATACACGCTCTTTCTCAGAAACTGTAACTAAGGTCTGCTCAGCATAGTTGCATTATAAACCACAGGTGGGCTCTGTGGGTGTTGAATAAATACAAAATGTGCCTGAGCAAGCGTCTGCAATAGGGATTGGCTAGCCGCCCTAGTAGACGGGTATCCTCGAATACGAGTGGCCAGCTATACATACATGAGTTATTCCTAATGCAATTATGATTGACAAGCCGTGTAACAGATACTAGATCTTCCTACTGCTTAGGCATTAAGATAGTTATGGGAGAGTGGTTTGTCTTAGAGTTCATTCTATTTTTTGTCAACTATCATGGTATGCCAGTGATAGGACATTTTAGTAGTGGGACAGTGAGTGAAGATTTATGTTTCTCAAGGAACAATTATACACGAACATAAAAAGGTCGATCCAGAATTCGAATTCGGCCCGTTGATTCTGTTGACTGTAATCATTAATCTCTCTCCAACCCCCTTAAAGAGTCTCAGTACAAAATTCCCTTTTCGTGGAAACTCTAAAAAAAATGGACAGTAAACATTATTTCTACGAATTATTACTTGTTCCCTTTTAAGATATTGTTGATTTTTCGAGCAGCCGTCGGATGTGACCAGGCATCGTGAACTTTCAACGTCAAAACGGCCAACAAATGCAATATGCAAATGGCGGCCATTTGCCGATGAGTGGAACGCAGCTGATGAAGCAAGAAGAATAAAAAGGATTTTCGGTCATTTTGAGGTCAATGTGCAGGGTAAATATTATGCTTGAGTCCAGCCATTGTGCAGTAAGAACGTGCTTACTGGGTCTGCTTTCTTCGTCATCATCGCATTCAGAATAAAAGCTGACCCATATTTGTGTCAAAACAATCTCCTCCCACATTTTAAAGGAAAGAAAGTCTATTAAAACAAAGAATATTGTGTATTTGTTCTTTTCTGTGGACGTTTTTTGGAAAAAATTGGTTTTCCAGCAAAGCTGAATAAAATTGAATACTTTTTCTTGATATCATAAGCTAATATTTATCGTTAAGTTTTAGGTTGAATTATTCATTTTTTTAATGACTTTTTCTTTCAGCTATTTTTCTGTTCTACTCATGACTTTTCTTTCTTTCTTTCTTTCTTTTTTTCTTTGATGCCTCCATCCATCTGTCTCTCTTTTCTCCTTTCCTTTATTACTCTTCTTACTTTCTTTTACCACACATCATATTCTTTTTCATTTTGTACTACCCTTCTATCTCTATAAGTTGACGTGAATACAGGTAAACGACTACCCCTCCCAGCAACGAACGTCGAGAAGAAAATACCAAACTTTTTAGCATAATTCCCTTATTAATTTTGAGTTATATTTCTTAATTTTAATAGTTTTTCAACGTAACTGCTCAAACCGTACGTAAACAGCATAGATTGGAATAAAGTCGTTGACGAGAGTAGAACACGCATCTGTCGGTGTCGTAGAGTCGAGTTAATCGTAATATTTCTTCTGCCGATCGAGGTAGAAGAACCTTTACAGACGGCAATCTAACCATTTATTCAACCTTATTTGTTATTGTTTTTTTACATACTTTTCTAGCATTAATCGTGGCAATATTATCATGATTTTTATTTATTTATTTTTTAATAAATGAAGCATTAAGAGATTTTTTTAGTCGTATTTCTTTATAATCATAAAGTTCAGTTGCTAGTCGCAGCTATTCTACGGCTAGGAAATATTACTTATCAGAAATAAAGAATAAGTTTGCTTTATTTATATCTATTTTTCCTTGTATCATTGAAGAGATTTTGAAGAAGAAAAAAATCTGTCGTTAATATTATCTTCATTTCTTCATTGAAGAAAATATGCTTTCTACTCTTTTGATTGTTTTGTACGTTCATTTAATAATGTAAAGAGCGCCTTATACTCTTAACTTGAAAATCAGCATTCAAAATCTTGACATTTTAGCGAGGCTCGAACACAGACCTACTAACTTTAGTTTATTAGCCACAAGGTTACAACCAGTCAGTTATGTGCTATGCGTGATACACGCTCAGGCAGTCATATATTTTTCGATACATGACTGACGAGGCAGATTTTGTCCTGCAGTAGGTTTCCATTTCTTTCTGCGGTAGACCAGTTGCCATCCAAGGCTATAGAACCCGGTCTGTCCTGCTATTTACCCATAGCTGGCGGGGGAAGAAGAAAATTCATACCTTTCCCAAGGGTATTAGCACGTAAGTGAATTTCGGTCAGTAATGTACCATGTGTGAAACACGCTTAGGCGATCATGTATCTTTTGATACATGACTGACGAGGCAGATTTTGTCCTGCAGTAGGTTGCCATTTTTTTGCGGTAGACCAGTTGCCATCTAAGACTATAGAACCCGGTCTGTCCTGCTATTTACCCATAGCTGGGGGGAGAAGAAGATTCATATCTTTCCCAAGGGTCGTAAGTGAATTTCGGTCAGTTATGTGCCATGCGTGATACACGCTTAGGCGATCATGTATGTTTTGATGCATGACTGGCAATGCATATTTTGTCCTGCAGTAGGTTGCCATTTCTTTCTGCGGTAGACCAGTTGCCATCCAAGGCTATAGAACCCGGTCTATTTAGCTTTAAGAAGAGGATTCATACCTTTTCTAAGGGTATTAGCACGTAATTCGAACTCGGCTCTCCGATTCCTCAATTCGAACCGCTATCCATTACTCCACCGTGCCAATAGAGATGTATTGAATGAGTTCATTACGCAAGCGAGTTTGTTTGTAAGACGACCTTCTAAACATTGCTCTGTGGCAGGCGGCCAAATATGAATGGATGTCTGTACGTTTGTTCATTAATTCCCAAACTGCCCGGAGTCTCGTCATTGATAAAATTCAATTCTGAGTTTATGTATTACCCGTCCGTTCTTGTACTTCCTACATAAATAAATAAATAAAATCCGTTCTAGTTAATTACTTTGAACCCTAAATAAGTACAGTTCCCTACGGCATAAGTTGCATTGCTTTATATTCGTTTCCCCGGGTGTGCAGTCCAGTCTATTAATAGTTACTTATTGGCGCTCTTTGCTACCTCGCAGAGATAGTTCTTTTATTAGGCATAAAGTAGCTAACGCGTCTCGGCATTGTGCCAACTTTAACTTCGCGAAAGACTTTTTACGTGTTAAGAATATTTCTCGACAGCTTATAGACGGATTGATGACAGAAATAAAAGATGAACGTGGAGATAAGCACTTATAGCTCCTCTCTGTCTCAGAAGAAGTGCAACAGCAGATCGTCCCTGTGTGAAGAACAGAAATTAAAGCTATTATATTGAGCATGCATGCAACTATATTACTGCCACGTAAAGATGAAATCATATGGTGACTGTAATATGATTGTGCTACTTTGTAGCAATACATTGATATATATTACTCAATGGTGTGTTACAATTTCTTAAATTGTATGATGATAAATTAAGAGTTACAGCTTAGAAATTATTTTCATTGTATTGTCTACAATTTGTATAAAATAAAGGAATAATAAGTGTTTTGTAATTCGAGTCCACAGTCATTGAAATGCGAAAATAAAGCAATATTAGCTCTTTTTTTAAAGGCCCAAACTACTTTCCGAGAATATACTATTTAACCTATATCCGAGTTTGTGTTATCTTTCTATGGTTTTACACCATAACAACTGGCGACGAAGAATATTCGAACCACAAAGAGAAACTTCTACCTAAAAACAAAAAAACGGGCACACCATAACTCTAAAGACATCTAAAGATCCCAGTGTGTTAATCTCAAGTCTGGCAAACCAAAGAGAAATTTTCACGAAAGAAAGCTACACATACAACAGTTGTATGTTAATATACAACTGATAAAAAACCCCCCAAAAAACCGGACACCAACCGAATAACAGGCAACGTAATTACGAAAAAAGGCACAGATGCGGACGTCGGATATATTTAGGAAGAATGGAAAAGTATAAAAGAAATATTAACTCAATTCATTTAAAACCAACAACTTAAAAATACTTACTACTGAAAAATTGTAAGTAATATTTTTTCCCCTCGTTGCTATAATCTAAAGCATTGCATTGTTCTTCGCTTCTCTTGACCACACAGGGAAAAAAGGAAGGAAGAATATATTTTCTGTTGGCAGCGTGGTTGTTTATGCAATTTTTTTTCTCCTCTGTGATGAAGGCACAACTTGATCATCAACAGAAGACTGAGGAACGTATACTACAGCAGCAACAGAAGTCTGAGGAACGGCAACAAATGTTGGAAGAAAAAAAGGTCCTACGACAAAAAGAACAGGAAGAAAAGCAAAAAGAACGGGAAGAAAAATTGCTTCTACAGCAGAGAACAACAGTTTTTTTTAATTCCAAAAACAACAAGAATTACTTATAAAAACATTAAGTAAAAAGGATGTTAGAGAAAACAACACTGCATTTTCTCACTACACAATTTGGAATTCTATGGAGACATTCAATTATCTTCCCGAAGAAGATAAAACATTTGAAGCTTTCTATAGAAGATATGAAGATCTTTTTGCGGTTGATTGTGAGGATTGTCCGAACGCTAAAAAAGTTCGCCTACTTTTGAGAAAGTTGGGAACAGCGGAACATAGTAAGTTCGTCAATTAAATTCTTCCGAAGAAAACAAGTGAATTGGGGTTCGATGAAACAGTAAAACATTTGTCTGAGTTGTTTAGCCCTAATGCAACACTATTTCACAAAAGATGGAAGTGTTTTAACTTGTCAAAACGGGATGACGAGGATTATCTTACATTTGCGTCCATTGTGAATAAGGACTGTGACGATTTTCGTTTGGCAGAAGTGTCAGCTGATGATTTCAAATGTTTAATATTTGCCCAAGGTTTAGTCTCCGCAAAAAACTCGGTGATTAGACGGAGAGTTCTATCAAGACTAGAAAGCGAACCAGGTCTCACATTACAAAAACTAGCTGAAGATTACCTGCGAGTAATCAGTGTTAAAAGCGAATCCAAAAACATCTAGGAATCAGGCATATCGTATGTTAGGAGAATTAAGTTCAAGCCAAAAAATTACTCCCCGGGAAAAGGTAAAGAAAGCAAAGAGTATGCCCATTCACAATCTAAAAGTAGACGATCCTGTGAGAAACAAAAATTACCCCCAAGGCCATGCGGACGTTGTGGTGGACAACATTGGGCGGCAGACTGTTTTTACCGAAACAAGATATGTAATTATTGTGGTAAAATTGGCCACAAGGGGGCGCACTGTAGAAACAAAAGGAACAACAGAAACAGAGTCAGACAAACTGTATCAAATGAAAAAGTAGATAGGAATCTACGAAAATACGTTGTAGTTAACATTCTAAACAAAACAGTTAAGCTGCAACTAGATTCTGGCTCGGATCTCTCAATCATTAATCTTCATACTTGGAGGAAAAAAAAAAAAACAACGATGAAAAAGGCAAACAAAACAGCCCGTGCAGTAACAGGTGACAAAATCAAATTTGAAGGTGAGCTAACGCTACCTGTAATACTAAATGGCATCACAAAGAAACCAAAAGTTTTCGTCCATAAAAACTCTGAGAATTTATTTGGGACGGATTGGATGGAGCGGTTTAAGTTGTGGGATCAACCAATCAACAATTTTTGCCAAAAGCTGGAAAATATGACAACGGATGCCCAAGACCTGAAAGACGAATTAAGAGAAAAATTTCCCGAAGTTTTCTCGGCGGGGCTAGGAAAATGTAATAGAACAAAAGCCAAATTCGAGCTAAAAGAAAACGTTCAACCCGTTTTCAAAAGTAAAAGAAATGTCCCATTTGCATCAGTAGGAAAAATTAACGAACAATTAGACCGACTAGAAAATGCCGGTATACTGTCAAAAGTGAGTTTTAGCGAATGGGTGGCCCCCGCTGTATACGTAAGAAAAAAGTCCAACCAAATTCGCGTCTGTGTGGATTTCTCAACGGGCCTCAATGCGGCTCTAAAATATTACCATTACCCTGTCCTTACACCGGAGGAGGTATTTAATAAACTAAATGGTGGGGAAATATTCTCCAAATTGGGCTTAAGCGATGCATACCTTCAAATCCCTGTTGAGGAGGAGTGCGCAAAACTTCTATGTATCAACACCCACAGGGGTTTATACAAGTTTGATAGATTGGCTTTCGGGGTCAAGGTTGCACCTGCAATATTTCAGCAGGTCATTGATACCATGCTGGGCGGCCTTGATTTCGCGTGTGCCTACCTGGATGACATTGTAATAGCAAGAAAATCTACCGAGGAACATCGCAAACATATCCACAAGGTTTTTGAGAGAATTCAGGATTTCGGTCTCAAGGTAAAAGAATCGAAATGTGATTTTTATATGAATGAAATAAGGTATCTCGATCATATCATTGATAAGAAGGGAAGACTGCCTGACCCACGGCGGGCAGAAGCTATCAAAAATATGCCTGCTCCAAAAAATGTCAACGAGCTCCAAAGTTTTCTGGGACTTACCAACTATTACCAAGTATACATAAAAAATATGCACGAGCTACGCGCTAATCTGAATGAATTGTTAAAAAAGAGAAAATTTGGAACTGGACAACGAAGTGTCAGTCAGCTTTTTGAAAAAATAAAAAATATATTAACATCAGAACTATTTCTGACTCACTTCAACCCCCAATTAGATTGTGGCCTGCGATGCTAGTTCACACGGTCTCGGTGCGTGTATCCTACATATTATGCCAGACGGTACACTGAAACCCATAGCACACGCACCGAGAACGCTGCTACCCGCAGAAAAAGCGTACAGCCAAATTGAAAAAGAAGACCGTAGTATCATTTTCGCGGTAACAAAATTTCACAGATATCTGTATGGAAGGTATTTCAATCTACAGACCAATCATAAACCATTATTAACGATATTTGGCTCTAAAAAGGGTTTACCGGTTTATACGGCGAATAGACTTTTGAGATGAGGTACCATCCTTCTCAACTATAATTTTAAATTAAATTATTTACCAACTAATAAAATTGGCCATGCAGATGGTCTATCCAGACTAATCGCTAATCAAAATCAACCACTTGAAGACTCAATTATAGCAGCTCTTCGTTCAGACTGTGAAATAAAATCAATAGTAGCGAATACCGTCCGGGATCTACCTGTAACGTTGTCGGAAACGAAGCGCTAGAAGATGACTTTATTTGCGAGATAAAACGTAAAATCGCAACAAAAGATAATAGCGTGTCAGACGTCTACTCACTATGTGACAATGTCTTATTGTACAGCGATAGAGTTGTAATTCCGGAAAAATTACAGAAGCGAATTTTAAAAGACTTCCACGGTGGACACCCCGGCAGAAACCGTATGAAGAGTCTCCTGCGGAGCTATGTCTATTGGCCGGCAATGGACAAGACATAATGGAAATGATTAACACATGCAGAGGATGCGCCTTGGCGGCCAAAGCTCCACCTACCACTTTCAAACCCTGGCCAAAAACGGACCAGCCTTGGTCACGTATACATATTGACTTTGCTGGGCCGATTGACGATTATTATTACTTAATCGTTGTTGACAGTTACTCCAAGTGGCCGGAGGTTTTAAGATGCAAGAGGCCGACAACGGCTGTAACAATCAGTTTCCTACATGAGCTGTTTGCGAGATTTGGAGTAGTGGACTGCGTTGTCAGCGACAATGGTACACAGTTTACGTCAGCAGAATTTAAGAATTTTTGCGACATCTTCCAAGTCAAGCACATACCTACGCCTCAATACCACACTAGATCAAATGGGCAGGCAGAGAGGTTCGTGAACACGCTGAAAAGAGCATTTAAAAAAGTTCAAGGAACTCCTACCAACATAGCATTACAGCAGCTTCTGCAAGTTTATCGCATTACGCCGAAACCCGAATACACCATCAACTGGCTCACCGGCAGAAATCATGTTTGCCAGAAAGGTGAGACCCGTTTTTGACAAATTAATTCCCAAACAGTCAAAAATATGTAAGACAGAAAATGGACCAAAAAACGATTTCTTCCAGGTCAGAAAATCTTTTTAAAAAGTTTTCAGAAGAATATGCCGTACTGGGAGGAGGACACGATCACTAGAAGGATCGGCGAGATGGTGTATATAATACAAGGACCAAGACATACCCACAAAAGACATATTAATCAAATAAAAAAACGGCATGAAATAGATTCTAACAGCACACAGGATGAAGTGGAAGAACCCATCGAGATCATTTACGACACATTTGACCTCGAGCCCCCGCAGCATCTGCCTGAACAACGAAGGTCGGAGAGAAAGAGGAAATTTACCGAGCCTTTAACAATCAACCCCGAAAATAAAAGGTATTAAGTGTCGGGACACCAGTGAGAGAAGGTACTCTCCAGTCCACATTTACCTTTGTACTACGTTTCCAAGAATATACTATTTAACCTATATCCGAGTCCGTGTTATCTTTCTATGGTTTTACACCATAACAGTTACGTAGAGGGAGAAAATGTAGGTTAGACAAAGAGAACAGGAAGAAACAAAAACAGCAACAACAATAATAAAAGTAAAACAACTCTACGTAGTTGAAGAAGGAAGAAGAGAAGGAGAGGGGGTAAGAGACTCTTTCGTCATCAGCGGGATAAGAACATATCTCTCGACCTGTAACTTGTCATGTTTCGGTTAAAATAAATATCTTAAAAAATTTTTTTTAAACAAACTTCGCATGTGATGATTTTCTAGGTTGGTTTTAGAAAATCTGTTTACCCTTTAAAAGAATATTCTTTAGTTCAGGGCAGAAGCTCTGCTCTTTTCAAAATTGGAACATTTAGAAATCGCAGCACTACCTCTTTACACAAAATATATTTCTTTTTTTTTCTCTGCACATTCCAGTGTCCGCACAATCACTACACGCAGCCACTGACATCTTCCAGTTAACAATGACCCTATTCAATATGCCAAAAATAAATGAATAAATAAAAAAAAAATGAATCGATTGTGACCTTAATCTAAAGATGACGTTATTTTTGTTCACGAAATTCTGTTCGGTGTTTCAAGCGAAAACGCATTTATTTAAACATAAACATGTCTTTATGGGTCAATGTTTATTTTTCTGTAGGACCGAGAAACATTGCTCAGTGGAGAGTTGATGACAAGTGTAGATAAGATAGATTACTGGATGTATCATACATTTGATGGCACCCTCAAGATCAATGATCAACCAGGTTAATTGGCGGCGGAGTTTTCCGTTAGTCATTTTGGGACTTTTTACGGCTGATAACATTCAAGGTTCGTCTGCCGAGATAGTGAATGGCACGACATTCAGGTTTCCTGGATCGCACTTCCATCATCAATCGTCTGACAACTAACATGGCGAACTTAGCATGCCCCCTCTCCATTCATAAAGTTCAAAAGTCATGTACATGCCAAAATTTATACTTTTGTAAACATGGGTTTGTTGTAGGGGTGGGGAGGTCGTGATATGTTATTGGTGCATCTAATTTAGGTAGCTGTGATTACAAGTTACAAGGTGCTGTCCGGAATAAGACAATCTTGAAACTCCGTACTTTGAAAACAAAGTGTAACACAGTAATGGTTATGCAATTCATTAAAATTAAACAAGTGAATGTTTGAATGAAACTAGACATAGATTTTTTAATAACAAATGACCATTTATTTGATGTTTTCTACACCGTGTGATGTGTTTAATAAAATTCTTGAAGAAGGAAAAAGTTCACTTACATAGACCGAAGTGTGTTTAATAAATCCCTTGAAAAGAAAGTAAAAGTTCACACACACATTGAAGTGTGTTTAATAAAATCCTTGAAAAGAAAGGAAAAGTAGATACTCAGCTTTGTTGGAATACATGTAGTATTTACTCTGTCCCCCCACTAGGACGAGATGTGACACAAGGTCTATTTTTAGGTGGGGACACGAGCGCCGTCGGTTGCTCTGGCCTCAGTGCGAGCACCGATCCCTCCCTCTGGTGCAATGGGAGGGCGCGGCCTCGGGCAACTGTTCCCCAGGGTGGTTACCTCTTCAGTATTATTTTCCTCAGTTGCCCCTCTGTCCTTTGACAGAGAAGCCCCTGAGCGCACTTTGTCCTGAGAGATGATAAGTAGACGTGTTAGAAAATTACTCCAAAGAGTAATTTACACGCTTTGTTGGAATACATGTCGGCAAAGTGGGAAATGTCAATTCAGTTGATGAGTTGATCCATGTCTGGGTTCCCAACGCTAACTCTTCTTTAACTCTTTCCGTTTCTTTATTTTTGTTATTTATAATTTACAGGTAGCAGGTGTATGGCTCAAAATGAAGACCTTCAAAAATTCGAGGGAAGAGCTGTCAGTGGACAAATAATAATATTAATTTTATTTTCGAATATTTTAAAATGGTACCGGAAGTGCCACTGCGTAAATGTTTGATTTTGGTCATTCGACTCCTGATGGCAACTTCCGGTCGACCCGACAGTACCCACCCGCCAAGATTGTTAGTTGAGAGTAACATTTTTAAAAATTTTTAAACCTCGAAATTCTTCTCCCAGATTTCGTGAAATGCGGTGCTGTGTTTTGTGGAATGATCTTCACTTCCACCGGTTATGTTTGATATGGGCGATGTAATATCACCTGAAAATTTTGGTGACTGTGAAATTGTCATATCTTTTGTGTCAATGTAAGCTGGTTTGATTTTGTCAATGAATATAGTTTCTCTCTTAGAATAGAACTGTAAAATATTTATCCGCCCTGTCACAAACGATGTAGGGACCATTATAACATGGCGCTAACGGTTTCTTGCCGAAATCATTGTGTACAAAATTTTTTTGCAATTGTACAAGTTTTTGGGAGATAAATTTGCGCAGCCAATTGTCTGGTTGGTGAAAATTGCAATTGCGACATTTTTTACTTTAATTCTTCCGCAAATAAGGTTGACGGTTGAAAGTTATTGCTATTAGAATTGGCCCTGTAAGACCATGGTGGTACCAAAAACCATTTCTGTCTGAGTACACCGAAAATCTTGTTTTATAGTGTTCCGTATTGATAATAAAATCAGTGACACGTTTTCTGCCCAAACGTTTGGGTATTCCATAGGTGCTAATGCAAATTTCAACTGACGACGAAACATCTCCACCAAAACATTTGCGCAAGGAAGACATGTTGCTGTCTTGATATAGTATATGCCTAGAACTCTTGTGAATCCCTAAATAGATTAGACTCAAACTGAGGAATATCATCTGTCGTAGTTAAAGTTTGCGCACTAAATGTATTTTTATCTGTCGAGAAAAGATGCCTATTTACATATTTCTCAATAAAAAAAGACTAAATCTATTGAGAAAGTTGCATGCTTCCATATTTTGGAATGAAAAAGACAAAATCTGTGGCAAATGTTGCATATTTATTGTTATGGGAACTTACCCATAATAAGGGAGCAGCAGTCAGTCACACAGTCAGTCCTTTTTGGACGACTCGGCTAGTCGGTCGAACTCTCTGCCTCTGGGCAGAGAGGAACCCGGACGAGGCTCCGCCGAAGGGCAGAGACTCGTTCGGGGAGGTTGACCAACCCAATCCCGTTTATACGGGTTCTACGGGCATATTTTGGCCGAGCCTACGGGATCGGTGAGCCCACATTAAACCGGCCTTGTACCACATTCGACACACGTGGGCGTGTTGTTGAACATCGTCAGTCAGAGAGTCAGAGACAGAGTCGAGTGGTCAGACGATTACTGTAAGACATTGGAATAGTGATACTTGTCGAGACAACATAGTATTGTTGCTGTTTTTGTTTCTTCCTGTTCTCTTTGTCTAACCTACATTTTCATATTTACATATTCCTCAACAAAAATAATAAATCTACTGAAAAAGATGCATTTTTGCATATTTCTTAATGAAAGAGGATTAAATTTGTTAAAATTTGCATATTTAAATATTTCCAAGCAAAAACTCGGAAACCATTGAAAAAGATGCATGTTTACATATTTTTCAATAAAAACAAATCTATTGAAAAAGTATGATATTTACATATATAAATATCTATATCTTTGGCAAAAGTTATATATTTACATATTTATCAGGAAAAAAAATAGTAAATCTTGGGGTAAAAGTAGTATATGTACATTTTTATAAATAGAATAAAATAACTAGTGCAAAAATGTTGAATATTTACATGTTTCGCAACAAAAAATCTAAATGTGATGCGAAAGTCGCATATTTTCACAAATAGACTAAATCTGAAGAAAAAGTTGCATATTTCATTATTTTGGAATGAAAAGGACAAAATCTGGGACAAATGTTGCATATTTCCATTTTTCTCAACAAATGTGTAAATCTCTGAAACAGTTCCATATTTACATATTTCTCAATAAAAAGACTAAATTTGCATATTTAAAGAATAAAGTCGAAAGCTATAGAAAAAATTTGCATATTAACAGATTTCTCAACAAAAAGATTAAATCTATCAAAAATTTGCATTTTTGCATATTTCTAAATAAAAAAGATGGAGAAAAATGTGAATCTGCTGAGAAAGTTGCATAAGTACATGTTTCTCAATAAAAACGAGTAAATGTGGGGAAAAATGTAAATGTGAATTTTTCTCAATAGAAAAAATATCTAAAGTAAAAATGTTGAATATTTACATATTTCACAATAAAAAAAATCTAAATGTGATGCGGAACTGGCATATTTCCATATTTTTCAAGAAAAAAGACAAAATCGACTGGAAAACTGACATATTTACATATTTCTCAACAAGAAAGACCAAATCTGTCGAAAACGTTGCATATTTATAAATAAAACACACGTGGAGAAAACGTTGCATATTTCCATATTTTGGAATGAAAAGGACAAAATCTGGGGAAAATGTTGCGTATTTACATATTTCTCAATAAAAAAATCTTTGAAAAAATTGTATATTTATATAGTTCTCTACAAAAAAAAAAGTTGAATATTTGCATATTTCTAATAAAAAAGACTAAATATATCGAAAAAGTTGGATATTTACATGTTTTTCCATGAAAATGTAAATACCGTGAAAATTTTCCATATCTAAATATTTACAAGTAAAAATGAAAGCTATTAAAAATTAGGATATATACAATATACGATTCTCAATATAAATATCTAAATCTGCGTCAAAAGTTGCATTTTGACATATTTCAAAATTTAAAAAAAAGTCTAAATCTGTGGAAAAATTTGTATAGGTACATTTTTAGTTAGAAAAATCTAACTTCGTGTAAAAATATTGAATATTTACATATTTCTCAATAAAAAATAAATCTACCGAAAAACATACATACTTACATATTTCTTAAGAAATAAGACTAAATCTCTCGAAAAAGTAGCATATTTCCATATTTCCTAATACAAAAATTACATGTGGCGAGAAACTTGCATATTTCCATATTTTACTTACACATTTCCATATTTCTCACCAAAAAAAGACTAAATCTGTGGAAAAAGTTGCATTTTGGCACATTTCTGAACAAAAAATACTGTCTATTGAAAAACTTGCATTTTTGCAGACTTTTCAATAAAAAAGTCTAAATCTTTTGAAAAACGCATATTTACAAGTTTCTCAATAAAAAGTTTAAATCTCGTGAAAATTTTGCATATATAAATATTTCCTAACAAAAAAGATGAAAACTATTGAAAAAGTAGCATATTTTAATACAAAGTGTAGGATATTGACATATTCTTAATATAAATGTCTAAATCTGTGGCTAAAGTTGCTTGTTTGCCTATTTCTCAATAAAATCTCATTACATCTCATGAACAAGTTCTATATTTAAATATTTCTCAACAAAAAAGTCTAAATCTATTGAAAAAGTTGCATTTTTCTCAGTATATGCGGCAAATATTGCATATTTATATATTTCTCAGTATAAAGTCTGAATCTCTTGAAAAATTTAAATATTTATATATTTCTCAACATAAAAGATGAAATCTATTGAAAATGTAGCAGATTTATTTTTTCTAAACAAAACGTTTAAATCTATTGAAAATGTAGCATATTTAAGTATTTCACAATAAAAAAGATTAAATTTTACAAAAAGTATCACATTTACATATTTCTCAATAAACAAGATAAAATCTATAGTAAAAGTTGCATATTTACACTTTTAAAATTTTTTTTATCATTCTAATTGTCTTGAAGAAGTTGCATATTTTTTGGAATGAAAAAGTAAAATCTGCGTAAAATTTGCATATTTTCATATTTCTCAACAAAATAGACTAAATCTGGGTAAATATTTCTCAATAAAAACTACTAAACATTTACAGATTTCTAAATAAAAAGTCAAAATTTATTGAAAGATTTGCACTTTTCTTATAAATAAAAAGAGCAAATTTCTTGAAAAAGTTGCATATTTACACATTTTGGAATAAAAAAAGAACAAATCTTGGTAAGAAGTTGCATATTTACACTTTTCTTAATAAAAAACTAAATCTATTGAAGTAGCATATTTACATAATTTCTCAATATCTCTGGCTCCAGTTCTCTTCAAACTCAACAACTATTGCTTCGCTGCTTCCTGCTTTCCCGCTTGTTGGAAGTCTTCCTTTCTAGGTCCTATTTTTAAGAACTCTGGAGAACCAGTAGGTTCTCCAGAGTTCTCTAACTATCGGGATTTTTTGGCAAAGTATTTGAGGCTTTAATTAATGTTGAAATGGTTAAGCATTTTAACTCACACGACCTACTCCCTGACAAACAATATGGCTGATGTGTTAATGGCTTTCAATGAATATGTATATAAAACACTTGATAATAGCGGCGAAGCTCGAGCTGTAGCTCTAGATATCTCAAAGGCGTTTGACAGGATTTTCTACGTAAGCTCCAGGGCTACGGTATTACTGAACGATTGTTTGATTTAATCCAATTATTCCTATTAAATCGTGAAATGAAGGTTGTTTTGAACAGGCACGCTTCCAGATCCTTTCCCAAAGTTCTATCCTGGGTCCTATGCTGTTTCTGATCTTTATCAATGATCTTCCTGATATCATCAGTTCCAAATTAGGCATTTATGCTGATGATACTAATATTTACTTCTGTCTCAATAGCAAATCCATTAGAGTTGACTTGGTCCTTGCCCTTGAAAAGGATCTCCAATCTGTGGTTAACTGGGACAGGAAACAGCTTGTAAATGTTGACGCCTCCAAAACTAAACGACTCTCATTTAACTACCATACATAAACTTTCCAGCCCGCCATCAGCATGGCTGATGCTAGACTCATAGAGGGCAACTCACTGTGCCTTTTTGGCCTCACATTTCAACTGACTTGAAGTGGAACGATTACATCGAATCAATAGCTGCATCTACTACAAGGAAAGTTGGGTGATTGTATCGTGCCAGAAGGTTTTTTCTCGTCAGAGTCCATCCTGCATATTTACAAATCTTACCATTCGTCCGTACATTGAATACTGTTGCCATGTCTGGTCTGGTCTGGTGCTCCTGTTATTCATCTCAAGATTCTTGACAAAATCCAATGAAGGATCTGCAATGTAATCGATCCTGACCAGTCACTTTCTCACCAACGTGACGTGGCTTCCCTCTGTCTTTTCTACAAATATTTTCATAGCAACTTCTCTGGTGAGCTTTTTTCCCTGGAGCCCGGACTATGTAAGTGTTCCACTAGATTGGCATCTCGCTTCCACTCCTTTACTGTTAAACTGGTTAAATGCAACTTCACTTCTACTCCAGCAGATTTTTTGCATTTCCCACCAGTGGAACTCCCTTCCGTTTCCTTGCTTCTCTGATAACTAAAATCTTGAAAAATTTAAATGCAATGTAAATTGCCATCTTCTATCTACTTGAACCCTGTTCAGCCTTTATCCTGTCCTCGGTCACCTTCACACAGTCTTTTCTTTCACATTCACTCTCTACAAGTCCCTGCGTACCAGTGGCATTCCCACCTTGCTTGGGATGAAATGATTAAAAAATGTCTAATATTGCACGGCCGTCCCGGCTTGATCCAGGATCCTTTCTACGCTGATCAGCACTGCCTCTGGTCAACTGATGGTTATCTGCTGACCGCTTCGGTTCTTCATCTGCCTCGCCCCACGTTGTGTTATTTGATCACAGAGCAGCGAAGATCGAATTTTCGTCCGTACTTAAGCGCTGAATCGATTTGTAACGGAGCCGTGATATGAAAAAAATAATGCTTCCACTGATGAAAATACTAATATCATAAGAAATAATGAAGAAGGTCGCTGAGTTAATTTTCACTTGGTTTATATAGTCGTTGATACAAAAAAAATAACCCTTCCTGTTAAACTCTCAATGGTGACACTGTGCTTCTTGCTTCTAAAACTTGGGGCGGATTAAAACATACGTAAGATAGTCGTCAGGAATTCTCAGCAGCAGGTTACATGGGGTTCAGTAGCTCCTTCGTCCGCAGCTGACTTGTCTCGGCTCTCGCTCCAACTGCTGGCTTCAACTAAGCTTTCAGTTTATATGTATTTCGCCTGGCTCTTATCGCACCCTAAAACGCATTAATTATTCATCAATTAATTATTTTCTCCAACCCCAGAGACATGATACCGACCCTCAAGCAAAGCGGTTAACTATTTCAAAACAATAATCCCTTTGACAATGAACTTTGTTTTAACATTCCTTTCGAAAATCGGCCGTTTTACCCAAATAATATTTTTCTTTAACAATCTTTTGTGTTTTGAAAATCATCTCTGAAGTATTTCATTTAGTTTTTTGACTTCCCAAATTCCAGATTTAATCAATAAAAATTTCATATTTACATATTGCTCAATAAAAAAGAAAAATACAGTAAAAATCTGCTTATTTCATATTTCTCAATAAAAAAGAGTAAAAAAAAGACTTCCATATTTTCATATTTATCAGTAAAAAGACTAAATCTCTTGAAAAAGCCAAGAAAAAATTTAAATCTGGCAAAAAATATGCATGCTTCCGTATTTCGCAATAAAAAGTCTAAATATTTACACATTTCTCTATAAAAAAACAAAATTGGGTGAAAAAGTTATACATTTACATATTTCTCAATGAAAATATTTAAATATCTTCAAAAAGTTGTATATTTCTCTATAAAACAGACTAAATCTCTAAAGTTACATATTTACACATTAATAAAAAACACTAACTCTGGGTAAAAGTTTCATGTTGTATATTAATAAAAACACTAATTTTGAGTAAATATTGTTTTAATAAAAATGTCATTTCACATGTAAATTTCCCAGATTTAGACATTTTACTGAGAAATATGGAAATATGCAATTTTTACTCCAGATTCAGTCATTTATAAATTAAATCTGGTGTAAAGTTGTATATTTCCATATTTCCCAATAAAAAAAGTTTAACTCTGGGGAAATGTTCTCAATAAAAAAAGACTAAATTTAGGTAACATTTCCATATTATGTATTACTCAATAAAAAAAAATCTAGGCAAAAATATTTACATATTTCAAAATAAAAAGTTTAAATCTTTTGAGAAAACTGATTATTTATATTTCTCAATAAAAATGACTAAATCTCTTTAAAAGTTTGCATAAATACACATTTCTTATTAAAAAGACTAAATCTAGGACAAAAGTTGCATAATTACACATTTCTCAATAAAAAGCCTAAATCTGTTGAAAAAGTAACATATTTACATAATTATCAATAAAAAAGAAAACATCTCGCGAAAAATCTGCTTATTTACATATTTCTGAATAAAAAGACTAAACCTGTTGAATAAGTTTCATTTTTATATATTTCTCAATAAAAAAGTCTAAATACCTTGAAAAAGTTCTACATTTACATATTTCACAACAAAAATAGTAAATGTGTGACAAAAGTTACGTAATTCTGGGGGAAATGTTATATATTTACATATTTATCTATATAACACAGAATCCAGAGAAAAAGTCGAATATTTATATATTTCTTAATAAAAGAAGACTAAATCTGTGGAAAAAAATTGCATATTAACATCTTTCTGAATAATACAATCTAAGTCTGGGGAATATTTTGCATATTTCCATATTTCTCAACAAAAAAGACTAAATCTGGTGAAAAATAATAGCAAAGTGAAAATATGCTGTAAATGTTGTATATTTACATATCTTTCAACACAAAGTTGAAATCTGCTGAAAAAAATGTTATTTACATATTTATGAATATTTACATGCGGTTCAATTGTTGCTTATTTAATATTTTTCATTAAAAATGTTTAAATCTGGTTATATTTGGAAATTTCATATTCGTATATTTCTTAATATGTGTAAATGTGCTAAAAAACGTAACATATGGTTAAAACTTTGTATATTTACTTATTTCTTGCTAAAAACATCCATAGATAGAATAGAAGTTCCATATTTATATATTTCGCAGTTAAAATGTCTAAATCGAGTGAAAAAGTTGTATATTTACTTATTTTTCTATACAAATGTCTGAACGTGGAAAATGTAGCAGATATACATATTTCAATAAAATGTCTGAATTTCTGAAAATCTAGCAAAATAAATAAAAAATTTCTCAATTTGAAGAAAATATAGCCTATTCTACCATCTCTAAAGTAAAAAAAAACTTCTCTTGTGAAAATGTCGCTCATTTACCTATCTTTAAATAAAGAGTCTAAATTTTATATATAAATATATTTCCGTGTTTCTAAATAAAATGTCTAATGTAAGCGACAACATTTATTAAATGTTTTAGCATTCTCTTTATCATGAGCATATCTATTCTACGAACATTTACATTATAAGACTTTATTTTGAAATGATACGCATGCAGAAAATCAACTTATACACACACAGACACACACACACACGTACACATTTAGATACAAAACCTTGTTGCGAATGTGTAAATGATTGTTTTAAACTTTGCCACAATTATTGGAAATGAATTCAATATATTGATTGAGTCTATGACAAAATGCCAAGGCGCTATACGAGAAACGGGACAGTTTCATCAAACGACATCATGTTTAAAGTGGATACTGTTGATAAAGATGAGATTAAAATTCACACAACATAACTCTTGTAAGTATTGTTAAACAGTCAGTAATGACGACGAGTCTTTGGTGGTCACCCGACAATCTAGAAAATCACACAAATTAATTATCTTTACTAATACTGTAAGACAAATATCTTCATTTTTGACACAGTATTTATATAGCCAATTCACTTGTCGATCGTTTAAATTTTATGTAAATTGTGTAAAATCGAAACAAATTCTTTCGAAAGCTTTTTGAAAAAGTAGAATGTCTTGGGCTTAGTTTTGTACGGCACAACGCCGCAAACATGAGTCACTCATTAAAGATCAGACACATTACTGAATTAATAAACTGGCAGGCTAGTTTGTTAACAGTTTTTCTATCGTGAGGCGTATCCAAAGAATTTTACGGTCGTAAAACCACAGCGAAGATAATGACTCTGATCTGAAAAATAGGTTAGAGGAACATGAGAATTAATAACAATACTGCTATTAGAATGTGTGAAATAAAAAAGTTTTTTAGTTACAACTTTGCCTTCCCATTGACCAGAGAACGAACATTTCAAACGTAAGTCAGTTATATGCCATGCGTGATACACGCTTAGGCGATCATGTATCTTTCGATACATGACTAAAGAGGCAGATTTTTTCCCGCAGTAGGTTACCATTTCTTTCTGCTATAGACAAGTTGCCATCCAAGGCTATAGAACCCGATCTATTTGCCCATAGATGGGAGGGAGAAGAAGAGGATTCATACTTTTCCCAAGGGTATTAGCACGTAAGTGAAAGTAATGGATTCGATTGGAATTCGAACTCGGCTCTCCGATTCCTCAATCCGAGATGCTATCTATTACTCCACCGTGCTTCCATTTCAAACGAATGAGTTAAAAAATTCTATAATGAAGAATATCTGTAATTAGTTACGAAGTTTGTTTTAGTCTGACAAAAGGCCACGAGTATGGATCATCAAATAAGAATCATTCTCATTACAGTAGAAATAGTGTGTGCGATGAACCTGTTAATTAGTATCTTGTCTGACACAAGGCTACAATGGTCAGATGAGTTCCATTACAGTTATTATATAGTATTAGCGTGATTAGTATCCATTCCCATTCGTTGATGTTGTTGAACATTTTGGTCTGTGTTCTCATCACAGTAACTATTATTCTGTGATTTCTGTCCATTATTTCGATCTTTCCGTGTTTTGTTATTGTAGCCGGATGGAATAATTAGGGAATCTTCTTTCCCCACATGAATTATATTCTCAGTAGCAGTCGTTATCATAGTGCCACCAAATTGTATCAAGCAACACTGACACTTCCTATCACTTCTCTTTATTAGCTAAATTTTGATCTGACATTTTCACTGTATAATGTTTGCTCTATATCAGTGCTTCTCAACGTGGGGCGTACGCCCCACAGGTGGGGTGTGGGAATTTTAACGTGGGGTCTGGAAATTCGGTGACCGTTTTGATTCCTCTAAGTCGGGGTGGGCACACTACGACCCGTGGGCCGGATCCAGCCCGCGACTCGTTTTTGTCCGGCCCGCCCTAAGGGATGCCATATTTCTCAAAAATTTTCATTCTCTAAAAGAGAAAATGTTGGAAATTTCCCGAATTAATTATATTTGGAAAAAACTAAAAAAATTCTCAAAAACATTCTTTCATTAAACAAAAATTCATAAATGTACTTAAACTTACTTTGATCACCTTTTAAATAACTTAAAATAATTTTTGAACATAAATTTTTTTAACAAAAAATATTATTCATTTATTAAAATGACATTATTTCATTCAAACACAAGGAAACTTTCTAAATATGTTTTTGCGCCTTAAAACACCAAAAATATTTCAATTAATTGTATTTTTTCTATATTTTATTTTTGTTTATTTTATGAACTTTTTCAAACAATTTTTTTACTTTTCGTCATTTTAATGAAAACGATGCTTTAAAAACATTCAAATATTTTTATATAAAAAATAGCAATATTTTAAATAAATGACAGAACCAATTTGGACGCAAATTTCTTTCGTTAAATGAATTTCTATGTAAAAATATGGAAATTCCCGACTGCCGTCTCTAATTAAAAGTCTTGCTTGAGTAGTTTTATAATGTATAATTAAAATTAATGAACTTATTAAACGTTTGTTTTTTCATGGTCGCTGTACAATACACATTTTCAAGATATCCGGCCCGCTCACCGCGATAAAAAACAAATTTTGGCCAGCTTACAAAAAAAGTGTGCCCACCCCTGCTTTAAATGAATTCTAAAAATTAGTAAGTGGTTATGGAACGAATACTACATGTGAAGTATCCTCAATAGCAAGCAATTTTATTTATTTGTATTGAAGCTCGTATTCAATGCAATTATATTATATTGTGTAAACTGGCCTTTTCAATTAGTTTCGTATCTTTTAATTAATCCTTCATTGCAACGAACGAAAAGTAAGTGAAAACGCTTTAAAATAAAAATTAGCTCGTTTTTTTTTCAATTTTAGGTTTATTTTTTGCATTTTTTAAAATCAGACTTTGTGTTACATAAAATTCCAAAAATAGACAGGATTTGTCAATACAAGTTTGCTAAAAAATTCATTTTACAAAGTACAGTTTACGTATTTAAATTGTCTGTCAATTCTGATAGTAAGTAAATTTTGTTTTATAAGTTATTTTTAATTTCAGTTGTAACCCTTATGCATAAAATGAGTAGTGCAAGCAAGAAAAAAGTTCGCCAGTACTCGGAGGAATTCTTAAAATTTGGCTTTATAACCGCTGACAATGATGAAAAATTACCTTTTTGCCTCTTATGTCAGCAATCCTTGAGCAATGAATCAATGAAACGAAGCCGTCTTGAGTCGCATTTAAAAGCTAAACATAGCTTCCATGCAAACTCGGGTTTGAATTATTTCAAAGCTTTAAAAGACAAGTTTGAAAAAAGATTAACTATACAGACTTTGCTCACTGCACAAGCTGCTACTGCCAGTCGTACTCTTGAGGCAAGTTATGAAATTTCTTTACTCATTGCTAAAGCTGGAAAAAATCACACAGTGGGCGAGGACTTAATTAAACCATCTATATCAGCATTTCTTAAAACAGTTTTGGGCAAAGAAGAAAATGATGTCAAGGCCATGCCTCTCAGTAATGACAGTGTGAAAAGAAGAATAGATGAAATGAGTGATGATGTCGAAGCACAGCTTGTTGAAAAGCTGAAATCAAAAGATTTTTCACTGCAAATGGACGAATCCACTGTGAAAAGCAGTGAGGCCTTATTGATAACTTATGTAAGATATATTGACAAAGGTGAATTTACTGAAGAGATGTTGTTCTGCAGATCCTTGAAGACCACCACAACCGCATCAGTGAACTAAAATCTTACTTGGATTTCAATAATATACCAATGAATAACATAACATCGTGTGCAGCTGATGGTGCCACTGTGATGATGGGAAAAAGAAATGGCTGCTTAAAATTGATGAAGGATGAGAATCCAGAATTATCTGTTGTGCACTGAGTTATGCAGAGGGAAAATTTAGTGTCAAAAAAGATCTCTCCTGTGCTTAATGAGGTACTGAAATCAGTTATAAAATGCATTAATGCTATCAAGTCTAATGCCAAATGTGAGCGTCTTTTCAAAAGATTTTGTGAAGATAACAATGCCGATCATGTGAAGCTTATTCTTCACAACGATGTAAGGTGGCTCTCTAGGGGAAATTGTTTGAAAAGATTTATGGAACTATTTGAAGAGCTTAGTGACTTTTTAAGTGATAAACCCGAAATGATGCACTTGCAAACTGTTGATGGAAAAGCGTACCTATGCTATCTAGCATATATTTTCGAAAAACTGAATATGTTGAATAAACAACTTCAGGGAAGAAATAAATCACTTATCGACGTAAAAGCAAAGATATTTGGCTTTATTTCACTCATTGAATTATGGCAACAACAACTTTCTTTCTGGCTGAAGATATATGAGCCAACTGATGCTGCTGTACTTGTTATTTTGGATCATCTGAGAATCTTAGCTACTGATTTTCAAGAAAGATTTTCTGATTTAAAAGAGATTAATTTTCCACTATGGGTCACGCAGCCAGTGCTAGTGAATCTCTGTGATGTTTCAGTGCAGTACCAAAAAGAACTTGCGGAATTACAAAATGATGAGTCTGTCAAAGTTTTATTCAATATGAAAGGAGTGACAGCATGGCTGTGATGAGACGGAGGTTAAATATCCAAACTCAACTGGCTTTGCAAGAAAATTATTCTTACCATTTCCATCGTCATATTTAGTAGAATGTGGCTTTAGTACTGTAAATGATTTGCTACTAAAAAAAGGAAATTCACTAGATATCACCAAACGAGGGGATTTAAGACTGAAGCTAACTAAATTTGTACCAAATATAAAATCTCTTTGCAGCAGACATCAAGCACAAAGTTCTCACTAATTTTTTTGAAGTGCATCCTATTTTTTTTTTTATTAAGGTAGACCGCATATGAAACCTTCAATTTCTTGTAGTTTAATAAAATGAAATAAAATTTTCTGATTTTTTTACCTGTGAATTTTATTTTGTCTGCTTATCAATATTGAAAACCTACTTAAGTTTTCAAATCTTTTTCTTATCATATACATTAACAGAACCTGTAGGGTAGCATAGCTGGACGTGGTAAGATCAGAATATAAGTGCAGTATCAGTGGGTATAATTCCAGGAACCTCCATCTGTTATATAATTTCACTACGTAGGGGGGGGGCATCAGATATTTAAAAGCAATTTGGTGGGACTTGGTCCAGAAAAGGTTGAGAAACACTGCTCTATATGATTAAAAAAGAATCGTTAAGTGCATTGGCAAGTAAAGAGATTATGTTGAAAAGTAAATATTTGTTGTGTAAAATAAATCATTTTTCATCATTCTATGACGGAATGTATGATTTAATTCCGTTTATATAGTAATCGACCTTAAGATCTGTTGTGGCCTTGTTAGGGCCAGAAATAAAGACACAAGAGAGGAATTGAGTTAAACAAATATATTAACAGGAAAACAGTAATACAAACATATACAAATGAGAGTGTTACAGAAAGAATGTTCGGTCCGACTGTCAGAGCTGACTGCTGGAAAACTACACCCTCCAAAAGCAGTACCTGCTTTTATTTATAGCTAGGAGAGTCCATGCGTGTGTGGGTAAATTGCCATAACAAAATCTGGGAAACCTTTGCTGCAAATCGGTCTTCCTGGCGTAGGACCATCCGAGGGGATGGGCGAGACTGAAGAAGATCTGCGACGTGCTGTCAGGAAGGCCCGACTCACCCAGCCGCGTCCACCACCCACACTTCTCTGTGACTCCTGCTCACGACTCTTCAGCTGTAGGCTGGGCCTTCACAGCCAACTCCACCACTGCCACCAGAAGGGAGAATGGAAATAAAGAGAGAGGATGACGATCCAGATGCTCGGATGCGGGCGGGTGCCGACAATCTGTATACTAATTTAGTAAGATTGTTTTAGTATGGCACAAGACCAGGGTAGAGGAGGCACTCAGTGAGAAACGCATTCACTACACAGGCAGTTTGACCGGCAACACAAAGGGAGAGAGAGAGAGAAAGGGGAGAGAGAGAGAAAGGGGGAAGAAAAAGGGAGGGAGCGTGCGTTGAATATATATTTTTGACTGTCATTTACACTGACAGAAAATAAAATTGCCACACCATGAATATATGTTTTAGTTTACTCAAGAACTTACTGACTGGTAATTGAAATGGATTACAGGTAATAATCATATATGCGTGTACTGGTTAAAAAATCAGGTGCATATCAACAGTAGTAATATCCCTATTTACATTATTCGGACTATTGTCCTCATTTTTGTCGTCATGTTTATCACAACGTTTCGGCCGTTGTACGCTCCAGCCTTCTTTTTGTCGAACTAAACCCTTAATTTCGCACACTGGGGTAGATTGTTCTAGTTCCACGTGCCATGTCTAATGGATGTCAGTTATCAGTTATCTCCTGTTAATTCCCTTCTGTAAGTTCTCCACTGCCTTAACCGAAGAAAGAACTCACACTCTTTGGGTCCTCTCATTGGATCTAACTAACGCCTTTATCCACTGTGCAAAGACACATGGCACAGTGGATAAAGGCATTAGTTAGTTATCAGAGACAGAGCGTATGTAAATATAAAAGTGAATGTTGAAGTCAGCACTCAGAGGCGACAGGACGTTTCATGCTAAACGCAATCGTGGCCTGACGAATGGAACATAGAGCATGAAACAGCCTGTCGCCCCTGAGTGTTGACTTCAAAGTTTACTTATATATATCCCCTTAACTTCCAACTTACATAAGAAGATCCAATGATACCCTTAAACCTTTCCATAAAGTTGATCAGACACCCCTATACATCAACATCCCTAAATCTGTGATAGATCGCAACCCCCAAACTGTGAATCTATCTATCTATCTATCTATCTATCTATCTATCTATCTATCTATCTCTCTCTCTCTCTCTCTCTCTCTCTATATATATATATATATATATATATATATATATATATATATATATGTTAGCTCTATCTCTGATATTGAGCGCTTTCCAATAAGTACCGCGCATATAATACATAAATAATATATATATATATATATATATATATATATATATATATATATATATATATATATATATATATATTGTCTTTCGTATGTGCGTGTGTGTGAAACAGGCAAAGAACATTTCTCAAAAATGCCGACAGCTGCTTCCTCTCGTCATCAAATTGCCGGATACGGTGGTCATTTCTTCTTCTTCTTCTTCTTCTTCTTCTTCTTCTTCTTCTTCTTCTTCTTCTTCTTCATTATTCATTTATGGCGACATCGTGATGGTCGTCATTGTCACTCGCCATTCATTACATTCCCAATCCATTTGACGCGTCTCCATTCACAGCAATTGTTTGTCATTCCATTTAGTATTTAAGGAGCGGACATCTCTCTTGTATCAGTCCCTAGCACTTTGTGATTTTTTCGCACGCCGCCGGCTCCTCCTCCAGCGAACGTTCGTCACATTAAAAGAAACTAGTTCCATTCATCAGATAAATTTGCTACGCTTTACGAGACAACGGCTAACGTTTCATTCATGAAAAAAAGTCTTACCCAGTGTTAGAAAAATAGTTGGTTCTTTTAGATTACTTTTCGATAGTTGAGAAGGCAGACATGATAATATCTCAGACATTTGATCTTTTAAAAAAACCTTTGAATGATTTAATTTATTTAGATTTAGATAGAGTTGATGTATAGAAATGGATGTACAAAGAAAGGTACGAATTCTTCTCCTCTCCCCAATTATGGGTTAAATATCAGTGCAGATTGGGCTCTCTGGTCGTGATTGGGAAACAGTCTAGAAGAAAAAAACAAAAAAACTCTGAATTTAAAACCGATACAGACATCAACAAGATCCTGGAGTCCACAATGACTCACGGCAGCGGTCGACCGACGACAGTGTCTTTGTTTTATTATTTATTTATTATTATTTATTATAAGAAGGATTTATAGAAAAATGCAAAATTGAAGAAAACAATAAAGTTGGAGAAATAAAATGAATTTTATCTCATCATGAACAGTTAAGAGAATTATACAGATCAAATGAACTCTATTTGCAACTTAGGATCAAGGTTAGTGAGACAAGCAGCGAAATGTTTGTTTATAGCAGGCGATTCCTATACGAGGATTGGTAAATTACCAAGATGCTTCTTTTAATGCAAAGCGATGCCATAAGTTATTGACATTGAGTTTGATCATCACTGAATGCTCTAGTATTATGACCTTGTGTCAGACATGTTTAAGTTTATTAAATACATACGTTCATAAAAACGCTTACAGTACAATAGTTAGTTTTACAAATGACTATTAATGCGCTTTGTTCACAGAGGGTGCTCCATTATCGAAACCTTGTACCAGGTGCTAAATAGGAGCAAATATAGTGAATATTTTTATTTATAGTAAATATGTGCTCCCGGGAACATGTATGTGAACGGTAGCTTTTTAGATATAAAATATTATTATCCAAATGCTTATCACTATTGTTTCTCTAATTAGGTTGTTCAAAGGAATCATATTGTGCGGATCTATTACGCACGAACATACATACATACAAAAATACAAATCACATACAACGTTAAGAATTCACTGGTTAATAAATCACCACTACGTTATTATAGACAATTTACAAATCGCAGCAATGCGACAATTTTGTAATCGCTCTATTTTTATGTAGTCAGTTTTGTGCACTTCTGGGAGAAAAGGATCACAGAAGCTTTCTTAAGTTTCCCCAAAGCTCGCTCGCTGATTGGTCTATGCCAACCAATCAGATCGTCGGCACGTGAAGAATAATTCTTCTCGCGCAGCGATCTGGAGCCTATAGTCACTTATTTAAGCAAGACTTTTTCTTAGCTAATTAGTGAGAATTCAGCTGCCAAACGAATCCACGACAGTTGAAACCATGCGCCAACCTTCTCACTCACACACACCACTCACATGCTGAACATACCTTGTATATACTCACATAATCTTTTCTAACACGGCAAATCTTTTAAGAACAGTCATTATAAGAGACTCTCATGAACATTATTCCAGTGAACTTTGAAATACTAAAATAACAGTTAAAGAGGTCAACCCTTGTTTATTTCAACCTTTTCTTACTGAAATGCATGCTTTCTTTCACATCGTTGTTTGATATTGTACATCTTGTTAAATACATATTTTATGTGTAACAATGTCTTTTGGTTATCCTTTTCTGCATCAGCCCTGTTTCCTAATCTAAAGTTAAATTAATGTGAAGTCCGCCATATTTCAACCTTTTCTTACATAAATGCATGCTTTCTTTCACATCGTTGTTTGATATTGTACATCTTGTTAAATACATATTTTATGTGTAACATTAACAATGTCTTTTGCTTATCCTTTTCTGTGTCAGCCCTGTTTCCTAATCTAAAGTTAAATTAATGTGAAGTCCGCCACAATATACCTGAAGCAATAATCACATGACCTACAATGAAAACATGAAGCTTTGCGAGTCTAGATTCTAATAAAAGTTGATTGAAGCCAATTCATCTTTTCGGTTATATGTCATAAACCCAGTCAACAATACAAAAAGATAAGCATAACCATAAAAAAAAAAATGGAGACACTCTCGATTTGTACTGTTGTTAAAACTGAAATCAGACAGAAAGCTGTTAGAGTTTTTTTGTCGGCTGCCAATTAGTTTGGGAAGGTCAGTCTTAATAAGGCCAAATCCATACGAGTTGTTTTGATAGATACAAATTTGATTGCTGTCTGCATCTTTGAAATATGTCCGTCAAAGAAAATGTCAGAGGGGCGAAAGCTGTCATCCAAAGAAACTGTCTGGCGGATTACAGCTTTAGAAAATGACTTTGAATATTTATTACATATTTGAAAAGCTCGGTACAAAACCCCTAATTTATTCATCATTCAAATATTTTTCTTATACTCGTACACATTAGTAATTCTCTGAAACGCTTCATGCATCTCCTCATATCACGAATAGGTTTGATGAATCTCTTCATATCACGAATAGGTTTGATGAATCTCTTCATAGCACGAATAAGTTTTATTCATCCCTTCATATTACGAATAGTTTTTATTCATCTCTTCATATCACGAATAGGTTTGATTCATCTCTTCATATCACGAATAAGTTTTATTCATCTCTTCATATTACGAACAGTTTTTATTCATCTCTTCATATCACGAATAGGTTTTATTCATCTCTTCATATTACGAATAGTTTTTATTCATCTCTTCATATCACGAATAGGTTTTATTCATCTCTTCATATTACGAATAGTTTTTATTCATCTCTTCATATCACGAATAGGTTTTATTCATCTCTTCATATCACGAATAAGTTTTATTCATCTCTTCATATCACGAATAAGTTTTATTCATCTCTTCATATTACGAATAGTTTTTATTCATCTCTTCATATCACGAATAGGTTTTATTCATCTCTTCATATTACGAATAGTTTCTATTCATCTCTTCAGATCACGAATAGGTTTTATTCATCTCCTCATATCACGAATAAGTTTTATTCATCCCTTCATAGCACGAATAAGTTTTATTCATCCCTTCATATTACGAATAGGTTTTATTCATCTCTTCATATCACGATTAGGTTTTATTCATCTCTTCCTATATCACGAATAGTTTTTACAAAAAAGAAAAAGATATGTTCTGAGCATACCTACCCATTTTGTATATCTCCTGATCTATTTGCTGTGTCTTAGCATAACTTGGCAACCAATTAAAAAGTGAGTTTACCTGTGGGAACAGAGATTGTCATGTGCAGTTACTATGTGGACACGGAGTTGTCATTGTGTGAGTTTGTGTATTGAATAATTTCGGCATTTACATTGAGTCAGGAAATTCTTCACATTTCGCGGTTTCTTTTTCCCTTTTTAAATTTCTTCTATTGCACTGGTTCGCTTTATGACTCACCTCAGATCATGCTAGAATAGGATTTGTACCCATTGTTATACTAGACCGTCAGAAAAGGCTGGTTTATCAGCGGTTGACCTGAAAGATACACTCCTAACCTCCAGGTGCAGATTCGAACCTTCACTATATGCTAGTGGATGCCTCCTGATATATAAATAGGTAGTCGTCCGGGCCGTGCATAGGATGTGCACATGTAAGGCAAACTGGGTGACAGATATATAAACAATCACCCGAGAGGGAAAACAGAGTTTCATATCTTCACCAGAAAACAGAGTTTCATATCTTCACCAGAATCGTGAATTTCCGTTTTGGAGAAATTACGCACCCACTAACCAACAGTAATTAAAGAAGTCCATATTTCTTATTGGTCTGTACAACGAAAACAACTTGCCGACAGATCTCGTATAAATCTATATCTGTAAAACTCCCGCTGAATTTCATTGTTTATTGGATATTGCATATTGTTGTGTCCACATAAACAACACCGTTGTATCTGTTGACAATATCTTCTGTTTTCACTATTTTCCTATTTTTGGCCACATCAATACACAGACGACAAATGATTAATCTCAAGTAGGTGTTTACTACGATAGATGTATTAAGTGTATGACTGCTTTGCTTTGGAAAATTGTCTTTCATTTCATCCTTATGTTTAAAGCAGACGAATTAATAAAAAACTAATAAGATATTTGATTATTTGCTTTTTGATTAATCCTTTTTCTCTGCACCGACAATAATCATCATCTATCCCATGATTGGATGTAGTCATAGGGTCACAGATAAGCTGGACACGTAATCAGTTCCTTCCATATGTCGTGATTGTCTGCTAATGGATCTAGTGATGTTATGCCACTTTCCTCTGCCTGTCTCTCGTTTTGCTCATGTAGGATAACAGTGAAAAGATTGTTGGCTATTATAACGTAACCATGCCATTTCAACTTCCTCTTCTTGACGATAGATATGAGGTCATCCAACTGAATTGTTTTTGAAGTTGTTAAAAAGACAAATGAAAAAGTCCGGATATATGGTGCTGATTACTCGACCGGTTTGAATGATTCTTTGGATGCACTTCAGTATCCGCTTCCAATGCCGGAGAATCTTGATCTTTCTAATGTTTTTCTTCATTTGGGAGTTGTCGAGGATTCTAAAGAGCTCCTTACTATCAACTACCACAAGGGATTATTCAGATTTAACCATCTTAACTTCGGGGTCAAACCAACACCAGCCATATTCCAACAGACAATGGACGCCATGCTGGCTGGATTGACAGGATTTGCAGCATACATCGATAACATCATTTTTGAAGGTGCAACACAAGATTAACTTTTTTTATTTTCTGTTTTCAGTCGAATTCAACGATACGAATTAAAGTATTAAAGTTGCAAAGTGCAAATTTTTCCGAGTACAAATCAAATATCTTGGATTTATTTTCGACAAAAATAGTGGACGACCAGACCCGGAAAATATCTCGGCAATAAAAAACATGCCATCATCGACAAATGTGACAAAAATACGATCTTTCTTTGGCTTAGTGAGCCACTACAATTCTTTTTTGCCTGAACGTTGAGTTTGTACACCTCTCAACAATCTTTTGAAAAAAGATGTTGCAAAAGCAGCCTTCAAAATGGTAAAGTCTTTTCTTTCTTCCAATCTTTTGGTGGCACACTACAACCCATCCATGAATATTATTGTTATCTCTGTTGCATCCAGTTATGGTATTGGAGCTGTAATTTCTCACATTTTTCAAGATGACAGCCAAAAGGCAATAGCTCACGCATCCAGATCACTGACACTTGCAGAACATAATTGAAAAAGAAGCATTAGTAATAGTCTTTGCTATTAAAAAGCTGTATGGGCGTCATTTCACTCTGATCACAAATCACAAGCCTCTTGATAGTATTTTTGGATCTAAAAAAAACATCCCAGTTCATACAGCAAACCATCTGCAAAGATGGGCTACTATGCTGTTAGATTACAATTTTCTATAAAATACAATTCAACTAATACAATTGGTCATGCCGATGCATTATCTAGGTTCATGCCTACACAAAATAAAGTACCAGAAGACTCAGTCATCACAGCATTATCTCTAGAGCCAGAAGTCATTGCAGTGATTGCATCCACTGTAAGATCATTACCAGTCACTTCTACAATGATACGTGAAGCCACAGCTTCCGGTCCAGTGTTACAAAAGGTGATACGCTTCCATTGCCCAAAATGACCAGAAGTGTACATTGCCAAATGAAATCAACCATTCTTTTAACGTCGATCTTCATTGTCAGAAATCGACGGATGTTTTCTTTTTTGTGGAATGCATGATTGTCCCATCTTCATTACATGAAAGAATGACCAAGCAATTCCATTATGGTTATCAACGTATTAGGCATGAAATCTCGAGTACGCCGCTATGTTTATTGGCCAAACATAGACAAGCAGTTACAGGAATTTCTTTCATCTTAATACACTTGCTTTAAATCGTAATTCTCAGACCGCCATTCTATGAATTTTAAATAAGCAGCATAGATCTAAAATAAAAATGTTTTCTGCAAGATTTGAACTCGCATCTTGTTTAATGTGATAGTGTCTGAAGATTAGGTCATGAAAGTTAAACAATAGACGTCCTTCAAACAAATCACAAGGTTATATTATTTTTTGATATCCACTATGCCACCACGACGTTGTCATCTATTATTGTTGTTGTTGTTGTTCTTCTTCTTCTTGTTTGTCGCATTTATTTTTGACTAATCTTTCATCCATTTTGCCAATCTGCATGCTATACGTAGTCAAAACTTAGACAAACTGTACCGAGGGTAGGCTTAAAAGTTCATAGGATGACTATGAAAGAGTCTTTGCTAGAGCTATGAAATTTTGCTTGCATTAATTTCAACTCTTCTTTTTAATAACTGCAAAAGTAATTTGTTAAGAAATAACAAAACAAGAGGTTACAGATAAATCGTGTATTGAACAGTAAATACAGCAGAAGTTACACGACTTGGGAGTGTGTGTCGGTTGACCAGCATTCAATTCACTGTTAATATTTAACAGCCCCACAAGGGATATATGTGGCACAAGGCCAAGTTTAACGTGGGTCACCCGAGCCCGTAGGCTCGGCCAAAAAATCCCCGTAGAACCCGCATAAACGGGTTCGGGTCTGTCTACCTCCCCGGACGAAACTCTGCCCTTCGACACAGCCCCGTCCGGGTTCCTCTCTGCACAAGGCAGAGAGTTCGACAGCAGCTGCGAACAGTCATAGCCTCGGTAGAACAGTCTACATCAAAGTTCCCCCGAGGCTTACTTTTCCTATTACTTTATAGTAAGTGGAAGAGTCCATAATAGACTCATTAGAGGGAAGACACTACAACAAAAAGACATGAAATTAACCCACAATCTCTGCTGAAAACAAAAACGGTTTTCTCTGTTCAAATCAAAAAACAAAACATAATTGGATAAGAAGAAGGGGGATTCTCATGTAATGAATGTACTCGTTTCAACAGACCACAAAAAATGCCATGGAGAAGCGAAAGGATGAATAATTAAAAGAAAAAAACTTGCTCGAGATTAGGGAACATCAAATCGTTGGAGTGCTGGGAACAGCTCGAATAACCCTTATAAAAAATAGAGACCCCAAAAACCAACTGAAATGATTCAGACCGTGGCACAGACCATGAGAAATGTTTTTGAATTTTAAGGACATTTGCCGATACATTTCGTGCTTAGATAATATAATTCATAATAATAATCTTATCTGGTTGTCGTGATTAAATAGCGATTAATTTGCTTTGTAGAGATTTGTCGAGATCTTAATTGTCTGCGAGTGCATGACATAGCCAATTTTTAAAAAGGTCACGTGCTTAATGATCGCCAACTGTCGCCTGCTGGATTAACTTGAGGTCACTGACGAGAACACAGCAGACATTCACCAAAAGAGGAAACTAGAATTATATGAGAATCGCTGCAGATTTGCCGAAAGTGATACCGAAGAGAAATGAAAACGGAGAGTAATGGTTTTCTAAATTTTTAAATAAAGCATTGTTGCGTTATTCATTTTCGTTTGTATAACGCGCATGCTTCACAAAAGGTTTGATGTATTCTAGAAAGGATTCTTTTGTCATCTATCCAGATAGTCTAATGGCGCTAATATAGTCAAATGATTCACATATAAATTGAATAATAAACATATTGAAAAATAATGTCAAAGATCAGCATGGGAGGAACAAATATACAAATGGAACAGGCAGAACCAGATTAGATTACTAATTGGTTACGCTCACTAATAATAACAATAGTAACAAACATATTGCGGAGTGATTAGTTCGCTTATCAAATATTGCTTATCGCATATTTGCATTCGGGGTCACCAATTTGTTGTGGTACCAACTCGCAGATATCGTGGTGGACTTTTTTCCTTTCTTCTTTTGAAACGTCGGTATGATCAATTGTGGGAGATTGTAGTGGATCTAAGAAAGGTGCGTGAATATTTAAGATTGTGCTGCAAATAAAATCTGCAATATCCACAAACATAAATTATAAGAAATGGCTAAATGGTAACGATATTCAATCACGACAAAAAATACATGTTTGAAACAACAGATTAAATTTTATATACACAATTTACAATTTCTTTGTAATGATGTGTGCAAAGGTATATTTTAGAGAAAAAGTTCTTTGCCGTTTCGGAAATATTCAATGTCTAGAAGTTGTCTGCCTTTGATTAAAAAGGTTGAATTTAATTTAGACAAAAGATTTTCTATGAAAGATATTGAGTGAAAAAGTTTGTTGTGTAAATTTTTCTAATAAAGAAAGTTTGCTTCTTTGGCGGCACATAATTCCGTGTGTATCCTTCGCGTGTGTGAATCTCAAATGGGACGAAAATTCGTTTACTATTTCTATTTCCAGTTTTCTTAACAATGAAATCGGCTCCAACGGAGCTTGGTAGCTGTTGCGAATTTTTCTGAGAAATGCGTGGGCGAATGTTGTATTTTTTATTTTTTAGCCAATAGGATTTCTTGAAACATTTAAATTAGGGAAGAATTTGAGAAAGATATTTTTTATGTCGGTTGAACCTATTTTTGCACAAATTTTGACTGTTTTTTATGGAAATTTCTCGAAGCTTATTTTTTATTTAACAACCAATGAAATTCAAGAAATTTTTTGAAATTGAAATGAGGGTTGCTAAAAGATTACCGAATCGTCGAGAATACTAATATGTAGGAACGTTGGTGTTGCCAATTCGTTGGTTTGTTTCCGAACGTCGAGGTTACCAATATGTTCCGGAGTGATTAGTTTGTTTGAATATATTTTTGATCAGAAGGACATTTTTAGTTTGGCTGCGTAAACAAAATTAACATCTCCACAAACATTTAGATTATTTGCATGGCACAAGGCTGTCAAAACCAAAATATAAAACAACAATGTGTTTTCTAGAAATAACAAAACATTTTTATATCAGCAATATATTCAGCAAAACTGAAGAATGAATTTACTCAGGTAATTTAAACTGAGTTGCAAATTGTTAAATTGATGTTTATCAGACCAAAAGTTGTTTTATGGCAGGCAAAAGTGTTTGTTCAATTGTGCATAGCATTTATAATTTATAATATAGCAGTAGTTATTTATCGTTAACTGTTAATTTATTTGCTTAAGGCTTTCAAAGGAGATATATTTTTTATCTGAACTCACAGAATAAAGAAATAATAGTAAGTTTCAATGGAAAGAATGTTCTTGGATAAGAAGGTGCTGCAGACTGAAATTCGGTGTAAGATGAGTTCTAAAAGCTTTTTGATTGAGAAAAAATGTAACCTTCACTTGAATATCGAAAAATTGTATTTGGTACTTGTTGTGAGACCGATACTTTCCTACATCATGGACTCTCCCTGGACTATATTATTATGTGAATGGTAGTATCATGGGAGTAGCACCAGTAATGCGCAGCCGCGTACGATACCAATATCGGACACCACTGGATAGTAAGCTCTGCTTACTCTTACACTATTCTTTGTAACTTTTCTGTTTAATATATCTTTCTTACCTCTAACCCGTGTTCCGCGTTTTCCTTCCGTGGCCCCTACTTCGAGTCCACATCAGTACTAAAAATGTATTTTTTAGTTTTAAACTTTTGAGTTGAAATCAGCATAAATATATTGAAGTATCTTGCCGCTCAAATTCGTTCACCGTAGAGAAATGACATTAGCTGAGAATATGAATTGTGTTCTGGGAAGCTGAGATTATGTTAATAAAAACTTTTAGCTCCAGAAGATTTGACATAAAATTTCTCACTGGTAAAAATTGATAAGAGTCAAAAGTTGCATTCTCTCGGACGGCATGTTTGTTGCTGAAGAAAATCCCACTGTTAGAAGTTGATCAGTTTCTGTGTCCTTGTATTAGGTCATCCCATAAGTTCTGTCCGAATTTTAATTTTTTGTTAAAATGAATGAAATTTAAAGAGTATTTTATAATGTCTAATGGAGCTGAACATTATTTTTATGTTTAGATGCATTTAAACTGATCAAATTTTATTTCAGAGAATAATAAAATTAAATTTTGTTTGATTAAAACCCTGCTAACATGGAAGTACCCAAGAATAATTTGAGGCACATGCTGCTTTATGAGTTCAAGAAAGGAAACTCAGCAGCCGAAGCGGCTAGAAACATTCACTCAGTTTATGGAGAGGAATGTGTGAATGAAAGAACTTGCAAAAGATGGTTTGCAAAATTCAGAGGTGGAGATTTCACCCTTGAAGATGAAGATCGAACCGGACGTCCAGTTGAGTTTGATGAAAAGCTTCTTGAAGCAGCCCTTGAAGAAAATCCTGCTTTATCAGTTGAGGAATTGGCAGTGGTTCTCAGTTCAAACCATACAACTGTTCATCGTCATCTTCAACAACTTGGAAAACTTCGTAAACTTGGAAAATGGGTGCCTCATGAATTGTCTGAAAACAACCTCAAATCCCGTGTTGACATCGGCTCTTCTCTTCATTCTCGCCAACTTGTTTCACCTTTTTTGGATAGACTTGTGACTAGCGACGAAAAATGGATCTTTTATCGAAATGTTAAGCGTCGTAGACAGTGGCTTGGTAAAGGGGAAGGACCCCAGCCACAGTTGAGAAGGGAACTTCATGGGCAAAAGGTTCTTCTTTCAATCTGGTGTGATTGCCAAGGAATAATCCACTTTGAATTCTTACCACCTAATGCAACAATTAATGCTCAAATATACTGTCAGCAATTAGAGCGTTTGAACCAAGCTTCGAGGAAAAAGACCTGTTCTAGTGAATCGAAAACGGGTGATGTTTCATCAGGACAATGCGCGACCACACACAGCAAGAATCACGTCACAAAAGATCGAAGAACTTGGTTGGGAGAAAATTCCTCATCCACCTTATTCTCCCGACCTTGCTCCTTCAGACTACCATTTGTTTCGTAGCTTACAGAATCATTTGCAAGAAACAGCTTTTGTAACACAGGAAGAGGTTAAAACTGACATTTGTGAGTTCTTCGAATCAAAGCCAAAAGAATTTTACAGTAATGGAATTAGGAAGCTTGTTAATAGATGGAAGGAAGTCATAGATAATCAGGGAAAATACAATGTTGATTGAATCTGTAATTAAATGTAACATTTGGTCACTTGTTTTAAAATTCAAAATTCGGACAGAACTTATGGGATGACCTGATAGTTGAAGGAGTGAATAAGATGAGTTAAGAGATGTGCAATTTTCATACGTACGTGTGCGCGCGCGTATGTGTGTGTGTGTGGGTGTGCGTGTGTCATAACGTCTTCCCATAAGGGACAGACGCGGGCTCTTCACTGAACTACATTGTTGTGGTTCTGAGAAAAACCAGAGGAAAAGAGGGAAAGAATCAAGATGTGTCAAAGTATTTATAGTGTTGTATGTCTCGTGATAGGCTTGAAACGCATAGACCGATTTTGGCGGTAAATTAATTTTAAACGTAAGCGAGAAGGTTCTTGAACAACCAGCTGTCCAGATTGCCTTAAAGAAGCAGCAATTGCACAATCGGATGCATCTGTCTCCCCCACCAGATGAATAGCCGGGTCTATAGTCTCCACCACCAGAGGAAAAACCGGGTCTATAGTCTCCATCACCAGAGGAATAGCCGGGTCTATAGCCGAATTCGCTGAGTTGACTATATCTTTTTAAAGATTTTTAAAAGCCTCCATTGCTGCGGAATAAAGAGGAAAACTATTCATTTCTACCAATGGGTGGATTTTGTTTGAAAAAGTAGCAATCCACTGAGAGTAATGTGCAAACAAGCCCATAGCCAGTTTTAGGCCTCGCATATTATTAGGAATTGGCAATTTTAGTAGCGGTTTCAATCGTTCCCGATCTGGTGACATAGAACATTTGCTCACGGTGTACCCCAGTAAATTAATGGTGTTTACGCAAAAAAAGCATTTATCATTATTTAATGTGAGATTATATTTCTCAATGGCCGCCACAAATCAGATTATGATTGTGATCTGCATGGTCGTGCCCGCATACGGTTACATTATCAATGCCTTCCAAAAATGCCTTCCAATTTTTCGTCGCTAATAATTTTGTCCATAATCTGCTGGAAGTTGGCAACGCCATTCATTACTTCGACCAAAATCGAATCCTCTGTCAAAAGCCAGGAAAGCCAACTTCGAGGCATGTCAATGACTCACCAAGTGTGGCAATCCTAGCCTTACCCCCATGACACGGACGCTGGATCCAGGCTTCTTTACGGACCTTCTGCTTGCGCCCACTTCACAAGAGGGTGGACAACAAGCGCTCGATCGCCTTCCTATGCTCCTTGCAAAGAGAGAGTACAGCCAACCGGTAAAGGATGAGACGAAAGACGTAAGTGGCACACGCCTCAGCTCTACTCTTCAAGTACAACATCCTTCGGAGCCAAGTACGGACCGACCTTTGCCTGTATTTCTGACTATTTCTTCTCTAGCCGGGCTGAACCACACTCCAAGAATGCGGACGGGTTCATCAGTTCAGCCAAAGAGACCCTGAAGGGCGACCTCGGTCCAGACATCTAACCGCAAGCCGGAAAACTTGTTGCGGTTAATCTTGGCCTTTGTGACCTTTTTGTACCGTTCAAGCGCCTTCCGTACTACCTCAATGTCGCTGCGTCACGACATGAAAGTAGATAGGTCATTGGCGTTCTCGGAAATCCTGGCTCGAGCCCCACCAGAGACAATGATTCCACGTAGAGCCGGACTGCACGTCACGTCCTTCAGCCAGTGAAGGAGAGCCTCCAACGCAAAAGCATAAAGTAGCGGCGAGAGTGGGCAACCCTGACAAACCGACCGAGACAGCGCAAAAGCGCGTGACTGCTTTTCGTTCATCTGTACCTCAGCATTGGGGGAGCGATACAGGAGGCTAATCCACTTGCAGAAGTCGGGTTCGAATTCGGCGGCCTGCAAGGACAGCAGCTAGGTACCGATGGTCGACCCTATCAAATACCGTGGACTGGTCTAAATTGATCAGCGCGGCTTGCTCGTCGTCTTCTACACCTTCTTGGATCGTGCGGATCAGATGCAGGTTGCCCTGAATTGTTCGGCCCTTCACAGCACAAGTCTGGATCTTTAACTCTGTGTTTAGCAGAGTTCTGTGTCTGTAATCATCTAATTCTCGCCCACCATCCTTGACCTTTTTCAACAGCGTGATCACACCCCTGGAGATCCGATTGGGGATAGACCTCTGACGACAGTCAAAATCGGCACAAAGATGTGCGACAGCCTCAAGTACAATTCATAGGATAAACTATCAAGTCCCAGCCACTGCCGACCCTCTTCAATGCCAAGTAGACTTCGCCCTCCGTGACCTTGCCCTCACAGTTATCCACATCAGTCGGTAAAGGAAAGTCTGCCAAATAGCTGCGAAACTCCTTATTACAGAGACCAGGCTCCTTGATAAACCGACTCTTGAAATCCGACGAAACGCCGCGCCAGTCGACCTTAGAGTACGCCGGGGTATTGACCTCCTGGGTATTGACCTCACGAATGTATCGATTGTATTCTCGACGGATCTCTTCCTTGCGTCCATGTTCACGGCTTCGTTAGACATCTTGTTTAACCCATGTCTCACTATCTGACCCTGGTAGCGCTCGCTAGCCGACCGCTCTAGAGCCTGCATAGCTAAACCTATCTCGAGGGAATCTCACAGCATTCGACCGGGAGAGACTATCCTTGAGCACCTTCACCTTTTTAGCCTTAACTAGTGCGAGCCGCTGGCTATATTCAGTGGTGAAGGACCTAATTCTATTCTTAAGCCTCTACCACCACCTATTCACAATAACCGCCCCCACTAGTTCCCGCTGAAACTAGTCCAGTAAGAGTTCATTTCCTGATATGAACTTTTCATAATGTTCTTTGAGGCCCGTATAATAATTGGGACATTTCTGGGTGCGGGGGTCTATCTCCCACCCAAACTGACAGACTTTCAACAGTGGGTGTCGAGTTGACAGGCTGTGACTGCGCCATAACGTTGGCGTTCCCACGAATTAAAAATTAAAATTAATAATGTATATAAAACTAATTGTTATATTTATAAATAATTTGTAGGTGGAGTTCTGTTTAGTGGCTGAGATGGTTGCGTATTTCTTACCGGTGTCAAAAATTCGAATGCTGATTCTTAAAATCGGTAGGCCTTCCACACTTGAAGGAATGACACAACACAATCTTCCTTATTTCATTTCTATTATTTATACTGTACTAAGCTAATCTTAGTAAATATTCAGTGTTTTGTGCCTAAAGAAGATGTATATTGACTACCAGAGCTAGTGGTACTATTCGAGTCTAGTTAACAAGCCAAACTTTTGAATGCAGGCAGTTTTTTTTTCATTTGCACGATTGGATCAATACAATTTCCCTCCTAAGCACGCAGATGGATAAATGGCTACGAGAATTCAGATCAGTTCAGTTTACGATCTTAGCAGAGAGTAATTCTGAAGTAAAGGAAGTATTTTTTTTTACAGTTTCCGCTTCTGGAGATTGTTAATCAATTGCTAACATTTTATTTTTTATGATTCAACTATAGCGTACGACTTACATAGAATGAATCTACGACGGAAAAGACAAGTTTGCGAATACACAAACAATAATTGAATAATTGTAACCGCTTCGTGTTTAATATGGGAAATGGTGGTTTTACAAGAATGTTCGTTTTCATATGAATGCTTCAATGTGGTATGAAGTGTTAAGCATAAATTATTGATAGAGAGAGAATAAATGCTAACATAGTTGTGTTTACGCAGAGTATTGTGTAATTAACACAAAGACCACCTCAAATATCACACAGCAAAGGCTATTTTAACAGAGTATCACATAACAAAATCCATTCCATTGGAAGAAAACAAATCTAATTGTACATTATGGAATTTCTGACTGAATTCCCGAGAAGTGGTTACTATTTAATGATTATTTCAGAATTGTGTCATCATCAGAGATTGCAAACGTGAAACGAGCCACCCATAAAAATAAACTTTAAGAAACTTCAGATAGTCATTGTTTGTAGGAAAAAAAGATGTTGATTGGCGAAAATAAACCAATCACTACTCTTCTAAAATATCTATCGACACTTCTAGATTCTCGCTAACTTCTAGATTCTCAATAATTCTTGCTCTTTCTTGATCAGACATCATCGAGTAAATAAGCGTTACTGGAAATGAAGCTAGTCGTACAGGACAATGTTATGCCCAGAAAACTGGAATCAAACGAAACCCAATATATGTTGTCCATTAAATGAATAAATAATATAATTATCAAGTTTCTGTTTTTCTTATTGAATTATCATCTTATCAGTAGGTGGTTATTCGTTACGTCCAGCAACAATATATGCAAACCTACTACAAACAGTATATATATAATTCTATTATATTTATTTGTTTTAAAAAGAAATACAGTCTATTAGTAATTAAAAGTAAAAATAATATTTTAAAATTGTAGTTCAATATAACGTATTCTAATCCCCTTTTAGAAAGAATGTTAATGTATACAATGTTACAGTTTTTTGGATACTCTATATACTAGTGAGCCAACCAAAATGAGCTGACTCATTTTATACTCTACCAATAGAAGTTTAACCAATCAGAAGACTTGAAATATTCAATCCGACGTGTATAAAGGCGGCCATTTTGTTTACTTCGAATATTCACTGCCAACCCTCTGATATGGAAGACCTTAAGAATTATTGAACAGCTGCTACTAGATATTGGTGTTGTTTCTTTGAACAAATTACTTACGTTGATTTTCTACATTCAGACTACGGTGAACATGTATAACATACAAGTACGAATTTAACGGAAAAAAATGATGAAAAACTTTTTGTTGTTGATAAAAAACCAGACGACATGCGTTGAACGGATGTCATAATTCGTTGAAATAGCCACTCCTACCCTACCTAGACGTAACCTGTTTTTCGAACGTAACTCATAATTGATGCAATAATAGTTAATAAAAATGAACACGCTACCGCCAGTATCTAAATGACTGGATTTCTCTGTATCCTTGGAAACAAAAAATTATGAATGTATGTGCTTTTAAAACTCAGTAAATTTAAAAATAAGTTATTCCAAAATTCGCTCAAAGATGAAACAGAACTAATGCTTTTAATTTAATTATATAATTAAATTTGAAGTTTTTAGCTTCGGTTTTTGAAACATGGTAATTCCTGTGTAGCGAAGGAACCATATTTTTAAATCAGTTAATATATATATATATATATATATATATATATATATATATATATTTTTTTTTTTGAATTGGACATAGTCCGACAATTTATTTAAGTTAAACATAATATATATATACATATATTATGTATTTAGGCAGCAATCCTTCATTAATGCATGTTTCATTAATGCATGTTTTCTACTAGTATGTTTTGAATGGAAACAAAACACAAACATAATAACCTCATCCACTTGTAAAAAAAGATTAAAAATAATCGAAGCCCTAATAATAAAAAAGAAAAAAAAAACTCTTAACAATATTAACTACGAACTAGGCCACAATGTACTAACCGTGTTCGGAAAATAAAACATCTCTATAACACACTAAAAGCATACACATAACGCACACACTCAATTAAACTGAAAAAATAAAATCATCCTTGATAATGGCTAAAAGTATAGCCGAAAGCGCTCGGACTATAGAACATTTGGACCGTTTCTACACACTGTGTCCAAAAAGAAAGCTCTTGTGCGAACACAAGAAAAATTAAGTAAAAAGCTTAACCGTAATACCTTGTTGTCGCTTTTAATGAAACATGCATATATATATATATATATATATATATATATATATATATATATATATATATATATATATGTGTGTGTGTGTGTGTGTGTGTGTGTGTGTGTGTGTGTGTGTGTGAAAAGATTTTTAGTGCCATACCAACTAAATAGTATTCTTAAAACAGGGAACATTTTTATTAATCAAAATTCAGATACAAAAGTGTCGGCTCGATTAAAATAGAAATTTTAAGTTACCTTTCGTCTGACGCTCTGTCAGAAGTAAAATCGTCGGAATTAAGAAAAACTACTGAAAAGAAACAAATCTCGTTGCGATAGAATTAAGAGAGACAAGGGGAAGGGAAAGGGGAACAAAAATTAAAGTTGCCCAGGACAAGACTCGCCGAAGAGTGCCAATTTATGTTTCAGCTCCCTCTACCTACGCAGAATCGGACGAGACGTGTTGACAACAACCACTTCCGAGCTGTTAAGATGGTGTTCCGTCCGGGCTCTGTGCACTACAGATAAGAACCCCGTTGAATAATTGGACCTGTAAGTGACGGAACTCAATAAATGATACTCGGGGGCTAATGGAGCATGTCTACGTATAAAGCCAGGCACGTGCTGCGCAAATACGCACCTCCAGCCGTTGGAGAGTCTTACCCACACAGTCGGCTTCACACCGACACTTAAAAATGATAAATAACAGAACTTTGTTGATTGGTGGATAAGACATCCTTACGGACAGAAGAGAAAGCACTTCTAGTAGCAAAGATGTTCCATGCTACTGCAGAATTGAAGCAGTGCGTAACAGTTAAGGAGATCTTATCAGCGCATGATTGACTATACGAGCCAATCCAAGGTAATCTCATGTAGACAGGACACTTACGTGGATCAAATGTTTTAATTTTATTAAACTTAGAAATTTTAAGTCTAATGATTGTTTTGATGACATCTTCCGGATAGCCATTGGCGAGAAAGATCTTAGTAATTTTCCTGAGTTCGGCATCAAGTTTACACTCCGAACATATCATCAGTGCACGACGAGTAAGTGTTTCGGTAAGATTCATTTTCCTAGACTTCGGAGCAAAAGTCTCCCAACTGGGATTACAGCCCAGTAAAAATGGGCTTCCCAAAACTGCTGGCGAGGAAAGGAGTTCTCTCAAACCAGCACGTCCAGGAAAGGTAACATATTGTTATTCTCCACCTCCATAGTAAATTGTAAAGCGGGGTGGAGACTATTTAGATGTTGAAAAAACCTGTCTGCCTCGTTATATGTTGAAAATGATGTAACAGTGTCATCATTTTTATAAAAAGAACGTATAGACATAAAAAGAATGTCTTAAATAATTGTCGGACTTTGTTCATTTCATAATGTATGACGTCATTTGTTTACATTTGGATACGCATTGAGCAGATATGAATGTATGAGAGAAAATCATAGTGTTTACATACAGTAAAATCGACCTTATTAACCGAACGCTCCTCTGTGGCTAATATGGTAAAAGGCACGCCAGGCTATATGACAGTTCCATGTAGGATACAGGTTCGATTCCTGTCGGAGGACGCATATTTACTATGAAAATTTACCGTTTGTGCCATGTACAGTTGCACCGAGAACATGGCACAAATAATAAAAAAGCACAACAGAAAAATTATTAACAAACCACACGAACAAATTAAACCCACGTGCAACTGCAGAATAAAAAACGAATGTCCCTTAAACGGTAATTGTTTACAAAACAACGTAATCTACCAAGCCACGACAAAATCAGCAGATAATGAAGAAAAAGTATACATAGGAGTAACCGAAGGACCATGGAAACAAAGAAATTATGTACACAAAATGTCTTTCACAAATAGTAAATATGCGAACAGCACAATGCTTTCTAAGTATATCTGGGAAATAAAAAACAAAACACACACCACACCAAAAATATCTTGGAAAATAAGGAAAAAATCATCAGCCTACAACAACCTATCAAAAACTTGCAAACTTTGCTTGGAGGAAAAAATAGCTATCATTACCTTCCCAGATCAAAATAAATTATTAAATAAAAGATCCGAGCTAATCTCAAAATGTAGACATGAAAACAAATTTTTACTACGTAACTTAAAATAGAAAAATAAATAAATATATAAACAAACAACAATAAAATAAGCAAAATAAACTACTCCAAACAAATCACAAAACCACACCTGTTAGAATATGCGAAATAAAATCAAAACAAAAGAACGGACGAAAGTTATAACTGTTATACAAATAAAAATAAAAATAATAAGCAAAACAATTTGACCCAAATAAATAAGCGAACAAGCGATTTCCGGTAAATGGCGGCCATTATAGACTACTATATAAGCTATATAAACAAATTTTTACTACGTTAACCAAAAACACCGATCAAAATAAAAGAATAAATAAATAAATATATAAGATAAAAAATAAAAATAAAAATAAAAAACAAACAAAAAAACAAGCAAAATAATTTGACATAAATAAATAAACAAATAAGCGACTTCCGGTAAAAGTAACCGCCAAAATATACTACCCATAATGCACCACTGACCCTTATATAAACAGCCGAGAAAAATAACAGCACTAGTCGCCTGACGATTGCACTAGCATGAAACAGACTGTCGCCTCTAAGTGCTGACTTCCATGTCCACTTTTATATTTATATATATATATATATATATATATATATATATATATATATATATGCGCACATACACTTTAGTCTTATGAATTTTTTGTAACCCTGTGTCATAAATCGATGACATTTAATTTAATGTTTTTTGTTAGCCTACATAGCTTCTGATAATGATCTGCATTGTAGACTTGGTCAGTAAACCAATAGCCCATCTGTTAGTGCTGGGTATAACATTTTTATATAAAAAATACCAACAATACATTTTATAGCATAATGGCCAACTGTAGATTTTATCTCTAGTTGAAGACATACAATTGCAAAATATATTTAGTTGAAGCCATAAAATTGTGTTCAAAACTTTTAGATTTCGGCATTAAGTAACCCACAGAGGTTGAAATGTCACTAAACAAAATCAACCAATCACCCATCTGTAAGATATGAATCTACAAAGGGGGATTTCTTTTCTCTGGTAGAAGAATTGATGCCAAAAGAGCTGGTATTGCTCTAGAATTTCATCTTGCATTATTTATATTTACTTACTTATGTATTTTTGGAAACTTAACTTAAAGAAATCTAGTTTCTTCGAAAAGGCGGAAAACTCGAGTTAAATGACACGGATAAACGAATATTCGATATTGGGCGATGTATTGTTTTCTCCAAATTCGTCATGCATTACTACGCGAAGCACTCGGTCAAGAACATACTGCTGACAGTTAATGAATTGTGTTTCTTCTAGTATCTTTTCAGCAAATCGTTTTGTAATTGAATGACAATCCCATTCCTGCTTTCAGTGTTCACATTCATAGTGTCTGCAACAAACATCTTTATGCTCTTCCATAAATTATATTCATCTAGAACAGCTGTTATTCCTTTGATAACATTATCCGCTTTTTCATTTGGTAGATTTAATGCTTCTAACTTAACTTCTCTTCTTTCATTCTTCAAAATAAGCACTTGATATTCTTGGTCATCAATTCGTTTACCATCAAAATGCAATGACCAATTTTATAAGTGTAGTGTTTTCTTCGTTTCTTCTTTAAGTTTAATAGCTACTTTAATAGTGGATCTGTAAATATCTGATTGAGAATGTGTCTCAACGTCAATCCCTTCTTGAAATAATTGCTGACAAACATTGGCTGCTTTGCTGGTTGATCAGTTTGAAGATTTTAAATTTGGTTTCAGTTTTGGTTTTGCTATACATTTCCTTTTTCTTGTGGAGTGTTCTTCAAAACTTTCGCGTTCTTCATATTCATTTTTGGATTGGGACTCTGATTCAGTCTTCGGAAGTTGAAGTTGTTGTTCTTGTTAATGAAGTTTACTCCAAGGTTTATTTTCTTCTTTTGGATCGATGAATAGTTTTGGAACTCAGAGCTTTTCCAGTTGTATATCCAACATGTCGTTTGCTTTCGATCTAAAGATGATATAACCGTCTGTCCTAATTACACAACTATTCAACATTTTCCTTTGTGATGTCAAGAATTAATTCAGTAAATTCACATATTCATCGTAGGTATTCAACACTTGATCCAGTTTTGCTTGTATAACTTGAGTTGATAAATTTCGGAAAGGTAATTTCTTTTGCCATGAATTTATTACTTCTTTAGCGATTTCATTCATACGCTCCTTCCTCCCTTTGATAGATTCTCCAAAGAACAGATAGAGACCAACAATTTGGATTTGGAGTAGTATCCTATTTTTGTTTTCCAGTGATTGTTCTTCTTGAGGAACAGTTCTTCTTTCCTTATATGATTCTTGAAATTGTATGAAATTCTTCGTCAAGATCTTCTTTCTTTCAGCGGTAGCACCGTTTTTCATGAGATATTATGGTTAAAAATGAATACTTGGAGATCTTTCAGTAAATCAATCAGTATTGATCATTCAGGAAGCTTATATACTCAATAACAAATAAAAAAATGATCATAAACACAACAGTTTTTCCATATCTATTTATTTATTATGCAAAATACATAATTGTGGCACATGGCCTAAAAAGGGGAGGGTTGAGGCTGATCCACATAAACTATCCTATACCTGGCTAATCCGATTCACGACCCATTCACTCATTACAATTTCCACATTCACCATAAAAACCTGTCCGTCACTACTCAATCCTCCATACACCACAATACCGCATTCACTCAAGGGGAAACTACAAAACGCGCCCCATGCCATAAAAATTTAATGATAATAAAATATAATACATGAAAATCTAATAATGAAGAATGAGAGGGGAGGGAGATAAACCCAATAATAAATTAAAAATCAACACAAAGTAAACTAAATGTTAGGGCCTGTCCAATCCTCAAAAAGGAGAAGCCGCTGTATGGGACAAAATCAAGAAGCTCTCTCGCTAAGGAAGTGGGAAAAGGATAAAAAATCATACGGGCATGGGAAAATATAAAACTGACCCAGACGAGATAAAAAGGGGCCAAAACAAACTGGGGAGGTTGAGAATCTCAACCTGGATCATTACCAAAGATATGGCCGGGAACAGGCCGGGAACAACACTTACTCACATTAACTAGGTACACAAAGCTTGTCTAACTTAAACAGGGGAGGGTTCCACAGGAAGCCGCCCCGATGTGACATAGGTTGACCTAAAAGAGAAAATCAAGGCTAGCTCCGTTCAAACGAACCAAGCTCGCCTCTTTCACCCACCTTTCGCTGAAGATTGTCGAATACAAGCGTTTTCTATCAGTTATAATCTTCATGTTGAGCTGATGCTCAAAGAATCCGATCAGATCCTGATGAGAAAGACGGTTGCCTCGCAAGACTTCCTCCATTTGCGTCGTTCAAATCACCATTCGGGCCGTGGTCAGCAGCGTCAGAAACACCATTCGTTTCACCCCGCAATACGGGGGCGACACATTGTCACACGCGTATGCGCGATCAGTGAGCACGAGCTTTTCAGGAGCGAGACGTGCCGTCAACTCGACGACATGGCCCCATAAGGGGCGGACTCGGGGACAATGGTAGAAGGCGTGCGAAGCCGTTTCCTCTATACCAAGGCTACACCGTTCACAGTCTGGAAAATCTGCCAAGCCCCATATGAAGACCTTGTCATTGAGATGCTGCCGATTCCGAGCCAATCGCCAGGTAAGCGAAAACTCAGGGTTACTGAGATGATCCACCGCTTGCGCCCAAGACCAGTAAGAGCGAAACTCCTCCTCCGACAAGTCGAGTCGCTCACGTAGGGAATCCTTCGCGACATCCTCCACTAAATGACGATAGAAGTGTGGCAGTCCTCCATGACACGGACATTGTACACAGACTCGTCTGTCGACCGGACTCCCGCGTCCCCTCCATAAAATGGAGGATAGCGAGTGCTCGAGCGGCTTCCTATGGTCGTCACAGAGAGGAAGTACGGACAATCGATAAAGAACAAGAGGGAAAACGTAAGTGGCACACGCCCCCGCCCTGTCCTTCATGGATAACCTCCGTCGACGCCAGGTCTGGCCGGCAGCGTCGACCTTTGCTCGTATTTCAGACCAATTTTTCTCCAGCTGGAGGTCGGGTGCAAACCACACTCCTAGAATGCGGACAGGCACCTAACCGCAAGCCGGGCGACTTGTCGCGGTTAATCTTGGCCCCTTGTCACCTTTTCGTACCGATCAAGCGCCTTCAGTACCGCCTCAATGTCGCTGCGGGACGACACGAAAGCAGATACGTCATCGGCGTACGCAGAAACCCTGGCATGAGCCTCTACAGGAACGGCGATTCCACGTAGGGCCGGCCTGCACGCCTTGTCCCTCAGCCGGCGAAGGAGAGGCTCCAACGCCAAAGCATAAAGTAGGGGCGACAGTGGACAACGAAACGACCTAGACAGCGCAAAAACGCCCGACAGCTTCCCGTTCACCTGTACCACAGCAATGGGGGAGCGATACAGGAGGCTAATCTAGCGGCAGAAGTCGGGTTCGAATCCGGCGGCCTGCAGGACAGCCGCAAGGTAGCGATGGTCAACCCTATCAAATGCCTTGAACTGATCTAAATTGATCAGCACGGCCTAATTGTTGTCTTTTACATCCTCTATGATCGTGCGGATCAGATGCAGGTTACTCTGAATTGTTCGGTCCCTCACAGAACAAGACTGCTCAGGACCCAACAGAGACTCGGCAAACGTTCCTGCAGGATCTTGGCCAAAATTTTTAACTCTGTGTTTAGTAGAGTTATGGGCCTATAATCATTTAAATCCCTCCCAACCCCCTTTCAACAGCGTGATCACACCCCTGGAAATCCGGTTGGGGATGGACCCCGACCGGAACCAGTTGTTGAACACCACAGTCAAAATCGGGACAAAGATGTGCAACAGCCTCAAGTAAAATTCATAGGGCAAACCATCAAGACCGGGCGACTTGTCTCTGCCGACCGTCAATGCCGCGTAGACTTCGCCCTCCGTGATCTCTCCCTCGCAGTTAGCAGCTTCAGTCGTCGAAAGCCGATGAAAGTCAGCCAAATATCTGCGAAACTCCTCCTCATGGAGACCAGGCTCCTTGGTAAACCGGCTCTCGAAATGCCGCCGAAACGCCTCGCACATGTCGACAGCGGCCCGAAGTGTACGTCCCTCCGGGGTATCGACTTCGGCGAATCTCTTCCTTGCGCAGATCTGCGCCCATGTTCACAGTTTCGGAAGACATCTTGCTTAACCTATGTCTAACTACCTGGCTCATGTAGCGCTCGTTACTCAAACGCTCCAAGGCCTCCCTACCTAGGGCTATCTATAGGGGATCCCGCCCGAGAAAAATAGCCTTAAGCGTCTTCACCTTCTCAGCTCTATCTAGGGCGAGCAGTTTGCTGAAATCAGTGGTGAAGGACCTAATCTTATCCTTAAGTCTCTCCCACCACTTATTCTCGATAACCGCCCCCACTAGCTCCCGCTGCACTAAGCTAGTTAGCTGCTCCTGGAAGTCCCGCCTGTCCAGTAAGGACAGATTGAACTTCCAGTGACCAGCCATTCTAGGCCTACGAACTAACGCCATCCGGGCACAAACGAGTTTGTTATCCGAATAGCCTACCCAGTGGAACGAGAGACAATCTAACAAGTCTACGTCGGCTCCTCTAACTAACATTATGTCCAGGTAGCTAACCACCCGGTCAAAAGGCCAATTAAGAGCCCACGTCCACATTTTCCTCCCGGTGTGATCGACCCGTTATCTATCCACGAGACCAACATCGTTAATTAGATCAACCAGGCTACGATCGCCCCTCCTCCCACTAGCACCCCGCCCCTGTCTAACTTGGGGTCCAGGATGGCATCCCAGTCCCCCATTAACACTAGGCGCGTTGAATCCACCAGGAACGGCCCCAACCTCCCAACAAATGAGACCCGCTCTTCCTAGTCGTTGGGCGCATAAACCGCAACGACTCGGAACGAACCACTTTTCACGGCAATATTGGCCACGATCAACCGGCCCTTGGCATCGGTATGCACAAGGTCCACCTTCGCATCAAGAGTACGTCTAACCAGCAAAGAAACTCCTCTGGCCTGTCGTTCCCCATATGCTGAATAAACGACAATGTCCTTCTCCAGCATACATGCATCGACGTTGCAAACAAAGTGAGTCTCTTGGATCGCGGCGACATTCACGCCGAAAGACAGGAGATCCTGCAGCAGGCGGGCCGCCTTACCCTGATCCCTCAAGCTCTTCGCATTCAGACTGGCTAACTTGATTGACATCTTTTAAATCTGCGGAAGAGAAAAAATAACAATTAGCCTATTCACATACGGACCAGAAGGACCCCGACGGATTGTCCTAGGCTCCCGTGCCCAACTCCGTCGTCATCCGACCATCTCGGACAATACCGTCAACGTCTGTGGGGTAAGTTAGTTTTAGAGCCCTATATAACGATGGACGGAGACGAACCGGGACCCTCCCTGCACAAAAATTATGCAATTTAATCAGGTCTCGGCCTTCCTTATTTCTGGGTAGGCCTCTCTGGCCTCGAAGAGATGGGTCCATACCCTTAGGTATTTCCCAGTGTCCCTAATGAGGGCAATAACCTCTGGGGCCATAGAAAAATTATTAGGGTTCTCCAGTTATTTGTCATCAACGGAGGAAAGTTTAGATAGAGGACCCAAGAGAGATCTCTTGCGGGTGGAAAGGTTCTTCTCAAGTTCCCCCCTGTCCACTCTGCATATATCCTCTACTTTACGAAAGAGTTTCTTTTTCTTCTTTTTCTCCCTGTCTGGGTGTGACCGGGTAGAAGTGGACGAGAGGGTATTTGTAGAAAGGGATGGTTGGGGAGGTGACGAACCTGAAGCTGTGGGAGTAGGTGTGTGTGGAGATGTGGGAGTGGTGGGAGGGAGTGGAACACAAGTAAGTGAGGGGGGGGGCTCCTAGATGCTGGCGTAGCACCTTTATCTTTTTCTGGCGAAGCAGGGACGGATAGGGACCTGGGTTTTCCCATGTTCCTTCCCACCCTACCTCGTCCAGTGTGCTTTTTCATTTGTATCTCCTCTTCCTCTTCATCTTCCCGGTTCCTTTTTAAGGAAGAGGACCGTGTTGGAGGCACTTCCTCCACCTCCATATCATTGTCTGACATTTGCTGTGTGTTTTGTTTCTTTTGTTGCTTTGCTGATGGACTCTTTTGTTTCAGTTGCTTTTGTTGTTGTTGCTGCTGCTTCTGTCGTTCCTTGGGTTGCTCCTCCAGCTGCTCCTTGGGTGACTGCTGCTGTTTCGGTGGGACTTCCTTCTGGGGGGACGAGGGGCCTGCTTTCTGCTTACGTCCCTTAGTCACCACCTCCTTCCAACCCTCACCAGGTGCCTTGCCGTGTTCTGCCTCTGTAGCTGCTGCAGTTGGTGCTGTTGCTGCTGCTGTTACTGCTGTTGGTTGCGTGGTCGCTTTCTTTCCGGGACACGCCTTGGTCATGTGCCCCGAGATCCCATACGACTAGCAGTAAGGTTTACGTCCCTCGACCTCGTCTTTCCCTACACATTATGATGTTGGGGATGTCGGTAAAGTTCTGACGGGTCAATGTGATTTCTATTGCAACATCATCCTTGCTGATCACTCCTGCAACTTTTTCCATTTTTCCAAACTGGGCAAAGAAGGCCCCCAACCGATCTTCTGAGATGTCTATGGGTACCCCATGCACTGTTACGTTTGTTCTTCGGGTGCCCATATACTCTGTTTGAAGTCGGAGTGTCTTTGAAGTCAAGACACTTCCTGCCAACTTCTTGGCTTCTTCTGTTGACATCAACAGATCCCAAAGCGCCCTCGATCTTCTTGCCAAAATCTTGGGTACAATATTTAGGCTATTAAGGGCTTCCTCCATGGCTTCCCTGTTTATGTCGGTCGTCAGCAGGGAAATAATCTTCACATTCACGGCGTCGAAAGCTTCCTGTATAGTGAGGAGCTCATTCCCTTCAGTATACTCCTCATATTTCTTCCGGAGCTCAGCATAATATTCCGCGTCTTTTTGGGGCCGGGTTTCTGCCCCGGCCGATTTTTTAGGTGACACATTTTCGCTCATCACCGATATTTGGGATTCCGGTGTTTGCCATAATAGTGCCGTGCACTATTCCGAGGGAAAAACAGTTTCTTTTTCTTTTACAGTTTGTTTTTTTGCAATTAATTTCACCAAATAAATAACTTAAATAATAATATTTAAACAAAAGAAATCAAACAAAGAAAAACCGGACTGAAGTTCGGGGTAAATAAACAAAAACAAATACGTAATTAATAAACTTAGCTTGCAAAAAATAAGAAGACAAACGAAAGAAATAATGAATAAAAGAAAAGGGGAGGAAGTTAACACAAAAAGGAAAATGCGGTAAAACTTAAAATTTACAAATACACAAAGGGAAAAACAAACTGAAAATCAAACAGAAAAGGTTCAAAAACAAGTGTAATTAAAAGACTTAGCGCGTGATTTGTTGGACGACCTTCCGCTAGACCAAAAAACAAACAAACACCGACCGACTTGGGTCTTCGTTCCATTTGCCATATCTAAATGGCAATCCAACCAGCGTTCACGCTTATATAGTCCCACAAAATGCACATAATAAATTTCCAGAAAGTTCTAGAAGACTCCAGAAATTTCTAGAAGGCCGCAAAAAGTTCTAGAAGGCTCCTTGATGTTCTAGAAGGTCCCGGGAACGTCTAGCAGGCTCCAGAAAGTCATAGAAATACTATACTTTTATATCATTTTAGAAATTTCGTGTTGGGGGTGACACTTAAAAATAGATAAACTGAATTAAACCATTATTCATTATTTGTTAACAAAATTTAATCGAATTATTATACAGGAAATTAATTATTTTGCTAAAAGTAAAAAAGTCATAACCCTAATATATATATATATATATATATATATATATAAATATATATATATATATATATTGATGCATGTTTCATTAAATAATATAGACAAGTTTTGTCTATTTATTTTAAGTAAGTTTCTTTTATATTGTCTGATAAGCTTAATAACATTATCATTGAAAGATGAATAAAAATCACCATATTGATACATGTTTAAATCCGATCTAAGCTTTCGGCTTACATAAGCCATTATCAATGATGACAATTACATTTCAATATATCAAACAATACACGGACAATCAATAATGATAGTCTGTTTTTGTTGCATGAAAAATTTAAATGCAATGACAAAACGTGTATACGAGACGCGGAAGCGAAAATCGCACCGCGGCTCATGACGTCACACAAGAGAGTGAAAACGAGAAGTATTAAGTATGGGAAGCCGTTGGTATAAACCAATGGCTTCAGTTATCAATTATAGACATTTAAGAATATTTGTGGAGATTTACACAATATACACAATATATATATATATATATATATATATATATATATATATATATACATATAAACCTAATATATATATATATATATATATATATATATATATATATATATATATATATATATATATATATATAAACCTAATATATATATATATATATATATATATATATATATATATAAATGATTGTATGTTCTAAAATTTTCCTTCTTATATTAGACACCTAAGCAAAAGTAAGTTTTCAATTTATACTTTATAGGAAAAAGAAGGTAATATAAAATTATTATTTAAGAATAACAGTATGCTCAATACGGAGTCCGACCCGGATGTAATGTCACGTGGGAGTTACAGATTGTCTGATCCGGGTGTAATGTCATGTGGGAGTTACAGGTTGTCCGACCCGGGTGTAATGTCACGTGGGAGCTACAGATTGCTGATCTCTGGCTATTACTGTGATTGTTGTTCATAAAAGTAATTTCTAAATTTCTCAACTTGGCTACTTATTTCAAAAACAAAGTATTTAGGGCAAAACAGACCGACCACCTGGAGATGGATTTTGCTTTTGTTGTTTCGTTGAATCTATCTAATGCCGACATGTTTTGTTTATGAAACAAGAATGTTTCATATTTTGAACACCTGTTGGCTTAATGAACATCACCGACCTCAACATTACTAAACTAACAAAATTCTCTTTCTCGTCGTAGCTGAGGAGGCTTAGAAAACAAATGTCGTCGGGTAGAGATTGGGGATTTTTTTGCTCCAGTATTCAAAGTAATGAAAACCTTTTCAGTAATCACATAGGTATGTTTTTTTCCAACTAAAATGGTGTTCGTTTGTTCTTTTACTCCGTACCTAGAACGAACAGACATTAAATATTTTCTCAAACTGTCTGAAATTCCGACATTGTTTTCCTTCTGTTGCCCGAAATATTGGAACGAGAATTATTTTTATTATTATTATTATTCAAGTTTTTATTTGAAGTAACATCCCCATTGCTCCTGTGTTTACCGATCTTCTTTATGTATTTGTCTCATTGATTCTGTGATTACGGCTTATCAAGCCTTTGCAGGTTATTTAAAGTCAGAAAATATTTTTAGATTGTAAGCATATTTTGGAGATAATAATGATTTACTGATACAAGCCCCACTAATTAACCCATAACTGGGGGGATAAGAAACTACGCTACCCAGGAGATACATACGTACACTAAAATCTTATCCCCGAAAAAAAATATCATCATAACCCCACCCGACAAAGGAAGCGGAATAGCTATAATGGACACCAACGTCTACATTGAAAAATTATATCCTAGGTAACGACAATACCTACACAAAAATAAATGAACAAACAGTAAAGACAGACACACAAAGGTTCAACAAAACAGTTAAGAAAATATTAAAATATGAAAACAAATCCTGGACCAGATTAAAATAGAATACCACCCCACCACACTCAAACTATACGGCTTATCCAAAACACACCCACCCAACATACCAATCAGAACCATTGTGCCCAGTATTAACAGTGCACCCCACAAATTAGCTAAAGTCATTGCAAAAGTCCTAACTCCGTTCCTAGGAACCATCAAGCCAATACATGTGACTGATGACTGGTGACTGAATCCAGAGAATACGAAACATAAACATGGAACACATGGACATGGCGAGCCTAGACATCAAATCATTATACACCAACCTACCCATCACAAAATGCCTCAACATATTGAGAAACCACCTCAAAAAGTCCAAAGAAATGCTTCCTCTATCCGTCCACAAAATTATAAAAATATGCAAACTAATCCCTAACCACTTCTTCTCTTTCAACAATATTCTCTACAAGCAAAAATTTGGCGTACCTATGGGATCACCTCTCAGTGATGTTCTCGCTTGCCTATTTCTATAATTCTTAGAATCCTGTCCATTTAGATACATTATACCAAATAGCTCTACTTACTTAATATATATAGATGACGTCCTCTTATTATATCTCCAAGATACAACCCTATCAGATATAATAATTTAACTCAATAAGGTTGAATCTAACATTGAATTCAAACGCGCATTTGAAATAAACAATTCTCTGCCTTTCCTCGATATGTTACTAATGCGCAACAAGTAAAGTATATTGTAAACCCACAAACAAAAACGATCTAATCAACTTCTGTTCCCACCACAACCAAAAAATAAAATCTGGACTAATCATAGGATTTTGCCTCAAAGCCCTTAGGATATGTAGCTCGGAATACCTAAATGAAGAAGAGAAAACTTACAAACTTCTCCACTGCCCAAATCCTTTTATCCTCAACGTTAAAAAACGAGCTTACAAAATCCACAAAGCCACCCCCCCCAAAAAAAACAGACACCACCAATAACACTTTTAACAAAAACTACAAAAATTTCATAATCCTGTCCTTCAACACTCTTTCTTCTAAACTCGCAAATAAATGTCACCCCCAATACTAGGCTCATTACCAGCACCTCCAAGACAATCGGAGTTATGATTAGGAAGAAAAATCAACCCAACACTGATTCAAATACCAGAATTTATCAAATAAATTATTTACAATGCAAAAATGTTTATGTGAGGGAGACATCACGTGATCTAAACGCCTGCATCTACGAACACAAGAGAGACTTGTGTTTCGACAATCAATCTAACGCTCTCGTTTTTCATCGAAACGATACTGGACATAACTTTGATTTCAGTAATGCCACCCTAATTAAAAAAAGGACATAATTCTTTAAGGAGAAAATACACTGAAAACTTAATAATAACATTATTACCAAATATAAACACGCGCCTAAAACATATTACATCACCACCTTTCTTTGAATCCATTCTAAAAGAATCTAACTTATATCTATCTAATACAACGAATTCGTTCTTAAAGAGGCGAGCCATAAATTAGAACCTTGTGACCTCGCGCTGGGCAGGTTGATCGCACAAAGGTGAAGACACACGTACATAATTAAAAATACACATTACCATCTGATGGCTACTTCAACTTACAAGAATCTTCACAAACCTACATACACATAGAATTATCCACGATTTTAATACACGTGACACGTGTCTGACCAATGAGAAATGACCCAAACATAAGTGAAAATACCAGTGTTTTCTGTCAGTTTTGTCTCAATCTCTGACGAAGGTTTAATAAAAGGGAAATATGTTAGATTGATATACGTTCCCTATTTGTTCTTTTGTTGTATTTTCATCCATATTTTATCTGCATTTGATCTTTAACTCATATATATATATATATATAAATAGCAGGACAGGCCGGACTCTATAGCCTTGAATGGAAATTGGTCTTCCGAAGAAAAAATGGCAAACCTACTGCGAAAAAAATCTGCCCCTTCAGTCATGTATCGAAAGATACATGATCACCTAAGTGTTTATTACGCATCGTACATAACTGACTGATCTATCTATCTATCTATCTATCTATCTATCTATCTATCTCAGTCTCTTCATACCGATCACAATCGGTTCATCTCTCTCTTTCTCCTGCAAAACTCATTTTTTTCATAGCTGTCTTTCTATCTTTGTTCATTTCTTTCTCAATGTTTACCCACAATATATCAGGTAATATCTCTTTAAAAAAAAAGAGTCCAGTATTATTTTTCTGTTGGGCTTCGGTCGATCTTATATAAGCTACCTCTACATATATTACTTTAAACGTTATTTTTATTTCCCCAATATATTGTGAGGAGCAATTCATTTTATATATACCTGCTTCAGAATTATTATTGTTATGGGTATTTTTGGTTCTGATCTTATCCATATTAGTTCATTAAAAATATGTAACTATGAACACGAAAAGGATATTATAGACAACACTTTACTAAATGCATTAGTTAACATAGAAATAAATTCAATCACAACTTTGATCTAAAGAATGTTACACTTATTAAAAGAGAAAATAACTTAATTAGAGGGAAAATTCTCGAGAGTGTCGCTGTCGAATCTTATAAAAATATAAATTACGCCCGTAGGAAAGTAATTGAAGTCGAGATGCCATATTAGGACCGAGGATATTGCAGATTCGTCTTTGTTTTATGTCAAGAATATTTAGATACATAGCAGTAGCACCAGACCCTATGTGGTATCTATCTATCTATCTATCTATCTATCTATCTATCTATCTATCTATCTTGTTTGTTCTCAATCTGCTTGCCCCTCTCTGTTCGTATCTATCTATCTATCTATCTATCTATCTATCTATCTATCTATCTATCTATCCTCGTTGTTTTCAATCTGCTCACCCCTCTCTCTTCGTATCTCTCTATCTCTCTATCTATCTATCTATCTATCTATCTCAGTCTCTTCATACCGATCTCAATCGGTTCATCTCTCACTCTCTCTCTCTCTCACTCTCTCTCTCTCTCCCCTTCTAAACTCAGTCTTTTCATAACTGCCTTTCTATCTCTTTTCATTTCTGTCTCCCCACACTATATCAGGTAATATCTCTTCATAAAAAAGACTTCAGTAATACTTTTCTGTCGGCTTCTTGTATATGCTGCCTCTATGGACTGCTTCCTCTCTATCTATCGATTTCTATTCTCTTGATGTTAATCTATTCAAAAAGGCTCTTCTCCTCGCCTTTTATACATTGATATGTGAAATAAATCAAATTAGGACGTACTTTTACAGCTCAATGCTTCGCCTATGTCTTTGGAATCAGCGAAAAATAATGTCTTCGTTGCCAGGAGACGATGAACGGTAATGGAAGTCAAAAGCAGTGAAAGATAATCTGGAATTGAACGCACCGGAGTCGCTTGCCTTGGCTCACTTGGTAAAGACATCACTTTCCTAGTCTGTCATGCAATAAGAAGATGTTTGGTTTAAGTTCGAGTTGAGAGCAAAGATATGCTATTTCGATCGTGTTCTTTCTATGTCTGTCATGTGGAAACTTTAAGACTTAAATCAGTTTCCCTATTTTTCAGGCCTCTACACGAAAATATAAGCATTAACCAAAAAGAGGCACACTTATCTTGTTTATTTCTACTGGACTGTGTGCAGCATCGGGCCGTAACCACATTAAGCAATAATAACAGTTGAGGTTTCGGTAGAAATTAAATTTTTATGGTACCAAGTTGCTAACTCGAAGGTCAGGGGTTAAAGCAGTTAATCTGCATAACTGCGAGGAGAAGCAATTCCATGCCATTTCGAAGAGAATTTCTGCGACTTGAACAAAAGATGTCAATGTTTGAACTCCGTTTCCCTATTTACTCTCTGTTACAGAACCACTACATCAGCCATATATGTATATAAAAGAAAAGACAAGAGGAAAACCAACGCGTTTCATTCCTTGAGGGACTTTATCAAAGCAAGTGAACGAAACACATTTGTATTTCTTTTATATATATATATATATATATATATATATATATATATAGAGAGAGAGAGAGAGAGAGAGAGAGAGAGAGAGAGTAAGAAAGTGCTCAATATCAGAGATAGAGCGTATGTAAAAATAAATATGTTTCATGCTAGACGTAATCGTCAGGCCGCTGATTGCGTTTAGCATGAAACAGCCTGTCGCCTCTGAGTGTTGACTTCAATGTCCACTTTTATATATATAGTCATCCACAGACACTATTTCGCTGTATCACAGCTCCTCAGTATGGCGAGATGTCCGATTGCTTCAAGCAGGAATCGAAATCCGAATGATTTAACATCAGTCAGATATCTTACCCCTAGGCCATCGTCGCACGGCAAAAAGGACGGGAATTTTAACGCGTTTCTCTATACAAAATATGCCTGCGGCTCGGAGAACGCAATTCAATTTACAATAGGAGCCGCTGTTTTTGTTTTTTTTTGTTTTTTTGAAACCGCTTTCCCTAGAGCTCAGCCTGATTTCCGGGAGCATATATAGTCATCCACAGACAGTTTCCCTGTATCACAGCTCCTCCTATATAAAAGGGGGTGCGCTGAAAAGTTCTCGATCCAACCAATAAAGGATTTTTAAAAGCCTTGGTTATTTGGGAGAATGTAGACTTTAATTTTTTAACAGCTCAGCACCCACTCGTATGTACGCCATATATAGAAGATAACCTAATGTAATGTTGCGCGACATGCGCCGAATATTAATAATATCATTTCTCTTTCAGATGACTCAAGATCATTAACACGCCAACTTCCAGTATGGAGCAAGTAATGAAAAGTCACACCTTGATCCTAGCCTCTAACCACATCACATCTGGAAAATGACCACGTGACCATAAGAAATGACAAATGATTCTGTGCTGTCACAATGATGCAGACCAATTTCAATCGTTTGTGATGGTTCTGGTGATCTTAAACGAAGGTAATGTTTGTGCCACTTTACTTATTCCCATAATTAAATGCTACCACCTACATCGAAGTATTTGATCTTCTGTGGTTGCCTGATGCAAAATCCAACCTTTAATGACCCAACAAATGATGACATGTCATAAGATCAACTTGTAAGAGTGTCACTGTGGCTCGGTCCGGACAGAATTTCTCAATGACGATAAATTAAGCCAGGTGCAGAGTTGACCTTAGATTACTAGAAGCATGCGGCCTCACACCTGCTTTGCAAGCGTAGGAAAGATTTATAATAAGCGCTGTTATGCAAACATTCCCCGGAGAGGATTTGGGCAGTCGCTGATACATCTCACACGAAAATGTAGGATTAACATACTGCACCACAGACTGGCCGAGAGTAACAGTTGACTTATTCGAGTGAATAAAATGTAATAATAAATATGAAAGATTAATGAATCGGCACACCTACTTCATTTCAAACCAACCTAATCTAATCTGCATCAAAATGGAAGACACTCTGATCGATGGGATGGCTGTACGTATTTCAGCAAAACTGTATTTCGTCTCATATAGCCCACGTAATCTAGGACTAAGCATAAACTACAAGAAGATAGAATGCGTAGTCATCAGTAAGAGGAAGATCCCGAAATGCGATTTGGAGTTCGGGAATAATAGAATCAAGCAGACGTAGAAGTTTAAATATCTGGGAAGCGTCTTGACAGAGGACAGTAAGTGCGACACTGAGATCCGTAGACGTATTGGGATAACCAAGACACATTCTAAAAGCTGAGCAGAGTATTACGAGTATTTCTTTGGTAAGAAAAGAATACTGAGCTGTTACGTGACATCTGTCCTTCTTTACGGCAGCGAATATTGGACGGTCTCCTCAAAGGTGAAGTAGAGACTCGAGGCAACGGAGGTATGGTTCTACAGAAGGATGCTAAGGATATCATGGACAGAGCATGTGAGCAACGATGAGGTCTTAGAGAGGTTACAAACAAGGAAGAGACTTATACTTAACATCAGAAAGAGGCAGCTGAAGTTTCTGGAACACATAATGAGGAAGGAGGGCCTGGAGAATCTGATACTCACGGGTCGAATAGAGGGATAGAGACGAAGGAAAGGAGCGCGTGACATACCTGATATGCTTGAGCAGGTGGATGACAGAATGTGGTCTGGGGGAGGAAGCAAGGGGAAAGGAGCTTGCTGAGAGCTGTAAGGGATAGGCGGATGTGGAGAGCCATGATCGCCTACGTCCTGAAAAGACATGACACATAAAAAGAAAAGAAGGAACCTAGGAGTGGCTGTCTAAACATTTTGATCTTCATGTCCCTACTCAACCCCAACATGTTCACTCCCGAATCGCTTTGAATCTTATTACGTCTGTAGTTTCATCGAGAGGGAAACGAACCAGTAGCCCCACAATATCAAGGACTCGTTAAAAGTTGGATGTGATGGTCAACAAGAACATTGACCCGGGCATGCAGTTGTTTCCGAAGTCCTCGATGCAGAGAAAAGTTTTATTCAGTAACACTTTTCTATTTTTCTAATTTTGAAGATAAACAGTTTTTCCTATTCATTGTATTTTTTAATCATTTCACTCCAAGCAAGGTGATAATGCCACTAAGATGCACGGAGTTACTGAGAGTGAAATGAAATAAGATGACGTTAGTGAGGGGAAAGGAGCATAAAAGAACAGGGTTCAGGAAGGCAGAAGATTGAGATTGATGTTGCATTTAAACCTTTGACGACTGTAGATGGCAGAGAAGCAAGAGAGTTTCATAGGCGAGAGTAGCGAGAAAAGAAATATCAGGGTTACATTTAGCTATTTCAACAGAAAAACGGTGAGACTTAATTGCCAATCTAGTAGTACAGTTAAATGCATGCGGTCAATGTATCAAGGAGGTGAGCTCATTAGAACAATTGCCATGAAAATATTTATAGAAAAAATAGTGAGAAGAGACGCCTCAGCGGTAGGAAAGTGATTGAAGTCAAGATTGAAGTTAGGACTGATAACACTACTTTGGATTTTGTCAAGAATCTCGTGATATATTGCAGGGCCACCAGACAGCAATATGGCAGCAATATTGAATGCACAGTCAAAGAATAGATTTATAAACGTGCAAGATGGATTCTGGTGAGAAAAATTGTTTGGCACGACACAGAGAATCAACTTTCCTAGCAGCAGACATAGCAATTGATTCAATATAATCGTTCCTCTTCATGTCAGTGGAAGAACAGGAGACCAAAAAAGACGCAATGAGATATTCTTTTGGAGGTTAGCCGCAGCCATAATTTGTTGTTAGTTACTTGAGGCTTACTGTATTTTTGGGTAAACAGCGAATGATATTTATTAAACTTCACATAGCCTGACATTCAGTGAGGATCGAACATATCCTTAATAAGGTAGGAAATCATAACCATAATAAGACAAGAACCTTGCAAACCATTTCTCCACAGCAGGCGTTGATATTTCTGTTCATATATGTTAGCTGTCAATATACCTCATAACAACCTCGAGCGCTTAGCCTTGGAGCGGGTAGAATGGAGATCAGTGTGTTTTAGTGGACTCAGCAGTTTTATCTGCTTGTCTGAATCGTCTTCAAGAAGCGAGAGCAAGATCTAAAATGTCAGCCAATCTAACAGTGATCTCATCCCACAATCCTCACTCTTGCTCCATATGCGGCCTCACTAGCGGGTCACTTAAAATTATCGCACAAAATTTCATAACTGAATCAATTGGTTAAGTTGTCAGATCGTCATACTTCGAAACCGACTGGAGAGTACATTATATATATATATATATATATATATATATATATATATATATATATATATATATATATATATATATAAGTACGACAAACTAAAACTGAAACTACTCTGTCACAATGACACTATAACTGATCAGTAAAGAAGCTTGAGAATACTGGCAATCATTTATGATTCTGATATTTATCGTTGTACAAAAGGCGTCTTCAGAATAGTTTTGTTTGGCACAAGGCCATAGATATGGATCAACTACAATAGTGGTCTGTGAAACTAACCCGGAAGCCATTCGAATTTGTTAGTCATTGACGGCTCTGCGCATGTGCAAATGACATTCTAGTTTAGTACAAGGCCATGATTTTGGAGTAATTGAGAGAAAGAAATAACAAATTATTCGTGTTATAATCGTTGCTGTTATCCTTATCCCCGTGTATGTTTGCCAAGTCAGGCACAAAGCCCTAGTAGTGTGCACATATTTCCGGCCTTTGTTCACTATTTGGTTTTGTGCTAGGCTAAAATAAGTGGGATTTTATGCCCGTACAAATGCTCTTCATTCACAGTTTCATTTTCATTAAAATATTTATTTACATGTCTTAAATTAATTACATTCAACATGCAGTCTTGTATTCGCATGAATAGTGATTGGAAACTTCAACCATGACTGACGTTTTTCCTCTTTTGTAACCAAGCGTTTGACTCATGCATGCAATTGTAATTTTGTACGTCATATTTTATGTTCTGTACCGATCGGTAGGGAACCAAGTCTTGAGTGAACACTCGATTAGTTCTCTGTGAATCATTACCCCTCACGCCATCTGCACGGAAGCAGAGACCAGCGGTTAGGCCTTCCGAAGCAAAATGAATAAAAAAAAGGAATATATTGCTAGCCAGTCACCCACATTTCCTGAATTTGGAACGATAGTTGAAGAAGCAAACAAGCCAGCCATTTTCCACACAACATAAGACACGTGATCAACCATTGTCCCACGTGACTCACGTTTCATGGTCAGCTTACCAATTGCTTCTCATGATTGTTTCACTTCGAAGAATACTTGAATAATATTTGAATAATATTTTGATCTGAAATGTTCACTGCATGACCGATGTCATGAATGGGGAAGCAGTATGATTAAGTGCATTATCAAGGAAGGAGAAAAAGTAACGAAAAGTAAATATTTGTTGTACTAAGAAATGTAAGTCTATGTACCTACACACACACACACACACACACACACACGCACGCGCGCGCGCACACGCACACACGCGCGCGCTCGCGCGCGCACACACACACACACACGCATATATATATATGATAAAATATATGCAAGGTATAAGGTATTTGGAACGATGAGTTAAAGTGCTCAATATAGCGTATGTAAATATAAAAGTGGACATTGAAGTCAACATCAACAGGCCTCTGGGTGTTGATTTCAATGTCCACTTATAAGCGTAATGACAATAATGAGAAATTATTTACGTAGAGATTAGCATTTCATCTTAGGAACAGAGCGTAGTATCTGTGCCCATTTGAAACGTGTTTCGCAATATATATATATATACATATATATATATATATATATATATATGTGTGTGTGTGTGTGTGTGTGTGTGTGTGTGTGTGTGTGTGTGTGTGTGTGTGTGTGTATAATTTTTTTAATATAGACAAAAAACAATTTACTTAATACAAAGATGCAACTTCGTTTTGATGCATTGGATTACACCTCGACTGGTGAGAACCAAAATGGTTATGAACAATTTTGTTTGTAAGCAAGCCACACGTGGGACGTCACTTCCTTTCTTCTATTTGTTTGAGAAAAAAAAGTAAATTTTAAGACGGAATGTATAAGGATAATGAAAAGATAGGAAAGGCAAAAGGCTGACAGTGTGAAACAATAGTGCTTGCTGATAGCAGTTTGACTGCTATCAACAAGCACATTCCCTCTTAAAATTTACTTTTTTTCTCGATTTTTGGGGGACTTTGTAAATACGGACGTCCATACACAACATTATCAGAAAATAAGTGCGATAACTATAGTAAATTTAAAGCCAAAGTACCTAAAATGCAATAAAACATTATATTAAGGAAAATATTTGAGTTTTTAAGATTACTGAGTAGTTAGAAATTCAGTAGAAAAAAGGCGCTCTCGTTATATTCTTCAAGTAAAATTTACAGATATCACCACCAAAGAAGAACATTAGATAAACTTCCGTCTGTCATTGAACCTGTGAACCTGTCAACACCTAAAATAAACACCTACAGCCGTATTAAAATGTTTTTTTGCGATATTTGAAACTTAAAATAAGTAATATTTGCTTCAAATCAGATTAATTAAATCAGATAATATTCCTTAAATAAATTTCCAGAAAAGTATATTTTATTTCTGAAATATTTTTTAATAAAGAGAATTACATTGCGGTGGCAGAAGGCTAAAATTGCGCTAAAATCTGCGATGGTTAAAGCTTTCACTTATTGAAAATATTAAATTTAATCTATTAGCTTAAAATTAAAACTAAAATAAAAGCTTCAAGAAAAATTTTCATTTAAAAATAATTTTAAACCTTAGGTATCGCGTTTTCTGTGAGGGTACTTAATATATATATATATATATATATATATATATATATATATATATTGAAAACCGAAAAACTGGAGAAATACCTGCTACCGAGATATAAGTAACTTTGAAAAGAATCGTCTCAAATATCTGAGAGAATTAAGAATTAACACTAAATCTCGGGCTAATACATCAGCCCATATGACGGTCAACCCTTCGGCATGCCCTTCATCTGGATTTGTTTGCAAATCCCATACAGGATTGTCTCATACGAAACATAAGCATAAAAGCTGAACTGAAAGACAATCACACGTCGAAAACGACGGGAGAGCCCATCATATATATATATATATATATATTTATATATATATATGTGTGTGTGTGTGTGTGTGTGCGCGCGTGTGCGTGCGTGTGTGTGTTTGTACAGAGACTGCATATATGTGGATGTATATAAATCTTGTCTTGTTGAGTGTGCTTTTATCTCGTTCGTATTCATAAAAAAAACTTGTTTGGTAACCATTCTCTCTGCACAAAGTAATGACTGCTCTTTCTAGATTGTTTCTTTTGTATTTTATTATGTATTTGAAATTTTCTGACTTTTGCTTGATGCGAATACGCATAGACATACGTACGCCTTGAACCGTAATGTTATTTGAGTCACTTGAGGTTAAACACTATTCCACCACGTATGAAGCCACATTCATTTCAAACCCCGGGCCATTAATAACATAACGCTCCACTAGCGATACTTTGACTTTTACCATTTCCCTTGAAAATAACCAATGACCGTCGAAAGTACACAGAACATTACACAATTTCTGTCTCTTTGTAAGAATTCATTCAAAGTATTCACAAACTGTGTAAACGCATCTGTATTGTTCATATGTATATTCAGAAAATAAAACAGTTTAAATTGAAGTTTGAGAAAATTCTAGTTTTGTTTGTGTTGTGGTGTCCTCCTTCTAAAGAGTCTACGTTGGACTCTTCCGCCTACTATAAGATTAGTAGGAGAGAAGTCATTGGGGGAACAGCCGAATAGATTGAACGCTGGATCAACCGACACACTCACTAGGCGTGTAATACTATTCTGTTGTACTTACTGTTTAATATATGATATATCTGTAACACTTATTTTGTTATTTCTTTAACCATTTACTTGGTCACAACAGTTTGGGAAACAGGGAAGGCATTTTAAATACACTAGCAAGTAAATTGTGTTCAATATCCCATTGTTAATTTCTGCACATTAATTTTTGTTGCTTTTTATTACAACTGCTCACATTGCCAGTCTATAGTCATCATTAAGAAGTGACCACTGAGAAAACAAAAAATTAAAAAAATAAGCCTTAGAAGAAATTTATAGGAATTAAACTCTCTCTATATTTTTCAAGCAATAAAATCCCATCAAAATTTTTGTTTCATAAACCATCATTACAATGGCAAATATTGCCTAAATACCTGCAGGAGTAGTTATCGACCTACCATGTGCTATTTTTGCACCACTTAGAAAATAACAATAATAACTCCTTTCACCACTCCCGCAAATTCGAGAAAAAGATATTCGCGAACCAGTGTGAAATTATTTTCTTACTAATGAAAACCTTTTTATTCAAAAAGTTCAAACCACTATGTGGAATTAGATTTTGAATACCTTTACTGATATGAAAATAGAAGCATACTACTTCTCAGGGCTCAAAACAATTTCAGAGGTCAGTTTGATCTAAAGATGCGTACACACGCATCCACACACACTCGTAAACAATAGAAGAGACGACAGTTAGCGCCACCGACTAAGGCTTTGCCCACACACACAATAGAAAGGAATAACCAGCAGCTGCCGACTATGCCTTTGTCTACGAACCCACAAACACATTAGGCTGACCGTGATAAAGCAGGTCTGTTTACGCATTTCACACCGCCCTAAGAACACTTTATGAAACGAACTTCACTGCAAGGAAAACTGAACATTTTATTGTTATTGTATATTTCTGAAAAGAACCTATAAATGTTATTTCAACTGACGTTCTGCTTGTATTTTTCCTCCAGGAAATAACCTTTTTCATGTTTCATTTAAAAGATGTGTTGTTGTTGTTGTTAAATGTTTGGAATCCCGACAATGAAACAGTAACAAGAACCTGGGCAGACAGATCCAAATAAACTCAAACTGATATCCCTTTTTTTGTAAGTTTGTCTATATATGATCCACTTCTCTGTTTTGTACTACTGTAAGATCGAATAGGTTTCTATAAATGTTTTTTTCTCTATTTCTTGGATCCATATTTTATGGTATTATTATTATTTTTATATGCACTAGTAATATTACAAGTGGTTATCGTGACCGGCGTAACAGCCCTCAGGTAAATTCCTACTTCAACGAATAGAAATATGCATATCAAAAAATCGTCTCTCTATAAGTGGATCAGTGCATAAGATAGAAAAATATTAACACATGATATTTTAAAAAAAAGTTGTTTTCAGTTGGACAGTTTTGAGTCAGTGATTTTCTTTATATAGATGTCAATGCTTCATTCAATCATCAGTCAACCAGAAACATTGACTCGTACACACCCAACTTACACACGTTAACATAAACTTTCTTTACCCATAAATTCTGGTCGATGGATGACCTACTGAAAAGTTAGCAATTTATATATTGCAAGGTTCTAATGTAAGTACCTAAAAAAAGAAGAAGCGATATCTAAGGTTTAAATGCATTAAAAAATCTTTCTTGAAGTTTTAATTCTAAGCTTTAATATTTCAAATAAACAAAACACTTTGCCGGACTTCAAACCAAATTTAGATTGGAATCTTTTTTTCTGATTATCAGTAAAAACTATAAAATGGTTCATATTGACAAATCTGACAATACAACATAATTCCTTTTATTAAAAAATCTTTCAAAAATAAAATATACTTTTTTGAAAATTAATCTGAGAAAAATTAGACGACTTAAAGTTTACTTTTAATTTAAAATATTGCAGAAAAACATTTTTTAACACGGAGATGGGTGTTTTTTATGGAGTATTGACAGATCTATCGGCAAGTAATCTTAAGAATTTAAAATATTTCTAATTCTAATATTTTATTGACGTTTAGCTACTTTGGTTTTATAGTTTTACTTACGAAGACGCTTCTTGAGGAAATGTTAGAAAATTGCCAATAAATTCTAAAATTACTGTAGCTAAAATTACTGTAGCTTTTATTTCCTGATAATGGGTCGTATAGTTGTCCGTATTTATAAAAATCGACACATAAAATAAATTCTTTTTAACGTACTGGAGTCGAGGTCGTTTGAAATGTAGTGAGCATTTCCATTTATGATTATTAAATATAGTTTTAGCTTAATAACAATATCACTTGACCGATAGAAATTAATACCGAATTTTAAAAGATTTAAAAGTTAATAAATTATTCTAATTAAAATTTAAAAAAAATGAAAAACCTTTTCTAAAAATTAATTATTCATCGAAAAAATATATTTATCATAATTATTTTATTCATAAAATCATCAAATTTTGTGGGTAAGTAAGGCGCCAAGTTACAGAGAAGCAGTTCTGGATCAAAAAATAAAATAAAGCTAAGGCATTATTCGTTTAGAAATAAATAATGTCTTAGTTATATTGCATTTTTTTTTGTTTTATGATTCAGAGCTGGTTTTCTGTAACTTGGTGTCTTGCTTGACCCCAAAATCTGATGCTTTTAATTATCCGAGGATTTATCCTTATAAATAATATTGTTGCAGACTGGCGAATGTATTTTAAGATATCAGAAGGTTAGGTTATCAAAGGGTTAGTGATGTTGGTGTTCTTAGACATTCATCCACAACAAATTAAGAAACAGGAATATTGAAGGCAAATCATTCAAGAGAAATCAAAGTGAAAACAACATAATTAAAAGTTTAACAATAACATTGATTTATATAAAATTAACATACACAATTAAATCAGATATTGTCGGACAGGTGTGAATGGTTGAATTGAATTATGTAGTGTATCTATGACAAGTTTCAGTGTGTGTGAAACTGTTACTAAGGTTTGTGTGTGAAATTAAACAAAGTGTTTGGTCGTGTATAAAAAGTGTCTTTGGTGAGAGTTCAGTCAATAGTGTGTATGCGTATGTTTGTTTAAATTAATGTCCAAAGTTAGCAAGAGTTGTGTACCTTCAGCTGTTCTGGTGTTTGATTGAATGTTTACGAATACTTATTTAGTAGTGTGTTATTTCACTTTCTTTAGTATTGTAAGCAATCGTTCCTGGGAGAGTGAAATGCTGTTTGTTAAGTCAGAGAAGTTTGCGCTGGAAAAGTGTAGTTGGTCAAAGTTTTCACTAGCGTGGATTAGTTTGGAATCTCTCCAGAGTGAATTTCGGACACTATTTATTGTACAGAATACAATTGTGGCACAAGGCCGAAAAAGGGGAGAGGTTGAGGCTGGTCTTAACTAACTATCCTATACCTAGCTAATCCGATTCACGACCCATTCACTCATTACAATTTGCCCATTCACCACAAAAATTCGTCCATCGCCAAGCAATCCTCCATACACCATAATACCGCATCATCACAAGGGGGACCTACAAAATGTCCACCTTGCCATAAAAATTTAATGATAATAAATAATACATAAAAATCTATGATGAAAAATCAGAGGGGAGGGAGATGAACCCAATAATAAGCTAAAATATTAACATAATTCAAATTAAACATAACTGATGTTAGTAGGGCCCGTCCAACCCTCAAAACAGCGAGGCCTCTGTATTCTGCCCATGGGACAAAATCAAGAAGCTCTCTCACTAAGGGAATGGGAAAAGGATAAAAAATCATACGGCCATGGGAAAATATAAAGCTGACCCAGTCGAGATAAAAAGGAGACCAAAATCAAACTGGGGAGGTTGGGAATCATAACCAAAGATGTAGCCGGGAACAGGCCAGGAACAACATTTACTCACATTAACTAGGTACACAAAAGCTTGTCTAACCTAACCAAGGGGAGGGCTCCACAGGAAACCACCTCGATGTGACATAGGTGGACCTAGAAGAGAAAATCAAGGCTATCCCCGTTCAAACGAACCAAGCTCGCCTCAATCACACACCTTTCGCTGAAGATTGTCGAATGCAGGCGTTTTCTATCAGTTCTAATCTTCATGTTGAGCTGATGCTCAAAGAATCACATCCTGATGAGAAAGACGGATGCCTCGCAAAACTTCCTCCTGTCGCGTCGTCCAAATCACCATTCGGGCCGTGGCTAGCAGCACCAGAAACACCATTCGTTTCACCCCGGAATACGGGGGCGACACATTGTCACACGCGTATGCGCGATTAATGAGCACAAGCTTTTCGGGAGAGAGACGAGCCGTAAGGGGCGGACCCAGGGGCAATGGTAGAAGGAATGCGAAGCCGTTTCTTCTAAACCAAAGCTACACCGTTCACAGTCTGCAAATCCGCCAAGCTCCATACGAAGGCCTTGTCATTGAGAGGCAGCTGATTCCGAGCCAATCGCCATGTAAGCGAAAACTCAGGGTTACTGAGCCCCTCACAGAACAAGTCTGCTCAGGACCCAACAGAGACTCGGCAACTGACTGCAAACGCTGCTGCAGGATCTTGGCCAATATCTTTAACTCTGTGTTTAGTAGAGTTATGGGCCTATAATCATCTAAATCCCACCCTCACATCCTTGCCCTTTTTCAACAGCCTGATCACACCCCTGGAAATCCGGTTGGGGATGGACCCCGACCGGAACCAGTTGTTGAACACTACAGTCAAAATCGGGACAAAGACGTGCGGCAGCCTCAAGTACAATTCATAGGGCAAACCATCCAGACCGGGCGACATGCCTCTGTCGTCATTCTTCAATGCCGCGTAGACTTCGCCCTCCGTGATCTCTCCCTCGCAGCTAGCCGCTTCAGTCGGCGAAAGCCGATGAAAGTCAGCCAAATATCTGCGAAACTCGTCCTCACCAAGACCAGGCTCCTTAGTAAACCGGCTCTCGAAATGCCGCCGAAACGCCTCGCACATGTCGTCGGTGGCCCGCAGAGTACGCCCCTCCGGGTTTGTGACTTCACGAATGTAACGATCGGAACTCCGACGGATCTCTTCCTTGCGCAGATCTGCGCCCATGTTCACAACTTAAGGCTATCTCTAGTCTCCCCCAGCCACCGCTCGAGAGAGACTAGCTGTAAGCATCTTCGCCTTCTCAGCTCTATGTAGGGTGAGCCGTTTGGTGAAATCCGTTGTGAAAAACCTAATCCTACACTTAAGTCTCACCCACCAATTATTCCTGATAACCGTCCCCACTAGCTCCCGCTGCACTAAGCTAGTTAGCTGCTCCTGGAAGTCCTGCCTGTCCAGTAAAGACAGATTGAACTTCCAGTACCCAGCCATTCTAGGCCTACGGTCTAACACCACACGGGCACAAACGAGTTTGTGGTTCGTATAGCCTACCCAGTGGAACGTGGGACAGTCTAACAAATCTATGTCGGCTCCTCTAACATTCTGTCAAGGTAGCTAACTACCTTGTCAGAAGGCCAACTATTAACCCCCGTCCACATTTTCCCCCCGGGGTGATCGACCCGGTATCTATCAACGAGACCAAAAACGTTGATCAGATCAACCAAGCTACGATCGCCCCTTCTCCCTCTAGCACCCCTCCCCGATCTAACCTGGGGTCCAGGATGGCATTCCAGTCCCCCATTAAGACTAGGCGCGTTGAATCCACTAGGAACGGCCCCAACCGCCGAAAAAACGAAACCCGCTCCTCCTGGTCATTGGGCGCATAAACCGCAACAACCCGAAACGAACCACTTTTCACAGCAATATCGGCCATGATCAACAGTCCCTCGGCATCGGTATGCACAAGGTCCACCTTCGCATCTAGAGTCCGCTTCACCAGCAAAGAAACTCCTCTGGCAACCCGGTCCCCATATGCTGAATAGACAGCACACACGCATCGGAACTGCAAACAAAGTGGGTCTCTTCGATCGCGGCGACATCCACACCAAAAGACAAGAGATCCCGGCGGGAAACCAAAAGACGGGTAACCAAAAGAAAAAGAAAACTTGGCTTTGCCAAAAAGCAAGTCACACGTCAAAATTAAAAGAAAATGGGAAAAACAAAAACAACCAAAATTTTACAAACCAAAAAGTAAAAAAGCAAATAAAAGTCTTTACGTAAAAAGTGGGCCGAAGCAAAAAAGAAAAAGGGGACAAAAATTTGACTCTTGCTTAAACAAAAATTAAAATTAAAATAAAAACTTGACTGAGTAAAAGAAATAAAATTAGCAAAAAAAAAGAAAACGAAAATGAAAAATTTTAAAAAGAAAGGGTTCAAAAATAAAGTCCGATACTTTTCGTTAATATGCCACTCGCTGGACGAAACAAACGATTGCCGACGCAAGTCTACGAATAATCAATAATCACCTATTAACCAATCAGCATCATAGTTTCAGCAAACTAGACTTTTCATTGGCTCAGACCTCTAAAAGTGTAGCAAGCTTAAACGAAAAGTCAGGGTGAATTTCTGACTGGTTCGAATCGATTCGGACGCCTCTATTTATTGAGTTTTGGGTCTAAAAATCGGCTCAAAAACGTTAGGCGCGAAAAGATATTTTCGTTTAAGCTTGCTACACTTTTAGAGGTCTGAGCCAATGAAAAGTCTAGTTTGCTGAAACTATGATGCTGATTGGTTAATAGGTGATTATTGGTGTAAAGTGCATTATCCCGGAGGGCTGAAAGGTAGGTATGGACTATTCCATTAATATAAACATCAAGAGACACAAAAAAGAATTCCTCGAAATTTCATAAAAGTAAGTAAGTGTAGATAACAGATGTAAGGAAAACTATTTCAACTAAGATTTTCTAAAACAGAAATATTTTAAAAGAATTTTCCTTCATTTCTGAATAAGTCCTTAATAATTAAAATCAAACAAATATATGATTTTTGTAAGAATTTTCTAATCAATGTGTTTTTCTCCGCAAAATCAAGGACAGATTTCCCGAACAAATTTATGGTCCCGTGTTGATGCCAGAAAAACAAGATTTTTAACCAATATTTCCAAAGTTATAAAAAGGATAAAAAAATGATTTTAAAAATCCTTTGATCCTTCATCTTAATAATAGCAAAAAAAAAAAAAAAAAAAATTGTGGATGGAATTTCGATTTTATTCCGTTTTGTACATTTTTTATCTTTTTTTTTTAGAGAATTCTTGTGGATGACTTCATTTAATCATCTTCATCCTTTTTTTCACTTTAGTTCATTGAACTCAGGAAAATTAAATAAATAAAATAAAATAAATACACTAAAATAAATATATAAAAAAAAATAAAATGAACCAATAATAACTTTTATTTCCTGGAACATGCAACTGTAAACGTTAAAAACAAAACCCAAAACCTTTTACATTCATCACATTGGCAAATAAAATTATATATCACATTGTATTTTTCTAAAAAAATAAGTATTTTATTTTTATATCGAATCGGATGGTGTGCTTTTGAATTTATTTTAGTATAGGAATATCTATAATGTCTTTTTTTATTATTAGACTAATTAATTTCTGTTGAGATGTTGAGTGTTTCCACGTGAGTATATGGTAATAACGAACAAACACAGTCATAGGGAAAAATACTGGTATATTCAGAGAGGTATTTACATCAGAGAGATTAGTAGTAGAACGAACGTAGGTTAGTAGTAACAATAAGTAATAGTAATAAAGTCCAACGGTATCTTCCGGTCGAGAAACGGAAGTGTAACTGATCACTACAGAAGTCTCACTCTGCACTGCACTACACTGCTACACTGCTCACAGTCTCTAGAACTACTGTTCTATTTATAATAATAGGATCAGTCTATTGTGGTTGTGAGGGTGGGTGCGCCCCAACAATTTCATACTTTAATGAAATTACACACACCAAAAAACAAGCACGATGACCAAATAGTTGACACCTCCACAGATTCGCTAAAAAGTAAGCTTACATGATGAAAAAATGCCTCAAATTTAATAAAAACAAATTTGTGTCATCAAAATCTTTACGTTATTAACCAGAGGAAAGAGCAAAGGATTTTTGGATTGTTAAATTATATTTTTTTAATCCTTTTTAGAACATTCAAAATTTTGGTTAAGAAATTGTTTTTCTTGCGTTAACGTAAATGAATATAGGAAATTTGCGCGTGTTTTTGCGGTGAAAGAAACATGGATGGATTTGGAAATTCTTTAAAAATCAGCTAATTATCGGATTTTAAGGAAACTTACGTTATTTACAAGTCGATGAAATTATTTTTGAAATATTTCTTTTTTAGAAAATCTTGTAAAAATACATTTTTTTTACATCTGTTACCCCTACACTTATTTAATTTTATGAAATTTCGAGAAATTCATTTTTTAGCGCTTAATGTTTATATTAGTTATAAGAACAAGTCCTCGGAGAATTTAAATCATCAATTTATTATTGTAAAACAGGAAACTCAGTTACAGAATATCTTCTCTGAATCGTATGATAAAAATTGCAATAAAACTAAGACATTATTTAATCAGTAAAGCTTTTAAATGTTTTATGAATAAGATGCATTATGGACACTATTACTTTAAGAAAAAGTATTTTCGATGAATAATGAAATTTTACAAGATTTGTTTTCATTTAAAAATATTTTAAGCGTAATAATTTATTCATTTTTAAATTTATTAAAATTCTGTATTACATTTTATAAGTGATATTGTTATTAAATTTAAAATATATTTACTAATTATAATTGGAGAAGCTCACTACTATTCAACGATCTCCAATATTTTAAAAAGAATTTTGATTTTTTTGTGTCCCCAAACGTCCCCATTTTTAAAAAAAAATACGGACGTTGATACATAATACTATCAGAAAATAAGTGGTAACTATAGTAAATTTAAAATTAACTGATAATTTTCTAAAATTCCTCAATAAGCGTCGTCGTAAGTAAGTATATAGCCAAAGTACATAAAATTCATTAAAATATTACAATATTGTGCGATAATCTTAAGTGGCACTTAAGACCCGCTAGTGATTTACAAAGGAGGCCGCATATGGAGCAAGAGTAAGGATTGTTAGATTGGCTGACCTTTTAGATCTTGCTCTCGTTTCTAGAAGACGATTCAGACAAGCTGATTGAAAACTGCTGAGTCCACTAAAACATGTTGATCGCCATTCTACCCGGTCCAAGGCTCAGCGCTCGAGGGTGTTATGAGGTATATTGACAGCGTTTACGTCGTATACGTCAAGTAATTTTTATAGTTATGTGCCATTTACTTATAAATATAAAAAATAAATATGACAATACATGATAAAAACAGCCCCGTAAAATGTTTTCTGCGATATTTATACTAAAAGTAAGTAATATTTGTTTTAATACAGACCAATTAAGCTTTAAATCAGTTAATTCTTCTACAAATAAAGTTTCAGAAATGTTTATTTTATTTTTGAAAGACATGTTATGTTGACAGATTTGTCATTATGACCGATTTTAGCGATTTAAAAAAAAGGAATTTCAGTCAAGTTAAATTCGGTCTGAAATATAGCAATGTATTTTGCTTATTGGAAATATTAAATTTAATCTACTGGAATTAAATCTAAAATAAAAGCTTCAAAAATGATTTTCAATTTTTAAAATGCTCTTAAAAAATTAGGTATCGCTTTTTGTAAGTACCTACCTTATTATCAAATAAGCATATTAACATGGCTTTTAGATAAAGCATTGTTAGCCATTATTAATTTTTGTCTAGTATTTGTTTCATTTTAGTTTTTGTCTAATATTTCTTTCATTTAATTTTTGTTACTTTCGATCATAATTATTCAGAGCGTCTGTTTTCGGTTACCAATGTAATGTATTAGTCACTCTGAAAATCCTATATTTCTGTTTACCTAGATTTTAAAATTTGAAAACTTTACAACAGCCACAGCTACTGTTTGAGACACATGAGGCTGTCCCGATAGCCTAATTAAAAACTACAATTATTTTCAACCTTTTCAGGGAGAAAAGATCTATATAATTTTTTTTTCTCACTGATGGAAATAATAGAAATACATTTATTTCCCAGGGTGAAGGTTATGTGGATGTTGACAAGCTTGTTGGTGTTGTGTGTATTTTAGGTGAAGGTGTGTGTTCAATAAATAAACAAAGAAGAAACTTGTTTTTTTTTTGTTGTTTTGCTACGGACGTTTATTCCTTTTATGTTGACTGTATTGAAAGAAAGTTAAAAGGTATCTTGTGCATCAGCGTTTTCCTTTTGGTTCTGAAATGATTTATGGGAAGTAAATATACAAACGGGTAAACATGGTCAAGCTTAAGTTAGCCTCGCGTTGAGATGGGAAGATCAAGTATTCCGTTTTTTGGGTTCTGAAATAATTTTTGGGGAATTAAGCATACGAACGAGTAAAGCTGGTCAAGCTCAAGTCACCCTCGCGCTGAATTGGGAAGACCGAACGCGTCTACTTCATGAGTAAGGCTGCTAAAACACGTCCGACGATGTCGTTGGAAAGTGGAAAAAGTTCAGTCATCAGTAGACCGGGGAAAACTCACATTCCTTAGTAGGGACGCTATTATTGCATAATTCATATCTTGAAGCCCAGAGGCTAAAGAGAAATCTTTTCCGGAATAGGGGTAATAAAACCGAAACTCTTTCCGGTTTCTTTATAACTTGCATCATGGGAAAATTAATTTTTTTTTGTTATTATTTTATTTATTGGTTTTATTTCATTTTCCAACAGCTCCATATTTCTTTTGGTGCCTAGGAGATTGCATCTTGGGTGTGTGTAAAGGCTTCTAGCTAAAAGCCAGTTTTCAACTGGGTATTTCGTCCGTCGTTCTCAAAAAGCGCGCATTATCTTGTCATGGAAGCGAACTAGACTCTTATGATAAAGTAATATTCTTTATAATAGCTAATCTTTCTTCTATTATGTTCCGCTATTCTCTTTAATCCCTGTTTTATTGTTGACGACTTAGGGACACAAATGTTACGCATCAGAAAACCATACTGACACACACACCCTTTTGCATGAGTGATAGTTTGAAGTTTACACGTACCTCTGTATGACGTTACCCAGGAGTTCATAGTTACTTACCTACTCTGTTATAAGTGATTAGTTAATGAAACTCGTTAAAACAAAGGTACAAAGATGAATAAAACCTTTTTCGCTCCAGCAGATATTATGCTAGTAAAATCTACAATATTTAAATGATTTTAATTTATTTAGACTAGTATCCCAATCTTTGTTGTTTTAATCTCCAAGTGTTGCCTGATGCTTTCTTAAATCTTCCTAATTTTAGATTACTCAATGGTTTATTCGTTCGATTATCTTAATCTTTGTTATTTCAGTGACTGTGTATTCTCTAGTTGTCTTCGATTCTGCGTTCTACTCTTCAAGAAGCACTGAACAGAAACATTTCTGTATCTGTCTATATTGGGCGACACTTCGCAAATATTTCTCCCGAGTAAGACCCCCCCCATAGAGGATAACATGACTAAAGACTGTGTGTACGCTACCCCGTGCAGCTGCGGAAAGAAATATAAAGAGGAGATAGGCCGCTCCCTTAAGGTAAGGCTTCAAGAACACCAGAAAGCTGTAACACGGGGGAAGTGGAAAAATCAGGTGTGGCTGACCACAGATAAAAGGGAGATCACTACCCTCTGTGGGACCAGGGTGAGACCATAGACAAAGAACACCATTGGAAAATTCATAAACTTAAGGAATCAGCGCATATGCTAGGCCACAAAAATCTCCTGAGCCGACCAAGTATAGAAATGAATAGAATATGGGAACCAGTAATAAGGAGTGTCAGAGAAAAACGATAATAACAAAAATTGCAATATGAGCTCTGGTAAAATCATGAAATGATAACATCAAAAAATTGCAATATGAGCACTGGTGAAAAGTGGTTGCTGAAGAGATTAGGTTTATAATACCCAGAAATTCATACACATATGTCCTCAAGGACACATGGCACAGTGGATAAAGGTGTTAGTTAGATCCAGTGACAGGACCCAAAGAGTGTGAGTTCAATACCCGGTTAAGGCAGTGGAGAACTTGGAGAGGGGTATTAACAGGAGATAACTGATAACTGACATCCATTAAACATGGCATGTGGAACTAGAACAGTCTACCCCAGCGAGAGAAATATAGGGTTCAGTTCGACATTCCAACCACCTGAAGAAGGCCGAAAAGTTGTAATAAATATGGTGATAATATGATGAGAACAATAGTCCGAATAATGTAAATAGAGAAACATTTCTGTTTTTAGAAATGCATCATGGATCTTTGTCATTCAGATCTGTGAATTATTCCAAATTGAATGATAGCGAAAGTTTGTAAGAAAAATATTGTAGACAAGAGATCTTACTTCATATGCATCTGTCATGATAAATGTCACACATACACACACACGCACAAACCACTTTGTCAAAAAAACGGGGTGCCCTCTGTGAGGGTGTGCTGAAAAGTTCTCGGCCAGACCCACTTCTAAAAATGATGAAACAAGATTTTGGGCTTTTTGTCCAGATCAAGAACTTTTCAGTACCCCCTCGTCGAATCAACCGACCTTTCCGCAGACGGAAGCTTTCATTAGATAGTGAGTCAAAATTGCTGGTTGGACTTATTTACTCCACGACAGAATTCGGTCATTACACAATATTTATCTTCAAGAACCCCACCCTCAGGAAACAGAGGGTTGAATTCTAGGACTGAAAAATGTACAATTATAGTTTTCTCTCTAGCACCGAGCAATATACCGGAACTTGAAGACAGGAAGTTGCATTATTCATCAATGTATTTCTGCCTTTATGCGCGCAGGTTCTGTTTGGAATTTCACGTTGCGTTAAAAGGTTAAATTTTGTGTCGTCTTTAAGAAATTTAAGCGCAAAAAATACCAATTCCATTTCAAGTTTAAAACGTTTTGTTCATGTTTTACTTGTAAAGATTTGGTTCTCTTTATCTATGTATATCTCTAAAAAAAAGTATCTCGTAATTTTTGGAATCAAAATGTCTGATGGCAAAACACTAATATTTATTGGATATGAGCTACTGTTATATATATATATATATATATATATATATATATATATATATATATATATATATATATATATATATCCGATGCAATGAGAAATAAAATAATATATAAATTCTATATAAATTCTAACGTTCACAGCATTAATTCAAAAGAGGGCTCAATACTGATAGTAGAGCAATAATTATTTATTATAATTTTTTCATATGGACAAAATTCAAATAATTGTCGGATTTTAATGAAACTTTCAGGACATATTCAGAAATGAATGAAATTAATTTTGAAAATTTTTTTAGAAAATCTTGGTAAAAAATATTTTTTTTTACATATGTTACCACACGAGAAAGTAAATTTTTAGATGTGTGTGGGGGGTTATTAGTTAAAAACAAGAGTCCTTGGAGATAGTAAATCATCAATTATTTTTATAAAGTCTGCTCTGAATACTAAAATGAAAAACTATGACATTATTTAATTAGAAAAGCTTTTAATTGCTTTTGCAAATAAGTTATATTAAGGACACTATTATCTGAAGAAATAAAATTTTTCGATGAATAATGAACTTTTACAAGAATTTTTTCATTTTTTAAAAATTTTAATTATAGTAATATAATAGTTCAAAAATCGTTTAAAATTCTTCATTGCTTTCAGGAGGACGGTTTGGTGATATCAAGTGAAAAGTACATTTACGAATCAAATTTGAAAAGCTCATAACCGTCGTTTGTACCCAAATATTTAAAAAAGAATTTTACAAATAGTTTTAGGGAGAAAAATGTTCCTAATTTCTACCTATGGGAATCTATACATGACATAATTCTTAAAAAGGTCCCGTGATTTAAGTGTCGTCTGACGCACTTCAATTATTTCACTTTTAATATTCCGTTCTGTTTCCTCATTAACGTCTTTGCAAATCATCCCTTCAAAATATAAAAAAAAAGTTTTACTTTTCTAAATTGCTATTTCACTAAATATTTTTTTTATTTTATGTATTTATTTTAGTTTGGGTCAGACTTCAATTAATTCAATTTTTGTTTAAGGTAGTAAACTTAAGAAGTTAGAGACGAAATGCAAATTTCATAAAGCTTCATAAAAACCTAACTAAAAGTCAATAAAATATTAAATAATTGCTGAAAATATGTTAATTTGTAAAACTTAATAGGTAGTTAAAAACGAAAAAAAAAGCGTTCACTTAGATTTTGTAAATTTATGTCATTTCTGGACATCTTTGTTAGACCCAGTTGCCATCCAAGGCTATAGAACCCAGTCTGTCCAGCTATTTTACCGATAGCTGGGGAGGGGGAGGAAAGAAGAGGATCCATACCTTTCTCAGTGGTATTAGCACGTAAGTGAATTTCAGTCAGTTATGTGTCATGCATAAATACACGTTTAGGCGATCATATAGCTTTCGATACATGACTGACGAGGCAGACTTTTTCCCGCAGTAGGTTGCCATTTCTTTCTGCGGTAAACCAGTTGCCACCCAAGGCTATAGAACCCGGTCTATCCTGCTATTTACCCATAGCTGAAGGGAGAAGAAGAGGATTCATACCTTTCCCAAGGGTATTAGCATGTAAATGAATGTAACGTATTCGACTGGAATTCGTCGAACCCGTCCCTCCGATTCTTCAATCCGAGCCGCTATCCATTACTCCACTAGTGGTTTGAAATTGCCAAAGATATCTTCATTTTGTGATCTTTCCCCTTTTAATTAGGTGGGTGCACCTTTTCTTCAAAAGGTATTTTCTGTCTTATTCAAAGTTTGTATTTACCTTCCCAGTGTTTCCATTTTTCGAAAGTTGTTTTCTAAATCTTTTAAGATCTTTTATATATTTTTATAAGTTATCCTGACTTGTCTTTTTTTAATAAGGTCCACTGATGTACATTTTTGTGCAAAGCTATTTTAAAAAATATTGTTATATTGTTTTAATGTTTGTATCATAAATGTTTTCTCTTTCAGATTTTACACAATAGTTTCGAGTCTTGTGTTTATATGCGCCTTTGTTAATGTTCGAGATAAGAGAGAGTAGGCGTTCCCTCTTCCCCCATTCTTTACACAGGAAACATTATTTTACTATTTACACTCACACACACACACACACACACACACACACACACACACACACGTGAGTATGTAGTATTTTGGTAAATGTAGCATTGGGTGGAGTGGGATGTGTTCTTGTAGTGAATACGTAAATAGTAACGAATGAATGGGTCGCGAATCAGATTAGCTACGTTTAGGATAGTCAATAACAACGAGCCTCACTTCACTTTCCTTTCGGTCTTGTGGCAAAATTGTATGTAAAAATACAATAAACATACATACATACACACGCACACATTATATATATATATATATATATATATATATATATATATATATATATATATATATATATAATATTAGTTGTCAATATATATATATATATATATATATATATATATATATATATATATATATATATATATACCCAAGTTTAGGATTGGTATATACGGAGTGAAATCCAATAACCAACAATTAATATTCTTTAAAGAGTGCTCAATACAGAGTAGAGCAGATATAATTATTTATTTGAATATTACAACATAAATATGTTATAAAATCACGACAAAAGTAGCCATTTTGTTTCAACACTTCTTGTGTCTTGTCAAGTGATGATATAGAATATAGAATAAATGGTTTTAAAAGTTTCAAATTAATCAACGATCCTTAGCTAGGCGTAAACGCTGTTACATAAGCTAGAGTAGCCAATCAAGATACAAGTATAGGGTGATTCGAAAAATTTGACAACTAAGCAAGGTTATCATAGATATTAAAAGATTTATAAAATTTGAAATTAAAAGTAAAAAATTAAAATTACCTATTTAGAAATCTAAATCAAATCTCTATTAAGTTTTAAATTGTAGAATTACCAAGGAGAAAAAATATAAAAATAAAAATAAAAGATATATATGCTATTTAATTTGTATTTTCATTGAAATTATGTTGAAAGGGATGTTCAGAATCCCAGACAGAAATGTATACACTTTAGTTTCATTTCAACATGTTAGTCGCCTCTCCCGCGAAATCATTCGAACACACGCATGTTAAGCGCTCAGACGTATTTAGATATATACACACACATACAAAAAATCAAACCACACAAATAGCTACTCTAGCTTATGTAACAGCGTTTACTCCTAGCTAAGGATCGTTGATTAATTTGAAACTTTTAAAACCATTTATTCTATATTCTATATCATCACTTGACAAGACCCAAGAAGTGTTGAAACAAAATGGCTACTTTTGTCGTGATTTTATAACATATTTATGTTGTAATATTCAAATAAATAATTATATATATATATATATATATATCAAATATGTGGTGCAGTTCAATTTATATTACAATGAATCATTCATATAAAAAGTAGATTAGTAAAGTTAATGATATAAAATGGCGAAATCCCTTCGCTCACAAAATTTTAACGGTGCATTAACCTACAAATCCCTCGATAAATGTTATGATCCTTGTTTTTAAAAATTATAAATTATTTTTAAAAACGAGGATCATAACATTCATTGATTGATTTTTAGGTTAATGCACCGTTAAAATTTTGTTAGCGAAGGAATTTCGCCATTTTATATCATTAACTTTACTAATCTACTTTTTGTATGAATGATTCATTGTAATGTATATATATATATATATATATATATATATATATATATATATATATATATATATATATATATATGCGTGGGTGTCTGCGACATTATTTGTGAAATGGGAACTAGGATTGTGAATTTGTGTTGTAGAGAAAAGAAAATGTTTGTATCAACAAATGGAATAACGCCTCCAGTTTTGACATGCGTCTTTGATATAAATAGCGATATAGTTTAGATTTCGATTGCGTGAAGAAGACGTGCTTTGTTTAAAGGTTGAAAGGAAAATACCTTGTACCTGGAGAAAATAAATAAAACAAAAATTTAAAGCCAGTTTGAAAAAAAAAACATTCCCGATTGATTCACAAGAGATTTAGTGGCCTTAATTGTTGGCCGGGTTTCTGTCCTATGACGTGGGCACATATTTCATCTAATCTTTTTATGCTCTTCTGGTTTGTTTATTGACTGCAATCAAATGAATGAAAAGGTTATGAGTACTGTGTGGGTGGAAATATTATGGATTACTGAACAGCAAACAGTGGCGATCGAATAGAGCAGTTTTCTTTTTAGCTCAAAGGTACGACGGTAGTTCCAAAAGTAATGCTTTTATACTGACCTCCGAAGTTAGTAGCGGATGCATTTTATGCTGACCTACGAAGTCAGAGGCGTATGCCGTTATTCTGGCCTACGAAGTCAGAGGCGCATGCCGTTATTTTGGCCTACGAAGTCAGAGGCGCATGCCTTTATTCTGGCCTACGAAGTCAGAGGCGCATGTCTTTATTCTGGCCTACGAAGTCAGAGGGACATGCCGTTATTCTGGCCTACGAAGTCAGAGGGACATGCCGTTATTCTGGCCTACGAAGTCAGAGGGACATGCCGTTATTCTGGCCTACGAAGTCAGAGGCGCATGCCTTTATTCTGGCCTACGAAGTCAGAGGCGCATGCCGTTATTCTGGCCTACGAAGTCAGAGGCGCATACATTTATTCTGGCCTACGAAGTCAGAGGCGGATGCTCATGGTATGACAACAGCTATTGAACCTTTCTGCTAATAACCCATATTTTTGTTAAAGATACTAATCTGGAAAAATGGCATCTGTCATGAAAGTGCACACGGAAAATTTTTATTATTGAATTTATCTTGGTCGAAAAAATTGTACCAGTTGACGTTCATTGACTCTTTTTAAGCGTTTACGGAGACGGAACAGTAGATTTGGAGGCATTTGAGCGGTGCGTAATGTGTTTCAGCAGTGGCATCAGTTACGTGTGTTAGAAGCCGCATTCTAATCAACCCAGCACATCTCTCATAAGAAAAGGCATAGCCAATGGTGGTGACTATGTGGAAAAACTCTGTGGAAATAAATAGAAGGCACAACTTTCGGAGCGTCCGACATCTTTTCCAGCAATTAAGCCATAAGTTTAGCCACTTTCCGCAGAGTAAATTCGTTTCTTTCTTTTTTTTTTTTATCATTCAGCTGACCTATTCGGAAATTTCTTTCTCTTTTCTGAACTTCTCATCTTCCGCCTGCATTCATTGTAGACGCTTGAGTGCGTTTCTTCTGTGTTGATATTTGTACCGTCTAGTTCACGAATAAAGGAGCCGTTTGCTTGGTTTAACTCCAAAGGTTCCAGTCTGAAGGATCCATAGACGGTAAACCGTATTGATCACAATACAATTTATTCAGCGAAAACCGAAACGATTCGTTCAAATTTTCTTAAAGTTAAAAAATCAAGAAAGCTATCAATCGCTTGCGCAAATGGTTTGCTTAATGTTTCTCTAATTATATAATAAACTTAGTTTGGAACAAAACGAAAGAAAGGTCAAGAAAACAATGCGATTGTCTTCATGAACCTACCAATCTCTACAGGTCGTCTCCCACATTGGTCATAAAACTCATCTTAGTCATGTTACACAGACTGATATTATTTACACTATTTACATTGTTCGGACTGTTGTCCTCATCTTTGTCATATTTACGACGTTTCGGCCGCTGTACGCTCTGGCCTTCTTCAGGTGATAAACGACAGCAAAATGATCATCTGTTACCAAATATGGTCAGTTTACTATCTCCTTAATACGGTCAGCTTCGTCTGTCTAACCACTTCTATATTTGTGAATAAATCCCTGGTGAATTCATTCACAAAACCCTGCCACTAATTCCGCACTTTTATCTATCTATCTATCTATCTATCTATCTATCTATCTATCTATCTATCTATTTTATTAACTAAATTCCTGCTAAGTGAATATAAGAAAAAATTTGGGTGTTAATTTTTTCAACTTGTCCAAAAGTACCACATTACTTGTTTGTAAAATCCTACTATAGATGAGTTTTATCTTGCCCCAGTATTGCACCAATATCTCCATTTGGAAGGCTTGCCTTCTTCTTCATGTGTCATGTCTCTTTAGGACGTAGGCGATCATGTCTCTCCACAATTTCTTGTCATTTGTAGCTCTTATTAAATTTTGTCATTTTGTTATTTTCCTTAACTCTGTTCAGTCATCCATTTTTTCAAGCTCACTAAATATTATGCGTTATTTTCTTCTGGCCATCTTACCCTCAATCTGTCCTGTGAGTATCAGATTTTCCTAGCACTCTTTTCCTCATTATTCGCCATAGAAATTGCAACTCTCTTCCTGATGATAAGTGTAAGTTTTCTTTTTATTTCCATTTTCTCTAAATCTTCGTCGTTGTTCACAATATGGATTCAAAATCCTGACTTTTGACATTAGCAATAAATACGCAATCACGTCAACATTTGGTATCACCCAAAGTAGTTCAAGCGTAACTTGTTTTTGGTACAAGTCCACAATAATATACTGTATCTTCGCGTATAAGACGACCATTAAATTGCCAAAATCATTATTAAAAATTGGGGATCGTCTTCTAAAAAAGAAACCTTAAACAATGGTTTCCCTTTTAGGGGATGTGTGTAGGAAAAACATGATATAGAATCGGTTTTGTTATTTCATTTATTTTGAATTTCTAAGGATACAATAAGTAACATTTCCAATAACATCTTTATATAATCAATAAGCAGCCATCTTATGCTACAGGTATAGGATAAATCTATGAAAGATTGTTATATTTTTTGACCTCGTCTTATCTAAAGGTTGCCTTATACGCGGAAATATAAGGTAGTTTCTAATAGAGATCAAAATCATGACGTTAGCGAATAAATCTACGATATAAGCCTGTAAAAAATAAATGGAAGTAAGAGTATTGTGTTTCGTCAAGACGTCAAGTAGAGAAAAACTGCTTTGGTTTAGAAATAACCAATTGAAATTCTGGCTTTTACCTGGACAGGAATGTTGAACACTGGACGCCATGGAACAGTGGAACATACTGACCTTCCTGACCCCCCTAATTCAGAGCAAGATAGTAAAACCTGTACAAGGCACAAGTATTTCCTTTTAAGATTAAAGTCTATTCCCGCTCTCTTCTCGTTTGCGTGAATCTATTTGCGATTGAAGATTTTACTTTGGCGTCACACAGATGCATAAAAATGCTCGTCTTCTTTTTGGATTCTTTAAATAACTGCCTGATATGAACTAAATGTTGACAAATGCCGAAGTTACTTCTCTTTAGTAAACACCAAAAGTTAGAAGAGAAAAATAATTTAAACAACATAAAAACAAACTTGTAATAATTTCCGTTTCTGTAAAGCTGTTTGTCTTTCGTGTATTTGCAAAGAAACAGGTTTGGAGCTTTACGCGAGACCAAGTCGGAAAGAGATTACATTCAATTTGTAGATAGTCTACATAGATGCACATACCCCGGGTATTCAGGGATAATCAGTCTAAGCGGAAAACATAAGGACCACGAAATTTTTTTACTGCCAGTCGTCGTTCTTTTTAAAAAACAGTTTTGTACGGAATGGAGAAAATATTATATACATTATAGACTGTTGGGTATATTTACATACGGTCTATTCCTGATATTAAGCACTTTTAATCATAAATATAGAATACCATAAAACTATATTTTTATCATATATATATATATATATATATATATATATATATATATATATATATATATATATATATATAATGACAAAAGGAAAGCTTATCTTAGCCGAGGCGTTTCGTCCACTGAGGGACTTTATCAAGGATTTTATTTTGTATCAAGTGCGAAAATACAAAAGCAAAAATTGCGAAAATACAAAAGCAAAAATGTTATTGGCTTTTAATAACGTTTAAATTTAAGAACGCTCATGAATATTCATCAGATTAGTTGAAATGTCTAGGCAAACTATAGAGGAAACCAAGTAGCACAATTCATTTTCTAATAAAAGAAAGTGCGTAAATGATGTTCTTGATTTAAAAAAAATGTAAATTAGTATTAAAATTCTTTTAGTCTGGGATTAATTTATGTGTTACATATTTTGAATACATAAGATTATAAATTTAACCGTCTTTTTTTAATTTTCCAACATTTTTATACTCAAGTTTGCTGATTTGGGAAAGAGGTAATTCTTTCAGGAATGGAGATATTTGAAAGATTTTGGGCGAAGAATTATATTTTTATAAGATTCGACAGCAACACTCTCGAGAATTTTCCGTCTAATTAAGTTATTTTCTCTTTTAATAAGTGTAACATTCTTTAGATGAAAGTTGTGATTGAATTTATTTCTATGTTAACTAATGCATTTAGTAAAGTATTGTCTATAATATCCTTTTCGTGTTCATAGTTACATATTTTTAATGAACTAATATGGATAAGATCAGAACCAAAAATACCCATAACAATAATAATTCTGAAGCAGGTATATATACAATGAATTGCCAGAACTGCTCCTCACAATATATTGGGGGAACTTGCAGAAATTCACATTTTACACAAATACGTGTATCCACTAAAAAATAACATTTATAGTAATATATGTAGAAGTAGCTTATATAAGATCGACTGAATCCCAACAGAAAAATAATACTGGACTTTTTTTTTAAAAGAGATATTACCTGATATATTGTGGGTAAACATTGAGACAGAAATGAACAGATAGAAAGACAGCTATGAAAAAAACGAGTTTGGCAGGAGAGAGATAGAGAGAGATGAACCGACTGAGATCAGTATGAAGAGACTGAGACAGATAGATAGATAGGAATTGGAATATATATATATATATGTTAGTAAGAAACATAAAATTCCATAAAAACATGATGCATTCTTCAAAAAACTAAAAGAAGCTATAACTAAAATAAACAATTCCACAAACGTATTTATCTCAGAGGACAGAACTAGAAATTTATATGAACTAGCCCCCACCCCCAATAAATTACTCAAGAGCAATATAACTAAAACATACAAAAAAGCACGAAAAACAATAGAAAATCGATATTGATATAGATATTAATAAGGAAGCTAAAACAATCGCCCAAAAATTAGACCTAGACGACCGAATAAGTTGCATCGGTAAGGCTCAAGCCTTTATCACATTAAAAGACCACAAATAAAATGTCAAAACCAACCCAGCATGCAGACTCATAAACCCAACCAAAAGTGAACTAGTTAAAATAAGTAAAACGATAATAGAAAAAATTAATTCAGAGCTAACTAAGAAGCTAGGATTAAAGTAGTGGAAAAAACAAAAGCAACTACAGACTGGTTCCATATCATAAAAACCAAACATAATTGCCAATTTATACAATTTAGACATAAAAGAATTCTACCCGTCTATAACAGAACCGATGCTAGATAAGGCTATAACCTTGGCTCAAGAACAAATAAAAATAAACACAAACGAAATTGACATCATTAAAGACTCCTGTAAATCACTACTATTCGACAATGAAGACGTATGGATCAAAAAAGAAGTGATCTTTGACACTACAATGAGAAGTTTTAATGGTGCAAAGATCTGCGAACTCATAGGTATATATTTACTACACGAACTAAGCAAAATAATAGATAGAAATGATACACGACTCTACAGGGACGATGGTCTCATAATCTTAAGAAATTATAACAAACAAAACAGAAAAAAACTAGAAAAGCAATAATAAAGATCTTCAAAAATATTTCGACATAGAAATAAAAACTATCCTAAACGAAGTAGATGTTCTAGATGTTACCTTCAATCTAAGAAAAGGTACATATAAACCATACAGAAATCCCAATTATAAACCACGCTGTATACACACACATCTTCCAATCACCCACCTTCTATAACCAAGCAGACACCAAAATCTATTAACCGCAGCATTTCCGACAATTCTTCCAATGAAACCATATTTAGCAAAGCTAAGAAAGACTACGAAACAGCACTAAAAGATAGTGGTTTCCCGGTAACACTCACATACTCACCACAGAGAACAAAAAAGCCCACGGGAAGAGAAGCATCATATGGTTCAACCCACCGTACAACAAAAACTTAAAAACAAACCTAGGAAAAATATTCATTAAACTCTTACACAAACACTTCCCAGAATCAAGCTCTCTCCACAAAATATTCGACAAGAACATAGTAAAAATCAGCTACAGTTGCACAGAGAACATTTTTATTGTAAACTGTATTTTATTTCGTCTAACGGCGAGAAAACTTATTCAAGAAAAAGTTCATTTCGAACAGTGCCCAGCTTGGCAGGGGAAAATGCCGTTTATCCAATGAGGTTTGACTGTTTGGCTACGAAGAGCTTCACGGAGAGGGATGCAAGATCGAATCTTGTCGAAGGGCACATTTCCTTTAATCCAATATTATTCCTATAAATGTCATATTCGGCAGCTATACGTGTTTGAAAAGACATCCTTATTATTTTTTCATGCAGTGAAATTCATATCAACTGACCTGGATTTCGAGAAGTCTTGTCAAATAAATTGTCTCCCGACAGGAATCGAACCTGTATTACGTTTTTTCTATAAGTGAAACCACTTTTAAGCCAAGTGTGCACTACCAATTATGCTACTGGAAACCTTCGTACTAAAACAAGGTTCAGTTATCTATTTAACATCTCTCGCTGGGAACATTCCAACCCTATATGTGTTAACTTTATTTTCGTACCCGAAACGGAAGCAAATTAATTTTTAAGCAATTAATGTATTTTATCGTAGTTAAGGCACTTAATTGAGATAAATACGGGGTTGTATTAGTTAAACAAAATTTAGTTGTGATTCTTAATTCATAGTGGATATTTACTTTTACAATTACTATCCTTTTTTCTGTATTTCTCCAATTCAGTTGAATCTTTGTGGATCTCTCGCTTGTACGGACATTTTGAAATCATGTAGGAATGGATTTAACATAACTAACATTTTTGAGATATCTTAAAAATTTTCTCACATAGTAAGATTAGCTCTTAATCTTGTTATCATGTATTTTATTCAATTAACACACCATGAATTGTATGTATGAGAATTTATTATTTTAGTTAAATGAAATCGGGGCATAATCAGAACAATATAGAGTTAATACGAAATCGGAGGTAATATACAGATTTCAGATTATCGATACGTAACGTTACCCCGACAGAGATGTTAGGTTTTTAGCTTATGTAAAAGCGGCTTCTATTTTTTGGAGAAAGCATTTATTATTCAGACACATCACCATCTTGATATATCGGGAAAGAAAAAATTGATTATTTACGATAAATCGCTTATTATTCATGAATTGTAAGAATATATTTATTGACAAATATTCCAGATTTTTAAAAATAATTAAAAACCCCAAAATATTAATTCACCCCAAAATAAAAAAGAATTTATATTTACTAAAATTCACACCAAATTCTCTCAGTGCGAGGCCCTTCCATTGCACTCCGGTTGGGTTGACCTTTGCGATCGCCCCAAATGTGGGTGACCCGGGTGCACTATTTCTAAGTGTCAGGGTCTATGTTGGCGCTCACCTCGATAAACAAATCAAAAGCAGATTTAAAAAAAATTTTTTTTTTTTTTTTTTAAATTCTAAGAAAATCCTTGTAAGTACGTCGAATATCATTCGCACTTATGAAATGTGAATAACTCCCTGACATTTGGTAATTTTTCATTCTGGTTGTTGGAGTTGTTGCGAGGCAAGCTAAACACATTTTTATTTAAAATTTATTATTTCAAGAGTACCAAAAATTTAATAAAAAACAATCAAACTTTGATTTAAAATTTATAATTACTTGAGGTGAATTAATATTTGCGATAAGTAATTTTATATTATTTGGGGTGATTTAACGGAAAAAATCCGTGATATCTTTTGCATTTGTAAATTATCAAAAGATAAGCGATATAAAAAGCAAGTAACTTGATATCGAGTGTAATGGCGGCATTTAAACTTGTGTATATATATATATATATATATATATATATATATATATATATATATATATATATATGTATGTAATTTGGGGACCTGCTTTGTTGTTGCGTATTTTGTATCAGTCATCGCTGATGAGCCAAGATACACCAAAAGCTGCAGTATGTATTTACTAAGCTGTTCTTAGTTTGACACATTAACTGAATAATGACTTTGGAGATCTGCTATGAGTTGATCTACTCTAAGAGTCCTAGACTGGTTTAAAACTATCCAGGCCTGTAACTTCTGCGTAGTGTCAGATACTGAGCCTCGAAATGAGTTTTATCGACCCGATGTTTCCGAAATACGCAGAAATGTTATAGTTTCAGTCTTGTTACGCCCACAACTGCAGGTAGATCACGTGTTCTGTAGATAGATGCCAAGAGTACATTTTCTTTTCTTGCTTTCTACATTTGAAAGGAAAATTAAATAAACACAAAAGAAGGAAAAATATCAATTGGCCCGATTTTAAACAGATGGTAATCGCGTAACTGTAAATCATAGCCTTTCTTAATTTACCCTCCAGTCTAAATACTTACACCGACACTTCCCACCAGCCGTGCCATTTAGAGAATCTCTAAATACCCGACACATCCACCTGGCTCTAGCTTTACCGAAGTAAACAGGGATAATCATTGGCGTGGATCGCACACAACACACATACATGGCGTGATGTTGCATCATAAATAGGAATAAAAAAATATCTGAGCGACGAATCACGCGATGCTCCCCAGAAATGTCGAAAGATATTTCTTCTTCATTCCAGACATTTTCTTTAGATATTTATTTAAATCTTATTGTGTTTGATCACAATGCTTTCACTTGATATGATCTTCAGACTTTAATTTAAACTGAGAAATCGGTAGCTTTCGATTCGTGTTCCAGGATCTCCAGGGTGTTATGTAGTAATGATTATATCCTGTTGGCTACTGAAACTTCAGGCAGACGGGTTACCAATTGCCTTCATTCTTAATTTAACACCATTTCATTAGTTATACAGTATAATCGCCAGTATGTGTTTCCGGCATTGTAGTTTCAAATGCATACAAAATTATATAACTTAAATTTAGGTATTTAGATTTAATCCAACATTTAAATAAAGAGAAACGAAAAACCAAAAAGCATAATAATCTAAGATTCTTGCTACTAGGTTAGCCAGAAAGTGCTGACTCACTTAGGAAGCGGAAAGAAAACAACAAATTTTGATCTGTCTGGTGGAATTTCCAAGGAGTACTGCATTTCCAGCTTGTTCCACACGATCGCGTCATCAACGCTAAGCTGTATTGTCTGCCAACAGCTAGACCGCGTGTACGATAAACTAAAGAAAGAGTATCATGCTTTGGTCAAGCGCGGTCGGGCTTTGTTTCAGCAAGACAATGCGAGGCCACATACTGCCAGGTTGACTAAGAAGAAGTCCAAACAGATGGATAGTGTTGAGGCTCTTCCACATCCACCATTCAGTCCTGATGTTGCTCCGAGTGTCTGTGGCCGACTCCCGCTGAATGACACACTTCATCCGCGGCCAGTGACTCAAAGAGAGAGAGAGAGAGAGAGAGAGAGAGAGAGAGAGAGAGAGAGAGAGAGAGAGAGAGAGAGAGAGAGAGAGAGATACTCTTAAGGTGTGCTTTATATTGGATAAAGTGCTCAATATCAGAGATAGAGCGTATGTAAATATAAAAGTGAACATTGAAGTCCACACTTAGAGGCGTCAGGCTGTTTCATGCTAGACGCAATCGTCAGGCGTGACGATTGCGTCTAGCATGAAACAGACTGTCGCCTCTAAGTGTTGACTTCAATGTTAATTTATATATATATATATAATTTTGTTGTTTTCTTCCCTCTTCCATAAATATATATATATATATGTGTGTGTGTGTGTGTGTGTGTGTGTGTGTGTGTGTGCAAATATATAGAAAAATATGAAAGAATACGTTAGGTAAATAATCCCAATTTCTTTAGTATTTTAAAAAACTGTGCTCCATCGAAAAGTAGAGCTTAAATTATAATTATTTAAAAAAATATGATTCCTTCGTTACATAAGAGTTCTCATGTTTCAAAAACAAGAGCCAAAAAGTTTATGGACACCCCGGCCCGGCCTTGGCTTGGCCTCTTTCCGGAGGTGACTAATATGTTGATACAAATTGTTAACTTTTACGCCCTTTATCACCCGTTTCTATAGTAATTAATTCTACGAATGAACATACTTATAAAGATGCGTAAACTTCAAGATTAGTTATTCCTAAATTTTCGCTTGAGGATGAAACAGAGCTTGATACTTTAATTCAATTTAATTTTAAGAATTATATTGAAGTTTTTGGCTTTTTGGCTACATAAGAACTCTTATGTAGCGAAGGAATCATATTTAAAAAAAAAATAATGATATATATATATATATATATATATATATATATATATATATATATATATATATATATATATAATTAGAAAAAGAACCTCAATCTCCGTACTTAATTTTTGTCACTTGGTTAATATTAATATTTTTGTACTGATTTCATCGGTACCCTTTCATTTGATTTATCTACTCTACTTTATATATATACAACACACACACACACACACACACGCACACACACACACACACACACACACACACACACACACATACATATATTCTATGACACGTTGTCTACGAGGAAATATAACTTATTTGGTTGAATTTTAGTCAGAAATTTGAAACTGACGGTAAAACAAATGAAAAAATGTAAAAAAAAAAAAAGGAGAAAAATTTCATCTGCTTCGAAACCGGAAAAAGAATTATTTTCTTAGGTGAACGTCGAATTGATCCTTTTTTTCATGTACGTGACTCTATATGAGAATGTCAATTTAAAAGATTTTCAATGTATATTCGATGAAGGCATACTCATATAGAGTCTCATACACGAAAAAGAAAAAAAAAGGATCAATTCGGCGTTCCCCTAAGAAAATAATTCTTTTTCCGGTTCCGGTTTTGAAGCAGACGAAATTATAGTTATATTTCCTCGTAGACAACGTGTCATAGTATATTTATTTATTTTCAAATTTTTCCTTATTAACGAAAATAAAAATAATAAAAGAGCTAGTATGAAGTATTTAATAATAAAAGAGTTAGTATGAAGTATGCGGTAATCTCTTTTTATTATAATATATATTTTTAAAACTTTTTAAATAGTTCCCTATTCAATTGATATAGAATAATTTTTACATTATGATATTGTTTCTCTCTATTTAAAATTTGAAGTAAACCTAGAATCACAATTTTAAGTTATAAATTTTTCAATGCACTTGATACTACGGACCTAAAACATTTATTCGAGCCTGTAGTAGCAGTATTAGTATTATTATTATTATTATTATTATTATTATTATTATTATTATTAGTAGTAGTAGTAGTAGTAGAGTCGGCTACTCTGAATAGGAGGATTTCTAGAAATTAAGGGAAGCTTGCAGAGATACTTTATTGCTTATCCGGGTTGCTTACTAGTGATCGTCGAATGATAGTATCAAAGTTGCAATAAAAAGATAGAGAAATAAAACTGCAGAAATATTAGTAAAATTAACAATGACTTTCTTTCTTAAGTGAATCCTTTTCTTTACCCTTCTCTCTCTTTCTCTTGCTTCTGTCTTCCCACCGATCTTAAGCAATCCACACGGCAAATATCACATGACTCCATCAATGGACGAACACGTTTTAACCTTTCTAGCAATCGGCGTTTAATTTATTTTTAACTTGAATCAATATTTCCCTTTCTTTGTGGCAACGGCGTCTATTCAAATATTCACAAAATAGCGGGAAAATCCCGCAACGCTGCTCGTCAAAACAGGATTAGCATCACTGTCGAAGAACAATTACCATTTCGATTTATAACAGGATTTTGCAGACAATTGTACACACACACACACGCGCGCGCGCGGGCGCTAACACATGCATTTACACATTTGTAAACTCCCCCCCCCCATACACATTCAGTCGCATGCATATAAAAGCCTCTTGTATAAGAAAAATTCAACTTAAGATAAAATCAGTTTTCGACGTTTACATATTGGCGATTCTTTGTTCAAAAAAAAAAAAAAGAAAAAATATCTTGGCTTTATTCTTGAAACTGAATCTCACACGCCATTGGCCGAATAGATTTTTAGACACCACGGATCCTGTTTAATTCATAGGCATACACTTAAAAGTACAGAGGTTGGAATTACTTGCTAAAATGGATGAAAGTTTATCTATGTTACCAACTTGAAAAACACCCATTTCTATATTTCATTTTAAACTATTAATCGGGTTTACATTGTGATCGTTCGTTGGTTTCACAATATCAATTCTGTGAATTAATAATAATAACGATCCATCAACCGTGCGAGAAGGTATAATCTGTGATTTTAGAAGAATTTGTAATCGTCTAGACTTTTTATTCATCTAAACAAAGGTAGCATAAAATAACAAGAAATGAACTTCCAAACTTACGAACCAAGTTTTATTCTGGTTTGTATGCAGTGGCATAACTACAGCCCTTGGGTTTGCCGGCCCCCGGCCACTACAAAAATACATATTGCACAGTGACTCACTCTTAAAGTTATATATATATATATATATATATATATATATATATATATATATATATATATATATATATATATATATATATATATAAAACCACGGCGTCTTCCTTGCGGAATTTTATCTTAGCATCAAGAAACTGATAAGATAACTGGAAATGATCACTATAAAAGTAAATAGACATAATATGCAAAATGTCTATCTTATTCAATGAAGCATGTTTGAATGAAGATATGCTGCATATATATATATATATATATATATATATATATATATATATATATATATATAAAATATATATATATATATATATATATATATATATATATATATATATATAAACTAGTTTGTGTACCATGACAATATTACTTTCACATACTCAAATACAATATGATTTAAATACACATCAAATATACTTAAACTTTATCAGTAACAGTTAAAAAGCAAAAACGATATTTAGGAAAAATGTGTCAAAAATTATGACCATCTTTATTTTTGAAATGAAAATTACAATTTTCTACAAAGTAACTTTTCTTGCTTTTTTGTTGTCAAATTCTTCAATGACATTATTAAACACTATTTCATCTGTCAATTGTCGCTCTATAGTATATCGGGAGTGATTCTTGATCAGTTTTAGTTTCGAAAAAAACTTCTTTCAGAGGTAGCAACACTAACAGCAATTGTAAGGAAAACCTGCATCATTATTTTACTATATTTTGAGCCGACTTCCTTGGCTTATACATCTGAATAAACTGCAAAAGTTCAAGAGGGTCTTCTTTCCGTGCTTAATAGCAGCAACCACAATAAAATGATGGCCATTTTTATCAATAAGGAACTCCTCTTTATCAATGTCGTCGTGATCGTGATCTATTTGACATTCATATTTATCATCCATTAGATTCAACCGGGTAAGGAAGGCATATGTCTCGGCAAGTTCATGAAGCCCTTGAAATCTCAAAATTATTTCTTGGATCACTGTTCAGTTGAAATTTGCCCAGTCTGCTAAACTAAAAACATGATCTGCTTAATGAGGGATCCACAGGAACAATGTAACTTCTAACAGAAGAAAGGTAAGGATTCGTGTTTAAATTATGGATCTTCCTCTCTAACCGGGGAGGGGGCATTCAATAATAAGCCGACATTTCTTGAGCTGATGAAAATACTTGCCCTTGGTTATAAAAGATTTCAAGATTAGTTTTTATGTATATTTCCATGAATAGTTGTGCTCGTATATATAATAATAATAATAATTGTTCTATATAACAGCGATTTCAAAAATAGTGACAGTGCCTGGAACAACGTTTTCAATGGGTGATGACTCTGTGATTATGTATGAGGTTTAAATTGCATTACTATTAATCCAGGGATCCCCCAAGATATTACCAGGAATTGCTAGTTTTCCGTCACTGTGCGAAAATGAGAGATTCATGCAAATGGTGCTTTTATCTAATATTGGAGTCTTTTAATGTATTTCCTTTTTTCTGTTTGTGACAATCCGAAGTTGGCGATAAAACATCGGCATCCTATTTTAATTTTTCAATCATTCAGTCTTCGTGTCAATCTTTATATTTCTTTAACTTGCATTTATGAGCTTAGTCTGCATTAAACTCAAAGGGAATCGCGTTCATATTATTTTTTTAAAATTAACCAATTAGATTTCCAAGGCAGGACGATGACCTGTTATCTTGATCTCAGTGGAAATTACAAGACAACTTTCCAACGTGCGTATCTCTAATCTGTGAAATCATTAGACAACATTTATTTGGACATTTTTATTTGAACATAGTTATTTGAAATGTTTTTAAAACTAAAAATACAAACATCTCCATCGAGTAATTAACATAAACTGTTGTTTTTACAATATTTATCCACTTTGATTAATTTAACTTACATAGATTTTCCTTTATATGTTGAAATCAAGAGATCAAGTATTAGGTTGGTGCAAAAATAATGTCGTTTTCTCACATGAAGTTGAACGTCAAAAAACGACATTATTTTTGCACCAACCTAATAATTGCATGACGCATAAAAATCGTTGGTCACTACATTTAGAACTGTTATTATATTTCGACTTCAATGTTAATGAATTCACGAAGTCATATGAAAATACAACGTATAGATTGAAAAACTACAGAGGCAGACATTGTTGATGTTTGTTGTATTTTGTCGTCAAGCGATAAATAATGTGTGTGTGTATGAAAAGGAGAGAAATAGATAGAGAAGCAGATAGAGTGAGAGGGTTATGGAATAAGGAATGTTACATATATATATAGAGAGAGAGAGAGTGAGAGAGAGAGATAAAGAGAGAAAGCATAAAGATAGCAAAGAGAGAAGGTGTAAATGAGTAAGTGATAGAAATGTAATAAGGAGCGAGTAAAAGGCGAGAAAGGAAAGAGGGAACGATAGAAATTAGTGGAAAAAAAGAAAGAGTTTTTTTTGTTTTGGTGGAGTAATGGATAGCGGCTCGGATTGAGGAATCGGAGAGCCGAGCTCGGATTCCAGTCGAATTCGTTACATTCACTTACGTGCTAATACCCTTGGGAAAGGTATGCATCTTCTTCTTCTCCCCCAGTTATGTGTAAATAGCAGAACAGACCGGGTTCTATAGCCTTGGATGGCAACTGGTCTACCGCAGAAAGAAATGGCAACCTACTGCAGGAAAAAATCTGCCTCGTCATTCATGTATCGAAAGATACATGATCGCCTAAGCGTGTATCACGCATGGCACATAACTGACTGAAAATCACTTGGGAAAGGTATGAATCCGCTTCTTCTCCCCGCCAGCTATGGGTAAATAGCAGGACAGACCGGGTTCTATAGCCTTGATCAGCTTGAATGTCTGTGACATGGATTTCGTCATGCTGAAAAGAATCTCGCATTCATTCATGTCTGGTATTGGCCCTTCAGTTTAAAAGTGCTTGCAGTGACTTCATATATTTGGCACTATTCAAGCTACTGACAACTTTAACAAGTGTTAATGAACACACGGCGCAGCAACATGCAAACCGACATCTTTGATTCCATCACGTATTTCTCTGTATAACTAATTGATATTATTATATTTTGTTGTTTAAAAATACACTTATTTGGTCAGATCATTCTGATTCGTGGGGAAAGGAAGAAAACATTAATAGAAAATGTGATCCTTTCTTTCCTAGAAGAATTGATTTCGAAAGGGAAAGAATTGGGTAAATTGAAACATAAACAGATGGATCAAAAATTTCCAATTCCCTGAACTTCTAGAGACTATGAAATATATATATATATATATATATATATATATATATATATATATATATATATATATATATATCATTGTCATCATTTCACTCATTCCAACAAAGGCGATAAAGCCCCTAAGATGAACGAGTGGGGGTTACTGAGAAGGAAAGAAACCGAGAGAACGTTGAGAAGACATTAAAAGGCCAGGATTCAAGGAGACAGAAGTGAATTGCTGTTACATGTAAATTTTTGAAGATCGTAGTTGACAGGAAAGTAAGTAGCCTGAAGAGAGTTTCAAGGGAATAAATCATTAGCATAGAATTTACGGTAACACTTAGTAATTTCAGCAATAAAACGATGAGACCTAGTTGCCAATCTGGCACTGCGCTTTAATTCATGTCAAGACAAAGTCGAAAAAGCTCATCAGAACAATTAGCTTGAAAATATTTATGGAGAAAGGCACAGGGAAACTAGGTTACGGCCATGGGAAAGTGACAGAAATCGAGATGCCATGTCAGGATCAATAACATTGCAGATTATTTGGATTCTGTCAAGAATTTCTAGATGCATATCAGAAGCAGTAGACCAGTTGTGGCAGCAATATTCGATGGCCGAACGAATGGTAGACTTGTAAAAGTACAAGATAAAATTGCCTATCCCGGCAAAGTGAACCAACTTTCCTTGCATGCAGACCTATCATTTGATTCAATATAATCATTCCAAGTCATTTACAGTAGAAAACGTCAGACCAAGAAGGCGCAGTGCATTATTGTCTTTGGGGTTAGCATCAGCCATACTGATGGAAAATAAAAAGGTTCTCATAAATGAGTAAAGGAGAGCAGTTTTGTTTTGGGGGCTGAATTGAGAATAAAACCAAAAGTTGTACCTCCGACAGGAATCGAACCTGCTAACTTCAGTAAACAACAGTAATTATTTAAAGTTCTTTTTTTTTTTTAATCCGACCTTACAAACGTTATTTTTAGTGGATATATGCGTTCGAGTTGCTATTGCTGTTCGATACGAGGAGGAGAAGTGGGTGAGTGTATCACCTTATGTGTGAAGCGGAAGAAATTGTCTTGCATTTTTATTAGAGAATCCGGTATTGGATTTCAGACAGAATTTTGCTTCAGTTCAGTGACAATATGGTAGCTCATATTGCCAACATGCTACGGCCATCTTGCAAACTCTGTCCAGAATCAATGGTGGAATAAGTAGTAATTATTCTCTGAAGAGGTTGGAAATTATCCAAAAGGTCAGACTGATGGCATCAGAAGAAGCCAACATTGGATTGGTTCTGATGATCAGGCAATAAATAGATTCTTCTAATTGACTTATTTCGTCTCATTCCACTCCAGAAACTGAAAACGCCATTACTAATCTGGATCTAATTTGCATCAAAGCAGACTAGATATTTACTAAACATAGCGTGGCACAAGGCCACCAAAAAAGAGCATTTAGGAAGCATAACATTTACTCCACTAGCAATAGATTATGCAACTAGCCATTGCTTTCCCCTGTCCGTCTTAGGTAGAGATTTTACTAAACTTTGCTTAGTCTGTTATAATGTTATAAAGGAAGAGTCCCCAGTGAGGCTCAACTTCTTAAAGTGTTGCGAAGTTACTTAACCAATCAACACTCTTCAGTATGTCAGATATTTACCAAATTTAATTTCATCAGGTACAAGGCCATGATTTTAGGGTACTTATTGATCCGGAAGTTTAACCTGCTTATAATTACTCTACTACGGGCGTTCAATTACTAAGTTTAGCTTAGTGTGGCACTAGGTTTCAGTATGAGGCACTGATCTCATTGCACTAACAATAATCTATGATAAGTAGCTTCTTAACCATCGTTCTACAGTAGGTGCCCAATCAATCAGTGAATCTGCCCCAAAGTGAATAATAATGTAAGTTAGTCATAATGTTGTTATATTTTTTTTATAACTATTGCATTTGACAACGTATATGTCCTGCGGGGGCATATGGGATGTAGACAAAATATTTAGGAAAATATGTGTCATTTACGTTAAATTAACACTAAACAGTAAGAAAGGGACATTGGACATAGTGCAATGAGATAAATTATTCTAACAAATATCTTCGTCATTGTAGTTTTCTTATCAGTGTTTCGGTTGATATGATATGCTTGATAAAAACAACAAATATAAACATTATTTTGGGGGTAAAAGTGCTTTTAATACGTCAGCTAATGTGATAAATAAATCGTTTCGTGATATCATATATCGCGGGCGAGTTATAATAGAAATAAAGCGAGTTTAGGCTTTAAAGATTCTTCTTCTATTCAGTACCTCCTTATTGCGCTAAAGAACTGGCATCAGAGGAATTCAATGACGTTCAGAAGCAATATGTCGATGGGATAAGATTAATTTTGAATCCATCCAAATATCTGTAAGTTAAAATATCTTTGCCGTGGGGAAATGTACAAATACACATTCGTAGCGAGGATCCTTTTTTTATTATATTTGAGCCACAGTACAAGTGAAGGGTGTCTGCTTGACGGAGATTCTAACACACAGCCAGCATTTCACCGTGGGACGTTCTGACGCCTTTGTGCACATGTCATGGGGTCTGGCCAATTTTACCTCTACCATACGTACGAGGTTGGAGTGAAAAGTTCATAGACTGACTATGAACGAGTGATGCTGGCACTATGAAATCTTGGATGCATTAATTTCAACTCTTTTCATTAATAACTGCATTATTTCTTTCCATGTAAACTGTCATTTTACTTTTCAAAGAAAGCTGTTAATTCTGTTGGTAAAAAAGTCACCAACAGCAGATATGACGTCATCATCAGTGCGATACTGGTCCTCAGTCAAGTGTTTTTTCATGTTAGGAAATAATTTTTCACAATGGAGGAAGAAAATAATAACAAGCTGGCCGTTCTGGATGAACAGAACATCCATATATCACAAGCTGATCTTCACCAGACAATACCTCAACGTCAATTGTACCATCCATACTGTATGAAGAAAGGGATCGACCGATGCCTATAACACCGGGCAAGAATCACGAGGCGACCCAGACACATACCAACAAGAAAATGATCAAGTATCAAGCGTACCCCTCAAACATCAGCGTCTGCAGGTGGAAACAGAAGAATATCAGAAAATTACCATGGTACCTTACGTCAAAGGATTATCGGAAAAGAAGATCTGCGGTTTATACAGCATCAGGATAATATTCAGAAGCAGCTCCAGTCTGCGGAGAAATCTCTGTCGAGTCAAGCGGAACACAAGGGAGAACATGACCAAGAACTGCGTGTGAAACAAGCCAATCCCTAAAAGTAAGACTGGAGGAACATCGAAAAACAGTAGTGAGAGATGAAACAATGAAATCGGACATAGCTGATCATGTATGGAGGGAAAAGGGTTGTCATCAGCCCCTGTGGAATGAAGTGAAAATACAAGACAAGGAAGAACACTGGAGAGTTAAACGTCTGAAAGTATCATCTCATATGCTAGGTTATGAGGACCTCCTTCGTAGGCCTGGCATAGGAATAAATACAATACGAGTTTCGCTAATAAAGAAAGAAAAATCCCAAGTATTCAAGGGCAGTATCAGTCAAACATAACATGTAGTAGCAGTACTCATCAGCAGCTAAGTTAGGTTTAAGGTTCCAAATTTACTACAGCGATCGTCCTACGGAACAATAGCCTATTGGATTGAAGTTTTGATTTGTGAACTTGGTGTCATAGTAATTGTGAGTTCATTCTCTGATCCGGGCTGTGTATATATGGTTCTAGTGGAAACGTGCATGAAATAGCTGAACAGTACTAAAAGTAAGAAGTAGACAAAATAGATATAAACAGTAATTTTTTAGGTTAAATAAAGGGTTCAGTTCAAAATTCCCTGTAGATTACCCAAATCGATATAAGACCGGCGGCATAACGGCTGAAACGTTTTAATAAAAACAACACGAGGACAATATTATGAATATAAATAGTGTAAATAATGATAACTTCTAATCCCAGAAATTCAGATAGAAATTCATATCAGCTTTGTAGCTTGCGTAGCTAATAAGCTTTCGAAGTTCAGGCATTTCAAGTTAAGCAGCTCTCTATTCTTAGAGGGTTTTAAACGGTTTTTCTACCACCCAGTTCTTTCTTTCTTTCTTTCTTTCTTTCTTTCTTTCTTTCTTTCTTTCTTTCTTTCTTTCCCTGTTCATTATCTATGTTCATTATCTATCTATCTATCTATCTATCTATCTATCTATCTATCTATCTATCTATCGCTATAGCTGAACTTAGCTGTACAAGGCCAAAGTAGAAAAGCATGGATTTACTAAACTCTAATTAGCAATCTATCTTAGTCTGGCACAAGGCTACAGTAGAAAAGCATCTAGTGAGTATCAAGCATATTATTCTAACAGATTGATCTACGAAAAAATAATTTATGCTTCTCTAGGCGCACATTACATGTGACCATAATGAACAGAACCCTTTTTCTATTGATATCGGTAATGTAAAATAATGATGGGAGAGTGGTTTGTTCAAATACTTACTCGCCCATTCTTTGTCAACAACCATACAATGCCAATGACGAGTTTTTGTCGTTTAACTAGAGTGGACGGAGGAGTTGATTTACGCTTTTCCCAACGGATAAGTAGTTCCAGCTAGAAATCGAACTCTGTTCGCCGATTCCACATGTCTTCACATTTTCGTCTTTGAGGACACGCCATTTTGTCTTGTTCTTTGCTCAATAAATGTTTTTTGCGTCGTTTTAGATTCACTCAGCACATTTTTAAGTTGTTCAAGGTCTTCCCACCAAAACACAATGTTCTTTCGTTTATTATAAAATGTTCTTTCTCTTTCATTTCCCCTTTTCTGTCGACGTTATTTGTCAAAAGGAGTTTCTTGTTCAAACACAAGATTAATGAATTTTATGCGACGAGTAAATATCTTTAAAATCTTTTCTATTCACCGGATTATGAAATCCAACTCAGTCAATCGCTTCTTGTTGTAGCTGCTTACAAACAGACGCACTCCACCCAAAAAGGATTATCTCTCTGTTCTGTTATTTTAAGGATCGCGTTTTTATTTTCAGGCGTCTTTCAAGAATCTTTTTTTATAAAACGAACTCACAAAACCAATCGGCAGAACACGGCTTTTTTTTTTAATGTAAAAAGAATAGACAATAAGAGACTTTTGATCATAGCCTAAATGCCTAAAAACTCATACACAGATGTTCTTTATTTTTACAGTTTTAATACAATGGATTCCTACCGCAGAGCTATATTTTGCGAACTAAAAGCGTAGAGAATTCGATTCATGTTAAGTACCTTAAAAATATAACCTTGTGCCATATTAGATAAGTTTAGTAAAATATTACTAATATATATGGAGCTATTCAAGTTACTATTTTTACGTTGGTTCTTAAAGTCACATCGTTTCTGGACTTGTTCTGTCCGGCCTTCTTTAGGTGCCTGTCGTTTCTGGTAACCTTGTAAGGTTGACGTGGGGATCTTTACACGTGGTTATCGCCGGATAATGTCCTTAATTCCAATATACACCAATTTTTGGCCTATTAAAAATGAATGCAAAGATAATTAGTACAAAGATATATTTTGTATGTACTGATAAAATTTTATATCTCTTAAAATATTCAAAGAGCTGATAAATTCATATCAGAAAGTTCTCGTGTTGAACGTCTAAGGCATTTCTCATAGAGGAAAGAGGCCTGGTAAATTTGTATGTATGTATAAATGTAAGTATGTATGTATGTATGTATGTATGTATGTAAGTATATATGTATGAATGTATGTAAGTATGTATGTATGTATGTAAGTATGTATGTATGTATGTATGTAAGTATGTATGAATGTAAGTATGTATGTATGTATGTAAGTATGCATGTATGTATGTATGTGTGTATGCATGTATGTAAGTATGTATGCATGTATGTAAGTATGTATATATGTATGTAAGTATGTATGTCTGTATGTATGTATGTATGTATATATGTATGTATATATGTATGTATGTATGTATGTATCTATTTATCTCGCTGATAGTCGTAATCCTTTCGACTCTGTGGGATTTTTAGGTGTCCTGATAATGTTGGGCAGAGAGAACGGACGAAATTATTTCATCGACTCTCTGGCTCCTTTGCGTGGTCGTCTCTCTGTGTCACCGAGACAAAGGAATTCATTTTAAAATTGCCTGTTGACTTCTGATTGATTCACAGGTGTGACTCATTTGACAATCCCTTTTTCTTCGCCTACATTTTGAAATGATGACCTCTTTTATTCATTTATTTTTCTTGTCATTTTCTTCTTATTTCTTTCTTGCAAACCAAAAAAGTTTCAAAACTTTTTTTTTGAAATAGTGAACTTTTTTATTTATTTTTCTATCATCTCGAAATTGTAAATCTACCTCTTTATTCAATCTACACAATAGACTGTTCCCATTCCGTCAAGGGATATCTTATATCAGTTAATTCGTCATAGTTATTTAATTATTATTATGTTTCTTTTTCCTTGTCCATTGAATCAGAATATATGACGTTCATGATTTGACAGAGAGATTGAACTCTCAAAGACCAAGTAAATATATGTAACACTTTTATATCGTACGACAATCAGATGGTGGAAATTTGAAACTGGAAATCTTTTGTTCATTATTAATTAAAAGAGTAGCTTCTGCAGCTATTTTAAATTCAGAGTTAAAATTCCCCTAGACTGGTTTACAAAGCTGTAATTTGATGAGTGTTTACAGAAGTCATAGATGCCAATTCCATTTCCCGTACCGTTGGTCTACAAATTATCTTAGGTTTTAAAAATGGGCCGCTAACTCTGACATTGTTATGGCAGATGATGACCATTCACTTGTCAAATATATAAGGTTGGTGCAAAAATAATGTCGTTTTTTGGCGTTCAACTTCAAAAGATCATAACTCCTTTCATAATAAACTTTATTAATCGAAATAAGAACCATTAGAATCGACACATTTTTGCCAACGAGAAACAAGTTTATTTATCCCATTAGCATAGAAATCCGGAGTTCTGGAAGCGATGAAGTCATTGAAGGCCGATTCGGCATCATCTCGGCTTTTGAAGCATTTTTCGCGCAGGAAGTTGTCCAGATGCTTGAAAAAGTGATAATCGGTGGGCGAGAGGTCCGGTGAATATGGCGGATGAGGCAGAGTCTCGTAGCCCAATTCGTTCAGCTTCTGCAGGGTCAGTTGAGCAACGTTGTCATGGAGGAGAATTGGTCCCTTCATATTGACCAATCTCGGGAGCATACGTTGGAACTTCTGGTGCATTTCGTCAATTTGTCGGCAGTACTTCTCCGCCGTAATCGTTTCGCCCGGATTCAAGAAGCTGTGATGGATGAGACCGGCCGCAGACCACCAAACAGTCACCATAACCTTTTTTTGGTGCAATTTCGGCTTCGGGAAGTGTTGTGGAGCTTCTCCGGCATCCAACCTCTGTGCCGAACGTCGGCGGTTGTCGTAGAGGATCCACTTCTCATCACACGTCACAATCCGCTCGAGAAATGGATCGTTTTTGTTGCGCAGAAGGAGCGTAGAAGACACCTCAAAATGACGATTTTTTTGATTATCGTTCAATTCATGCTGCACCCATTTATCCAACATTTTTGACTTCCCTATTTGCTTTAAATGGCGAACGACTGTTGAGTGGTCGACCTCGAGTTAAACAGCAACTTCTCGTGTGGTTTTGCGAGGATCGGCTTCAATTAAGGCTTTCAAATGTTCGTTATCAACCACAGTCGGCCGGCCGCGACCGTCTTCATCTTCGAGGCTTTCGTCACCATTACGAAATTTCTTGAACCATCGTTGTGCCACACGTTCGGTAGTGGTTCCTGGGCCAAACGCAGCATTGATATCACGAGCTGTCTCGGCAGCTTTTCGGCCTAGTTTGAACTGGAACAAGAAAATCGTGCGGATTTGAATTTTGTCCATGCTGTCGAAAAGCCTGCAAAAAATGAATGTAGAGATTGAGAACGGTAACGAATAACACGATTCGATAGAGCGAGAAACGCGCTTCAGAATGATATATAACATGGCTATATATATCAATGAATTAATTCAGAAATCATATATAAAAGTAACATATGTGAGAAAACGACATTATTTTTGCTAACCTAATATCTTAAAGTAATGTTTTCGACATCAGCATGCATTCCTATGTGTGTTAAGTTTCAGTTTAATCCATCTTGCTGTTTTGTCGTATTTTCTCTCTAAACATACAGGCACGCATTGTCCCTGACTTCAGAGTCTTCATCATTTAATAAGTTTTTCTTTTTAGTTTTCATATTTTTATTTAATATTATCGTCAAGAACAGAGAAAAGAAAACTGATCCGATTTTTTTCTTTTTCGCGACATTTCTCCAAATGGCACAAGGAATTGCAATGTCACGATTTTTATTGGTTGCTTTGATCCAACCGGATTCAGCGTCCATTGTGTTGCTGATAAAACCAATCATTCCTCAGGAGGTTAATTACTTTTGGTAAATAAACCGTATAGGATTTTTTATTTGGTAAAAAGAAATTACGAAAAAAATAGCTCAAACAAATGTTTGAGGTAACATTTAATCTATATGCACATACAACAAAGACAGACGACACGAGCTGAGTTTAAAAACAGACGATAAATTTATTAATACACAGAAAATGAAAGAATTACACAAATTAAGTGCCTTGTGTGCCAAATGATGGCCAATAACATGTACGGTATTTACCAGAATGGATGAATCACTACTGTTCTTCTTTGACAATTTAGGCTTTTGGCAGTCTTATAAGACTTTAAATTGGCACAGAATAACCTCCTGAGAAGAATAGTACAAGCACACTAACCGAAGACTTTTCCTTGATGTGGGAGCGATTTTGATGTTCCTTCCAATTCTTGTCTGTGTTATAATGTCTAGAGTGAGACAAGCCATCCCCGTCCCAAATGACTGCAATTTATATTTGCCTACCGGTCTATACTACAAGGGCAGACTACTCGTCTGGCTCCGTTGCCGGTGTACCGTCTAGGACAGTTCCTCATGCAATAAAGTATCTCCTGTTCTACTCCTCAGTCTGGTGCTTGTCAATTTTTTCTGAGTTGTTTTTCTTTCTGGGCCATGGCGACTTGGGGTTCCTGTAGCAGTTGTCTGATGACTCCGAAAATTAATTCCAAGCCCATTAAATAACCAACAGGTAGGCTCCAGATACACTTCTCGGAATTTGGAAGGAAACCCTTTTATTTGTTTTCGATGAAAAATGAACGCAACTGTTTTCCTACAAATCGAAATGTACCAAAAATATTTTCAAAATTCCGAAATTAAGCAAGAGTCCAACGCGTGACACTATGTGACACTGGCAAAAGGAAAAGGTTAATCTAGAATATGAACTGGAACGGATAAAAAGGGACTAACGGTACGGAATAACATATAAATTGAAAAGACAGATCTGAGAAGAATTACTTTATTGATTTTTTTGAAAAGATATTATCAAAGGGCCACCAGGAAGATTTAAGCCCACGAGGACTAAAGAGTAATAGTGAAAAAAAACACATTAGAAATCAGTTGAGAATTTTGCAAACGAAAGCAGAAATTGATTTATGTCCGCTTACTAAATAAAGTGGATGATACGAAAACATGTCTCATGATTGCCAAACTGAAGAAGGGGTCAACTGAGTCATAATATTTGGTAATTTTGAAGAGGAAGGCAGAATTGAGAAACTGATTTATGACTCTCTGTCAAAGAGTGGGAATGTAAACAAATCGAGAAATAGGATTTTTTGGAGATAGGAAAGGAACCTGTAAGGTTCATAAGTACGATTAAGCGAATAAAATATGAAAAAAAATATTTGCTATTAACGGGTCAACAGAGACAGCTGACAAATCTCTGATTGCATAAACAAAACCAGGGGCTGAGAAAAATTCGTTGCTGAAAATTAAGATAATTACAATTAATGACTAAATGTTGAGACCGCATTTTCGCCTACGCGGTTTAAAAATCAAATTTTTCAAAAAAGACAGCCGAGGTGGCGGGCTTAGATGAGATACTAAGAGAGACGATGGGATTACCTACTCCATTTTGAAGTAATGGTGCGAGGCATAAATAAGAGAAGGAATGAGTTATACGGTTGGGCCAGTACCTGCAACCACTAACTTTGGATAAATAATTAATATTACAAACCGGACAACAAAGAACTCTTGTTCAAATCGATACAAAAACCAGGGAAATCCCCGAACATCGTCAGCCACCACTCCGGTTTTAAGTCGAAGTCAGTATAAGCAGAGCGCTTAAGCAACCCAGGGAAAGAGACATGAGACAGTGGCGAAGAGCAAACCAAGGTGCAAAACTGAGATTCACGTGACTTGCTACCAAGAGAATTACGGACTTTGTGTTCTATTCCAAAAATTAGCACCGATAAGCAAAGTGCTACTAAAGAGAGGTTTATTGCTTAATATATTGTGTAATTGTCATCTTTGATAATGGCTTATGTAAGCCGAAAGCTTAGATTGGATTAAAAAATATGTATCAATATTGTGATTTTCTTTCATTGTTTAATGATAATGTTATTAAGCTTATCAGACGATATGAAAAGAACTTACATAAAATATATAGACAACACTTATCTATATTATTTAATGGAATATGTATGAATGAAAAAATGCTGCCTAAATAGACACACACACACACACACACACACACACACACAAATATATATATATATATATATATATATATATATATATATATATATATATATATATAAATTCCCAAGAGGATAGAATCCAAGTAGAACTCGATGTCCAGGACAGAGTAAGAATATAATATATAAGGCTCAAACACTAATATTCCATGGTTACAATTTATTACATTGGAATCGTAATCACGATCCAATTAATCAGACTAACAAATTCAAAAAGAAATCGGAAAATATAACTCCGGGTATAAAAAAAAAAATTTTAGTGAGAGTGTATGTGTGGGAGTGGGAAACAAGTGTGAGAGGGAAATGTATGAAAGCTCTAGAGAGACGTGTAACAAAAGAAAGAACAGGAAGGCCTCAAGGTGAAGGTGGGGATTAATATTTAACAGAGAGAAGTTTTAAAGAAAGGAGTTAAATAACGGTTTAAATGAGTGAGATACAGATAAAGATGAAGTATTTTCAGATGTATAAATCACTACCGAATCGCTGACCTAAAATTAAAATTAAAAAACTGATACCGGAAACGTGTGGATAAATTTGTGGTGACACTACGCACAATAAAAAACGATATGATCTAAACTTAAAATCCAGCCAATTCATACTGCTGATGTATATATATATAACCTTACTGAGAAAAATATTTTGCACAATAAATATATTCATGATGATATTACATTCTGCCTCAATTCGAAAGGAGCATAAATTTTTCAGTTTACGAACTTTGCATATTGCAATATATACGCAATAATGCATATTACTTATATGCGTCTCATTTTCATTTCTTTCTTTATCTCAGAGAGAGAGAGAGAGAGAGAGAGAGAGAGAGAGAGAGAGAAAGAGAGAGAGAGAAAGAGAGAGAGAGAGAGACAGACAGACAGACAGAAAGAAAAAGTGACAGATAGATATGTACATATTAAACTAAATAATGTATAACTGTGTTTTAAATAAGGTTTAAAAAGCATATGCACATAAGACATATTTAAACTAACATCTGTTGTCCGTGCTCACAGACTATTGTCTTTCAATCAGCAGGTGATATTTCATTGTCTTCGGTCAGAAGGCGCCACTTGACTGGCTTTAAAGCAATAATATAGTGAATAACCAAAGATTTTGTCATCTGCTGGCCAATCATAGCGCAAGGAAATATCGAAACGGAAACGAGGCTCCTTTCCCGACCACTTCAGCGCCATTTTGGGTTTTGTTTGTTGATTGTCTGGGATCCATTTCGCTAATAATTTCCGGTGATATGGCAATGGCGGTACTTTAATATCAAGTAATTATTATATAATCAATGGCTCAGAAATAGACATGTACCAGATGTGTATACAAGGATGTAGCCGTACGCCATTGTTTTTGATGCAGGAAAATTGTGGAGAAGAGAAACCCATTACGTAAAACCGTGTGTGGAGTGCGAGATATTTTTTTGCTACCTATATAAGTCATGGCCAGTGTATGTCTGATTCAACAGATGTAATGCATAATACAGTTTATCTCTTCTCCGCATAAAATTACTATCAGTGAAAAGCAATATTGAAAGACAGTAGCGATAAAAATAAAAGCGATAAAAAACAGAAAGAGAAAGGTTACGTTTTAAATTTATAAATTTAAAACTTAACCTTACTCTTTCTTCTTTTTACAGCGGACTTCAAAATATAAATTTAAATGATGAACGTCTCAATATCTTTGACGTTTCGAACTAAGTTGTAACCGGTTTTTGTTGTATTTCTCCCACGACTTTTTTCCTTTTTATATCTAAGATTGATTATAACAATAAAACAGTTACTTGCTCTCGGAACGAAACGCGTCAACAGTCAGTTTTCTATTTGTCATTCATTTATTTACTCACTATTATTCTGATATATATATATATATATATATATATATATATATATATATATATATATATATATATATATATATATGAGGCACGGTGGAATAATGGATAGCGGCTTGGATTGGGAAATGTATGAATTCTCTTCTCTCTCCAGCTATGGGTAAATAGCAGGACAGACTGGGTTCTATAGCCTTGGATGGCAACTAGTTCAGGAGAAGGACAACTCTGAATTCAAAACCTGCAGAGGGTCGTTTGGGAACCCTGTGGCACGTAGTGCACCAGGTCTCTGTTTTCCGACCTTCAAAAGGTGTTGATGGTTCTGCACAAAACCTTCACCAACATAATCAAATATCATGTGCTGGTGTCGGGCTGTCAGTTCCTAGGAAATGATCTACTTAACCCTCATACGTCGAATTCGACTGGAGAGTCGAGAATATATATATAATGTGAGGTATAGATCTCATATATATATATATATATATATATATATATATATATATATATATATATGAAACATCTTATATATATAACATAATGTTATATATATATTATTATGTTACATTATAATATAATGTTATATATATATATATATATATATATATATATTTTAGTGAAATTTTCGGTATGCGTAAAAATAAAAAATCGAGGTGCATGCGTGCTGTAGCTGAAGAGTCTTTCACTGCAGGCCAAGATCGTGATAGGACGCTGAAATTAGCGCTCCGTGCAGTTGCCTCACTTGTCTCAGAGTATACACTATCACTCACTCCCTAATTCACCAGTTCAACTTTTCTTTCATTCATTCCAGAGACTCCTAAGAACATTGCTTAAAATTCTCTCCACACGAAAAATGTTCCCAATAGAATAAATATGTCTATCTCGTTTTGTTTCATGCTTTTGTTTGTCTATTTTCTCAGCCAAATTAAAACTTTCAGTTTTTGTTCAACATACGACGTCTTCTCAACTTCAAACAACGACCCTAACTTAGTAACAACAGTTTGGCAAACTGTTCTTACTGTCACAAAAATAAGAACCATCTGGGAAAGACAAGAACATCTGTTTGAAAAGAAAAGATCATATTGTTGCGTGCATTGGCTTTCTCACCTTTTCTGTATGTTTGTGAATCTTGGACATTAACAACAGAATTACATCCAAGAAGCCAAGCATTAAAAATGAGTTGTTGCTGAACTACCTTAGGAGTCTCTTGCGTAGACCACATTACAAATGACGCAATGAGAGACATAATCAAACAAGCATTGGAAGACCTCATAACCACCATCAAGAAGATTAGTTGTTTTTGTTGTAGTGAAAATAAAAAGTACGACTGTTTAGAGTACCGCAAACTCCGCACACATAGCACGACCATTCGACTCGTCGGCATCTGCAGCCTTTCTAAGTTGGCTATATTTTCTTCTACGTATTCTGTACGCGAGACACCTACGGGCGGGATTCCCTTCTTCACTTTTCCCTGGTCTCATGACAGGGATATGGTGGCCTCCCTCGACGAGTGCTTCTTCGTAAAGTTGGACGAGGTTCATCAATCTCTTCGTTTGTGTTCACAGGTCCTCTTTCGTTCTCGGCATCATCATCATCGTCTTCCGACTCTATTATCTCCTGGTCCTGCAAGTGAATCATCTGACTCTGCTGTGAAAAGCAGCAGCGAACCTGAATCGCTCTCAGACGACATGTCACTACTGAGGAAACAGATCTGTGACGACGCCGAATATCTTTGATCTGAGGTGGCCCAATTGTCACCATACATCCAGCTTTCCAACTTCTTAATGCACTAGCGCCGAGTTTATGTACTGTCACATCTGGCAGTCTCTGACTACCGCCCGAACTTGATCTTTTGAAACGCCAGGGATGACTTGTTTAACAAAATATAACGTGCGCTTCACGCTGGTATGGCCATTTCGTTGATCGGATTCCTGCTGCTCTACAGACACACCGCACACTGGTTCCGTTTCTTTTTGAAGTGCATCTAGCTATGGTTGAGGTACACTGGTGAGTTGATCGGCTTGGTTCGCATGAACTCTGACGAGTCCCACGTCAATTGATAACCAATATTCCACAGACAGTTCCTTGAGTCTGCCGAGCCGACGTCTTATTAACACTTCTGACGCCGCTTCAGGTGAACCACAGTTGCCTTCCACTGCAACGCCAGGTTGACGCCTCTCAACATCGCATCGAGCTCCGTCAAGTTAATGTGCTTGTTTTTGTGTACCGGGCGCAGCCAGCATGCATCCTTAACCAAAGATCCATTGCTTTTTACAACGACACCGGTAACCAAAGAGCTTGCGTCAAGCCATACTGTGACTTCGTTTCCATTCACGCATCAATCACCATGCGCTGGATCCTTCTACGCTATTCTGGTGATCATCACCAGAACAGCGCACAATCAGCATTCGAACCAAGTGCGATTCCCGTGTTTCAGCATCCCAGCCAGACGTTACAGAGTTTGCTTGTCGTTTCACGAATGCAGTTGAGACTTGGAGCGAACCGCACACTAACAGATGTCCCGTTAATTTCTCGCACAGGGAAAAGATCCTCCGACGGGTGAGCACCTTAGGCGTCGGTGGGAGCTCACTATTATGTCTCCATTGCATTTTACCGGTTTCTTCCAGACATGCAGACTCAGCACGCGGGTGTAATCCTTTAGCTGCTCCAGATTCTTGCTAATCAGTCCGAATCGTGCCAGATGTGCTCTTACGCGAGGCCACAAGGCACACACTCTCATTGACAAATATGTCGTCGATGTACGAGGACGTGGCCCTTTGGATGGTTTCATCTCGTGAAACCATTGCGTTGACGATTGAACGCATGATCAGCGATGCCAAATTGAGACCAAAACTCCAAACGCGTTTGATTTCTACCGTTTGAAGGGGCCACAAAGATTTGCCCACATGAATTTGCAGATAGACTCGGCGCAGAGTCAACACGGTGAAGTCTGGCCCTTTCTGTCGCCACGCCCTCAATTTTTGCGCCCAAGCATCTTCAATAATATCAAATCCAACCAAAAGATCGTACCCCAGTAGCTTCCGTCTACAACCAGAAACCTCAACATCAATAGGGCGCCTCCTTCAGATGGGGTTTGGAGTGCAGATTGGTGCAGAAGTCTCTTCCTCTGGTTCGTTTCCCGGGAAATTTCGGGAGATATCTCATACGCCTGTAGTAGCGTATTAAGGGTTTCTGCCTTTCAAAGTGTGGTTTCACGTAGTCCATTATAAAATGATTATCACCATTCAAACAACGACGTGTTATGGCATCACGTGGATGCCTGGTAGGAAGCTTCTTCATCCCATACCTGTATCGTTCGCGCCGCCGCAACTGCCGGACCGTCCACCATCACCTCCTCTTAATTGCTTGCACTCGAGCCAACAGCGGGCCGAAGCGCAAAGAAGCTTCACCTGCTCTGGTAATACACTTACGAACGCACATGCCTGCCCGCGAATAATACCCACCAAGTATACGTTGACCAATTCCCTGCAACGAAGCCATATACAATGATTATATATTTCATTCGGTTAATATCCGCTCTTTTCTCTTCTCCCAGCTGCTGGGAGACAGCAAACGCTCCACCTGACAACCTGAACGGGATTATGTATCCAAGATGTTTTACACACATCTTGCATACAAGTTCCTCCTTTTCGACTCATTCGGTCACGGATGGTCCGGGCGCTGAGGGATGAGTTTCATATCGAATTTCCTCTCCGACATTATGTTTATTGGAAGACCGAAATAGCTTCTACGTATTCTGCATACAAGACACGCACGGGCGCGTTTTGTTCCAGCGGGTAAGCCGTTTTTTTCTTCTACATTTGTTTAGTGACACATCGACCCGGATGGGTTTTATTTAATGCTGAATTCTAATTATGAATATTAAAAATTATAATTAATTCATGGGAATGACATTATTTTCTAATTAAATTATAATTACTTATTATAGCTACATTTTTTCGCCAAATAATTTTACAAAATCAAACGAGCAGTGAAAAATCGTTACTCCTTAGAAAAAATTAGATTAATCATAGATTTTTTTTTTAAAGCTTGTTGATAATGTTTACGGTGTCTTCACTTTTATTATAAAATATATTGATTGTCATTTTCCTATAAAAATGTGTTGTTGGCCATTTTATTATACAATGTATTGTTGGTAATTTTACTATTAAAACTATTATTGGTCATTTTGATATAAAATGTATTGTTAGTCATTTTGCTTTAAAATGTATTGTTGGTAATTTTACTATAAAAATGTATTTTTATACTTTTTTAGTGTTTTGATTTTTCTTTGGGAGTTCACTATTTGCCCGAAGCTGGAACCCTAACATGTGCTACTACCCCCCGGGTCAGAGTGGACTAGCAATTAAGTGGTGGCTCAATGCTTCCCAAAATCTTCAATCTTCCGATCAGAGACCTTGCTGTCATAGCCTGAACTAACCATAAAAAAGATGTTGAAAAGATATGAACATGCCACAAGAGAATAATCTTATCACTACCATTCTACAAGATGCTACCTTAGGCAAAAGAAAACCGAGGGGAAAATGATCTGATAACGTCATTGAGTGAACTGGCATATTCTTCAAAGAAAGTAACCGAGACATACGAAGGGAGAGGGTCAGGTACTCAGCTGCGATCCTACAACCACATTCGGTCATAGCACTGATGATGACGATGATAATGATTATTAGTTCATGGGAAGATTTTATGGAAAATGTCAAATGCTCACTTTCTTCTCTATCAACTAAAGTGTCATGCCAGTGACGAGACCTTTTAAAGATATCTGGTGGTGGGACAGAGAACAGAGAAGAATTGATTCTTTTTCGCAAAAGTATCAAACTTCATCAGAGATATAATTTGGCGATTATGCTTTCCGTGAGTAGTTGGTGATGTGTGCAGGATCTATCTATGCATACATCTTCGGTGTATACATATCCTGCCAATTCATTTATTATTTAGACTATTTTACGTCAGTGTAATGAGAGTAAAAATTTTTTTTTTTTCGATCTGCATAGGGCATTGCATTGTTGCTAAGTGTATTTGTATATATATGTAGACGGCAGTAGAGCGGTGAAAGCTATGATTACGCGTGCGCATACGTACTCATGACGCCACAGTCATATGATGTCGGCTGGCCAGTATTGGCCAATAATATTAAATTTCATTTCAATTAGTAGAACATCCCGGGTAATTAGATCCCAAATCCACTGCGCATTTTGCATCGATCTGTCTATATAAACAAAAGTAGAATGTTTCATTTGCTCATCAATCAGATCAAACTGGCATTTATCTCTCTATTGCCCATTTGTTAGATTTTACATGTACTTGTTTGGTTGACGTTGGAAAGAACCGCACGCTGCATTTTATGTTTTTTTATATCGAATTTCCTCTCCGACATTATATTTCTTGGGAGTCCGAAATAGCTTCTTCGTATTCTGCATGCAAGACACGTGCGGGCGCGTTTTGTTCCAGTGGGTAAACCGCTTTTTCTTCTACATTTGTTTAGTGACATATCAACCCGGATGAGGTTTATTTAATGCTGAAATCTAAATTCTTTTTTTACAGTAAGGTTCACCTTTTACAAGGCCCGGGGGCCACTCGAGATAGAGGTTATGTTATGATAGGAGTGGAAAATAACGGTTAACCCTAGCCTTGAATAGGTTAAGATTGTAGTGATCGGGTAAATATTTTCTTGGGAGTCGGTTCCACAGAGGAGTGGTTCATGGGAAGAAGGTGTAGAACTTACTTCTCACCAATGGAATACGGAGGAAATATGGGTGGTTTGCTACAATGTATGCGGCATGCGTCCCCTTGCCGTAAAGGTTTGAATTAGAGAGACGAAGGAATGTAGTTTGCGGGGAAGTAGCGATAGAGCAGCGAGTTTGGTAAAAAGCCAAAAAACGCCGATTTTAAAAACTGAAACGCGCACACACACACACACACACACACACACACACACATGTGACAAACACACACACACACACATGGGACACATACACACACACATGGGACGCATATACGCACACATACGCATGTGACACATATACACACATATACGCATTTGACACACACACATACGCATGTGACACACACACATACGCACGTGACACACACACATATGCACGTGACACACACACACGCATATGACACGCACACATATGTCACACACACACACACACACACACACACACACACACACACACACACACATGTGACACTATATACCAGGGGCGATGCCTTACATTTTCTCCAGGATAAATAATTTTGTGTAATGTAAAATGAATAATAATGATAATTTTCAATATCCACTTTGTACTTCTATTATTTTGTATTTCCCATTTCATCATTTTTTAGGATAATTGTTTAGCGAGAAAAGATGCAAGTAAAAGCAATGAGTTTACTAGCCTTTTTATTAGGGAGCATGTGACACAGAACATAATAGAGAGTGGGTGAAAGAGAGACAGTCACCGAAAAGCAGAAATTCTTTTGCCTGCTTTAGAAAAGGCCGTGGCTTTAGCCTACCCTGTTTTATCATTACTTTCAGACTGGCTGCATGAAAAAGAGAGACAGAATAATAAAGTGTGGAGTCACAGAGCCGAAAGTGTGAAGTCATCGAAAAGCCGAAATTCTTTTGCTTGCTTTTCAGCCGTATTAAGCCAGCAGACACTCTCTATTGAAGTGATGCTGTTTTTATTTATATAATCAAAGACTTGCCTATCCAAAAGACTTATAGTCGGACGGATTTAAACGAAAAATTTGTATTATTCGGTTCTGAAGAGTATATAGATATAGGGAACGTCTAACGACATTAGTGTCACATCAAACGTTCTTTTGTTATTGACATTTAAAAGGTTTTACCCATGGAGAGTATTCTTGATCCCTTCTTAAGACCCGGATTCAGTCATGTAACCATTACCCAGAAGGTTTTAGGTCAATTCATAGGTGAAGCGAAAAGGAGCAACCAGCGAAGTCTATTTTGGGGATTCAAAAGTAAGTTTTCGTCCGTTTCAATGCTTAAGGCATTTAATTTTAAAAAGTTCAAAATTATTTTTTAAAGTTATGTAAAAAACTTTTCTTGATAATATTGTATATTATTTTATTAAACAGGCTAAATTTTATTAAAGAATATTAAAAAAAATCACTGAAATACGAATATGAAATTTTAAAATTAAATTAAAAAATTTAAATTTAAATTTCATGTATTAATTTTGGCGTTATTTTAAAGAAGAATGGTTGAACATTATTTTAAAAGAACATTTGGGTAATTAAAACAATAGTTAATTTACGTGAAAATTACGAATCATTCAACACCGTTTTTTGACACATGTCATCAAGCAATAAGAGACATATTTAAACATTTTTTAAAAATTAAAAAAAGGTCCACGTCTAATTAAAACAGAAACTGTTAATTTGATGAATTGTAAACAACGTTAAGCCAAAATCACTTACTTTTTTTTTCTTAGAAAGCAGTGAAAAACAACTTTTTTTGCGAGAGGGGTCTCATTTTCTTACACAGCAATTGAAGTAACAAGTAGGTTCTTCTTTTCCCTTTCCACCTTGGCGATTAGCCTGCATAACGGACTGCATGCCCTGGTTCTCAAGTCACTCTTCGCCACTGACTTTATCTCACGTGATTAACCACATTTAATATTGTTTGATTTTTAGAAAATTAATGAAGAAATTCACCGAAATATTTGCCCTATTAAGAAGCAAGATCTTTCACAGCATATGTACATATTCTGTGAAAGATCCTGCAGTTGCCTGCAAAGTTTATAAAGATAAATGTTTCGACCTATGAATTAAAAACAGTGGCATTTCTTTCTCTATTGTCCATTAATTATGGCAAAATTACAAAGACAATATTAATGCTAAATGTGGGCGCCATTTTCTGAAACTAAAATTTCGAAGTCATTCATCTGTTGATTTTGTGATCTGTCATATATGAAGCATACTGCATAGGATCCAGAATTGTATTCAAATAACTGCCTGCCAATGTTAACCGTTCTCTCCAGAAGGCTCTGAATGTTTTCAATCGGGTTAACGTTGGACGAATAAGCTGGGCACTTTTTAAAGTAATTTTATAAAATTATTATTTAATTCTCGTGACCGAATATGATGGAGCATGATGGCGCACAAAACCTATTGTTTTTCTGAAAGCATTTGGCTTCTTCTTGAATCATGATTCTACATGTGCCATCAAAAATTAATATACATTTAAAATGATAACAACATATAGAACTCGATATTTCTCCTAACGTTACAATTTCCATTGATGACGACCCAGCCTTTGAGAGTGATTTCCTCCAGTAGCCACCAAAGTTTCGCTTTGTCTGGAGGGTAATATATTATTAACTGGTGAAATGTCGAAAATAAATCTTGATGTATTCTGTTGTTTATTTCATTCGATTTTCTTATGGATGTCTTTTAGGACGAGTGATTAACCACAATTTTTTGCCAAGTGATTTATGATATAACATCCTGTGCAAAGACGGATGTTTTAAAATGTGAATATCTCAAAAATATATTATGAGCTCAAAAGATATTAGATTCTTAAAATCTTTCGCAAGTTTAAAAAAAAATAAAATGAGAGAAAGAAGGAAGAAGAAAAAATGTTTAGATGTCAATTAGAGCAAAAGAAACGGATGTTGAAAAGCAAATTTTAAAGAAACTCACATAGAAATGGCCGTTTAGCGCAGTGTTACAAATGAGGGTTTGTTTTTGACGGAAGCACTTATCGCCCACGGATGTGCTTTGAAATTGAAATTGCGGCAATCATGTTCTTGCTTTCTGCTTATTGTATGGCGAAGACTTTTGTAAGCAGAACGATGTTTATCCACGCGACTACGATGCGTCGTTAGTAAATATTGGTTTTGTAACTTTGTGAAAACTTGCGCCATGGACAAATCTCGATTAGTAAGTCTTTAGTCTATGTATATAAGAGTATACGAATAGTAATAATAATAATAATAATAATAATCAGTGATTGGTATTCAAGTATCTTGTCCTGTTTGTTAAAAAAGTACGTTTATATATAAATACAAGATTACTCATGTCGTCAAAAATGATGAAACTATATAAGGAATTTTAAAATTTCATTGTATTTCTAAAATATCAATATTTACTTTTTGTATAAATACAAATTTGTGTTATATATGGATGGTTGGCCACTTTTATCTGAGGATACCCGTCTTTAAGGGTGGCCAGCGAATCTCTGTTGCGTCAGCCTGCTCAGGGACATTTTGTATTTGTTCAATACCTACATAGCCCACATGTGGTTTATACTGCAACTATACTTGTTGTGGAGTAACGTTTAGCACCCTAATATTGGCCTTGTACCAAAACTAAGCTTAACTATTACGAAGTTGTAACTGAATAAGCTAAACTGATTAAATATAAACATATAGTTCTTCTGAGTGTTTTTCCATGGAGTTATGGTTAACAAGTCAACTTCACAGAAAAATGTCTATTTAGGGACTTCAGTCCACATACTTGTGTTGTTGTATCAGATGAAATTAAACTTCATAATTATCTATCTATGGAGAATTTCTATAGATTGAAAGTAAGCCCAATAAGCCATTGTAATGAGTTCCGTCCTTCTTTTCAGTAAATCTGAACTTGATTTGGCTCAACTGATAATCCGCGTGAATAGTGTGGTTTGTTTTGAACTATTTCAATTTATACGTCTTATATTTACTAACCTGGCTCACTATTTACTAATACGAGTCTAGCAGTAATGGCTCTCCAAGTAAGGAATCAACTTGCTAGCAAGAGACCTTCGAGTCAAAGTTTGCTAAGCATCTCTTCTCTGACAAATGTAGCTGCTACCTATGATTGTAGGTATTTTACTAGGGCACCCAGCGCGGATCGAACTTATTACACTAGAAAATGTTTTGTGTGACTAATTTCCTATTCTACCTCTGAAGTATTTCTCAACCATTTTAAGCAGCTGCACACCTAGCAGCAAATGAAAATATCACGATACACTTAGTAATTTTTAAAAAAAGTATACGTTTAAATTTTATGAAATAAGACCATAGATTTAAAAAATAAAATAAACATTTTGAATTAAATAAAGAATGTTGAATACAATTATATGAAAAAAGGTTAAAAGGAAGGAAAATTTTTAAAAGTTAAATTAAAATAAGAATTTCAATAAATGAACAAGTTAAACTTTTTTTTCAAATAATTCTTTTCATTATTCCTTTATTTTAAATACTTTGTTTTAATATTAATGTATTTTTGAAAAAAAAGTTTAATACTTGTTCATTTATTCAAATTCTAATGCTGTACTATTTCAATACACACACACACATATATGCATGCCATGGCAATATTTGGCGGCACACTTAAAAGGATCGGGAGGCACACTTGTGTGCCGCGGAATGGCGCTTGGGAATCAATTTACTACGGCATGAACACATCTAGTATCTAACTGTTTAGTGAGTTAAATTTAGCCATTGTAGAAGATAGTATAGTGCCAATTGAATAAGGAACTAACCACAAGAATTGCTCGCTAACCATTGCTCTACGGTATGTGCACGATTAATATCCTTTGTAGATATTTATTAACGTTAGTCGTGTACAACAACAGAAGCATGGAGCATTTATGGAAGACTGAACCCAAAGAAGCCGTCTCCAAGTCTAGCTTGCCGTCTATTATGGCAGGCGCCAAATGTAGTGATTGACTTAAGGCTACAAGAACGGAGCATCCCAAAAGGATGAAACCAGGACTGAGAATCTATCGTTCTAGCCATTGTTGTATTGTAGATGTCATTTAGGCTGCTAAGTTTAGCTAATTATGGTACAATGATACAAAAGTGGGGCACTTAGTCGGGATCAAACTCGATAGAAACGACATACGAGTGTATTGTTTTAATTGCTCCACTGTAAAAGCCTTTATTAGGTATTGACTTAACCTAGCATAGTTTGGTACAAGGTCATAAAACTGGAGTAACCAATAAAAGTCGAACTGATGAGCAACAGCTTACAAGATAAACTTTCTTGTTACACTTCTAACAGCCATTTAAAATTCTTGCTTAATCTTTGCCAATTAAGGATTATTTTCCAGGTATATATGTCATGAACATACATGCACGTATAAGATTTATTTCCAACATTAAAATAATAAAATTTTATCCCGCCCATACTTTCGTTTGACTGTTCTTCTGTCTGCTCGTGTGCGGATCGTCTAAAAAAGTATCATTTCCATATTGGCTTAATGTATTTTGATGTACTGTCTACCATAAATGTAATGTGCATCAGCGTACGCATGTTTCTGTTTAAGCTTGAGTTATATACAGACGTATAAAGCAGCTCTTATTTAAACATGGCTTCCAGGAGTTTCCAAGCAAAGGATTCTTATTTTGATTTAAAAAGTTGCTGAGTTTGACACAAGGCTTAGTACACGGGCTTTTGAGATTAGGTTGCACATCACTCTATAGTAGGTGAGTAAGCAAGGCACAAGGACACTATAAAGGAGATTTAATAGGTATCACAGATGGAAATTTCAAACAGGTACTAGGTGTTATCTGATTGCATCTTCTTAATTTACATGATTAAAGAAACTTAGCAGTTTTTATTTCATCAAATATCTCAAACCGTTTAATTTTAGCAGATTTATTTTTATTTTTACACATGTGCTCGACTTTTTTGTCTATTATGAATTAGGACAAAATACCATATTTGGACTCCTATATTTAAAAAAAACAATTAAGAACAACAGTTAAAATTATACTAGCTTGTTAGGTACATAACAAAGAAATTAATAATAAAATTACAGATAGCATCACTGCATATTTCTTAAATAAATTTAGCCTGAATATGCAAATTTTATAAATCAAACGACATGCAAACAACTCATAGCCTGAGGTTTGACATTTCATAAAACTGGAAATAAGACCCACATTCATCCCAAATTTCAAATATCACATTATGACTATACCAGTAACATGCCTAGGAGTGATAGAATGGATATATTCTGGATTATTCCACTTCAAAATTGAAAGAAATTGCTTCTTAACAAGGTTTTTAAAAAGCCGATTTTAGACTTGCTTGAATTGTGTCATAAAATGAATACTTCTTACACTAGAAACACCAAATTTCATATCTAGCCATTTCTGGGGGTGCTCTTTCCATTAATCATTATCACCTAAAATCAACAGATTAGAATGTATATGGAGCAGATGCTGAACAAGTACAGTCCTGACTCAACATGTACAATTTCTGGACTGTAGAGGGTGAGAAGCTTAACACACGCCATGTAATACCCACTAATGATTACTAATAATCCGTATGAAATAAATATTACTAAGAAATAATAATAAATTAGGAAAATGAATATTAAATCATAAATTTGTATCTAGATAGCAATAAATCGTAACTAAAATCCATTCATTAGATAATTTAAAATGTAAGAAAATTGTTTTAAAGGGTAACTTTAAACAAAATGATACTTGGTAACTGAAATGCTGATAATTACTGCAAAATACTGCAAAAACATAAAAGACATTCTAGAATTTTTTGGAGAATGTTTTTTTATTTCATTCTTTGAATATGAACATTTTTCGATCAATAAGTCCTGCGTTTTTTTTTCGTGATTTGAATCTAAGCGTAAAGTAAACAAATCGATTTTTGTTTAATATTTTTTATGACGAAAACGGTTTTAAATCCCATTTACATTTTACATATCATAGAAAATTTATATTTAAAACAAATTCTTAGCAATTTCCTTAAAAATTTCGTCCATATAAAACATGCTGGTCGATTCTTTTGTGCCCGTGTTGAGGCTGTGTATTGAGTCTGGCGTGGAGTTGAAATGATGGCTGAGCGAGTCGCACATGGTTACACATAATCGCACACGCGCAAAAAGAAGCTATCGTTTCCTATTTGATTTTGATTTAGTTTAATATATTATTAAATGACCCTTTTAATGATGTATTTTATGTATTTTTATTTTTATAAGAAGCATTTGAATTTTACAATCAAACTTTTCATTTGAATTGTTTACAAACTTCTTATTAAAATTAAAAAATATAAAATATACGAAAATGAAGCTTAGGATGTTAACTTTCAAACTAACGTTTTACCAAAATTGTAATACACCCTGCAGAGTGCGCATGTTACAAAATTTGAGGAAGTTTAAACTACCGTCAGTGAAAAAAATGACCAAAATTTTGCGAAATCACCAGAATGTCTCTATTTTCAAACTGTAATGTTCATCGCACACTGTAGTACATATAAAAATAAATAAGATAGAAACAAAGTTCATGAAATAAGCTTTTATTTGGTATCCATTATGTTTTTGTGGAGATATTGAATGAAATAACACAGCGAGTTGAATATATGCATTTTTTAGTGTTTAGTTAAGAATTTCATCGGCTGTAAGCTGAGTGTTGGGATACCTAGATTTAACTTGCTAAACATTGCTCTACGGTAGGCCCTCGTGTCTGCATGCAACACATAATTACTAATCTTAACTTAATTAACCACAAATACAACGCATTCACCATAACATTAACTTACAAGATGAACGTGAAAACCATTGCTCCAGAGTAGACGCTTTAGAGTTTAAAATGTAACAGACCTCTAATAACTTGTCCTAAAATCATAGATGGAATTTTCTAAAATCGTTCTGTTTATTGTCTGTTGTTTAAAGTTTTAACCATTTTTGTCATGTCGATGTGGTTGTTTAGGCAAGATGATCTCCAGACTCATACTTAAATGTTGTCATTAGATGATATTGCGTCAAAAGCTCATAACTAATGGACTATTCCGTTTTGACCGCGGAGAAAGAGGTTAAAAGATATTACTTAGTTTCAGCGAGAAAAAGAAAGCAATAAAGAAAGAAAGTAAAAAAGAAATGAAGTGTTCACCGTCTCCTGTGAATAACTCATAAATAATGAACTAATAATGAAATAATAGTAAGAAAAAGGGTTCGTTCCTTGTTTTCATTTTCGTCAATGAAAATACTGAGTTGCTTCTCTTTCCGTTAAAAATATGTTTTCCTAGTTTCTTCAGAAAGGGATAAATTTATTTCCCTGGATTTGTTTTCGTCTGCATGCCACTCTCTCGATAGATATGAAAAATAAACCTTAGGAGAGAAAAAATGCAGACGTCCTATTCTCACCAAGTAAAAATGCCTCCACTCTACTCTCTCTCTCTATCTTCCCGCCTATATTTAATTTTGGGTTAAACCTTTTATTTTCCTGCTTAGAATTAATGCTTAACCACCTCACCACCTCAGTGTAACAGGTCTTTTTATGGCAGATGTGTCAAGACAGATTTCAGTTCCACTCATAGTCCTTGCTAATAACAAATGAACGCACTCCACATCACTACAGACCCACTACTAGCTTGCGTAACACGCTACTAATTCGCGACAACTCGACTACTCAAAAGAGCTGGAAACGTAACTTGTCTGACCATTCGACACTACATCAATTTTCCAGTGTAATGACAATGTTCTTTGGTTTAGTTGAAGCGCAGTAAATGAGACTGGATGTTAATATTGGTAGCCTTATTGGTCGACCAATGGAACCCCCACCTCCCATTGAACACAGTGTACACTTTACAGTTCATTGGCCGATGTGTTGAATGGCATAAGTGTTAAATTAAGATGCGATTTGATGCAATATTTTTTTTATATTAGGTAGTTACTATTCTGGTCAGTCACTTGCAGGCCGCTTCGTCCATGACTTATGGATTTCCGCCGCTGATGCTTGTCTGGATGTGACATACTCCTTGCTGCGGTCGGCTGAGTAAAGAGTTTGTCATCTCGGATATATAGTGACTCATATTTGTGACCCCAACAGCACTGTTAGACAGTGTTCAATCATGTCAACATCTTGCGGCAGTCATAGTTACACTATTTCTTTATCCATTACTTCACATATACATGACATGCTGGGTTTATTTCTACAAGTTGAAGAAGGCAAAACTTTAGATGTGGCTCTATTTTTTCGAGCGCCTCACTTTATATGTACGTTATATATATGTGTGTGCGCGCATATATATATATATATATATATATATATATATATATATATATATATATGTGTGTGTGTGTGTGTGTGTATATATATATATATATATATATATATATAAATGTGTGTGTGTGTGTATGTGTGATGTATATATATATATATATATATAAATATATATATAATCCTTTATTTGAAAATTATAACATAAATATGTTATAAAATCACTACAAAAATAGCTATTTTGTTTCAACACTTCTAGGCTCTTACCAAGTGATGGTGTTGAATGTAGGTTCTACATTCAACACCATCACTTGATAAGACACCAGTAGTGTTGAAACAAAATGGCTATTTTTGTAGTGATTTTATAACATTTTTATGTTATAATTTTCGAATAAATGATTATATTTGCACTACTCTGTATTGAGCATGTCTTTGCAAAATGGAATGATTTTGTTCTTTTTTCATGATTCCCTTGACCTTTATTAAATTCAGCTGTCAACTCTGGAGAAGTTTTACTTCTATTTCTTTTGCTCTCAATAATCAAGTGTTTATATTCAGCGGCAGTTGTTACTTTTGGTGTCCCAGCTCTTTTTCTGTCAACGTTTGCGCTAGTTTCTAACTGCCTTTGGAAAAAATATTGTACCCCATGTAAAGAAATCTTCAACTTCTTGCCAATTTGCCTTTGGGACTAGATTTCTTGGAATAAAATTTTAATTTGTGCCCTCATCTCAATGTTTAACTGCCATTTTGTGCAATTTTTTTTTTTACTTAAACAGTGACAGTTATATATGTTTTCTTTACAACATTAATTAACATTTAGAACCTGTATTAACATTTAACTCTGTTAAAAATTTTGTTAATCTCAAAATTCTATTGAGTGGCTAATGCTGAAAACAAAATATAATGTTTATTGTACAAAATTTTCACAATTTTGCCAAATGTATTGTGAAAAGACGAATCCAAATTTTATCGATTTGGTAGTAATTGGAGCCTGGAGAAAGACTGAAAATAAAAGAAAATACATTGTAGTTACTGAAATTTTATCTTTTACTTTAAAAAAATATCTCATTTTAAGGTGTTTTCTTTAAAGAAATGCAGGGCGGTCCAAAACTTTTTCCTGTAATATATATATATATATATATATATATATATATATATATATATATATATAAATATATATTGTCATCCACATATATATGACAATATATATATATATATATTGTCATATATATATATATATTGTCATCTAGCTCATCAGTGTGGCTAGACGTTCGGTTGTGCGTGTGTGTGTGTGTGTGTGTATATATATATATATATATATATATATATATATATATATATATATATATATATATATATATATGTATATGTGTGTGTGTGTGTGTGTGTGTGTGTGTGTGTGTTTTCTGTTACAAGTGCCAACAAGGTAATTATGTGGGAGAGACGGGTACAGAATTCCGACTTCGTTTTAACGACCATAAGAAAACCATCAGGCACAAAATAATTTTTCCCAGTCGTAAAACACTTCAACCTACCATATCATAACGCAGGTGACATCGGATGCGTACTTTTGGCGTCTTCGTTCAACAACCGAGAAGAGAGACGCAGATCGGAGTCGAAATTTATTTTCAAAATAAATTCAAACACTGAGGGATTAAACGAGGATGGTAATTAGATATTTGGACAGGTTCAATCAAAAGAATCTATTTAAAATTGCACCTAATAAATTTAGCAGGTTGAGTATTTTTTTGTATTAAAATGCAAGGAAATTTGAGCGTCCTGGGTATGACGATAATCTACATCCGTGTCCTGGGTATGACGATAAACTACATCCGCGTCCTGGGTAAGACGATAAACTACGTCCAACAGCAAGGCCTCTGATCAGGAGGTCTTGAGGAGCGTGGAACCACCTCTTAATTGCTGGTGTTCCCAGGTTCACCCTGACCCGGGGTGGTAGCACCTATGGGCAAATAGTTAACCCCAAAACTGAGGTAAAAAGCATTATAAAATATTACCAACAATACGCTTTTGAAGAAAAAAAAACTAATAATAAATAATATTACCATCTATACGTTTTTGAAAAAATAATATTACTAGCTCCAAAACAATTAAAAAAGTTGTCGGCATTAAATGACCCATTGAGGTTGATTTGCCGTAAAACAAAACAAACCAAACCAAGTAAATTTGATTGAAACTTAATTGTAATTCACAACACATTAAGACAAAGTTAGAACAGATTTAAAGTTTTTAAAACCTCATTTTTTCTAAATAAACTTTAAATAAATTTTCAATATAAATTCATAAAAGAATATCTTTATTGACATAAAAAATAATTTTAACAATTTTTAAAAATTGTATTCTTAAAAAATGTTTTTTATTTATTATTTTAATGTTTTTATTTTAATATTTTAATGTATAAACATTAAAAATTCTGTTTATTTCCATATAACTTCGTCATTTTATTCATTTTAAGAATGCAACCATTATTTTGTATTTCATGTAAAAATATTTTAAAATAGCTTCATCACTAATAATTTTTTGTTGAATTAATAAATTAAATTATGTTCCTTAGCAATCACAGAACACTTCATAAATGTAGATGTTGCTTACTATCTGTTCTTAGATTTAAAATAGGTTTAGTTTTAAAAATCCTAAAAAGAACTGTTTTCGATATGAAGACATAAGGAGAGAATCGTCAACCTTTGACAAATAAGCAGGAGCCACAACTGCAGTTAAATTTCCGGAAACATAACTTCATGATGGTGTTATCCCTAGAATTCTACCAAACTCTCCCACATATTTATCTTCAATGACCATCTTTAGAGAGTCACCAGATTCTAAGAGAATTTGACTGAAGAATTCTGTCCTTGAAAATGCTTTAAATCAAAGTATTACTGATGACTTAGCATAAAACACCAGAATAAGTTCCATAATATTAATAATTTAAAAGGGAAATTAAATTTTCTTGATAGAAATTACTAGTTAGGCAGCAAGAGACACTTTTTGTATGTAGCATTATCAAATCCCCATACCCAAAAATCAATCTATTTCTTGGAATTGAATGTGATTTTTTGTGGTGGTGTGAAAATGAATATAATAGGGTATTATAAGATTCCTAAACATGTAACAGATCAAAATAATCTTGAAATTCTGATGGGAAACATGAAGAAAATAGACTCAGAACAACAGCAAACCAAACGCCAAAATGTGATTTCGATATTAAAATTGGTAATGTCGTTTCTACTATTAGTGCAAGAAGAATCAAACAAATATTTTAATTCGATCAAATTTATATGTGAGCAGATAAACTAAATGACACAGAATAAGTTTGATTATTCAACAGAAATGATGATACAAGGTAACCAAAAAAGTTCTGTCCGTTTTTTGATTAGTCATCGAATGAAGTTGAAATATATACGAAATGCGTGTAGCAATTGTTTCCAAATTCGGACAACCGGAAGTAGGAACATCAGACATTTTTTAAAAACACGCGCACCGTGCCCGGCCATCAGTTATAAGCCGGACAGCTGTGAGAAGGATGGAAGTCTCTAGAGATCTCGTTCGGGGCTGTTTGCTTAACGACTTCAAAGTGGGCTTATCAGCAGCTGCATCAAGTCGTCGCATATGTCAAGCGTTTGGGGATAGTGCTGTGGATGAACGCACTGCAAGGCGTTGGTTTCGAAAATTTAAGTCGGGAGATTTGTCTCTCCATGATGAGCCTCGCAGTGGACGACCACAGGTCTTGAATGACGGAGTCCTGAAGGCGGGTATTGAAGAGGACAGTAGTCTAACGTGTGGTGAACTTGCAAGACAGTTCAACATTTCCGATGAAACAGTTAGACTTCACCTGCACCGCCTAGGCAAGACGTACAAACTGAGCAAGTGGGTTCCGCAAACGCTGTTGGAGGTCCACAAGGGACAACGAGTGACAGCCTGCGTATCGCTGCTTTCTCGCCACCGTACCGCATCCTTATTCAATCGAGTGCTTACCAGTGATGAAAAGTGGGTTCTGTACGAAACTCCCAAGCGTTCCAGACATTGGTTGTTTCCTCAGGATGCTGTTCCTCAGACCGCAAGACCGCCTATGCACCCACGCAAGATTATGTTTTGTGTTTGGTGGACAGGTCGTCAAGTGGTTCATTATGAACTGCTACCAACGGGCCAAACGGTCACTGGAGACCTATACTCGCAGCAATTGAAACGTGTGCAACAGGCATTGCGTCAGGAGCCAGCACTGGTGAATCACAAAGGTGTACTTTTCCTCCATGACAACGCCAGGCCGCATGTCGCGCGAGTGGTCAGGGATACCATTCAGCAACTTGGGTGGGAGACTTTGTGCCTTCCACCTTATTCACCTGACCTTGCGCCATCCGATTACCACCTCTTCCCCTCCCTGGATAATCATCTTCGTGGGAAATCCTTCACCAATGAAGCAGACTTGCGCAAAGCCATCACGGACTTCTTTGCGTCAAAACCCTCGGAGTTCTACCGCAAGGGCATTTAACAGCTGGAGACACGTTGGCAGATGGTGCTGGATGCCGATTACTTCGAAGACTAAATATAAGTTACAGATAATGTGAAGCGTTTTCTTTTTTTCCTTTAAAAACGGACATAACTTTTTTGGTTACCTTGTATTTTCTTCATTATTGTATAACTGCTCCCCTAAATGGTACAGGTTATTAAAACAGCATAAATATATTTTTACCTAGCTACTCAACCATTAAAAGACTAACCGTATCAACATATATGAATACCTTGATTGAGCAACATGATAACAATTTTTTGATGTATATTAAAAATAAATTTAAGTTACTAGTATAGAAAGAGATATCCTTACAGTATCTTTACTTATTGATGAGATTCATTTAAAACCTTATTTTGATTATAAGGGTTGTAATATTGTTGGCTTATCAGATAACAGAAATTCAGCCTCAACAAGTGCATTTGTTTTTATGATTAGCAGTGTATTCTAACAATATAAGGATGTTGTATATGTTATACCAACAAAATATGTTCAAACTGAGAATTTATCTGACATATTTAAACGTGTAATAATTGGTTTATAAGAGATAGGCTTTCAAGTATTATCAATCATAACAGATAATGATTCTATAAATAAAAAAGCTTTCTTTTTTTTTCTTTTGTAGTCCACCAAAGCTTTCAATTGTATATCTGCATCCAGTTATGAAGTCTAGACCTCTTGTCTTCATCTTTGATTAAAATGCATTAGAAACAATTGGATGGTTAAAAGATGCAAGTAAATGCATGCTGTTAATTTAGTTCTGTAAATTTTGTCATGATGGAAATCATGAAGTAGATAGTATCCAAAGTGCCCCATTTTGTAACTTACAGGAACTTCAGGCTCAGGAATCTCAGTTAATTTTGAAATATTTTTATAAATTGACCTCAAAGGCATTTTCTCTTAATAACCTTGAAAGGCAAAATGTTAGTTTAGTTCTGCAAATTTGTAATCAGTACACTATTCAGGGATTATTGACCTTAAGAAAACAGAAATGTTTGCCTAATTTTGCTAAAGTTGCAGAATATATAAATATATTTTATACTTGGTGGACAATACTGAATGTAAAAACACCATATAAAGATTGTTGGCGTAGAAATAAATATTGCAATCCACTTAAATGAAGAACATTTTAGATTTCTCTCTGTATTCTGTGACTAGTTAGAATCTTGGAATAGCATTTCTGGAAGAAATAGCAAATTAACAAAGGAAACCGTCACTGCTTTGCATCATACAACCTGAGCATTTCTAGAACTGACCAAGTGTTTGCATAGAAGAATTTAAAATGCATACCAGTGACTTAGTGGGAATCAGTATAATATCTCAATACGGAAGGTGTTTGAGTGTGAAAAAAAATCAGAATGCTATCAATTTTAAAATTGAGCTTACTATTTAATCAACAATATATTAAAATTGATTTGAAGAATTTGCAAGAACCAAACTGGGATGAAGTGACAGAGGAATAAAATTTATATATATATATATATAAATTTAAAAGTGATGTTAAAGAGGATGATGTTAATAAACACGGAGAAGTTCTCCCTGTTATACTATTCTTAGCAGGTTATTACTGTTATGCAGTTTTTAAGAAAATTAAATGCAATAGTTGCAAAAATTTAATTTCTGGAAGAGATAATGTGGAAGAAATCCCTGAAATAAACAGCTATTTTTAGGAGATTAACAGAAGTTCTCCTTTATATCTTAATGATACAACTATAAAATTTTGTTCTATATAATTATATAGTCATTGGCAAACTGATAAACAATTATTCTTTTCTTTATTCAGGAAATCAAAGGAAATTAGCCATGCACATAGCATTGGCAGATTATGAGCTTCTTTTAAATTTTGACACTTATGATGAAAGTTACAGTATAAAAATAATAGAAAGAATGTTTATCTGGAGTTCTACAAATGTTCTCTTAAATAACTTCTTTTTTTAAGCGTTTCATCCCAAGCAAGGCGGGAAGCCACTAGCACGCAAGGGGTTACAGAGAGTTGGAGCGAGAGCAAATAGGAGTGATAGAGGAAAGGATGAAGAGACGGATAGGGGATAGATATAGGCATCAGGAGACGTCGATTGACATTACATTTGAATAGTTGGAGATTATAGCTATTTCCCTGATAGTTATAATCCTCAACTATTCAAATGTAATGTCAATCGACGTCTCCAGATGCCTTGATCTATCCCCTATCCTTCTCTTCTTCCTTTCCTCTATCACTCCTCGCTCCAACTCTCTGTAACCCGTTGCGTGCTAGTAGCTTCCCGCTTTGCTTGGGGTGAAACGCTTCATATATATATATATATATATATATATATATATATATATATATATATATATATATATATATATATATATATATATACACACTACTTCATGGCATTTTTCGAGCTGTGCTAAGAGTCAGGATTGGATCCCATTTCAAAGGGTAATGTTCATGCTACGCAGCAAGCATATCTTTTCTATTTTCATGCAACAGATATTCCTAAAATTGGCATGAGATACAATGGCAGAATAAAGCACGATTTCTCTATCTAATTCTCTTTCTTTCTCTCTTTCACTGCCATCTCTCTCACTCTCTCTCTCTCTCTCTCTATATATATATATATATATAATTACATATATATATATATTTATATAAATAAATTCCCAAGAGAATAGAATCCAGGTAGAACTCAATGTCCAGGATAGAGTAAGAATATATATATAAACAGAAGAGAGAGAGAGAGAGACAGAGAGAGAGAGACAGAGAGAGAGAGACAGAGAGAGAGAGAGAGATTTTTCATTGTTCTTTTAAATTTCAATCTTTCTCTTTAATCTTTTTCATCTGTTCTCTCCTTTCTTTCACTTTTTCTTCTTCACAATCGATTTTTCCTTCACTGAAACTCTGCCCCTCAATAAAAAAATTCCATCTTTGTTTCATTATCTCCTATTTGGTTTTCTTTCCCTCGTTTCCTTTTTCATTTTGTCCCTTTCCCCATTTCTTTCCTTTAAACTTTTTCCCCCTTTTTCTTCATCCTCTCTCTTCCTTAGCTTTCAAGTCCCCAGCAACACTTGATGGGCGTGGCACACGGCCATAACAGATCAATAAGCAATTGATTCCGTAATGTTGTCTGGGTCAGCCTGCTCCGTTCTGCCTCCGGTCAGGCTTCACAGGGCCAGAGACACCTTCCAGATTTGATGCTTATGCGTGTTTCTATGGGGGTGATAGGAAGACAAAACGCAGACACCCACGCACATCCTAATTAGTATATTCCATATTGAGTAGAAACGTTAAACTCTTTTCTTTTCGTTGCTTTTGCGTCGAATAGTAAAACTCCTTTTATCAGATCAACAGTTTCAACTCTTGAACCTCGTTAGTGATGCTCCTTAGAAGAAAATAATGTAAAGAATATAGCAAATAGATTATTTGACATTCTATATTGCTGATTTTTTTTACCATTGCCATTGCTGAATACTAAATGCAAGAAAGAGGGTATTGCAGATTCTCTAACTTTGGTTTCTGGGAATATTAATTTTAGAAAATTCCCTATCTCGCTCTAATCCTAAAATAGAAAACTTAAAAATATGTACAAGAAACAAAGACTGCCAAAGTAAATAAAATCACTATCTAAAATCTAACCCCACAAAAAACAAAACAAACTATGATCGAATCTTCATTTTAAAAATCCTAAATGCTAAGATATTTTTTTTATAATTGCCCCGAATATAATGACATCCGATTCTTGGCTCATATGAGTTTTGTCAGTTTGTGAAACTGTGGCAACCGATGGTATCTCATTGTACTGATAAATCATCCCCTTAAGATCTAGGAGGTATAAAAAGCGCCCTGTAATATCTATCAGTAGACGAGTAGTCAGAGTAAAGTGCAATAAAGCTTTGATATAATTTTATTCACTGGTTCTGTTTTTACTACACTCATGTTAAAGCAACAAAAAAAAAAACCCTTTAAAAGTGAAATTCTTACGTATTAGCTTTCTTGATTAAGAAATTCAGTAATAGCCAAAAACTCGTACCATAAATTTGATATAAACTGAGATGAGCAATAATAATAAGCTCACATAGAGTAGAAGCTTTTAAATTCTTGGATTGTCAATCATTTCAACACAAAGGTGATAAGTCTCAGTATTTAACGCATTCATTTTTAGCAAATTGGCCACATTTTTCATGTTCATGACGGGTTTCAGTTAATAATTGAAAGTTTTTTTATTGCTCCGAAAAGCTCAACCACAAAATAACATGCAGTTTGAAGTAATTGACTTATTAGTAAATTGTTATACATTTCAGCTCGAATTAAGCATATTTAACTCGGAATTAAATTTAGATCGTTACTGATTTTCCACCAGCTCCAATGGCATGCGTTCAAATACAATAAAAGCCAGCATTACGAATTCGATGTTTATTCATTTAGACTGGCGGAACATATATTTCTTCAGTTATAATGCTAGCGTGTGTTGAGCTTGTCGCACCTCTTACATCTACACAAACCGGATGTTGACCGCTCGACAACAAAAAGTAGACTGCGTAAAATACGTTTTGTGTGCATAGGGTCCACGCATATATCAACTTTAGCAAAAATAAAATGAACAATATATTGACCAGTCAGAGTTACTCTCGCTCCAAAAAAACAAAACCTTAACTTGGAGCCGATTGACGGCGATATATTCTTGCATTCAAACAGACCCAACAGACCAGCGTTTCAGGTCAACACTGACGCAATGAGGGACAAACGCCACCGATAACGACAGCCGTAATGGCTGTCGTTGTTGGGGGCATTTCTCTCTCAGCGCGTCCATTTCACTTCTAATTTCACTATTCTTTCTCTCTGTTTCCTTAGCAACAGCAACAGATAAAAGTTACTAGTTTTGTATATATGTAAATAGATTATACATTTATTTACCCATACTTAATGTATTCTTTGTACTTGGATCTGCGTTTGTCGAGGCGGAGAAGGAATAAGCCTTGATAACAGTAACAACAACAACAAGGTTACCCATTTCCGCTTCCGGAACATGCTTAGTAATTATTGTAATGCGGCGGTAAATAGAAGAAGACATTATTTTGATGATTATTCTTACCGGCTCTTTTCTGTGATTGCAAATTTTTTTTCTCAGTTGATTGCCTTTTTTTAAAGCAATGTTTATCTTAGATTAAAAACAAGAGAGTGTCATTTTGAGATATTTGACCAATTTCCTGATGCCTGCAGTCATTGGGAATTTTCAAATCGAGTGTAATATTTTGTTAATCTCGGAATTGATGAGATGTAATAGATGTAAGAGTTGTAAAATAACTAAAACGTTGTGTTCGGCCATTTTATGCGATTAGCAATAATGCTTAGTTAACGAATTATTGGGTTGATTGACCAGTCATTTTATCTGCACTGAGGATCTCATTAATGTCTCTTCAGACAGAAACAGAAAAACAACCATTTTAGATTCGATGATTTCATTTATTTTCTACGGAATTTGTTAACTATAATAAATCAAAATTCTTTTATAATGTTCAACGTTTAATTAAATTTACCAATTCTTAACGGGAATTAACTTATAAACACTTACTTACTCGTAATAAAATGCATGCATAAAAATGCCTCTTAAAATAAGAGAAAATCATCTGATACATAAATGTAATTCTGACATTAAGAAGTGTCATCATTCTATGAATTATTCAGATTGCTATCTCAGTCATTACTTTTCGTCAGATCAGTTCTCCGGCCATTGAAATCTAAAGAAGTCATTTTAGTAAAATTTGTGTTTATTTGTAAGGCCAAAGCGGTGGCATTAATTGGTTGCAATTAGATTTGATTTGCTTCAGAAGACAAGAATAAATAAGATTTTATAAGTACATAATTAATTTCTGCGATGGGGAGCTATCATTATTTACACGCGGACTAGCGTTCTCGTCTTTATTGTTATTGCTGTATCCTTAAAAGAGGTTACAAACAGACAAAGGTGGTACTCGAGTGAAAGGAACAGCAACATGGGCGTAGATGAAAGAAAGAGAGGTTTATTGTAAAAGAGAATACGCTACTGAAAGACAGGGAATCGGGTGGCAGGCTAGTAATTCCCAAAGCAAGGTATTTAACTTACCTCTCCGCGAGGCAGGATGTGGCACAAGGCCGTTTTTTAATGCGGGGTCAAAACCGAGCCCATAGGCTTGGGCAAAAATTCCTCGTAGACCCCGTATAGACGGGGTCGGGTAGCTGTCCACCACCCCAGACGAGACTCTGTATTTCGGCATAGTCTCGTCTGGGTTCCTCTCTGTCCGAAGGCAGAGAGTTCGACCAGCATAGTGGAGACGAATCTCCAACTAATTCCCGAAGAAAATCATGCTCATTATATATATCTACTGGTATAGTCAGCCCACAATAGTCGATAGGGAGAGTGGGACACTCCATTACAACAGTTATTATCACGATGTTTTGGCCGTTGTGTCCTTTGGCCTTCATCGGAGAATTTCGTAGATTATATATATATATATTTTATATTTAATGTACGAATATAGATTGGTCTTGCCCCGTTAAGCATCTCTATAGATACCTTGCTTAGTTCTTATTCAGTATTTCTCAGTTATTGCTCATCTTGTTTTTATTGAAAGTCTGCACTGCCCGGCCCGAGGATTGAACCCACAATTACTGTCATTAGATTAACGAATCAATGCTTTAATCCTCTAAACTATTGTCTCGTCGGATTATCCCGAGTGTAGAACCTACAGCCTTAAACCTAATTCGCCTACTGCTGCATTTCGTGCTTGACTGTATTCACCGAGGCTTCTCTTTCCTGCTGTCGTTGAAGCCTTGCTGTTATCTATCTTTCTTTATTAACGACTCTCATATCATATTTATTTCTATATTAGGTCCACTCAGGAGATACTCGTAGTCTAACATATCCGTTGATTCTTTCAGACGTCTAACTATTCAGTTTTTTCTGTTTTATATGACTACCCTTTTCCCTCTATACATGGTCCAACGAGGAATCAGAGTAGGATATTAGAAGATCGAAAAATTAAATTATCGAAATTTGCCGGCAAAATAAGTTTAACACCACTTAGGTATTATTATACTTAAATCAAAAAGTTATAGTAAAAATGAGCACCTCCCCCCCCCAAACAAAACAAAACAAAAAAAACAAACGAAATATTTACAATATTTAGTGCCGTAACCTTTATTATTAATTACAGCTTCACATCGCCTCGGCATCGAGCTTGATAAATGAGCACAAAATCATTTTGAATTCTCTGCCATATTTGCTTAATATAATCGTATAATTGGGCTAAATTTGTCAGGTTTTTTAGCGTGAACTCTTTTAGAAATATAATTCCATAAATTGTCAATCGGATTAAGCTCCGGACTCTGTGGAGGCCACTTAATAACATCTATATTATAGTGATAAAAAATTGCATTACTTTTTTGGCTTTGTGAAAGGGGCTATTATCTTGTTGGTAAATAGCTCTTGGTGGCATTTGGTCAGTCAAATACGGCAGAACATGTTCCTTAACTAGCTGCATATAAGATGTTGAGATGTTTTCCATCAACTAATGTTGATGGTAACTCAGGCAGGAGAAGTACCGAAATCGCAGTTTGAGTGGAATTTGTGTTAATCGTCAGAAGCGTCACTAGATAAAGTCTGTTTTGCCGATAGACAAGACTGCATTGTCATTCACAAATAGTGATAGCTTTGAAAGTACTCTTTTCTATCAAGACCTCCGTAGCCCTTAGCTTTATATTCGATCGACAATCAAACTTTAATTTGTTTTTGCTGTTGTATATGATTAAGTAGTTATACTGCAATAAAATGTAGAAAGTGTTAATGGAACGAGACCAAAGAACTGGTTAGTAACGACTCATCGATAATAGTGACCAGCCAAATATTGTCATATTTCATCCGTGATTTCGCAGATGTATACTAAATCCAGTTATCACGAAGATCTATCTATCTATCTATCTATCTATCTATCTATCTATCTATCTATCTATCTATCTCAGTCCGTTCGTTCATATCTATCTATCTATGGGAGTATTGAAAATTCCTTAGCCCGACCAAGCAGCCCTTCAGAAAACAAAATCTAATGTTTAGTAATTTAGTCAGATTTTAGTAAGTGGGTCATGCCGAAATTTTGTTAAACACTCCTTCATCTATATCAGGCCTGCATGATTAAAAATGTGAACGGCCATATTGCTGGCAGAAAATTAGCCGCGGGCCGCAATAGTTAATTTTTAATGTAAATTACTGAGTGAAAAGTAAGAATATCTTAATAAAAAACAAAGATTGCATTTTGGCTTTTGAGTTCGCAGTCGTCGACCATGTTATTTAATTTCTCTTTTTTTTGTAAGAAAGGTTTAGATTTACTTTTTGATATTTGCTACGCGCTTCCTTAGATAGTTATTTGGTATATATATATATATATATATATATATATATATATATATATATATATATATATATATATATATATAAAAATAAGGAAACATTGAAGTCAACACTCAGAGGCGACAGGTTGTTTCATGCGGGACGCAATTGTCAGGCCGACGATTGCGCCTAGCATGAAACAGCCTGTCGCCTCTGAGTGTTGACTTCAATGTTCACTTTTATATTTATATTTACATACGCTCTATCTCTGATATTGAACACTTTATCCCATAAATATAGCACACCTTAAAATTATATTTCTTCATATATATATATATATATATATATATATATATATATATATAATATATATATATATATGTATAATCGTGTATTTAGGCAGTAACCCCTCTTTTATACAAGTTTCATTAAAACGACTGACAAGTTACTGAGATGAAGCTTTTTAATCAAGGTTTCTTTCATTCGTACAAGTTTTTTGGGGTGGAGTGTACATAAAGTATATACCCATTGTCCAAATTTTCTATATATCCGAGCGCTTTCGATTATTCCATTAACCATTTTCAAGGATGTTTTAAAACTTTTAACTGAATATGTAGATTTCTATACCTTTGTATCTATAGTGATTATTTTCCAAACATGGGCAACACGTTGAATTGAACTATGGTTTGAAAGATGTAACGTGAGTCTTCTTGATAAACACGAAGTGGTTGTCCAATATAATTATTGATGAATTTGATTTGATCAGGAACGCGGTTTCTCAAGTGGCATGTAAATTCATAAATAATATTGGTCCTATGTAATTTGGAGCTTGCAGGTGAGTTATTGCTATTGACGTAGAGATTAGCTGTCTTAATTTTTTTTATAATAGATAAGTTAATTTTCTTGTTTTGATCAACTGGGGTTGTGTCTTCCTTTATAATATTTCTAAGGGAAATACAGACTGCTTATAATTAACATGTATTTATTTTTTATAGAAAATGTTGATGTTATTGTTTTTATCTGTATGTTCAGTGTTATTGTTACTTTAGAAATTTAATTTAGTTATCTATGATGAGGTAGTTGAGAAAACCGTTATTAACTAGTGCCTGTTTCACGTTGTTGAGTTCTTTAAAGAATAAAAGACGAGGGAATGAAGTCTCGTTCGCTTTTTTGATGATTCCACAAAAATGATTACCGTCTATACTCGAGTATCATGAGAATTTTTTATGATTTTTAAGCAAAAAAATAAGTATCACATTTTAAATAAGTAACTTTTTTAGAGGTAATTTTGTCTGGAGAGTTTAAGATTCATGAAAAAATTCAGTGGTCACGTTATACATAAAGTCGTCTTATACACGAGTATGTACGGTATTTAACGAATTTTTATGATAAACAAAATATTTACCATTTTGAATACACCTTGTAGGCGGCAGTGTATAATCTCGCAGACCGAAAGCGACCCCCGGGCCGTATTTTGTACAGGCCTGGTCTATATTATAAATGTCAATGAGCGATTACCAGATGAAACACATCAAAAGAAGATCAAACAAGAAGTTTAAGTGGAACGTTACAATGAAAGCGGTATATATACTTACGCAATAGTTCATTTTAGTCAAAATTATAAAGTCTGTAAAACAAAAGGGAAACGTTGTGATCAAAATAAAAAAAGACGAGGATATTTTTGAGATGCAATAACTGGTAATACTTCAATGCAGTACTAAAAACGAACGGCTAAATCGAAGTCATAAAAAACGGAGATGAGGATCGTTGTCGAAATACTGGTCATGTTTCACTTGACAGTCGAAGATCAAAATGGCCAAAACGTAGTAATAAGGCTTTTAAGGATAAGTATATCCGTTCGAATAATTCATAGACTGATTTTCGGTAGTTATGAGGTATCGATCACTTTCCCGGTATAAAGTATCAGAAAGTTTATTGATGAGTTGTTTGCGTCCTATTGATATTTAGTTTTTGCTTTCGTCTACAATGACGAAAAAACTGCTTTTTCGTGGATATCGAATACAGCGATATGCATTGGTCAAATCTGAATCCGCAAACCGAAAGATTGGAAAAGAAGAAAAGTTATCGATAACTGAAAAAGTCAATCAATCATTGTGTGCAGCATTGTTATAACTTCTTTGATTGTAAAAGAACATGCGATTGAAGATGGTGAAGATGTTGCAAGTTGGAAACGGAGAAAGATGGTGTTAGCCACCATCTTTCTCCGTTTCCAAGGATTCCTTTAAAATATGTTAGAATATCTTGCAGCTTATTCTTCGCTTGCAATAATCACATTCTTTCAGACAAAAGCCCGGAGAAAACTTCTTTTTCATTTTAATGACCCTATTCTTTTTTCATTTTTTAAATCGAATTCGTCATGACCACATTCTAGTAGCTGTCTATATTTCTGAGATGAGGTATGATGTACACTATTTACATTATTCGGACTATTGTCCTCATCTTTGTCGCCATATTCATCACAACGTTTCGGCCGTTGTACGCTCCGGCCTTCTTCCGGTGGTTGGTATGTCGAACTGAACCCTTTATTTCGCTCACTGGGGTAGACTGTTCTAGTTCCACGTGCCATGTCTAATGGATGTCAGTTATCTCCTGTTGATTTCCTTCTCCAAGTTCTTCGCCGCCTTAACCAGGTATTGAACTCACACTCTTTGGGTCCTGTCACTGGATCTAACTGACGCCTTTATCCACTATTCCATGTGACAAATAATTTAAATAAATATTTTTCATGAATAGTTTTACCCAAGGGGCATAACTCGAGTGAAAGAGATTGGTAGATGGCGCCATCAGTGTAATTCTCATTATTATAAATAATTCAGAATTTCAAATAAAACTAATTTAAGGCGGTATTTTTTCTTTGAAATTTGCTCAGGGAACCGTCTGCTTGCAATAGCAAATAAATATTTTATTTAAAAATAAACATAAATATTTTATTTAAAAAATAAAAAAATAAATATTTTATTTAAAAAATAAAAATATTTTATTTTATTTAAAAAATAAAAAAATAAAAATTTTATTTAAAAAATAAAAAAGGCAAAACTGCTTGACGCTATTAGGTATGCTCAAAAGTTTCTGTACTTATTAAGAACAATTAAATATTTTTGTAAGCATTTTAGGCACTTAATATTTTACATGTCTAATAAGATGCGTTTATTAAAGAACAAAATAGAGTTAGTTTTTGTTTTATTTAATTAAAAAGTATTCATTATGGCACTCATTGGAATGTGTGGGCAGTGTAGCGGTTAATGGCGCGCAAATTGGATTTGGTGAGTCGTGTCTAGGCTATTGCATTCACTTTCGCCCAAATAGTATGAATCCATTTAATCCCCCACCTCTCAGTTCAGGATTAAACAGTAGCGTCCATTAGGGTCTCTAGCATGGGATGGCAACCAGTATAAGAGAATAAAAACGCTAAATTCAAAATGGCAGAAAGGTAATTGATAAATAATAATAGATAATGAATCTGCTGAGAGGAATGAAGAAGTGTGGTAGTGGTATTTAAAAATGCCCCTCACTAAGCAGGAATTGAAAACGGAATATTTTTATATATTTTTTACTGAATTAATTTTATTTATATTATTTACTTTTGGAGTAATTTCTTCATATTTTTTGTTATTAACACAACATTTCGACCATCCCCCCCCCGGTCTTTGTCAGGTGTCTATTGAACGAGATAATCTTTTCGAAATACTGGACTGAACACTTTATATAACGTATGGCTATTCATATCTAAGGACACCTCATTTTGTTCGTAGTCCTTACTTATTTCTCGCCCTGATTCCATTGAATATGTACTACCCAGCCCAGGGATTGAACTCACAATTACTATGTCAACAAATTCACGAGCCAACATTTTAAACCTTTATTGTCCCGAATTTAACTAATAATGAAAATTTCTTATCATAAAAATTTAGACCAAAATTAAGGTAATCCTAATTTGACTAAAAAGGTAATGATTTATTTTATTCACGATTTTATTATTTTATTCACGATTTATTTTATTTCCCTAAGGTACTTAACACCTTGGGTTTGGTTTGGTTTGTTGTGGTTGGCATATCAACCACAATGGGTTATTTAATGCCGACAACATCATAAATGTATAGGTGGTAATTTTAAAAAAAAATGTATAGTTTTTTTTTTTTTGTGGCATATTAACCTCAATGGGTTATTTAATGCTGACAAGATTTTTATTTCTGGTAATATTTTCTTTTTTCAAATATTTATTGCTGATACTAATTTTAAAAAAAGTATTTCTGGTATTAAAATCTATTTTTACACTTTCATCGTGTTTTGAGTCAAGTTGTGGGGTCGACTATTTGCCCATAGCTAACAGGTGCTACCACCCCTGGTCAGGGTGAACCTGGGAACACCAGCAATTAAAATGTGGTTCCACACTCCTCAAAACCTCCTGATCAAAGGCCTTGCTGTTGGATGTAGTTTATCGTCTTACCCAGGACGCAGATGTAGTTTATCGTCATAGCAACACTTTGGGAGAATAAAATTCACTAGCTTGCAAAGCAGGTTTCTTGTTATTAAGTAAAAACGATCGAAATTACTACACGATGAATCGTCTGCGAGATTTGTTTACTAATCGTTGGTTTACGACGTCTCGATATATATCTTTATAGAAACGTATATAATTTGACACAGGCAGAGATGTGTATAAATCCAACATTACATATGTTTATGCATTCCAGTCTCCACGTATTCGGGTTCATTTTTTATCTACTTAGAGAAAAACATTTTCTTAATATGTTTTGTGTCAAAAATACAGAACTACTTATGAAGACCGTTTGCAAATTTTAATGTGTCCTACTTTTGCCTTTTTTATGGTGCTGTTAAAATTAGCGATGTGACAATATGCCATAAAATTTAGGGAAAAAAATTACTTGTAAGGAGTTTTTTCTCCTGGCTGGCACAACCATTTGGCATTTAAATGTGAAAAACTAAATTATTTATGTCAAAATAATCTCGCGTGTATGTGTGTGTATATGCTTGGACATTTATGCGCATATCTGTATGTTTGTGTTTAAATGTAATATGTATCTTAGGGTCTGTGTACATATGTATTCGCGTGTGTATATCTGTTTAAGTGTGAGTTTGATCCTGGACAGGTTATGGGTCTCCCCGCCGTAGAGTCGTGGTTACAAAGTTAAGCACGTAACGACTTCCGGTCGTCCTCCATTGAGACGCTGCTTGAATGTAATTTCATTTGCTTTTTATTTCAAGGCGGAGAGGATTAACGGCAGGGAGCGCCAATATTGTCGGAGATAAAAGATGCGAATTTTAGGAAGTGGTCACAAAAGATTTCAGTGGCGTGTAGAAGCAACAGTAGCAGTAGATTTAGTGTTTTTTTCTTTATTCCCTCATGTTTAGTAGTGAACTCTTGAGTAAGAATTTGTTTTGATAAGAGATTTCTTTGAAAGCACAAAAAGGCAAAGACGCAAAATTGAAGGGGAAAAGTGGAAAATGAGAGGAAAGAAAAAAAATGATAGCAAGAAGAAAGAAATGAAAAGAAAAAGTGAAAAAAAAAGAAAGAAACGGGACAAAAAAACAAAATGAAAATTGGAAACGAAAGAAGGAAAGAAAAGAAAAGGAAGGAAAGTAAGAAAGATGGAAACAAAGATAAAAGAAGGTAAAGATAAAAAGAAATGAGAAAATGATGAATTAAAAATGGCGGAATAAAAATGAAAGAAATTCAGAAAAAAAGAAAAAGCAAAAGAAAAGAAGAGATGAAAGGAAAAGAAAAGGAGGAAGTTAGAATGAATGCATGAAACAATTAGAAACAAAACAAAAGTTAAAAATTGAGAAATTATTTGAAATTAGCAACAAAGTTACCAGAAAAGACAAAATTAAAAAGAAGCTTCATTTGCGATAGACTTATGCTTGGTCTTCATTTTTTTACGCAGAATATAGTTATATAAGTACAGTGGAACGTCGACTTACAAATTTAATCCGTTCCAAGAGTGGATTCGTAACTGGAAATTTCGTATGTCGAAACAATTTTCTCCATTTAAAATAATACAAATTCACTTAATTCGTTCTAAGTCCAAAAAATATTGATATAAAAATCAATAAAAATCGTATTTTATGCAAACTTAAATACTTTTTTCTAAAGATTATACATAAATAATGTAAATAAATATATCACTGTGACTCTTTCTCGGGCGTTCTCAATGAGAGTTAAGCAATTTAGGATATTGAAGTGATCCTTCCAAAATTCTCTTAGGGTCCGGATTGTATTTTCGGTCACTTCAAAACTAAGCAGCTTTATCAGATCGCGCAGCCTCTCCATGTCTCACTACACTGTGGATGCCGATTCTCTTTTTAAATTTTTCAAACGGTCCTCGTCTTGCCTTAAATGCATTTTCATCTTCAGAAGACGTGCTTGGTATTTTTCTGATAAGATCCACGTCCACTGCCCTTGCCTTTGCACATGTAATATCTTCAGATACGGAATCACCTCGGAGCTGCCTCTCATTCATCCATACCAACAACAGATTCTCAACATATACTTGGGTTTTTGGACGATGCTTGGTAATTATGCTAATTCCCTTGGCTACATCAAGCTTTTTTTTTTATTTCCATCTTGTTATTTAGGATAGTGCAATTTGTTGATGTTGAACGTCCGCATAGATTGGCAAGTTTAGAAACACTACAATATTATATTATTATATATAAAATATATAATAATATAATATATAAAACATAAGAATATAAAATACAGTATATTTAGATAAGATTAAAACGGATTTACGGTACATTTATATCAAATATCAAGTTTGAAATGCAGTGGCGGGAAGCCGCCCATTCTTAATTTCGTAAGTCGAAATTAATTCGTAAGTGGAAACGAATTTCCTAACAAATTTTTGTTCGTATGGTGAGTTTTTCGTAAGTAGAGGTGTTCGTAAGTCGAGGTTCAACTGTACCTATTTTGAATAGCAATATACAGAAGAGAAATAAGGATTTTCAACCGTTTGGAAGATTAAGCGGCATATTCTTCCTACTTCTCATACACCCCGTCTATTTGTACCTGTTAAAAGTTAGGGACAAAAGCGGGTGCAAAAAATGAAAATTGCAGAACTTATTACACGTCAATAACGAAGAAACTTTTTTTGAAAACAAAGAAATTGATAGCATCTCGAATGAAATGCAACATTTGCAATGAAAATATAAATGTGGTTTCAAATAAATGTTCTCTTGGATATGCATGGAGATGTGTAGCAGACGATCCATCTGTCCACACACCACAAATTAGAAACAGTTGAAAAAGATTTGTACGAGAAAGGAACATTTTGAACATCACCTCAATGGGAACGCATTTCTGATTATATATGCAGAAAATAAATTCACAAACGTATTTGTTAATTTGATTTCAAATGTAAACGAAATGTACAATTTTTAACTTTTATAATTTTGCGGCACTCGCGTCTGGCCCCGAGTCTTACCTTGTCAATGTCGGTAAGAGAGAAATAAGGAAATGGAGAGAAGGAGAATGGGAGAAAAATAATAGACGGAAGAGAGACATACACACAGAAGAAGAGAGATAGAAAAAAAATGGAAAAAGGATTATAGCGTGAGAGAGATAGAGAATAAATGGAGAAAGAGAGATGGAAAGAGAGAGGGAGAAATAAAATAGAGAAAGAGAGAGAGAGAGAGAAAGAAAATGGAGAAAGAGAGTATGATAATGTAAATAAAGAATTGAGAGAAAGGAATAAAAGAAGAGGAATAAGACGAAAGAGACTAAAGAAAAAAGAAAAATGAACGGATCAAAATAAAAAGAAATCGATGACAGGTTTTTATTTGTATAAACGCTGAGCTGTCAGTGACTTTTTCACCCTGGTTATTTTCCGCCTCATTACTTCAGGTGTCAAAGACACGTGACCGGAAGTCTACTTTATTAAGGCTCAAATTGAAATAGCCATTTTAGTCAACGAGAGGCAATGTAAATAGAATTTTTAGGTGACTGTTTCTTTTTTTTATTTTAGATAAAAGGCAGCAACCTGATTTTAAGACAACACACACTAAAGATTTAAAGATTCCCCGTTATATTACAAGTCAGTAAAGAAAAAGAAATTTTAAATTGCGATTTACGAATTAGACGCTTTAGAAAAACAATATTATTCTTAATTAACGCTACATCGAATAAATGTATTGTTTTATTATAGGCATTACACAGAGAGTAGCGTATGACGGTTTCTTTATCATTTCTTTCAAAACGCCTGATTTCTTTACAATTGATTCAACAATCTGTTGTATTTTTGACACATCTACGAATTGTCCTAAAAGGAAGGTTGTGAAATAAATGCATCTATCAATGTATGTACTGGAGCCAGGGCCGTCTTAACAGCATTATGGGCTCCTGGGTAAACCACTGTGCTGGGGCCCCTGCGACAACCACTCATGGGAATAAATGGTGGAGAATTTTAAACATATATTTTATTGGCATTTCAACAAAACTGGTGTTAAAACATTAAAAACATGCATCAACTAATCAACATGTTAAATATTTGAACGATACACAAGGCTTGAAAAACGCAATAATACTCAGTTAGCCACACAGATTCAATGGCACTGTATGAATTTACTAAATATAAATATAAAACGCATTTGCTGTATTTCTTTTCGGAGAATTGCTTTATTTTTCGCTTGAAAATGGTTTTCAGGAATAGGATGTCATTTTCTATGCACGAGTGAAAGCCAGTTCAAACTATGCTGCCTTGTTGTGCTACGAAACAGATTTTTATAAGTTTCAGTCTTGAAAAAAAAACGTTCTCCTGTACAGTTGGTCACCAACTGCACATGGACACTCTGACTGCAATTTCAACATTCGGGAAGACAGATTTCAAATTGTCTGAAATTATTTTTCTGTACAGTACAAGGAGAGTATGACAATTTTGATCAAGAGCCTTATAGTGCTTGAGATGCTAACATTCGTTTAAAAGGTCATCATCATTCAGGTCTTCATGATACATATTGGCAAGATGTTCCCAGTTTTTCTTTAGTGCATCAAAAGCAATGGTTTTCAATTCACTGAAGAAAGAAAACAGATTTACAATCTGTGAATAATCCTTTGCACGTTTTATCAATTCAATGATTAGTGTGTCCAGAATAGGGAGGAAAGTTTCCACTTTGAACTTTTCGGTTTTACTAAGAAAGACTTTTTCTGTTGATCTATCATATTTATTAAGGCACACGCTTCGTTTTTGTTCCCTTTTTTCCCATCACTGTAATCTGTATCTGGATATATACTCCTGGCTTTGAATTCATATTGTCTCTAATTTCCTGAAGATAGATTTTCACAGACTCAAGAAGATACGTGACAACAAAGATGTTCATATTCTTTTATTACAGGACCTTGCTTGTTTTGTTCATTTTTTTCTAACATGCCATTCCAAAGAGTCGCGAGATTGTTTCCAGGTTTTCCATTTTTTCTCAATCCTTCTGCCTCTCGCCTTGTATTCACTTTTGCTCTTCATTGTCAGCTGACAGAGAACCCAGTGCATGCTTCATTTTCTCGAAACCTCCACACAGAGAATGAATAGCATCAAAACATATACTGACCATCGTGTGCCATACAGACGCTTGGCCACAAAATCTTTTCCTAGAGATGATGTCAATATATTCCAGCGATGAGTAGAACCAGAAAAACCAATGAATGCAGATGCTGAACATAATCAAAGAATTTTACAGTTTGTAGACAACACTCTGCTGCTTTTACATCCACCAAGTTCCGGCTGTGTCCAGCACAGGGGAAATAGATGGCAAACCCAGAGTTGATGGATCCATAGATGGCAAACTCGTTGAGTTGATGGATCCAGTCTATCATTCAGGCATATTTGAGGCATTATAGTATGACTGGCCACGGAAAAGTTATAGTGGAATTTTGTTCTCATTAAGAAAATCCACAACAGTGTCTGTTAGATCGTTTACTCCATGAGACAAGGTGGGGATGAATATCAAAAACGTTCCACAGGCCTACAGCCTTTAATGTATCGGACGGTAAATGTCAGTTGATCTGAGTGTGAGATGCTTCGAGTGGAGTCTACACTTATTGAATAATATTTTGACTCTTTTACTTCTTCAAGAATAGTACAAAGAACCTGTTGCCCCATTAATTCAATAAATTCTTCACAAATATTTGCAGATAAATATAACTAATTTCTTTTTCCAGGATTTCCATACATTTTGAGATGTTCTTCCAAGAATTTTATGTATGTACAGGTTTGTATGAACGTGTGTGCGTGCGTATGTTGTGTGTGAGAGTGATTGTGTATGAGAGTGATTGTGTATGAGTGAGTGAGTGAGTGAGTGAGTGAGTGAGTGAGTGAGTGTGTATGTGTGCTTGTGCGTGTGTGCGTTCGCTCATTACGGCCAATGGAACATTAATGATACTAACACAATAGATTACTGAATTCGTAGTGGGTCCTCATCATGTCAGAATCATAGCAACCCTTCAAACTCACGCAGAAAGTATAAAACAGCAGGAATAGAGAATAAGGCAAGGTATCAAATAATGTACTCAAATGTGAACTGCAGAATTGCGTGTTTGTAAAACGTGAATCGCTACTCTATTCACAAAATCTCAAAGTCGTTTATACTGCTTTATATGTTGCTTATTGTTCAAGATTGAATCTCCATTTGCTACATCGGAGTTCAATGAACATGAAAATGGAGAACATCGAAAGTGCATGACAGAATGTTTGATAAGACATAAAGAATCTAAAAAAGTGTAGATTCTTTATGATTACACCTCTTCTTTTTCCAATGAAGGGATTAGCTTAATCTGACGCAGAGAGGATATGGATTAAAAAGAAATGTTTGTATCACATTGTAGGACCTGAGATAATCAGCCTCCCATCCATCGTTCTGGATGTTGATTAATATTAGCATAATTATTTCCGTAAAATTTAAACAAATTGTTTACAAGATAAACTTCTGCCACAAACTCTGTTTAGCGATAAGAATTTTTATTTATTTTTTATTAGAAGCAATTAAGAAAGTCCTGAAAGTGAATTTCTATTTGGGTTGCGTAGCTTTTCCGACGGGTTGCTTTAAAAATTGGTTTTGTTTTATCTTCGCAGATGTGAAGCTCGGAATGAGAAATCGTGGAGCCGGGTTCGAATTCCAGTTGCATTCGTTACATTCAATTACATAAAAATAATCCAAGAATTACTCCCAGTTATGGGTTAAATAATACGACTTGTAACTGGGAAAATTATTGTTATTCTTAAAAAATTTTTAATACATTTTTCACTGACAAAAATACCTGTTCTTACAATCAAAAATGTGTTTCGGCTTTAAATAATCCACAACAGGCTGATAAACCGTTAAAAAAACAATCAGTCAACATCATTTAATATTCAGGTTATTTATATTAAAAAAACTATAAAGGAATTTCTTTAGGGAAAAGACAGATGTGTGTACATAGAATATGGGCGCGTGAATGCCCGGTTAAAATGCTCGCTTTTCGATCATGAATCTCTCATGGTCACTTTCTCAGGAAGGGTCGCCTCCTCAGATCGATCACAGTTCTACGGCATCTTTGATATCACGAGCTGACCTTGTGAGTGAAATTGGGTAGACGGAACTGTTTGCTAGCCGTCGTTATTTGTGTTAGTCACAAGTCATCGTGAGCGAGGATCTGAGCGTACGGGCGTTGCTCAAATTGCTGATCAGGCCAGGTTATGCAATCTCTCCCCCAAAACTCTGATTACAGTCCACTCAATACAGCTGCAGTATAAACAACAAGTGGGCCATTTGGGTGTTGAATAAACACAAATGTGCCTGTGCCGACAATTGCAATAGGAGTTGGTTAGCCGCTCTAATGGACGACTGTGCTCGGAAAATGAGTGAACTTGAGTAGACCAAATTGTTTGGTAGCCGCCGATAGTTGCGCATATATAGTCATTATAACCGATGGTCTGAGTTTACTGGCGTTGTTTAAACTGCTGATCATGCCAGAACATGCACTCTCTCCCAAATATTCTGACTACAGGCGGTTAAACATAGCTGTAATATATAACAAATGATCTATTTTGGTGTTGAATAAAGACAAATATGCAACAAAGATTGGTTAGCCGCCATAACAGACAGCTGTGCTATAAAAATTAGTAGCTGGCCATTATCAAGAAAAATAAAAAATCCTTTCCTATCCACTAGAGAGAAAAATTAAGGAGCTTATAGTATTTTGAAATTCGTGAATTCATCAACATTCGCTTTTTCTACTTACATTTATTTGTTACAAATTAAACTAAGCACAGCTGAATATTTAAGGATGAAAGATTTTCGCGGATTTTGACGTCCTTCTGTTTTTTGTTTTTTTTGTCCGAATTCGTAAATTTGTTTTGGTTTGCTGGTGGTAAGACTCGAAAAAGCACTATATAAAATTCACTATTTTGTATTCATAATGTTGAATGTGTTAAACCATTCAACCAGTATTTTATTTGAAAATGAAAATTGAGATGTAGTAGAGTGGGGGCGTATCGTAGAGTGGGTGACACAAAACCCTTGTACTGGTCCTGAACACATGTAGTCATTGATGAAAAAAAAAAAGCATAAAAAACATACACTGTATTCATCGACATTTTTTGTTCTAAAAATTGGCTTCCAAAATTGCGTGTTCTGTCAGGTGGTTCATAGTTGGAGTCGGCCAATAGGTTGAGATGATTGGCTCACATAGACCAGAATATGTGACTTATTAACTCAAGAATGAAACATACGAGTCTGATTATACCAGACGAGTCTCATAATCTTTATCCAATACGCTATCCAGCCACCATCGTTCTTCGAAGACCTGAGATGAAGTATTGTCACTTTCCTATCAATTATTCATCCTCTTCTACATTCTCTGAAAATTGATATGAATCAGTGTAATTAATCATACACCCAATCGCAGTCCATCTTCAAATTTGAAATCTTATTAATAGAAATGAAGTAAAATACTGATGAAAAAAAACATCGTCAATGGATGTCTCATATAATAACAAATTCAAGATGATATGTGAAGAAATACTGGTATTTTGTTATCGTTGGTTGTGTTGCCGGTTGTCTCTCCTTACTGGTTTGTCTGTCTGGATACTTTGTTTAAATACCCTTTAAAAGAATCACGACGCATACATTTGGGAATGGCGGGAATGCGACCCATTTGTTGAAAAATGTTAAATATTTATTTTCGGAACATTAATTTTTTAATGCAATCGGAACATTAATTTTTTTAATGCAACCGGAACATTAATTTTTTAATGCAATCGGAACATTAATTTTTTTTAATGCAATCGGAACATTAATTTTTTAATGCAATCGGAACATTAATTTTTTAATGCAATCGTAACATTAATTTTTTTAATGCAATCGTAACATTAATTTTTTTAATGCAATCGGAACATTAATTTTTTTTAATGCAATCCTCAGACCCAGAAACCATTTTTTGTCATTTGACGTTTGACTGTTTTTGTGTTTATTTCGGTCTTTGCTCTACAGGGAATAAAATGCTAATTCTTTGAGAATGAATAGTCATTGAAACCAAGTAACTCAGTTGAATTTTCGGAAGGTTGCGCTGATTTTAAAGAAACACTATATAGAGCCAACAATGAGAATTTCGTTCACATTTTGATAAAAAGAAATTTCAATATCTAAAGTTTAAAATGAATTTTAAAAAATGAAAACGCATTCTTGAAGATTTTATTTTAAATGATTAAATTTATTTTCAATAAGCAAAATACTCTGGTGTATTTCAAATTATATAGATTGGAATCTCAAGTTTTTGGTCGCTTTCGCATAATCGGCCATTTTTTGACACATTTTGACATATTTGCAAACAAAATTTAATTCCCGGTTTTAAAAATCTTTCAAGAATAAAATATACTTTTCTGAAACTTTATTTGAGGAATAAACTGATTTAAAGTAAATCTGATTTGAAAAAATATTATTTACTTTAAGTTTAAAAAAACAAAGAAATGGACTTTTAAAACGAATTGTAGCGGTGATAACACGCTTATCACAGTCGCTTGTCACTCGTAGAATACTTGACAAGCGATGATAAAGTCTGTCAACATCTTTACTGTTGTTCTACGGAGACTTTATCTGTTACAACATAATTTAAGAAAATGACGGGTGAGCGCATTTTTATATAATTTTTAAGCACTCAGTAATCTTAAAATTGTTGGAAAATAGTCTCTGTAATCTAATTTTAGGAATGTTGAATTTAAATTTACCATAGTTATCGCTCTTATTTTCTGATTATGTTGTGTATGGTCGACCATACTTTCAAAGTTACTTAATATTTTATATACATAAAAAAATAAATAAATAAATGAAATTTTAAAAAATATTGGGGGAAATGACTTTTATTGAGCTTTCAATATTTGATTCGTAAGTATAGTTTTCACTTAATAATAATTTTACCTAATCGGATTGAATTAATGCAGAATTTTAAATGATTTATGATATTATAAATTATTATAATTAAAATTTTAAAAATGAAAACGATTTTTTGTAAAAATACATAATTTAGGGAAAATTTTTTCTGTCCTTAATAAATCTTATTTATAAAAGCAATAAAAGCTTTTCTAATTAAATAATATCATAGATTTATTGAATTTTTATTTTAAGATACGGTGCAAATTTTCTGGAAATGAATAGTAGTTTAAAAGAAAAGAATTGATGATTTACATTCTCCAAAAATCCTGCTTTTAACTAATAAAACAAATTTTGAGATTCCAATTTAATTTCTCGAAATTTCATCAAATTAATCAAGTCAGAGGTAACATATGTAAAAAAAGAAAAAATTTACCAAGATTTTCTAAAAAAAAAATTCAAAAATGATATTCATTTGTGAGTAAGTTCTGAAAGTTTCATTAAAATCCAACAAGCATTTGATTTTTGCAATAATTTCTAAATCAATGTGTTTTTTCACCTGGAAAAAAGGCGTTAAACATTAATCGTAAATTACGTCGAACGCTGACGCCCCCCCCCAAAAAAACAAGATTTTTAACCAAAATTTTGAAATGCTAGAAAGTATTAAAAAATTAATAAAATGATAAAAAATACTTTGGTCTTTCCATTTAATAATAACAAACATTTTGACCATAAAACTTTGTTTTTATTAAGTTCTGGGCCTTTTTTCATCATGTTATGCTGTTTTTTAAGCGAGTGGAAGTACCTTCAGTGTAGGTAGCTAGATAAATGAAAATAATTTTTCAGAAATTGAACTTTATTTAAATAATTGCTTTGATCAGTCTGTTTGGGTGAATTGGGTTACATCGAGAACGAGGCTGAAAGGTTGTCGTGACAATAGTAAATAAACAGAGGGAGAAATTTGAGCTGTTGAATTACAGAGAGATCCGAAAGTCTTGTCACCCCGTATCAAAAAGTAATGAGAACAATAGAAGGACAAGTAATACATTAAATAAAAAGCACATGGACTGGATTCAGTTTATTCACTTTCATTGACGCTGTCACACACCGAGAAGGTCTGTATGAACACCATCATTTTCATGACAGCCATATATACACAATGAACAGAATGAGATAGATAGATAGATAGATAGATAGATAGATAGATAGATAGATGGTGGTCCAAAAGTTATACCCTCCCCCTCCCAAAAAGTAATGAGAACAATAGAAGGACAAGTAATACATTAAATAAAAAGCACATGGACTGGATTCAGTTTATTCACTTTCATTGACGCTGTCACACATCGAGAAGGTCTGTATGAACACCATCACTTTCATGACAGCCATATATACACAATGAACAGAATGAGATAGATAGATAGATAGATAGATAGATAGATAGATAGATAGATAGATGGTGGTCCAAAAGTTATACCCTCCCCCTCCCAAAAAGTAATGAGAACAATAGAAGGACAAGTAATACATTAAATAAAAAGCACATGGATTGGATTCAGTTTATTCACTTTCTTTAACGCTGTCACATATCGAGAAGGTCTGTATGAACGCCACCATTTTCGTGGCACAAAACGATGCGGTGCCATGTCTCGTGTGATATTTCTCATGAAGCTGTGCTTTGTTGTTTGCTGCAAAGGCTCTCCGAACGGCGTCCTTCAACCGATGGGTATTTTGGTATCGTTCATGTGAAAGTCTCTCCTTCATAATATCCCACAGAGCGTTGAAATAGAAAATTATATTATATAGGGTTGACAAGACTTTATAATGAACCATCTGAGATAGATATATACATACATACATGCATACATACATATATTCACAATGAACAGATAGATAGATAGATAGATAGATAGATAGATAGGAACAGCCTGGGATAGATAGATAGATAGATAGATAGATAGATAGATAGATAGATAATGAACAACCTGTGTAATATTTTGCGAAGTTGTGCTTTGATGATTGCTGCAAAAGGCTCCCCGTTCGGAGTCCTTCAACCGATGGGTATTTTAGCATCGTTCATGTGAAACTCTTTCTTTACTCCACAGAACGTTGAAATAGGAAAATATATATTTCGGACCACTCAGTAGTTTTGTGGAAAATTCCATTCGAATAACTGACTTGGGTTTGAACACTGATCACCAGCACCGCTAGACAATTAACAACTCTCTCAATCACCAAACAAGCCGCTATAGTTTCTTCTTCAAGAAAAAATCAAACCAAATCAGTGTTTTGCTCAGAAGTCAGTATCTAACCGCCTTATTAGAAACAATCTTCAAAATTTCCTGATCGGAAAATTCGTCGTAGAATTAAAAATTTGAACATCTGATACTTGATTTATAATATTTTGCTGATAATTGATATTTTAAATTAAATGTTATCGAAATTCTTTAATGTCGTAAATGAATCGAATAATTTTTTTTAAAGAAATTAACAATTTTTAATACATAGTTAAAGTTATCTAATTTTTTAAAATACACTACAGTTCAAAAGTATAAAGTAACTCCTGGTAATTTTTTAAATTGACACAAAAAGTAGTTGTTTTATAAAATAAATAAGAGAAATAAGAAATAAGAAATAAGACACTTTTTCATTTTTGGATGGAAAGGTTTCATTCTTCTCTCAAGTTCATCCTATGCTAATTCTGGAAGTGGCTTCAAACTTTTGAACTGTAGTGTAGTGTATGGCAATCAATGCAAAAATAAAACAAATTTGATTTTTAATTTAATTTTCAAATATATTAAAAACTGAAATATAAATTAACCAAAAATCAACCTCAAAACTTTTACCAAAATTAGCACAATACGTTTTGGTTACTGATAAACTTTAAAACAGTTAATGAAATCGAGAGAAATATACTACCGTGATTTTCTTTTAAAATCGATTGACAGAATTCCATTTAAGAGACATACTGACTCATGATTAACTTCTATTTTTAAATCCCAATTTAATTGATGAGTTTAACCGCATATTTGATAATAAAATATTTTTAAAAAGAAAATTCTTTTGCACTTAAAAATATTTTATTGATTAAATTTTAAGTACGAATTAATAACGATTTCAAATAAAAAAAAACCCCCAAAAACTTAAAATTCATGTTTCTTTTGTTTTCTAGTGGCCCCCCCACAGAAATTCAAGGAATTTTTCAATTATCAGCCCCTCTTCAGCATACCCTGTTCTCTTGTATCGCCAACGTGCGAGGTAGTGCAACGATTATCAGCACGGAAAACGAATGGCGGCTGAAACGCTATAGATATCCAGTTCGATCTAATGCACTTGGGAAAGTCATGAATCCACTTCTTCCTGCATTCCAGCCCATCGTCTGTTGAAATGAAATATTTTGTCACTCATATAATAAGAAAGTTGAAGAAGAACAGTGAATGAGAATAGGAAAACAAAGAACCACTCTCCCATAAATATGCTCCCAAGCAGTAGAAAAAGTTAAAAACTGTTACAACCATTGTCGATCTTGACAGGTGCTAGACTCATTCTTGTTCAATGTCCGGGTTCAGACAAGGTTATTCAACTTCACAATTATCTTTGGCTTTCTCATGAACAAATTTTTTGAAAGATTAAAGTGTCAAGGTAGGAGGGAAGAAGTGAGGTGTTTTTTGTGATAGTTTCCGATTTCTCCCAACGTGTCTATCCAATCATCAACGAAGGAAGGAGTGCCTTGTATGTTTGGCCAAAGAAATGAGTCACAAATGATCAATGAATAAACTAAAACTTTGCATCCGGATGGGAAGGAGAAATATGAGAAATGAAAGATTGAAATTAGGGGCGCAGAAAAATTCTCAGCCTGACCAAAATGGATTTCCCCAAATTGTCAAGTTTGGTTTGGTCATTTGATTAAACTGTGGGTCGGACCGAGAACTTTTCCAGTACACTTCATATTGTCAAGAGTTTCATCTTTTTCAGTTATCATAATAAATCTATTTTTCATCCTATCCTAGACTCATCTGCTGATACACACATCATTCTTAACGGGTAATATGCTAGCATAAAACAAAAATACCAAAGTTTATAGACATAAATTGTCTGTCTCGCCTCTTAAGAGTTTCTGCAAATAAAATATAAATAAGCGGAAATAAATAAATGTAAATTTATTAATGACAATTTATTTCGTCATAGAAATTTTAACTTTCAGTATATCTGTCATATTCTTTAGAATTCTCCCAAAACAAACTGCGGTTGTAATTGATCGCATTTCTTATAGAAGCCGAAAGAGCTTTAAGAAAACGGATTTTCTTTTAAAGCAACACTATACCCCATTGGAAAAGGCGAACAGACAAATTTGGGGAAAAGGTAAAGCAGATGTTGGTCCAGCTTTTCCAATTTCTTCATCAGGAAAAATATTTGCATTCAAAAAATGTTTGTATTCAACATTCAATATATCCATATATGGTTATATCGAATGTTGACATTCCTATAACAAAATCTGAACTAACACGAATAAATATTGCTTTCATCTGAATTTAGTCTGATATTTCTGTCACTGGACTTTTTCAGTTCGATTTCAAAATGCTCTTTGAACCATTCAGCTGAGTGTGTAAAAACCTAACTTCAGTTTCATAGCGAATCAGAGATCTTTAAATTCACTAATTTTTAAGTTTATTTTAGCAAAACACGCGACATTAGTTTATTTAAATTATTTCAATGCAGTCGATCAAAAAGCTGGATATTTTTTGTTAATTCGCCCTCCCCCCAAATGTATTTACTAAAATTAACACCAAATTTTACCATTTGCTCTCTGGTGCATTGCTCTCTGGTTGGGTTATCCTTTGCGATCGCCCCAAATGTGGGCGACTCGGGGGCGATATTTCTAAGTGTGAGATCCTGGTTCGCGTTCACCCCGATAAACAAGACAAAAACAGTTTTTTTTTGTTTTTTTTAAATTGTAACAAATCCTTGTAAGTATCTCGAATATAGGTAACTCCACTGAATTTTCCATACCTAAGTTTTAAAATTAAATTTTAAAAATGAAAAAGTATTCTTGAAGATTTCATTCTAGTTTTAATTGAAAGCTAAATGATTAAATTTATTATTTCCAGTAATTAAAACATTCTAGTGTATTTTAGATAGAAATTATATAGATTAGAATGTCAAATAATTGCTCGATTTTTAAAAATTTTTCTTAAAAGCAGCCATTTTTTAATTTTTAAGAAATTTGTAAACAAACAAATTTATCAGGTTTAAAATTCTTTCAAAATTAAATAATAGATTTGTGATACGTTATTTGAGTAAAATTAGAAAAATTTAAAGTTAAATTAATCTGATTTGAAATAAATATTACTTACAGCATAAAAAACAATATACAAGCATTTCTTAACGATGGGTTCCGCTTTCTTTGATCTTTATTGATTTATCGAGAAGCTCTTAAGGTGATGACAGCTCTTATGGATGACCAGAAATGAAATATTTACGAAAACTAAGTGAACACATTTTTTCTTTTTTTTTAGCCTTTAACTACCTATTAATTTTTACAAATTAACATATTTTCATCAATTATTTAATATTTTATTGACTTTTAGTTAGGTTTTTAAGAAGCTTTATGAAATTTGCATTTCGTCTCTAGCTTCTAAATTTTACGACTTTAAAGAAAAAATGAATTAATTGAAGTATGACCCAAACTAAAATAAATACATAAAATAAAAAAATATTTAGTGAAATAGCAAGTAAGAAAAGTAAAACATTTTTTTATATTTTGAAGGGATGATTTGTAAAAACGTTAATGATGAAACAGAACTGAATTAAAAGTGAAATAATTGCAGTGCGTCAGACGAAACTTAAATCACGTAGCCTTTTTAAGGATTATGCCATGTATAGATTCCCATAGGTAGAAATAAAGAATGTTTTTTCACTAAAAATTATTTTTTAAATTATTTTTAAAATATTCGGGTTATGGGCTTTTCAAATTTTGATTCGTAAATTTACTTTTCACTTAACGATATCACCAAATTGCATTCTTGAAAGCAATGAAGAATTTTAAACAATTTTTGGACTATTATATTATTATAATTAAAATTTTTAAAAAATTCATTATTCATCGAAAAAATTTTATTTCTTCAGACAATAGTGTACTTAATTTAACTTAATTACAAAAACAATTAAAAGCATATCTAATTAAATAATCTCATAGTTTTTCATTTTAGAATTCAGAGCAGATTTTCGATGAAACGGGTAAATGTTTTATAAAAAAAAATGATTTACTTTCTCCAAAGAGTACTGATTTTAACTAATAAAAAAAAAATCCCCCCTTAAAAATTTAATTTCTTGAAATTTCATGAAATTATGTGAGTTGTAACATATGTAAAAAAAAAATTACCAAAATTTTCTAAAAAAAATTTCAAAATTAATTTAATTCATTTCTGAATATATTCTGAAAGTTTCATTAAAATCCGACAATTATTTGAATTTTGCAAGAATTTCCAAATCAATGTATTTTTCCTCGAAAAAAGCACAAAATAGAACTACCCTTTTTTCTCTAGTTCGCCGCTGTCGTAAAAATCAAGATTTTTAACCAAAATTTCGAAAGGAGTAAAAAATTTCAAAATATAATTAAAAAATACCTTGGTCTTTCCTCTTAATAATAACATAATCATTTTAATGACAAAACTTTGTTTTTATTGAGTTTGAAGTATTTTTTCATCATACTATGTTGTTTTTTTAAGCGACCAAGTCGAATATCATCCGTACTCCATGATTTTTGGTAATTTTTTCATTCTGAGTGTTGGAATTGTTTCAAGGCAAGCGAAACAAATTTTCATTTAAAATTATATTACAGCTAGATTTTTATTAAGAGTGGGGTAATGATTAGACAACGGGTCTCGTCGTAGGTCATTAACAGAGAGTTCGATCCACACAAAGTGTCCAATGCTTATGGCCTTATGCTAAAACTAATCTCTGTAAATTATTTATTAGATACACAACCTGAAATCTGTTTCATAATTTTTAATAATATTAGAAGATTCTTTATATAGCAACCCCGACAGACTAGAGAGACAATATTGTTTTGAAGACAGCGTACTTCATGACCTCGTGTTTCTTTTTCAGAGACTGATTAAAACAGTGCTAACTTTGGAATTCTTACTTCCGGATAGACAATTTGATAATGCCGCCAAGAAAATTAAAGCCTGAAGGAATGAGAACAGACATGAATTGAAATTCACCGTGTTTAAGGGATTATTCAGTTATTATATATATTTTCTATGAGGTCTTTGGTATTTGAGCAGGAGTTTTTTCTTTAAACTAAATAATTTACCCTTTTCTATTACAGTTTTAATTTATATATCTCTCTCTTCAACTTTTATTGTGATACCATTTATCTAGATAGCTATATCAGATTCGTTCTTTCTTTTATAGCGGCGTTGGACTTCGGGGTTAAAATAAACACGCCAGGAAGGTTAAGGGAGGCTGACGAGAAAACACGAATAATTTTAACGAAACAAGATAAGGAATTTATTCACGATTGTGTCAGTAGCTCATTTCAGGAAAATAAATTCGAATTTCTTAAAGTCCGTTGTTTGAACGAATTGTCATGAAGAGGAAATATTCATACAACAGATTAAATCAAAATAATATTCAGAAATGTTTAAAACAAAGGTAAGAGAGTTCGTTGTTTACGGAATGCCTATATGTGGGTTCTGTACGTTCAAAAGTAGATGATGAAAGAATACTTAGCTTTCTTGGGTTGTTGAAAGAAAACTCTTCGAAGTGCCTACTGATTGACTTTTAGCATCTGTGCAAAACGTGGATCAAGAGCTTACCCAGCTTCATACAGATGTTCAGGAAATATTAGCTTCTAATTGGTCAAGTCAAGTTTTCCCGCCATATTCCTGGGAGCCTGTCATGTGGTTACATTAATTATAAATAGCAGACACGAGCTTGTTCTTTCTTCTTTCTTCTTTCTTCATTCACCTACGAATATGTAACCTTAAAGGATTTGTGTCTTGACCATGTGCGGTTAGATGCCTATGAAAACATATTCACGCATGCACATACGTACGAAATTTTCCAAATTACATTACAAACATACATTTCCAACATTTCTAAACAAACAACAAGAACTTTTCTCTTTGAAATATTTTTCTAAAGCTAAAAGTTTATTCAGTATTTCTCAGCTTTGTAATTCATTCAACTTTTGTGAGCTCAGCTAAAAATATTTCAATTTCATCAGTAAAACTTTAATTCAGCCAAAGGGACATAACACCAACAAAACAGTAACCCCTACGCATGTACATCATTACACAAAATAAATATAAATGTTGTTATAAAATAGTTTTTGTTCCTTCTTGTTGTTTCATATGTTGTGGTATTTTGCGTTAAATATAAATCGTGAGGTCATGTTAACAGACAGACATCCACAAATGGTCATGTATATTAACATACAGCTACAGATTAAGAAGGCTGATAATAGAATATAATTAGCGAGTAAATTGACACTGGCGGAAATCTGAATTCTGGACGTGTGAACAGAAACAAAACTTTCACATGATTTCAGACGCTCTTGTCTTGCATATTTATAAGTCTACCCTTCATCCATGCTTTGAATATTGCTGCCGCATATGGTCTGGTACTCCTGCAATATATTTAGAGATTTTTGATAAAATCCAAAGAAGAATCAGTAATATTATTGGTCCTGACTTGGCCTCTCGGCTTCAGTTACTTTTCCACCGCCATAAAGTTGCTTCCCTGTGTCTTTTCTATAAATACTTTCATGGTAATTGTTTGAATGAGCTCTTCGTTAAGTACCTAGACTTTATGAATTTAAGTGCAGTAGTAGATTGGCAGCAAGGTCTCATCAATTTACAATTTCTTCAGACAAATTAAGCTGAGCCTGAGAGACAGAAATTCATTACTATTATAGTGGCGCAGTACTTTCGGGTTAACATGAACAGTTGGTTTACCCACGCCAAGAAGTTTATTGATAATGACGAGGAAACACGGATAATATCAACAAAGCAGGATAAGGAATTTATTTACAAATTTACTCACTTGAAGAAATGTCAGTCACTAGTTTCAGGAAAATAAATCAAAACTTTTTATAGTCTGTAGTTTTAATGAATTGTCATGAAGAGGAAATGTTCATATAACAGATTAAATGATCAAACACAAAATAATACTCAAAAATATTTAAAACAAAGGTAAGAAAGTTTGTTGTCTAAAAGTAGATGAAGGGAAATACTTTGAAATGCTTAGCTTTCTTGGATTGTTGAAATAAAGTACTTGGTTAAGGCCGATAATATAATTGGCGGGTAATTTGACACTGGTGAAAATCTGAATGCATAAACAGAAATGAAACTTTTCACATGACTTCAGACATTCTTCTTCTCTTTATTGATTTAATGTTTTTCTTATTTTATATCAAAAAGGATTTCGCATAGTATCGCTATTTTCTTTCCTTTCTTTGTCTAGGCTCAATGGCTAACTCCTGTGAAAAGAAGGTTTTCATTGAGTACAAAGAAAATTTCATAAAGGCTCACGAATTTGTTTTTGTTTTTTTCTCAGATCACCGGCCAACCTCTGTGAAGTCAATGTTTTCATTGGTCCAAAGAAAATTTCTCATAGGCTCGCGAATTTGAGACATTTTCCTCGGCTCGCTCAAATGTAAAGAGAGTTATTATTATTTCGTATTCACTACATTTTCTTACTTTATATCTATCTCATTCTAGTCCTATTTTTGAGCCTACTTAAAATCTAAATTTAATACAAAACATGCGATAAAGGAATAAGCAATAGACAAATATCTCTCTTTTACCTCTCTTCATCTTTATCCCTCCATAAAGAACTATTTTTAATGGATCACAATTTTCCGTCCTTATTTCATTGTCACTTGATATCCAGTAAACCTGTTTTCTTTCTCGCCCTTTCTTCATCCATTCCTAGTCTCTTTCTTTCTCTCTATCCTGTCTGCGTCCTGTTCATATCTATCTGCGTCCAGTCATATTTGTTTATCTCAAATGTAGAATGTCACAAGGCCATTAATTTGGAGTTTCCAGGGAGAGGGCTCTTATTGACTTGTAAATTACTATTCGTTTTTTTAATTTAGCATTTCTCGAACACCATCCTCTGGTTCTGCTAGGAGTACAGGACGACCAAAACAACCCGCTTGACTCTCGCCTTTCAACTCTTTACTACGCTTCAAATTCTTTCCAGATCTTTCTTTTTCTTTTTGTTGTTGTTGTTGTTGTTGTTGTTCATTCCCTTAGTAACCATTTTATTTTTCAAATTATTTTCCCTTTCTCAGCAACATGTTCTCTTCGCTTCCTCACTTCTTCTTCTTCTTCTTCTTCTTCTTCTTCTTCTTCTTCTTCTTCTTCTTCTTCTTCTTCTTCTGTTGGTTGCCTTACGAAAACATCTGCGTGTAATTAAGGATCTGGTAAGTTACGTGTAGGAACGTCCCTATCCGGAGATACACTTAAAATGAAATGCTTATCTGTGAGTTAGAGGGACTAATCGACAGGTTCAACTCCTATTTCTTCCGCTTGTCCGACCATTTTAGACCCTGAAAGCTTTTTATTTTAGGAAGATATTAAATCTCAGATAAAGGTCGCTCGAATAGTTGAAGTTTAAAAAACAAAATTAACAGCGACTTTAAAGAGAAAAGTTGAAAGTTTATTGTCAAGGCATGGAAATAAAAGAATTAAGTACCAAGAAAAATATGTGTCTAAGAAAATGGAAGCCTTTCTCTTCCGGAAATCCTTCTCTCCTTAAATTGTGGGGTGGTAATGAGTCAAGAAATATGAGATTTGCTTTTGGATTTGTCGCTTGATTCTAATTCTGTGGCGAACTGAGTTTTTGCCACATGCTTATTGCATTTACTCGATGAAATGGTGACCGCAGAGTTTATCCTACGGAAGACAAATCCACCATAGTTTTTTTCGTATAATACTTTGTTTATCGTCCATTCACATCAAAATTACAGGTATTTTCGTTTCGTTTATGCCAGTTCACTTTGACGATCGACCCATATTAATAGAAGATCACCTTAACCAAAATGACATAATGCAAAGAAGGAATAATATGCGAATAATATCCTAGACGCAAAAATAGCCTACTATTTGTCTCTGCTTCGAAAGTCGATATTTGTCGCCTGTTGTGGCCGATGACCCCACCCTTTTTTAAAAATTATATTTTTGCATAAACCCAAAACCTCTTGCATACATGGGCTAAATCGACACATCGTTTCAAAATGAAGCTAAAAATTTTCTGTAATTATTGTAGTACTGTTAATCTCAGAGGAAATATCCTGCAATGTTACTTTTTGGTCGGGGAATATTCACAAAATGTTACCATATAAATTCCTGGTTTTTGCTTCTTTGTTTTGTGCCATTCCGGTTTGCCAGAGGTTTAATAGAACGAATATACTATTTTGCCGGTCTCGGTAAAAATGGACACCAAGGCTATTTTGCCGGTCCCGGTAAAAATAGATAGGAAGGCTATTTTGCTGGTCCCGGTAAAAATATATATGAAGGATATTTTGCAGGTCCCGGTAAAAATAAACACCAAAGATATTTTGCCGGTCCCGGTAAAAATAGATATCAAGGCTATTTTGCCGATAAATATAAATAGTGTTTTAGAACTAAGAATATATTATATTTGATATCGCCAGCGCAGTGGTTGTGTGAGCTGTGTAGGCAGGACTTGAACATTATGGATTCTGTGGTTTGTGATTGTTGTCTTCAGTGGGTGCACCAGAAGTGAGAACCATGCCCATCCCAAGGGTAAATTTTGGATTTGCAAAGACCGTTATGCTTGAAATGCTTAAAATATTTAGAGACTTCTATATTTCTTTTAATAATTGATGACGAATAAATGATTTTAAGTTGTGTTTTAACAATTGGTGGCGAAAAAATTTTAAATTGTCTAAACAATTTTTAGTGAAAATAAATAAACTTCTGGTTTAAATCTATGTGTTGTTATTTTTAACATTACCTGCCTTCATAATTGTTGAGGGGTCTTCCCCTTTTTACACAAATGGACTCACCCAGGGTATACATATACTACTGCTAGTGGATACCCGACAGAGAGACAGAGGTCGAACATAGTCGAACGGGACGAGCGTACGAACGTAGCGGGCAAGAGTCACAGTAACGAGCACGTAGACTCAGTAAGAAGTCATACAGCGATACGTCGATATCAAAGACGATATATATATATTTGTCTACTAACTCCGCATTCCTGGAACTACTAACCTGTATTAAAAGTTTGTATTATTACGTTAATATATTTATTTTCCTATATTCATTCTTGGCGTTTCTTATTATTTGGTACCGGATTTCATCCCGGAATCTACAACAACTTGGCGACGAGGAATTCGAACTCACACGGAAGAAAAAAACAAAACAAAATTCGCCCTCGTCGACCACAACAACGAGGAATTCGAACTTGCACAAAAAAAAGAATTTTCCGTTTGCCAGTGTCCACAACAACTTGGCGACAAAAGATTTACGAGAATTAAAATACGGAAAAACGAGTTTTTCGTAAGACTCTTATCATGGAGGATTTTAAAAGTACTTACAACTCCAAGAAAGAATGGAAGAGAAGTGGCAAAAACAATTACTACAAACGTAGAAGGAAAATCAAGAAAGACAAAGGCAACTCCAGGAACTAATATTAAAGGTAGCGGGTAATAAACAACAAAATATCGAAAAAGAGGCGACTTTTTCCCAAGACGCAGTGTGTAATACGATAGAAACATTCAAATACTCTCTAGAAGAGGATAAAAATTTCGGGGACTATTTCAGACGTCATGAAGACATCTTCAACATCGATTTTCAAAACTGGACGGAAGCTAAGAAGCTACGTCTATTACTCAGAAAATTAGGAACAGAGGAATACACAAAATGTGTGGATTACATCTTGCCAAAAAAGACAAATGAGTTAACGTTTGACGAAGCAGTTACATGCCTTACAGAGCTCTTCAGTCCAAAGACGTCACTATTTCACAAAAGGTGGAAATGTCTTAACCTCGTAAAGGACGAAAAGATTCTTGGCGTTTCTTATTATTTGGTACCGGATTTCATCCCGGAATCCGCAACAATAATAATGAAAATATTTACCGGCAAAATAACCTGGGGTGGGGGCTATTTTACCGAAAGCGGTAAAATAAACTTAAAATCATGTTTGTCTATTTTAACGGGACCGGCAAAATAGCCTCTTCCTTAATAGAAATGCTTTCTCTTTTTCAGAGAAAGTAAGTTGTTTTGACACATTTCTGAAAGTTTTTAACAACGCATCGGTTCCCCCTCCACCCCCCACCAAAAAAAATCAAAAACATAAAACAAACAAAAAAGACAACAATGAAACCAGTGAAAACTAAGCGTAACTAAAGGCAAGAAAAATCCTTCATCTCGGAGAACTTGAGAGTATAACTTGTAGTTTGAGAACGAAATGCATCAGTTAAAAATGCTGCAATAAAAATCAAGAGAAAGATTTTTATTTCTTCATGAAAGTACTTTTTAATGTCATGCCCATTCAAAAAGTAGACAATCATGACTCTCCAGACATTCCGCTGTGAATTGTCATGACTTCTTGGGAAAAAAATATTGATACAGTTTTCCGTTGCTTTTTCTATAGTTTTGAATTCAAAATAGTCCATTACTTGTTACTGTCGCTTTAATCAAGACAGCCAAGTTAACCTTGCTATTTAACCTATAGCTGTGGGGGAACAGAAATAGTTTCATGCTTTTCCAAGAATATTAGTGTGAAAGTGGGCGCAGCAGAAGAAGCCGGAATTTAAACTCGCTCGGATCACCGCTGCAGTCGATAGAAAGTTATCATCTTTTAAATGGTTTATTTAAATTTCAAATGATTAATTTGTGAGAAAAATGAATCTCAAAATTTGAATCTGAAAAAAATTCCATTTACTATTCGAGGAGAAATGTCAGGAATTCAATCAAGTTAGCAGCTTCTTTAAAATAACATTTTTGGAAGCCAAATAAAATTCCTTTTCGCTTGTTCTAGATTTTTGATCTACCCCACTTTTAAATTATTTGGCAGTTTTGTTGTGAACAAGATTCACACACAGACACACAGACACATACACACACACACACACACACATATATATATAGCATACCTTAAAACTATTTTTATCATACACACATACACACACACATACATATATAAATCATACCTTAAACTATTTTATTACACACACACACACACACACACACACACACACACACACACACACACACACATCTAACACTTTGTCCCCAGCCCCTCAACCTCCGGCGTATTCCTCTTTGGGTTGAGGTGTCCACTCGGTCCGAACCGAACTTAGGGGTAACTGGCCGTACGCTCCCTGAGTACCCGTAGATTATTTCGACAGGTCAACTGGTAAAGTCCTGCCCGCTGCCCACGCTCTGTTAGTTTTTAGATCCAGTAAGCGGGGTGTTGTCCATACGTTCACGGTCGACTGGGGATGTGGACACGGCTGTGAGAGTTGGCGCTAGGAAGATTAGATTGTGGCAAAATAAAACAAGAAATAATATCTGCAGAAGCCGGACAACAATGGGGGAAATGTTGACGTCGTTTATATAAGAAAATAACATCAGAACAGAGTTTACGGGGAGAATAAAGACATTTAACATAAATGAAAAAAAAAGAAAGAAAAAGAAAGAAAAAGACAATGCATCCAGCGAATTCCCAACAGAGAGAGGGCTTGTGTGTGATAAACGCGTATTAAATCGCCTGGGGTAGGTTTATGACTAATAGTTCAGTCTCATACAGACTTCTCAGAACAGGGGGCAATCTTCTTTCTCTCCTCCAAAATTCTCCCGCAAATCTCGACTCACTGCGACGACAGTCTCGCGACTCTCTTGACGACAGTCTCTTTCGTCTGGCCTCTTCCGTCTGGCCTCTTCTGTCTGTCTTTCTCGTCGGCCTTACTCGTCGGCCTTTCTCGTCAGCCTTTCTCGTCGGTCTTTCTCGTCGGCCTTGTAGCGCCGCGACCCGTAACAGTCGCCTGCGGGTGCTCATGAGCGTGACGGCACGCTGCGATGACGATGTGCCGACCGATCGCAGTCTCTTCGAGAATTCTCTCCCGACTGCCTTATTAGCAAAATCTCGAGTTAATATAGGAAAAGGATCAGCTGATCACAATTGACCCTCGGCTTGGCACGCGATTATTACGAGTGCTGCCTACAGACCAAAACCATGTGAGTTTCAAAGTTCTTCATAGCTTTAGTAAGCTCTATTTCAAATTTTAACCGATAAAAATTACTCCGATCATTTTCATTGTTTTTGACCCAATTCCAAATGGGCGAGATCAGATTTCCCATCCGTAAACAAAATTGCTCTGATCTAATTTTTCTAACTAGATTCACCCCAATTATTTACCTTATCTCAATCACGGGTTCTTCTCGCTTCACCAAAATTATACTTTGGTATATCTAAACATTGATTCAACCTTTTAATCAAAACAAATACTGTTAAACTAAACCAAGTATCTCGCCCATCCCCATTGTTTACTAGTGACCCAGGTTTAAAACATCGCCTCCCGCCCTGAGATCGTGTTTCTCATCGCTAAACAAACATCTTAACTCAAATTGTACTTTGATATATACACACTATTTCCATTTCCAGTCAATAAAAGTTATATTTGCGTGTGTGCATTCCTCTGTGTGTGTGTGTATGCCTCACTCTGTTACACACACACACATATATATATAGCATACCTTAAAACTATTTTATCGTACAAACACACACACACACACATATATAGCATACCGTAAAACTATTTTTATCATGCACACGCACACACATATATATATCCGATGCGATGAGAACGAAAGTAATATATAAATTCTAACGTTCGCGGCGTTAATTAAAAAAAGAGCTCGATACATGTAGTAGAGGGATAATTATTGATTTATTATAATTTTATCATATAGACAAAACCATAAAATGGTTTTGTCTATATGATAAAATTATAATAAATAAATAACACACACACACACACACACACACACACACACACACACACACACACACATATATATATATATATAACATACCTTAAAACCATTTTTATCATACACACACACTCACACACATATATATACAACATACCTTAAAACTTCTTTATCACACACACACACACACACACACACACACACACATACACACACACATACACACATATATATATACACGAGTGAGGTTAGAAATATTCACATCCAAACTCTAAGAATGATGCTGCAATGGAAGAAATAAATTCAAAGCTTTTGTAAAAATGTCCTCGGGAATTTCATTTGTACAAATCAACTAACAAAGTTGCAGAGACTTTAGAGGACGTTCAGAAGGCAACTGAAAAACTCAGTTCCTCAAATCCCTAATATTCCTCCAAAAGTCTTCGATTAAATATTAGGGTGCTCATCATGGTCTCAGAAATTTCAACTTCAAAATTGTTCAATGGAACTGATTGATAGATTGATTTGTTTATTACGAATTATCAACCCATAGCTAGAGGAGAAGAAGTGGGTTCATAAATTTTCCCAACTATTTGCGCGTAAGTGAATATAACAAACCCGACTGAAATTGGAACTCTGCTCTCCAATTTCCACCTTCGTGCCGTTATCCATTACACCACCCACACACCTCAGCTTACAGCATCTGGTATTCCCAAGCGGTTACCTCTCTATATACTGAACAGGCACGATGTTGTTTAATTTCGGTGATCGTACGAGAACTGCTGTTTCAACGTGATACGGTCGTAAACGTCAATAGAACTCGTCGAGCTTCTCTCACATCTCATCGAAACAACTGTCATATGTAAAAAGAAGCATTCCTTCATTATCAGGATGACCATAATTTCAACAGACTTTAGTTTCTACTGAGGCACAGGTTTGTTATGACCACCAGCAAGACATAAGGGCAATCTCTCAAGGTCGCTTGTTCATGATTTTCTCGTGTCTAACTCCATGTTTGTTGCACAACGGTTGGATCCCAAAATAACCATTTCACACCGGCAGAAAATGGGAGAAAGATCTGTTAGCTTAAGAGATAAAATCATCTGTTTTGTTTTGGGCATCAGAATATTTTCAGTAAATTCTTTTTATTATGTAAATAGTGAAAGTAATCTTTTTCTCATTACTTTTTTTGTGTGAGAAAAAAACATTTTTTTCCTTGCGCTGGTTATGTTACGAGCGCGTGGCCGAGGATTGCAACATTCACTTTTCGACCATGCGACAGGTATTCAGATCTCTCCATGGTTGATTTCTCAGGAAGGTAACTTATCGACCTAGGAAGGCGATCCTAGCTGAAAACCATACACGGTTTGACCTATTCAGAAACCGTCGATGGTCGTGTAAGCACGAAGTGACATGTTAATATGACCGAGGGTTTAAGCGCATTGGTCGCGTTCAAAATGTTGATCCCACCAGTTTATGTGCTCTTTTCCAAGGTTCGTTCACCTTATTTGTAGTATAAACCTGCGGGTGGCAGACGGGTGTTCTATGTAACGAGGAGTCGGCAAATATTGTCTACCAGGGCTGACCAAGCTCTTTAATGTTATTGAACACGATTGGTCTAGGAGATGGAAAACTCTTACACGAAAAGCCTTTATATTGTCTGCTTCGTCGGTGGCATTTATTTGCACCGACTGAGTGTATCAATAGTTCCGAAAAGTGTGGATGGTTCTGCACAAGCCTTCACCACTTTAATCAAATCACTTGTGTGAGTTTTCTGGTGGTTTACCTTGATTCGTTCTTATCCTACTTATCAGCTGTCAATATACCACATAACACCCTTGAGCGCTTAGCCTTGTAGCGGGTAGAATGATCAACGTGTTTTAGTGGACTCAGCAGTTTTCAATCTGCTTGTCTGAATCATCTTCAACATGCGAGAGCAAGATCTAAAAGGTCAGCCAATCTAACAGTGATCTCATCTCCCAATCCTCACTCTTGCTCCATATGTGGCCTCCTTTGTAAATCACTAGCGTGTCTTAAGTGCCACTTAAGATTATCGCACAAAATTTCCTAACTGAATCAATTAAGCTGTCAGATCCTCATACGCCGAAACCGAAGGGAAAGTCCATTATTATGTTTACACACACACGTATATATATATATATATATATATATATATATATATATATATATATATATATATATATATATATATATCACACACAAATATATGTATATATATATAGATATTGTCATCCATAGGTAGACTGTTTCGCTGTATCACAGCTTATCAGTGTGGCTAGACATCCGATTGCCTCATGTCAGGATCGAAACGACTGATTTGGCATCAGTCGGAGATTTTCACCCTAAACTATCAAATCCTGGCAGAGAAGGTTAATTTTCACGTATTTATGTTTGAATAAACACACCAGTGACTCAGAGTGCTCGATTCATAGAAGAGCTCTGTGTGTGTGTGTGCGTGTGTGTGTGTGTGTGTGTGTGTGAGAGAGAGAGAGAGAGAGAGACAAAGTGAGTGAAATAGAGTGAGAAGGGTAAAGATAGAGAATGTACGGAAAAAGAGAGTCGGAGAAAGAGAAATGAATGGAGGAAAGATGAAGATTAAAAGATGCGCAGTTGAAACAAATTAAGAAGAAAAATGTAAATAGACCGCCAGTAAAATAGAGAGAAGAAATCTAAGAGAAGGGAAGAGAGAGTGAAGAAGAGAGAGAAAAGAAGGAAGGAAAATAGGGAGAAAGCAAATAAAAGAGAGTGATGAGAGAGAGAGAGAGAGAGGAAAAGAAGGGTAAGGGAAAATTGGAGTGTAAGCGAGAGAGATGGAGTGGAGGAAGTAAAAAGAGTCAAAATAATTAAGAACATCAAGAAAGAGAAAAAGAGAAGCTGCGAAAAATTCAGAAGGAGAAAGAAAAAGCAGAACGGAAAGTAAAAAGGTATTTTCAGCCCTTTGAAATGTCTTACTTAAATATCTTACTGCCTAATCGATATATCGAACGAATTTGGAGATCTCTGATCTACACCGTGAAAGATTAAGTTTTGCGATGGTTGCATTTAATTGTTGCTATTACGAAGAGAGTACGAAAAAAAACCCCAAAAAAACAAAGGCAAAAAAAAAAAAAAAACCACGAGTAATTGCGGAAAGCAGGGAAACCGGCCGAGGTCAACGAAAATGAATTTAACGAAAAGCTAAACATTACAATGATAAAGCATATAAAGCAATTTCTATTTCCGAGATCTGTGATTCACATAAATAAAAAAAATATTGTGTTAGTCAAACTGCTCGTTCGGTTTAAGAAAAATATTCTCTAATCTGGAATAAAAAGAGGGTTGAATTAGTTGTGTGTCTGTGGGGGATTCTTTCAACATCTGATAAGCGGAAAATTCAGAGGATTCGATAGGATTAGTCTAGAATTTAGCTTATTTGTAGAAAGGAATAATATGTCCGTCCTGGGTATGACGATAAACTACATCCGCGCCCTGGGTAAGACGATAAACTACGTCCAACAACATGGCCACTGATCAGGAGATTTTGAGGAGCGTGAAACCACCTATTAATTGCTGGTATTTCCAAGTCCACTCTGACCCGGGGTGGTAGCACCTGTTAGGGTCCCGGCTATTTGCAAATAGTTAGCCCGCAAACTGGGGTCAAAACACCATGAAAGTGTAAAAATAGGTTTTAATACCAGAAATACTTTGTAAAAATTATTACCAGCAATACATTACTACAGAAGGATGGTGAGGATGCCATGGACCGAACATGTGAGCAACAACGAAGTTTTAGAGAAAATGAAAACAAAAAGGAAACTTATACTTAACACCAAGAAGAGACAGTTGCCGTTTCTAGGACACATAATGACGAAGGCGGGCTTGGAGATTTGCCATAATTCATCGACATTTTGAATGAATTGAATTAAAACTAAGCGTTTTTGCCAGGGTTCTCCATTCGAAGTAACTTTAAAAAATCTGACCAAGCATCGATTTTATTATTTCAAAGTGTTTCTTGATTAGACCGAAAACTTTTCAGCACCACTTCGTATAGACAAAGATATAACAAACTATTGGCCAATCCAATACATGAAAAATATTTCCATAAAACTTGATATTTTTTCAGCAAATCATTCACATTCATTAGAGTTTCTTATCACTTTTAAAATAATTTGTATTAGTTGTCGTCAATATCGATGATTGTATAAAATGGCGATATAAGCAGTTGATGTATCAATTGTTAGACAAATATTTTGGGCTTAGGATGTCACAATGTGTAAAAATACGCGTAGACGTTGTGAATCGATTCGTAACAGACAATCTTATGTCTCTATCTGTCATTTGCGCAGACATACAAGTAGAAAATAAGCATGAACTAATATGTGTATAAACGCCGCCTAATTATAGACCTTAATTACGTAATACACATATATTGCGGTAAAATACTCAGTGATAGTGACATATCATTTGCATAACATTAGGGAGATCTCAAAAGCCCTAGAAAAAAAGCAGAAACTAAGAAGATGTCTTCCACATGAATTATTGTTAAAACATGGTAATCAGCAATGACACATGGCACAGTGGATAAAGTCGTTAGTTAGATCCAGTGACAGGATCCAAAGAGTGTGAGTTCAATACCCGGCTAAGGCAGAGGGAAATTAACAGGAGATAACTGATAACTGACATCCATTAAACATGGCACATGGAACTAGAACAGTCTACCCCAGTGAGCGAAATAAAGGGTTCAGTTCGACATTCCAACAACCTGAAGAAGGCCTGAGCGTACAACGGCCTAAACGTTGTAATAAATATGGCGACAAAGATGAGGACAATAGTCCGAATAATGTAAATATTGTACATAATACCTAATCTCAGAAATATAGACAGATACTGAAGTATTTGTTATTTTAAACATTAAATTTTAATATAGTGGGGATATTTTGTACGTTAAATAATGTTTTTAATTTTTTTTTTCCAAAATCTGAAACTTTAGTGTACTAAGCTACGCACCCATCTGCACTTTGTACCCCTTTACCCGTTTCTACTTCTCCCTGGAGTGTACAACAGTCGAAACGTTGTAATAAATATGGCTACGAAGACGAAGACAATAGTCCGAATAATGTAAATAATGTAACAAATAATTATTTAATAAAAATGCAATATTGTTTGTTGAATATATTTTCTCTAAGTTTTTATATATACAAGAATCCAGTTTCCAGTATATATATATATATAATATATATATATGATATGTAAATCTTTATATATCATGAACAATTTTAGGCAAATCTATGACAAAGTATAAAAGGTTTCATCGACCCAATGAAGACCTAAAGGACAAATTGTATCATACGAAAACTTTTGTCATACATTTTTAGACTGAAATTTTTAAAAGGCAGCTCAAGATGAAGGCAAGAATCAAAGAAAAGCCAGTGAAAATAGAGAAGATGAGAGAAAAATATGGAAGAAGGGAAACGTAGAAAAGGACAGTATATCGTAATAAAAGCAACAGTATAACTCGATCGTATCTGCGAGGGTGGAGTGAAGGATCTACCGGTTGTAAGATATTCACACATATATGGAACTGAATATTTTGTCATTAGTTTGTGTATATGTTAATTTAATACAAGATAAAATGAGAAGAATGAATAAAACTTGAATTTGATATATAAGAAAATGATGGATTGTTTGATGATTGAAATCATTTAAGCGAATAATCTGGTAATTTCAGTCAGGCTTAACAAGATGCAATTAATAGTTAACCTCAAAAACTATTTCAGTTAGATTGAATTCAATTTTAGCTTTATGATGACGTTCTTAGCCTATTATGCATTTCTTACCAGATGGTTTGAACTGAGACAAGGTGATGGGTCACATATTGGAGGCTATTCTTGTGAACAATGGACCCCGACGAGCATATATATATATATATATATATATATATATATATATATATATATATATATGTATGTATGTATGTATGTATGTATGTATGTATGTATATATACATGTATATATATATGTATATATATATGTGTATATTTATGTATATGTATATATATGTATATGTATATATATGTATATATACATATATATATATTTATATATATATGTATATATATTTATATATATATGTATATATGTGTGTATATATATATGTATATATATATGTATATTATATTTGTGTATTTATGCAGCAATCCTTTCATGCATAGTTTGTTGTATGTATGTTTTATAAAATGTTTTCATTTTTTTGTTTCAAAACACGGTCAAGATATTATGTCCATGTTCAAAGTTAATATTATTAAGTGTAGGTTTGTTTGTTTTTATTAATAAGGCTTCCATTACTTTTAGCCTTTTTTTGCATGTAGATGATGCTATTATATTAGTGTTGTCGACAAGTATGTTCCGAATAGTGTCCGGTAGGTCTCCATGAATATTTAAATGAGATCTAATTGAGCTATTGTCAGAAAGGTTTAGAGTTAGTCTGCGTGCCAAACATGTTGTAGTGTAGCCTATATAATTATTTATGAATTTTGATTGATGAGGAATGCAATTCCTTAATAGGCATTTAAATTCGTAAATAATATTTGCCCTATTTAATTTTGTTCTAGGAGGTGAATTATTATTTTTAACTATAAGGTTAGAGGTTTTAATTTTTTTATAATAAATAATCTAATTTTTTTGCTATTGTCAACTGGTGTTATACATTTTTTTATAATGTTCTTAATTCTGCATTCATCCTGTTTATAATTTTCGTTCATCTGATTTTTATAAAAAATATTAATATTATTGTTTATGTTTCTATTCTCGCCGTTGCTATTAGCTACCTTAGACAAGAAACGTCTATTGTGGAAATCCAACAATTGATTAGGAAATCCGTTATTAATCAGCGTTTGCTTTACATTTTTTAATTCTTTAAAGAAAAGCTTGCGAGAGGATAAGTTCTCGTGCGCTCTCGTGAGGAAATTTTTAATAACACCTATTTTATATCGAAGAGGGCATTCACTAGAGAAATTAAGATGGCAACAGTCTTTACTAGTTGTTTTTTTTATAAACAGAAGTTTTAAAAGTATTATTACTAAAATCGACGAGAACATCTAAGAAAGTTCATCATTGAAAAAAAAAAAAATGAAAACATTTTATAAAATATACATGCAACAAACTATTTCTTATTTAACAGTTAAAATATTCAATCCTTGAAAATGGTTAAATGTATAGCCGAAAGCGCTCGGATACAAAAGAACATTCGGACAGTTTATATTTATCATCCAAAAAGAAAAAAATTATTAGATCGCATGAGAAATTGTATAAAAAACTAAATAAAAGCACCTTGTCTGTCGTTTTCAATGAAATGTGCATGTATATTATATGTATATATATATATGCACACACACACACACACACACACACACACACACACACACACACACATATATATATATATATTATTTTAAACGTTGTATTTAGCAGATACACATATTTGACTGAAGATCCCTGCTTTTTAAATAGTGTACATTTACGTCTACCAGCCTGCGCGATTCGAGAATCTTAACAAAGACAATATGCAATCCGGCAGGGTTCGAACCTGTGACCGTTTGTAAACGGAAAGAGAGTTAAGCATGCCAGTTTAGCTGGTCGGAATGATAAATCGGTAAGCCGAGTTCGTTACATCCACTTTCGAGGAAATATAGCCTGACGTGCCTTAATCGATTGGGCCACAAAGGATCGTTCGGTTGGCAAGGTCGATTTTACTGCTTTTAAACTACAATCTTCCATGATTCTCTCACGTACATTCATATCTGCTCATGGCGTATCCAAATGTAAACAAATGACGTCACACATAATAATAATTGTCGGACTTTTTTCATTTCATAATGTGTGACGTCTTCTACGGCTAATCAATCCTATGCAGCTTATTTAAAGTCAGAAAATATTTTATTTTTAGATTGTAAGATTTTTTTTTAGATAATAATGATTTAGTGATACAAGTCTTACTAATTAACCCATAGCTGGGGAGAAGAGGTGGATTAATACCTTTCGTAAGTATTTGTGCATATGTGAGTATAATGAACCCAACTTGAACTGGAACTCGACACTCCGATTAACAATTCCAAGTTATTATCCATTACACTACTCGCACATCCAAAGTTACAGCACGTGGTATTCCAAATCGGTCACCCATCTAGGTACTGACAAGGCTCGACGTTGCTTAACTTCTTTCAACGTGAAGTGACCGTAAGCCTAAAAATTTATATTTCATTTTCCATGTTGATATTATTGGATATGCTTTTAACCGTGTTTTTAATTAACGTGTTTTTCTCTCTAAACAGATCCGATATTTCCTAAAATGGCCGCAAAATTGGCCAGAAGTTGTGAATTAATAGTCCGTAAGTGATTCTCGTAAAGAATTGTCGATGAAGTCAACTTGATCTTCTCTGAGTTCATCACAGTTGTGGCCCCGTGCCAGACTACACTAAACAAAGGTATCTTCATAGAAAACTAACTCTCAAGTTAGTATCGCTTACGATTCTAACTTGAGAGACAGTTCCCTATAGAGCTTAATGAACTTCTCTCCGAGTATAAGGAACTGTATTCTCTCTGAGTGATCCCTTATGAGAGACGCGGCTTATCTGATTCAAGGATACTGTCGGAGTTAGCTCCTCCTTAATTCCCTTAATTGTCACTAGGGGTCATTCTCCCTATACTATAAATACTGGGCGACTTCTCGGCTGGTTCTCTTTTTCATTTCTTCAATTCAGCGACAACAATGTAAGCTCTCTTAGAAGAGAGACGCCATGAACTTTATACACACATACCTGTACGTACGAACATTCACCAAAGGACAGACACAAATTTCACACACATACAAATGTCATTGTCTATGTCCATTGTAAAATTGTTTTGTTTAATAGATATATTTGTTATATATATATATATATATATATATATATATATATATATATATATATATATATATAAACAAATATATCTATAAAAAGGAAAACAAACAAGACCGATATATATATATATATATATATATATATATATATATATATATATATATATATATATATATATATATATATATATATATCGGTCTTGTTTGCTTTCCTTTCACCTTTAGTTGGCCTTAATTCAAATCCGGCCATTTTTTTGTAGTTGGACATTTTAATATTCTACCAGGAGTTACACACGTGTTTCTAATACAACAACACGCAAACACACACGCTCCTCTGCAACACCATTATCGAGCATCTTGTAAAGATCGAATTCACTACCAACAACTTATAAGATTTATTTGCTATCACTCTAAAGCAGGCGTTGTAGTAGATATTTACTCATATGCCACAAGGTCATAATAGTGGATTTTCCGATAAGGGTCGAATTCACTTCATTGATTGATGATGTATAGATGTGCCCATGAAGTGCTTTAGTCCGATTCGATTAAGCGAAGGGAATATATAAAAAAAAATTTGAGTTGCTTTTTTTTCGAAATAAGTTATGTAAGTCAGATAAATGCAATCAACGGCATTAGACGTGTGCAAAAGATTTCAGCGTTCATGTTTGAAATCTCGAGACCGAATGCATAGTTAAAAACCTGTTTCCTCTGGAAAATCTTTGACACACACACCCAGTAATAATTATTAAACACTAGTTTTTTCTCCCATAAACATTTCATCATGGTTGGGCGAAAACCTTTGTGATGGTTTCGCATCGCCGTTCTTTCGTTCGTTTGTGTAAACATTCAATAGTCGTAATTTACGACCATAGCACATCGGGAAGCTATAAGCCGGGTTATTTACATTCCCTTTTGACTAAAAACCCCTGGGAAATGAATCCATCTCCTCTCTCCTCATTCATCATTTCAATAGCAGAGCAGACTGGACTCTCTAGCTGTATTTGGCAACCAATCTAGGAGAAGTAAATTTAAATTTAGCCCTGGTGAGGCACATACCATACAGACAAGGAAACGAATTATGAAGTTCGCAATTAAACGCGGGGTGAGGGTTGTTTTATGTTCTCAACTACGGTTGATGAAGTGATAATAAGAGCTGGTCACTTGGTGAGAATCAAATTCACTATACTAGTCCTATTGTATAAGCAAATCATTTCACTAGTGTAGCGTGTTAGTGTAGCGTTACTGGATGATTCAAAACTTTGGCCTTGTCTCAGATAGATTTAAACTTATTGAAAACATTGAGCTCTGCTTCATGGCTGAAGTATTTTTGTATATTCCATCTGCGCCAGTTATCAGTTTTCCATTACAGGCAAAAATATCAGGGCGGATTAAATTAAAGAGCGGTAGAAGTAGGAACATGACATTGAGCGAATGATTTGGGTATGACTACATCCGCGTCCAGGGTAAGACGATAAGCAGCATCCGCGTCCAAGGTAAGACGATAAACTACATCCGCGTCCAGGGTAAGACGATTAACTACATCCGTGTCCTGGGTAGGAGGATAAACTACATCCGCGTCCAGGGTAAAACGATTAACTACGTCCAACAGCATGGCCTCTGATCATGAGGTTTTGAGGAGCGTGGAACCACCTCTTAATTGCTGGTGTTCCCAGGTTCACCCTCACACGAGGTGGTAGCACCTGTTAGGGTCCCAGCTATGGGAAAATAGTTAACCCCGAAAATGAGGTAAAAAGTATTATAAAAGTGTAAAAATAGGTTTTAATACCAGAAATACTTTGTAAAAAATTATTACCAGAAATAAATTTTTGAAGAAAAAACTATTACTAGCGATACGTTTTTGAAAAAAATTTATCAGCAATACGTTTTTGAAAATAATATTACCAGCTATACATTTTTGAGGAAAAAAATATTACCAGAAATAGATTTCTGACAAAACAAAATAATACCAGGAAAAAAAAATTGTCGGCATTAAATAACCCATTGAAATTGATATGCCGTAAAACAAACCAAACCAAACCTTCATTTAGTCTTTTACCTTGCAATGTTAAGTTTAATGCTTGCCATGAATTTATTATAGAATTCTGTGAAATCCCAGCCTGATAAAAATAGCTATATATATGTTCCTCCCGAAATATGAAGTCTCTGAAAAGACATTGAATATTAAAGAAAACAAAACACAAAACACAAAACATTGTTAAGTCAGTAGCTTTATTTCTAATTAGCCGTGTTAAATAATAAAAAGAAGGGACCGGATATGCGCCTTGCATTGATCACATGATTCACTCTATGATTTCAAAATAGCTAGACACCCTCACTAATCAAATGATAACATTTTCAGTGTCGTTTAAATTTGATTAAATTTCGGGCCAGCCGCCGGGCGCATCTGACAGTTGAAAAGGCCAGGATTTACTCATAGTCTTTGAAGAAATGGAAAGAAATCTTCCTTTTCAGTCGTTGTTGCGTTTTTTACACAAAAAAGAAATATTTGTAAAATGCAAATTATTGCGAGAGCAGATTTGACTCATCTACATAAATTAAATTCAAAATTTCAGATTTTAAATCTCGGTCAGTCATGATTGGGTTTGGTTTGTTTCATTGTGTTATTTAATGTCGACAAAATCTTTATTTCTGTTAATATTTTTTCTTCAAAAATGTATTGCTGGTAATAATATTTTTTTTACAAAGTATTTCTGGTATTAAAACCTTCTTTTGCACTTACATAGTGTTTTAACCTCAGTTTGGGGGCTAACTATTTACCCATAGTTGGGACCCTAACAGGTACTACCACCCTGAGTCAGGGTGGACCTAAGAACAGCAGCAATTAAGAGGTGGTTCCATGCTCCTCAAGAACCTCCTGATCAGAGTCCTTGCTGTTGGACGTATTTTATCGTCTTACCCAGAACACGGATGTAGTTTATCATCATACCCAGGACGGTCGGTCAGTCATGCATTGAAATATTAAACCTTTATTCAATGGTCTTCATAGTCTGTCTGTAGGTGAGAGTTACATATTTCCCATCGGCACTTCTTCTTTTATGTGCCGTGTTCATTCAGGACGTAGGCGATCATGGCTCTCCACATCCTCCTGTCCCTTGAAGCTCTTAATAAGCTTTGTCATTTTGTTATTTTTCCCAAACTCTATTGTGCCATCCATTTGCTCAAGCCCATTAAATATGTCACGCGTTGATTTCCCCTGTCTCGCTTTCCCTATATCCGTCCTGTGAGTATCAGATTTTCCAAGCCCTCCTTCCTCATTACGTGTCTCAGAAATTTTAGCTGCCTCTTCTTGATGTTAAGTTTAAGTTTCCTCTTTGCTTCCATTTTCTCCAAAACCTCGTCGTTGCTCACATGTTCAGTGCATGATATCCTCAGCATCCTTCTGTAGAACCACATTTCTGTCGTTTTGAGTCATCTTTGAGGCGATTGCCCAACATTCGCTGCCATACAGGAGGACATCGGCATTAATAGTCGGAATTCGAATATGGCCGGTATTTCAAATCTTCTTCTTTTATGGGCCGTGTCCATCCAGGATGTAGATGATCATGGCTCTCCACAATTTCCTGTCCGTTGCAGCTCTAAATAAATTGTGGTTTTTCTTTATTCTCTGTTCCGCCATCCATTTTCTCAAGCTCGTCAAGTATGTTATTCATAGTTTTCCTCTGTCCTTCTTGCTCTCAATCTGTCCTGTGGGTATCAAATTTTCCAAGCCCTCCTTCCTCATCATATGACCCAGAAATTATATATTTGTATATTTTCATTTTGTTTCCATTTTGTTTCGATTTTCTCTCAAACCTCATCGTTGCTCACATGTTAGGCTCATGGTATTCTCAGCATCCTTCTGTAGAACCACATTTCTGTTGCTTCAAGTCTCTTCTTCATCTTTGAGAAAATTGTCCTGCATTTAGTGCCACACAGTAGAATGGATATCACGTAACAGTAAAAACATAAAAAACGTATATTGCATTTTCGAAAAACAAACGTTGCTAGAATTCTGACGTTTTACAACCATGCGTGTTCAGACCCATGTATTGTACTTTTCCGCGACCAACACTTCAGTATACTTTAACAGTAGCCATAATGAGGAGCCGTGTCAGATATAATTAAGGATAGAGATGTGAAAAGCATCAACGTATGTGCATTTGTACATAATGCAAGAAACAAGTTCGCTTGCGTTTGCTGCGTTTTCAAATATACATTTGAGTTATAAGATTTATTTTATTTTTAGGCATTAGAAATTTTAAATCATTAAACTTTTTTCAAGTTACAAAATGGAAACCAGATTAAATATCGGAAAAGTGGAAAATATTTCTTGGATTGATTATGTAAAAATGGAGGCACGGTGGAGGAATCGGAGAGCCGAGTTCGAATTCCAGTCGATTCCATTGCATTCATTTACGTGCTAATACCCCTGGGAAAAGTATGAATCCTCGTCTTCTCCCCCTTAGCTTTGGATAAATAGCAGGACAGACAGGGTTCTATAGCCTTGGATGGCAAAGGATCTACCGCAAAAAGAAATAGCAGCCTACTGCGGGAAAAATCTACTTCCTCAGTCATGCATCGAAAGATACATGATCGCCTAAGCGTGTATCACGCATGGCACATAACTGACTGAAATTCACTTACATGCGAAATGACTCCTATTCTTCTGGCTATGGGTAAATAGCAGGACAGACTGGGTTCTATAGCCTTGGATGGCAACTGGTCTACCGCAGAAAGAAATGGCAACTTACTGTCTCGTCACTCATGTATCGAAAGCATGGCACCTAACTGAACTGATTTAGGCTGGAAATGATGGCATCATTAAATCTGCTACTTCTGGGTGTCAGCAAATTACACAGGATTTGCTATTTCAATTATTTTACATCATACGAAACTGAAGTAGGCATTCACCCAACAAATATCTCAATTATTTCTGCCAATGGATAATAAATTGACTGTTCAGGACAAGTAATAATGGATGTGATATTGCACAACGTAAAGTGCGAATTTTCGTAGACATTAGTCGTTGCAAAAACAATAAAACCGTTGTTAGGTTATAACTTCCTTAACTACTTTGACCTCATTGTCGACAGCACTAATTATCGACAATAATCGACAGTACAATCTTTGCCATTAATTATAAATATAACATTCTGTCAGTTTCATTTTTCTACCAGTACACCAACTAATTTTACAGCTTACTCCAGCATTTCTCAACCGTTGCGCCCGGGCGCCCTGATGCGCCCTGAAGGTGGCGTCTCAAGTTAACAGAAGTGCAATTTCATAAATTGCTCTTCTGTTATTGTTTTGATATTTAAAAAATCTTTATTGATAAAAAAATGGAGACAGCAAGCACATGACTTTCATGTTTAAATCTTTAATAAGGAAGGGATAAACCTTTCCTTTTTGCTTTCTTCAAGGCATAACATATAAGGCCTATCATTCAAAAAGTTACCAAGACTCATGAAGCACAGGTTTCACACAAGCAGACTTAAATATATAATGTAATGTAAAAAGAAATGCTTATTTCACGAGATTTCTTTATTATTTTTCCATTTTCAAATTTCATGATTAATTTTTCATTATTAAAATCAAAAGTGTGTCCCAGAGTTTTAGTTAACCTGAAGTAAAAAATGTTGAGAAGCATTGCAATAAGCTATTGTCCCTTAGGACCTGAAGAAGGCTGTAAGGTACATTGAGATAACAACAACAAAGATGAAGACACTAGTCCAAATATAAATAAAGTAAATCAATATGAATTTTTTCTTTGCTTTTATAGTATATTTTAAGTATATATTAAGTGTTAAGATAATGCAGAAATCCAAATCCTCTCTGGTTCCAGATTTATTCAATAAATGATCTAATACCTTTACCTGGAAATTCCTAAGGCAACCTTCATTTATTTGGGTGCTTCCAATAAAAGACGTATTGATATTTATTGTAGTATTGAACTCACAATATGTCACTACTTTAATCCAATAAGCCAGTATTTTTCAACCGGTGCACCTAGGCACACAGACACCCTGAAAGGTACCCGGTGTGCCTCAAGTTAACAGAAAATCAATTTATGAATTATTTTTATATTTAAAAAGTTTTTATTTATAAAAAAGCTAGACATCAAACTCATGACTTCCATGTTTTAGTCAAGTTTTTGTCATTTCATATCTTAAACTGGATGTTAAATTCCTTAATCTTTAATAAGGAGATGATAAACCTTTTATCTCGGCTTTCTTCAAGGTATAATATATAATGCCTATCATTCAAAAAGTTACCAAAACACATCAAGCACAGGTTTCACACAAGCAAACTTAAATATACAATGTAATGTCTTAAAAATTTATTTCAGAAGACTTCTTTATTATTTTCCTATTTTCAAATTTCATGACTATTTTTTCCTTATCAAAAATGAACGTGTCTCTACCAGAGTTTTAGTTATTCTGCAAGTGAGCCCTGAAGTAAAAAAAAGGTTGAGAAACATTGATTTAGTCTCTCTATATACCAACTTCACGTCAAAGAAATTTAAATTCTTACATAGAAGTGAAATTGGCAGTAATCCGCCAATTTTTAAAAATGCAGATAAATATCAATTTAAAAGTTCGATAGAGTACAAAGAGAATTAAAAATCAGTTCAAATCATATCTCCTTCTAAATCAACATGACGTTCCCTCTTTGCATAAAGTTCCCAAATCGCATGAAACATTTAGGCCCTGTAAAGATGACAAATATTTGAATTCCTTTTCTAAACCAGATTGTTAATCCATTCATTATATCAGCTCCTTTTCTTCAAATTGTTTCTCAAAAATTGACCTAGCATCAAGTTTCGATTCATCATGCCGGTGATTATCAAACGGTCTTTACTACTGTTTTTGGTTTATTTGAAAATAACTTTATGCTTTTCCGACTAAGAAATGCTTTAAAGGATAGAATACATATTTTAAGGGATTGAATTCATATTTTAAGGAATGGAATACATATTTTAAGGAATGAAATACATATTTTAAGGAATGGAATACACATTTTAAAGGTTGGAATTCATATTTTAAGGGATGGAATACATATTTTCAGTGAAATTAAATGAAATTAAATTGTTGATATTTTAATATTTAAATTATAATTACCTAAAATTTCTTAATGATTATGATTTTTAGATTTCCCTTTCGAAGAATATATGTAATCATCTCGAAATTAACTTTATGGGATGCAATACTTTCAGTTATAATTACAAACATAGTGCCAAAAACATAACTCAGTAATTCTCTTTTTCAAATGATTTGAAGTCATACTTGGAATGTCCAGAATTGATAGAAAACTAATCTCTAATTATATTAATTTAATGCTTCTACTGCATAAGATTATGAACTAATACAGTCAAATTAGATTTACCGAAAGATGAAATAAATTATTTTGAAAAGGATAAAAATTGTATTATCGCCTTCGAGTTGGGAAGCTATCAATGTCTGACAGAGAGTGCGACCAGTGCTGCCTGGCACCAAATGATAAATAACTAACTTGTTTTGATCGGCTTCTTTTTCTTCGAAATGAACTCTTTTTCTTCGAAATGAGCTCAACAAAATTATTCAACATTCGACAGGTAATTGTTCGCATTTTATTTAGTACATTTCAATCACTAAACACCTGTGATTTATTAACAGATCATAAACTAGTAATGTTTTTAAAAATCACTCAATGTGACATTATTATTATTTTAATCCGTTTCACTCCATGAAGGCAGTAAAGCCACTATGACACAATGAGTTACAGGATGTGGAAAAACTGAAAAAGAAACATTAATAATGAGCGGGAAAAGGAAAGAGTAATCAGGAGGACATTTGATAGTGTTGTGGAGTCCTCCCTCTAATGAGGCTATTGTGGACTCTTCCACTTACTATAAAGTTCCTCGGGGGACAGTGATATAGACTGAATGCTGGGCCAACCGACACACACTCCCAAGTCGTGTAACACTCTTCTGTTGTATTTACTGTTCAATACACAATTTATCTGCAAACTCTTGTTTTGTTATTTCTTAACCATATACTTGGTCACAACAGATAGCGACCGACATTGCATTTAAATTTTCGCAGATTAAAGTTGGCTGTAAAGCATGAAGCTAGAAGGGAGTTCCACAAGCCAGAAGTGCGAGATAAGAAACTGTTAGCATAGACTTTACGGTTACATCTGGCCAGCTCAGCTGTAAATTGATGAGATCTCGACGCCAGACTAGAACTGCACTTACATTTTTAAAAAACTCTAGGTACCATAGCGAAGAGCGCATTCAAACAATTACCATGAAAGTATTTATAGAAAAGACGTAGAGAGACAACCTTATGGCGGTGGGAAAGTGACTGAAGCCGAGCCGCCAGATCAGGACCAGTAATATTGCAGATTTTATCGAGGAGCTCAAGGTAAATATTAGGGGCACCGGACCATATTCCAAGCATGGGCAAATAGTAGACTTATAGATATTTAAGATAAATTCTGGAGAGAAAAATGTTTCGCACAACACAGAGAACCAAAATAATAAAAGAAATCGAAATAAAGTTGTTTGTCGCGACCGGCCAATGAAATTATAATTGATGTTTGTGATTCATAGGAATTAGCCAAACATCAAAGCAGTGAGGGTGAAACAAAAACAATTATAAAAATGGTGTAAAGAATGTCTAGCGCGTCAAGAAGCAAAGGACTCTAAGTATATTCATTTGATATTAACATCTCGATTAATTATTGTTATTACCATTCCACCACCATTACTACAATCACTTCTACCATTTTACAATAACTATTTACTGCTACAATTGTTATTATCATCACCCGATTTCACCACCATTACTACCACATCACAATTACCATTGATGCATTTGTCCACAATTACTACCGCACCACAATTACCATTACTGTATCAGTTCACAATTATACTCCCCCCGCCAGCGAAATTAATACCACCGCATAAATACTAATAAGCATTATAAATTGGAGTTTTACCATTTACATAAGGGCAATCGCCAAAAAAACAAGAAAATAACCGGCTTTAAAATAATAACAAAACAACATTAAAAAAAATTAAAAATTAAAAATAATAACAATTTTACCATCTTAACCCCCCCCCCCGACAAATAGAAAATGTGTGAACGCGCGTGCATACGTATATATGTGTGCGAGAAAACATTATTCCGCGAACAATGTAGACAAACGGTCTGCGCGTTGACAATGCGACTGACGAAAGAACGCAACGACCAATTGCGTACGTATGTACGCAAAGACACATGGATGCGCATATACGCCCAGTCCCACACTATTCATTGTGGGATCTACAATACATGAACGTTCGTGTATGTATATCTGCGTACGTATGAGTGGCGTTCCGGCGACAATTTTTCCTCCCACTATTACAAAAACACCGATATACGCAACCATATATAAATCCAAAATTTAAAAATTAAACACTTTGACTGACGATCACAAGTAGCGTGAAACCCAGGGTCACAAACTCACATCAATCCATCTAAATATATTAGCTCTATCATTGATATTGAGCGCTTTCCAATAAGTACTGCGCATATATATATATATATATATATATATATATATATATATATATATATATATATATATATATATATATATATATATATATATATATAGTTAAAGTATATTCCAAAATGAGTCACCACCCAAGGAAAGTTTTGGCGTTCAATGGGATACATTTTGTTAGGTTATACTTACAGCATATATCCTTTGACAGTAGTTCGAACATTTAAATACTATTTCGAAGGAAAAAAGTCGATTTGGATTAATTGCATGTGATGTTCCATCATTGAAAATACACGGCATTACAAAGAAAAGATCAAATCGAAAAAAAAGCAACTGAAACACTTAACCAATTAATTACTCCACACATGTCTAACAAATACAGCATTAAATCAACACTTGAATTTATACAAATATTAAAAACCGAAAACCATAAGAATGAAACCATAGCATCACTTGACGTTGAAAATCTGTTCACTAACGTTCCAGTTAGAGAAACCATTGATATTATTATTAAAAATATATATAATAATTCATCTCTACCCCCATTAAAAATTAAACCTAAAATACTAAGAAAATTACTTTTAACCTATATCAGTGAAATCCCATTCTATGATCACAGAAATAACCTATATGTGCAACGTGATGGCATTTCTATGGGTTCACTTCTGGGTCCAATCTTCAGCAACTTCTACAAGGCCAATCTAGAAAATAATAGATATAGCACCACCAAGAACCCCCACCCAGCTACCTAAGATATGTAGATGATATCCTTATTTTAGTTAAAAACATACAAGAAATACTTGAACTCCAAAAAGAACTTTCTAAAAAAACACTTTGTCCTCAAGTTTATATACGAACAAAAGCCCTTTCCTTGACATTTTAATAGACACAAATAATAACACATTCACTAGCTCCCCATAAAAAAAAAATAGCAAAAATTCTTGCACTCTTAACTATAAGACTGAATGTCTTAAGTTCTACAAAATAGCACTTTTACAGAATTTAATTAAAAAAAATCCATACCTTCTTATTCTCTAAATCTTGGTTTACCAAATTCTTATCAATTCATTTACCGAAATATCTTGGTAGGCTAGTTCTTAAAACACATAAACCGGAAAGAATTAATCTCTCTTCATTCATTACCTATTATCCGAAAAACTATAACAGATACAGAAATATAAAGCTTGCGAATCGTTGTAAGTAAATTATTGATCATGTGGAAACTATGCTAATGGATTAACAATCAAATTAAACATGAATTTTTTATAATTTATCTAACCTTAACTTAGGACATTACATATGGGACGACCACAATTCTCTGTGTATCTATGTTGTGAGGAGGTATTGTAAAGCAATTGATGGTTCAGCGCTGAAACTTCCAGATGTACGAATTATCTCTAGGCGGAAGTAGTCGATCCAATTGCACGAAGAAAGATATGTGAAATGAAGGTCATTTCGTACATAAGCGCCTCCATATTGTTTGGAATTTATTTGTTAACATTTGTTTAACCAATCTAAATTGTGCCGATCCCAAGAGCAAAACACTCCTGCTGTCTGTAAAGACCAGTCGTACCCGGAAATAGAACACAATTTCTATTCCTTCACAAATTGACCTTGCGTACGCATTTTTTTCTTTTTCGAGGTGTGTTGTAGTGGCGTTGAGAGTCTATATATATATATATATATATATATATATATATATATATATATATATATATATATATATATATATTGTCATCCATAGACAGACTGTTTCGCTGTATCACAGCTCATCAGTGTGGCTAGACGTCCGGTTGCCTCTGGCTAGAATCGAAAACCGGCTGAATTCGCGTCAGTCGGAAATTTTACCCTGAAGCCGTTGTCGCACGGCAGAGAAGAAGGTGAATTTAAGCGTATTTATATTTAGATAAACACACAGTGACTGAGAGAACTCGATTCGATTTACCGAAGAGTCTTGCATTATTAGCCGTAATAGTCACTGTTTACAAACCCACACATCCTCCCCAGAGAGCTCAACCGAAATAAATCTTCAGATATGTATGTTTCATTCAAGATGACAGATAAGGTACTGCGATTAAGCTTTTTATTTAAATATTTGTGCTCGAACAGCGAACACAAAGAAATTAAATAAAAACTATGCCTTATAAAAGGTACCTTGTCTGTCGTCTTTAATGAAACTTGTATAAATGAGGAATTGCTGCCTAAATACATTATACATATATATATATATATATATATATATATATATATATATATATGTATATATGTGTGTGTGTGTGTTTGTGTGTGTGTGTGTGTGTGTGTGTGTCTGAAATTAAATGTTCACTGAAAAGTGGATATAATTTTTGCGAAACTCAGAGTAAAGAGTGAAGTCTTTCTTGAAGCTTTGTTGAAACCTTCTTTGAATTTAACTGATCAAATTGCAATGACAAAATATTTTAAAAATATAATGTATTTCAAACCAAATTTGAATTGATTGGAATCATTTTTCCGATTCTATAATTGATAAAATCATCCGTATTGACAAAGCTGCCAGTACAACATAATTATTTTTATTAAAAATCTTTCAAAAATAAAATATACTTTTCTGAAAAGTTATTTGAAAAAAGTAACTAATTAAAAGTTTAATTAATGTGAATTAAAACAAATATTATTACTTTTAGTTTAAATATCACAGAAATATTATTACTTTTAGTTTAAATATCAGAGAAAGGCATTTTAGCACATAGTTCGGTGTTTTTTATGTGTTGAATGATGTATCCATAATCTGATGTTTGGAAAGGAGATAATGGAAAAACAATTATATGACGAATACAATTTATATATATATATATATATATATATATATATATATATATATATATATATATATATTTATCTTATGCAGTGTTACATTAGAACATGCACATATTCCCTACAAAATTGTACATTTTTGTTTCAACGTCGAAAAAAGGGAAAAACTTTTTTAGACGTCTCATCAGGTGGGAAATTACGGTGTTACTAAAATATTTTATTCAGAAATACGGTTATCGAAGTAAATATCCACCATTTCCGTTCTTTGGAAATTTTCATAAAATGTCTTCTAGAATTTACATGTAGAGATGGAAGGAAATCTACTGCATTAAGTAGTCGTGGGCGAATGAAAAGAAAGAGAAAACGAAAAAAGGGGAAGAAAAAAGGAAGAAAGAAGCTATGGGAAGAGGATGAGGTGATAAGCGCTAAGAGGAGATAAAATCTGTCCATATAATTTCGTTAGGATGCAGAATTTGAACTTCAACGGTCTTGTAGGTTGGTTAGGTAGGTGTTTCAAGTAAAAAATAATTTGCAGCTAGATACAGTTAAAGTAAAGGTTAGAATGTTAGGTATCTTTTTATATTTTTTATTATTAATCCTACTGTTCGTTCTCCTACACTTTGATATATATATATATATATATATATATATATATATATATATATATATATAAGTATCCAGTAATCTTAAAAATTTAGAATATTTTAAACATTCTAATAGTCTATTTAATTTTAGGAACTTTGGCTTTATAGCTTTACGCACGAAGACGCTTGTTGAAGGAATGTTAGAAAATTAGCAATAAATTTTTAATTTAATAAAAATACGTCTCTTATTTTCTGATAATGTCGTGTATAAACGCCCGTATTTGAAAAAATCGACACGTTTAATTTTGAATTTTTAAAAAAATATTGGGGATTGCTGAATTGTAAGTTTTTCCATTTATGAGTAGTAAATACAGATTTAATTTGATAACAATATCACTTGGATATCAATCTATATTTCCGAAATGAGGTATTGTAACTATTTACATTATTCGGACTGTTGTCTTCATCTTTATTGTCATATTCACGACGTTTCAGCCGTTGTACGCTCCGGCCTTCTTCATTTGATATACGTTGGAATTTCGAACCGAACCCTTTATTTTCGTCTCACTCCTCTATTATTGGTTCTCATATTGTATTCATGTCTATGTTTGGCCGGCTTAGGAGATTTCTGTGGCCTAGCATATGCGCTTAGGTTTTCGTATGTTTTAGTGATGTTCTCTGTCTATTATTTCAACATCATCTCACAGGGAGCAGTGATCTCCCTTTTCTTTTCATATATGGTTAGCCATGCCTAATTTTTCTCTTGTGTTACAGCTTTACGGTCTTCCTGCAGTCTTATCTTAAGTGGGCAACTTGTTTCTCCTTTATATTTCTTACCACAGCTGCATAGGATGGTGTACACACAGTTCTTAATCCTGTTCTCCTCTATGGGGGTCTTACTAGGAAGAGGTTTTTGCGAATTGCTGAGCCATTTTTGAAGGTCGTCCTGATGTTATATGGACTAGAGATATTCTGTATTTTTGCGATAATCCCTTCACATAGGATAGGCAGAAAGAGGCTGTTGTCTGAGTGTTGTTATCCTCTTGTACCCTTCTATCCCAGTTTGTCGGAGTTACTGCCATGTACCCAGGGTAGTTGTTAACTGAGTGTAACTAATATCACTTGGCTGCTACAAATTAATGTAGAAATATAATAGATATAAAATTTTATAAATTATTTTAATTAAAATTTTAAAATTTAAAAAAATAATCAATTATTCATCGAAAGTTTTTTCTTAAGATAATAGTATCTATAATATATTTTATTCATAAAAGCAATTAAAATATTTCTAATTAAATAATGTCTTAGTTTTTGTTGCATTTTTTATTTTACGATTCAGGGCAGATTTTCTTTAACTGGCCGTCCAACAGAATCACCAAATTTGCTGGTTTAATTGGATTTGGATATATAACTATTATAAACATCAAGCGATACAAAAAAGAATTTCTGGAAATTTCATGAAAATAAATGAGTTGGGTAATAGATGTAAACATCTTCATTGGCGATAAAAAACGTGAAGCATCGCGACGCTTGACTTTTATTTAACTCAATCGTTATAGAAATTACATTTTAACTCTGGTTTTATTTTTATTCATTTTATTTTTCTCGTTGTGTACGTATCCTACGTTGTATTATGTAATTGAATAAGAATGGCCAATAAATTAAAATAGTCCGTATTAATCGTAATTGCTCGTAGAAACTTCAGTACACCGTTGTAAATTATGTTCTCTTTTTATTAAGATATCATTTCCTATGTCAAAAGTATGATCAGAAAGATTTTGGTGAACCATAAATGCTTTGTTTAATTGTAAGTCTGTTTCATGTTCATATATTATTTTCTTTAAATCTCGAGATGTTTCACTGATACAGTTTTGTGGACATTGTTTACATTTTATTTGATAGACTCCGTCTTTATACGTTAAGTTAGTTCTCTATTTCACATTGATCAAATTTTAAGTCCATTCTAAGAATTTGTGACAATTCATATATTCAGATTATCTTATATTGAGATTATCTAAATTTCTTTCAAGGTCATTAGTTATGGAGTTTGTAGGTATAATAATAACTTAGTTTTTGCGTTGGGGTTTATAATTTCTTGTAGTTTTTTTGCGGGCTTTTTACGCTTTTCTTTTATCATTTTATTTAAATATAAGTAAATTGGATAGTGGAAGATTTTAACATAATATCAAGAAAAGATAAAGTGTTATTTATTTCATTGGAAACTTCGATATTGGTTTATTTATGAGATCAAGTAATTTACTTTCTTGCGAATATAAGTATAGTAAACTTATATGTGCAACGTGATGGCAATTCTATGGGTTCACTTCTGGGTCCAATCTTCAGCAACTTCTACAAGGCCAACCTAGAAAATAATATATATAGCACCACCAAGAACATCCACCCCAGCAACCTAAGATATGTAGATGATATCCTTATTTTAGTTAAAAACATACAAGAAATACTTGAACTCCAAAAAGAACTTTCTAAAAAAACACTTTGTCCTAAAGTTTACATACGAACAAAAGCCCTTTCCTTGACATTTTAATAGACACAAATAATAACACAATTACTACCTCCCCATAAAAACAACTGGCAAAAACTCTTGCACTCTCAACTATAAGACTGAATTTAAAAAAAAATAGCACTTATACAGAATTTAATTAACCTAGTTCACATTAATTCCTCCACAAAAAAGATTTTCTACACTGAACTAAAAAATATTAAGCAGACTCTCATTAATAATGACTTCACAGACCACATTGTAGATGAACAAATAAGATGATTTATCAAAAACCTCAACACGCGTCAAATAAAACATGGTACTTCTTCAACGGACCCTAAATATATCACTCTTATATTGTACCCAGATACATGTTAATTACAAACAGGATGAGAAAATCATAAAAAATCTCATTCGTTCCAATATATCTCCCATGGATCACAATAAAAAATAAAATTATTCATCTATTATACAAAATACGATACAACCAATTTACTTATTCACAATAACTCTTCCACACTAACTGATGTATTACGTAAAACCAACACTATATATCAATTCAAATGTCTCCGACAGAAAAACAAATATATATGTTGGATATACGACAACTACATTATCAAGACGTCTTACTCTACACATGTCTGACCATTCGTTCATTGCGAGACATTTACACACCAACATTCCTGTCCACATTCACACTATAGAAAAATACTGATTGATAACACAACTATTCTACACCAAGAAAATAACAAATTAAAACTACAGATCCTCGAAGCAATTTTTCATTAAAAACTTGAAGAAGATATTGAATAGAATCAGCTACGAATACTGTAATAATGTTCTAAAATACCTATAAAAAGAAGAGTTTTTACGCTTTAATGCGCACTCGACAATGATATTCCAACATAAAAGAAAAAAATCCATAATGAATAACTTTTCACGTTGTAATGTACGCTAAAGCATAACTGCCAGCCATAGCATTTAAACTCAAAAGAAAAAAAATAGTAATTGATAGCTACACATTGTTTTTGCCTTACTAATTGTATCCCTGATGAAGATATATAAAAGAACTGTAAAGTACTTGGGAAATAAAAGTGATTCTCACTGTTATAGAGCATTTCTTGCCTTATTTAATTGTAATACGAAAAAATATTCGTGAATATGAAAGGATTATGATAAAAATAAGCAGACATAATGTTTGTAACACACACACACACACACACACACACACACACACACACACATATATATATATATATATATATATACATATATTGAGGTCTGTCATTACAGCTTGTAGTTCACCGCTATATATATATATATATATATATATATATATATATATATATATATATATATATATATATATATATATTGTCATCCACAGACAGACTGTTTCTTTGTATCACAGCTCATCAATGTGGCTAGACGTCCGGTTGCCTCTGTCTAGAATCGAAAACCGGCTGAATTCGCGTCAGTCGGAAATTTTATCCTGAAGCCGTTGGCGCACGGCAGACTGAGAGAACTAGATTCGATTTACCGAAGAGTCTTGCATTATTAGCCGTAATAGTCACTGTTTACAAACCCACAAATCCTCCCCAGAGAGCTCAACCGAAATAAATTTCTCAGGAGCATATATAATATATATATATATATATATATATATATATATATATATATATATATATATATATATATATATTGGAATAGTGATACTGGTCGAGACAACATAGTTCTCTCTAACCTAACCTGATTGTTATTACTAACACTTCTACTTCTTTTGTACATATTCTGTTTGTAATATATCTGTGTTATTCCATACCTGTGTTCGAGTTATTCTTCATTGCTTCTACCTTGGACCATCACCGTGGTACAAGGAACCTGGACCATAACGATATATATATATGATGTAACGATATATAATTTTGTATAATTTGATATATCAACAAACAGTATTTATCACAGTATGGGATAGTCAGGGAAAAGGAGATGGAGAGAAGAAGAAAAAGAATACAGATGAATTTGGCTATATATACATCTAAATATATATATATATATATATATATATATATATATATATATATATATATATATATATATATATATTCGTCACCCGTAAACATTTTACCCTTTCCCATATATATATATATATATATATATATATATAGTCAACGACGAAATTATACGTACATCCATCAAACTTGGGGATTTTTATCCATTTATCAGAATCTGATGCCCGTATGATGCTAGGTTTTTATCTTAATGTTGAGTCTTGACTCAATGTTGAATCTCGCCTATTGCATGGAATAATAATGCAACACAAAATGTACTTGGAACAAGAATGTATTATAACAAGAAAGTGTACACAATAAGTACATATAGTATTTCTGTATATTTCTGGGAAGACGTTCCTGGAGAATGTGTTGACTAGTCGCAGTCGATCAGAGTCTCTAGTTGGATCTCGTGATTCCGCTTCCTTCTCTCGTCTTCCGGTATCAACCATTATTTATATAGTTGGTAGTCACCTATGCAGATTAGGTGGATTCCACCACAACACTTAATGAACGCATAAAACTCAATTTTCAGAACAATATGTTAAATGCAACAAATTTGACAGGCGAATTGTGCAAAATAAGAAAAAGATAAAATTATTCTTACAATAGAAAATATCATTTGAAATTGATTGATTCGTATAAGCATAAGTAATTTATATAATTATTTTATCAGTGAAGCCTTTTAGACTATTTATTCAGTAGAATATTTGTGATAATCCCTGCAAAGAATATTACGTGGTGCATTGAGTATCTCCATTGTTATTCTTACATTAACAACACGATGGGGAAGACAAAGAAGCTTAGCGTTGACCTGAGACAGAGAATTATTAACTTCCATAAGTTTGGAAATAGTTACAGCACTATTTCAAACCGGTTAGTTATCCGCAGATCTACGGTACAGTCCGTTATAAAGAAGTTTAAACAGTTTGGTATGACAGAGAATTTGCCTGTGCATAGAAGAAAACCCAAATTGTCACCGAGGACTGCACACAAACTGTGTTGCAATGTTAATATAAACCTGAGAGTTGTTTTGCAGGACATCACCAAAAGTTTGGATATGATGAGTATCAGCGTAAGTACTTACACAATAAAATGTTTGAATAGAAATGGGTTGTTTGGAAACCGACCACGATGAACCCCACTTCCCAAACCATGTCACCTTGTTGCTCGATTTAATTTTGCCAAAATGTTCTTGGACAAAATTTGCTTTGGGAACAAGTACTATAGAGTGATGAAACAAAAAATTAGCTTTTTGGACATAATGATGTAGAGAAGATTTGGCGCAAGAAAGTTGAGGCTTTCCTCCCACAGAACAAAGTAGCAGCATTAAAACATCGATGAAACTGCACAAATTGAAGAAGCTTAATGCAGCACCGAAACTGCAATACAACAAACTTCTGAGCGATCCTAACCTAAAAGAAAAATATATGGACAATATGAAGAGAAGATACGAGGCACGCAATGGAAACTCAAAATGGGTCGCTCTAAGAGACGTTTTAGTAACATCAGCAAACGATAGCATCCCAAAGGAGACAGGACGAAGAAGGCGACACGAATGGATGACTGATGAGATTCTCGACATGATGGAAAGGAGACAGAAAACCCTGCCAAGATATGGGACAAAGTACAGAAAATTACACAATGAAATAAGGACCAAATGCAGGCAAGCTAAAGAAGAATGGCTAAATTAAAAATGTGCAGAATAGAAAGATTGAATACTACCAACAAAAGAGACATGCACAAACAAATAAGACAGCTAACTGAACAGAAGACATGCTTGTCAACAGGCTGCCTAAAAGGATGGAACACTCGTATTAGAAAAGGGAAAAATTCTTCAACGCTGGAGCGAGTATATTGGAGAATTCTTCCACGACGAAAGAGAACAACTAGCAATACACAGAACTACCGACAGACCTGGAATTCTGAAAACCGAAGTAAAAGCCGCACTGGCCAAATTGAACAGAAACTAGGCAGATGAGCCAGACAGAATTGTACCGGAAATACTGAGAGCCTTAGATGACTTTGGCACAGACAAGATCAACGAAATAACAAATGAAATCTACAACAGCGGGGGTATACCGGAAGACCTCAGCGGATCTATGTTCGTAGCTATGACTAAGAAAACAGGCGGAAACGAATGAGAAATTCCATTGAAAAATAAGCCTAATGAGTCACATGACAAAACTCATCATTCCTATTCTGTTGAATAGAGCGCGCAGCAGAATCAGGCCAAAGATAGGACAAGAACAGTGTGGGTTCGTTAAAGACATCGAAACAAGGTTCGCGATATTCATGCACAGAATATTATCAGAAAGAGCAATACAAATGCAGAAGGACGTGTATCTATGTTTCATAGACGACGCAAAGGCCTTCAACAAAGTACGCCACAAAGATCTGATTGAACTGCACAGGAACCTTGATATATTCGGGAAAGATATCAGAATAATCAAGAACCTATACTGGCAGCAAACAGCATGCATGCGCATAGGGAAGGGGTTCAGTGAATATACGAAAATAGAAAGACGCGTAAAGCAAGGATACGTCTTCTCACCCGACCTGTTCAGCCTATACAGCGAGGCAATTCTGAGATGATTGGAAACCCTACCGGGTTTTAGCACTGGCGGCCACAACCTTAACAATATAAGATACACAGACGGCACAGTACTGATAACAGACACTGAGGGGAAATTACAAAGTCTCCTACATAAAGTAGCGACGGAGAATGAGAAGAAAGAACTAAGCATAAACTACAAGAAGACAGAATGCATGGTCGTCAGTAAGCGGAAGAGCTCGAAATGCGATTTGCAAGTCGGGAACACTAGAATCAAGCAGACGCGGAAGTTTAAATATCTGGGAAGCGTCTTGACAGAGGACGGTAAGTGCAACGCTGAGATCCGTAGACGTTGGCCGTAGGGTTTTGGCGGTTCGTTGATTCTTTAATTTCTGTTAATTCAAATAAGGGTTTTCTTTGTTCCCTATTTCCGCTTTCTTAATCAATTTTCCAAATTTTGAGAATTATCAATCTTCTTTTGGAGTAGTCACAGGGATTGCTTCTCCCTTAACTCCAACTTTCTCTACTTCACAACTCGCACCGCTACTTCGCACAGGCATGGCAAAATTCTGCTTTTTCCTCCACCCTTCTCGCTATTCAAACACAGCCCACTCCCCAGAGCATGCATAACTGTCTTTGTGACAAATCTAATTTTTAAAATGCGTAGGAGAATGGAATTCCATTCCAGCCATTAATTTTAATTCGCCGAATCTTTTCGATTTTTCTGGAAACAACTCTATCCAGCAAAGATACAAACCAGACCACCAATGACAGAATTTGTTTTCATAACTCGTTTTAATCTTACAGCACATCCAACCCGTTAGGAGAAATTCGTTATTTTAATCTTCCGAGCGATAGATAAAAAATTATTTCCCAAATCTATTTTCGCCAATGAAAATATATTTGTTTATCCAAATTCTCAACAAAGAGACTTTTGTTTTCCATCCCTGGGCCGATCGGCGTCTCAGCGAAAACTCAAACCAGATCATCATCTTGGCATGACATGATTGATTTTCATAACTTCAGTCCGAAGAAAAAGGGTTCGTTCCTTGTTTTCGTTTTCGTCAACGAAAAATAGGATTCTCATCTGCTTTTCTTTCCGTTAATAATATTTATTTTTCTAATTTTTCCAAGAAGGGATAAACTTATCTCCCAAATCTGTTTTTGACCGCCAGACTCTTAACAGACAAGAAAAATAAACTTTTAGGAAAGAAGAAATCCAAACGTCCCATCTTCACCGAGGTAAATATCTCCACATGCACATACACACACACACACTCTCTCTCTATCTTTCTATCTCCCAGCCTCTGTTTCATTTTTGGTTAACCCTTCTACTTTCCTGTTTAGAATTAATGTTTAATCACTTCACCGCCTTAGTGTCACAATATATTCAGTTCATGGTATCCTCAGTATCATTCTGTAGAACCACATTTCTGTTGCCTGAAGCCTCTTCATCTGTGCAGAGATTGTCCAGTATTTACTGCTTTATAAGAGGACTGCTATTGTGTAAAGGCTCAGTACGCCTGGTTTTGTTTCTGACGAAATTTTCCTGTTTCTTAATATTTTACTTAACTTTTGGAAGCCATCTTTCACTATTCCAATGTGCCTTTGGTTTTCGGTACCACACTTTACGTCATCAGTTAAAATACTTCTCAGATAATTAAGTTATTCAACTTGCTAGATATGTCTCCAATCTGTATACAGTTTGGGCTGTTCATTTTACTGGCGTTACGTGCTGCTTTCTTACAATTGATGCTTAGACATTTCTCTACCTGCTATCAACACTGTGTCAGCTGCATATCTTACGATGTTAAGATTGTAGCCGCCAATAATGAATTTTAGTAGGACTTCTAATTCTCCCAGGTTGACTTCAATGTAAAGGTTGAATAAGTCTGGTAAGAAGACACACCTTCTGTAACGCTGCTCTACGCTATTTAAAAGCTGAGATAGTGATCTGGTTGACGAGTTCCATTTCTTAAGCTATATTTGTTGGATGTCAACATTCTTTTACTCAGTGTTTATATTCCAACTCTGACATGCGATAAATAAATCGGCCTGGGGCGTGTGGACTCATTGTCTGCACGAAAGGCAACTAGTGCATATTGCAGACGTCAATACAATCACTGATGCTGTCCTATTTAAAATGTTATAGGAATTCGATGCTCCAGAAAAGACAAACACTTTAGGTCGGTCGATAGTTTAAAAATAAACGAGTTTATCCGGGCCATAAAAATGACAGATATATTAAAGTAATTATATATATATGTGTGTGTGTGTGTGTGTGTGTGTGTGTGTAAGTGTGTGTGTAAAATTAATATATTTTTTATACCCGGCATTAAATGTAGCGGTACAAACATCATTTTAGAGGGTACAAATTTTTGAATTGACTTAAAAAACAACAGTATTTTTAAACATTGCAATGAATGTCAGTTTACTATAGAAGGGCATTTCAGTGTCTAAGGCAGTTGACATCAGTTTGACCGTTTAAAAATAACAGCGATATCAACTCAAACACGTGTATAGCGACTATAATAATAATAATAATAATAATAATAATAATAATAATATATATATATGTGTGTGTGTGTGTGTGTGTGTGTGTGTGTGTGTATCAGTCAGTTATGTGGCATGCATGATACACGAGTAGGCGATATTGTTTCTTTCGATACTTGACTGTCGGGACAGATTTTCCCGCAGTAGGTTGCCATTTCTTTCTGCGGTAGACCAATTGCCATCCAAGGCTATAGAACCCGGTATGTCCTACTATTTACCCGTAGCTGCGGGGAGAAGAGGAGAATTCATACCTTACTCTAGGGTATTAGCACGTAAGTAATTGTAATGGATCTGACTGGATTTCGAACTCGGCTCTCCGATTCCTCAATCCATTACTCCCACCGTGTCTCCTCGAGTATATATATATATATATCTATCTATATATATATCTATATATATATATATCTATATATATATATATATATCTATATATATATATCTATCTATCTATCTATCTATATATATATATATATATATATATATATATATATATATATATATACACTGTGGATGAAATTTGAGAACATGTACTTACAAATTTCAGTATTCTTGCTAGATCATCAGTTATCACAATGTCGGATATTTAATAACAAAAATAATGCACCCCCACCCCCGCGAAAAAATGAATCTACATTAAATTGGCTCGGTTATTTACCCAAATCACATAAAAAATTCTAAATTTAAAATTCCCATCGTCTCTCGTTCCTGCGCATGTGTAGTCGCTTCAACGTAAACAAACCTTGTCCGAAGAAGGTCTAATGGGACGCAACGCATCACACGAAAACTTTTTCCACTTAGTCATACATCTTTCCTAAGATATATATATATATATATATATATATATATATATATATATATATATATATATATATATATATATATATGTATAAAAGTGAACATTGAAGTCAACCATCAGAGGCGACAGGCTGTTTCATGCTAGACGCAATCGGCGGCCTGACAGTTGCGTCTAGCATGAAATAGCCTATCGCCTCTGAGTGTTGACTTCAATGTTCACTTATATATTTATATTTACATATGCTCTATCTATGATATTGAGCACTTTATCCCAAAAAATATAGCACACCTTAAAACTATATTTCTTCTTCTTCTTATATATATATATATATATATATATATATATATATATATATATATATATATATATATATTATGTTATACGTTATTTATATAGACACAAATACTTAAGTAAATGCTCTATATAATTGTTGAGTCTTGACTCAATGTTGAATCTCGCCTATTGCATGGAATAATAATGCAACACAAAATGTACTTGGAACAAGAATGTATTATAACAAGGAAGTGTACACAATAAGTACATATAGTATTTCTGTATATTTCTGGGAAGACGTTCCTGGAGAATGTGTTGACTAGTCGCAGTCGATCAGAGTCTCTAGTTGGATCTCGTGATTCCTACTCCTCGTCTTCCGGTACCAACCACTATTTATATAGTTGGTAGTCACCTATGCAGATTAGGTGGATCCTACACAACAATAATAAACAGTATTAACAACATTTACCAGCCTGAACCTAAGATAAATTTTCACAGAAAATATGTGTTCTCCGACAGGAATCGAACCTGTATCCTACACAGAAGCGTCATATAGCCCGACGTGCTATACTAGTTTAGCTACAGAGGAGCGTTTGGTTAGCAATGTCGATTTTACTGTTTTTAAACTACAATTTTCCAAGATATCCCTCGAACGTCCATATCTGCTAGAAGCTTATCCAAACGTAAACAAATGACGTCACAAACTACGAAATGGACAAAGTTCGACAATATTTTTAATGTTATACATTATTTATCTAGACACAGATATTTAAGTAAATGCTCTGTTTATAATAAACAGTATTAACAACGTTTGCCGGCCTGAACGTACGAAACATTTTCATAGAAAATATGTCTTCCAAAAGGAATTGAACTTGTATCGTACACGGAAGCGTCATATAGCCTGACGTGCCTTAACCAATTTAGCTAGAGAGGAGCGTCTGGTTAGCATTTCCATTTCTTTGTCAATTTCGTGGTGTGCGCCGTCATTTGATACGCTTCGAGCAGATATGGACGTTCGAGGGAAATCGTGCAAGTTTTTAGTTAAAAAAACAAAAGTTGAAGCCGCCATGTTTACAATGCGGAAGGCTCCGGGCGTCTCTTCAGATCCAACATAGGACTCATTTTACACAGAAGGAAACGTCAATGATCACCCCAATTATTAGCAACGAGATACACCAACGGCGACGACGGCGATACTAGCCGAGCAGAGGTTACAAAAAGTTTATGCAGTTGTTGGTTTTTAAATTCCAGTAAAGAATGTTTATATACATTCTATGCTTTTCACCCATTTAATTTTAGATCTATCATTAAATCCATTATTGTATCTCTATGTAAAGTATGCTTTGCATGCGAAAGAAATTGGCCATTTTCATATACCACCAGAAATCTTTCTGTCGTCATAAAAGCGAACAACCTTTATGTGTAACTTTTGAAAAGTATCTTCAAATTTATCTTTCTTTATCCTTATCAACTTAACTGCGTCCTTTCAATGTCATTATTTGTAAGGACATATGTTTTATCATTCATTTGTGCGTTCTCATTTCAGAGCTGGTGGTTATCACTGAAGCAACATGTCTCTTCAGGTCCCCAGCAAATTTGTTACAATCTTCACAGATCCCAGTAACGTCTGGAAAATTTCAATGTTCCACAAAATTTCGAATAAATCCTCTTTCTATTCTCGTACGGTTCCAAAGACCCGAATTATTCAAAACAAAATCCAAACCTTCAAAATGCCACAGTTGCTTCAGTTCTCGATTGTAACTCTGGTATTTTTGTGACAGCGAGAGAGTCTGGGAAACACACACACACACACACACACACACACACACACACACACACACACACACACACACACACACACACACACACACACACACACGTTTTTTTTTAGTGAAATTGGAGTAGATTTGAATAGCGAAATTACATCAGAGCATTTTGTTTACTGATGGGGAAATCTGATCTAGGGCAGAAGTTGTACCCATTGAATCTGGGTCATCAGAAGACAATGAAAAATGGTCGAAATAATCTTTATCGATTAAAAATTGAAATAGAGCTAAGTAAGGTAGAAGGAAATTTGGAATTCACATGATTTTGGTTGAAGCAGTCAGAACCCCGCGATAATCGCATGCGAAGTAGTAGGACCAAGGGTCAGTTATAATCAGCCGGGTTTATCTATATAAACGCGTAGTTATGCTGAAAAAGGCAGACTGGAGAAAATTCTTGAAGAGAGAAGAGAGAATTGGCCCGGGCAAGCGTTGGGAGGAGGAACGCCACTATAACTTTAAGCCCCGCACAGAAATCTTTATCCCTCCATCGCAAGAGTCATATATCGTTCTGAGACGATTTAACAACATATTAGTCACATACTCTCTCTGTCTAGAATCCAGTGTATGAGTTTTTGCGTCAAATACTTTTCTTTTCTGTAATCCGTTTCTTTTCTCTACTATTCAAAAGACATTAACAATTCAACCAGTGAATAGTTGTTTGTCCGGCTTTCTGCAGATATTAATTTTTTTTTTTTTTGCTGCATTCTAAATTTCTTAGTACACACTCCCCAGCCGTGTCTACACCTTCAGTCGACCGTGAATGGACGGACATCATTTCTGCTTTCTGGATCAAACAAATCACAACGTGGGCAGGAAGCAGGATTAAACCAGCGGACCGGTGGAATAATCTACGGATGCTCAGTGAACCTATGACCACACCCTTAAGTTCGGTTAGGACCGAGTAGACACCTCAGCCCAGAGAGTAAGACGCCGGAGGTTGAGGGGCTTGGGCGAAAGTGTTATATTTTACCGTTTCTTTTCTTTCTTTCTTTTCTTTCGTTTTCACCTTTTGGATTGTAGACACGTCTACTACCTGTAGGTCATATTTTTATTCTTTCCGGATCTCACTTGATGTGGTCGGACGGAATCTAAAATATTTTATTCATATTTATTTTTCGTATTTTATTCGTAAGTATTTTATTCGTTGTATTTCCAGAGTATTTTATTCGTTGCATTTTCTACAACAATATTTGATTTGTGCTCTTAAGGAAAGTTGTTTAAAAAAAAATTAATCGTGTAATGAAGAGGCATTTTTTATTAGTCTCTTATTTTAGCTTTCCTTTAAAACGTACTGAAGAAAAAATGTCTGGATTTTGGCGATAGGTATTTGTAATATTTTTTTTTGTTTTGCTATATATTTACTTTCAATATCTATTTATATTTCTGAGATGAGGCATTTACATTCTTCGGACTGTTGTCGTCATTTTTTTTTATAACGGCCGAAACGTCGTGAATATGGCAAAAAGTTGAGGACAACAGTATATAAATATTTACTATATATAGTATATTTACTATATATAGTATATTTACTATATATAGTAAATAGTGTAAATAGAGTAAATATTTATTTTCGTTGTGAAGTTTTTTCCGGTCAATATAAAGTGAAATTTTACCGAGTTTAAAACTAGTTTATTAATTATGGGGTATGAACATTTTTTTTTCTTGTGGCTATTATAGTTATGTAATTCCTTTCATGAGCGTTCTAAATCAGGAATTATCCAGAATATAGATGCTGATTTTCGAGACTGTCAGGCTTTCCATATTTGGAGAATTTGTACAAAAATATCTTCTTGCCCTAGTGTGTCCTTCGGTTGCACTCATCTAACCTTATTAAATATAAAAAAAATAACATAGTCGAGACAATATAAGATCGTCCCAAAATCATTGTATAGTAACAACACTTTCATAAAAAGGTCAAGTTTTGTTAACAATGCTGTTGAATTTTAAAAAATTCAATATTTTTTTCCAAGAAAATCCTTTTAAAATGGTATTAAAACTAAACTTAAGTTCAGGATTCGATGTTCTACAATCAACAGTTGACATAATGCTCTACACAACTCAGGCGGTAAATCGTATTAAAAAAGAAAGTATATTTGATTTTATCAGTTTTTATATACAGCGGTTAATTTTATTTACGTTCCACATCAACACCATTGCTGAGTCATGCAATGACGTCAACAATTTAAAATGGCTATTGATGTTGAGAATATTTTTTAGGAGGACATCAGTGTCACAAATGAATCAAGTGTTGCCTATGTCTTAATTTGCTATTGGCATCCACAGTCAAAGTGTGATTTTTGAATGTTGGAAAACGCACTAACTGCCCTCATTCTGCGAGGGTAATATTTACGATAGATTTACTTTTATCAGCACATCTGGGGCACGAATGATGTCCTATATTAGAAGCAATTAAAAAAAACATGTAATGCACTGTTGTTATGGACATTAAGCTGAACGTTTTAAGCTTGTGTTGTAATGTTGGGGGTCTGGAATATATACGATATCCGGATTCTCCCCCTCTCTCTGTCTCTCTGTCTCTCTCTCTGCCTCTCTCTGTCTCTCTCTGTCTCTCTCTCTCTCTCTCTCTCTCTCTATATATATATATATATATATCATGCACATTTCATTGAATACGACAGATAAGGTGCTTTTATTTATTTTTGTATACAATCTCTCATGTGATCTAATAATTTTTATCTTTTCAGATGATAAATTATATAAAAACTGTCCGAATGTTCTTTTTATTCGTGCGCTTTCGGCTATACACTTCGACATTTTCAAGGATTAAATATTTTAACTGTTAAATAAGAAATAGTTTGTTGCATGCATGTTTTATAAAATGTTTTCATTTTTCAAAACACGGTCAAGATATTATGTCCATGTTCATAGTTATTAAGTATTGTTTTTTGTTTTTATTATATGTTAGAGTTTTTTCTTTTTATTATGTGTATAATGTTAGAGTTTATTATATAAGTCAGTGTCTCCACAATAAAATTGATATTAATCAATCATTGTCGGCATATTCTCTGATATACATAATACGTGAATTTCAGCTAATGCCTGTTTTTAGTCAAAATATTTACAAACATTTATTTGGTTGGCGAAATTTCATTATGCAACTTGAGAGTTATTTATCACATTGTAAATAATTTACATCCTAGTACAAGTATTAATAGTTAATTTTCAATTTTAGATCTACAAAGAGTCAGCTCGATCCTAAGAAACCTATGTCCTTAAAAGATATTTTAATGTTATCGAGTGAGGGGAAAACAACGTTGGAAAAAATATGAAAACATCCGCGAGAAAGAACAAATGGAACATGTAAGTTGAGTGAAAACTGATTTCTCAACATTCATTTTTAGTGATGAATTTAGAGCTACATTGGATGGATCTGATAGCTTAGAGAGACGTTCCAGCTTTCATGGATATAATCAACCAGCACTTTTGTATTGACTGTTTTATACCTTTTGATGGTTATTTTTTTTAACATTTTACAGGTTATTTAAAGCCAGAAAATATTTTTAGATTGTAAGAATCTTTTGGAAATAATAATTTGATGATACAAATCCTACTAATTAACCCATAGCTGAGGCGAGAAGAGGTAGATTCATACTTTTCCCAACGGTATTTGTAAGTAAAAGAATATAACTGTGGTGGCCTTGTTAGGGTCAGAAATAAAGACACAAAGAGAGGAATTGAGTTAAATATATTTACAGAAACAGTAATACAAATATATACAAACGAGAGTGTTACAGCAAGAATGTTCGGTCCTACTGTCAGAGCGGACTGCTGGAAACGTCCCAGTCCAAAAGGCAGTACCTGCTCCTATTTATAGCTGAGAGAGTCTATGCGTGCGTGGGTAAATTACCATAATAACGAACTCTACTGGTGTAACAATTCCGAGCACATTCAAGCTTACAGCACCTGGTATTCCTAAGTGGTCAACCATCTAGACCAGGCTCGACATTGCTTAACTTCACTGATCGTACGAGTACCTGTATTTCAACGTGATGTGGTCGTAAGCTAAATGTGGAGAGGTGGAGTAATGTTTTTCGGTTAGTATCATTAGCAACATTTTAAGTCCTGTCAAATTTATCTTAGTATCAAGATCAACGCGAAGAATAATTGAAAGTACTTGGAGAGTGGATTTTTGAGTAGTCCAGGTTACAAGATAACGCGATTGTTCATACAAGACATTCTGTAATAATAATGATTGCTCACTTTACAAAAAAGGCTTCAAAGACATCGAAATAAACGAATGGAACTCAAGCTTCTCCAGATGTTAATCCAATAGAAAACTTGTGGTTAATCATTAAAAGTTTGGTTTGGTTGGTTTGTTTAACGGCATAAGAACTCCTTCTGGGTCATTTAATGCCGAAATTTAATCTTCTTGGGAGATTTGATAATTTTGTTACTTTTAAAATCTATTGCTGGAAATTTTGTTGCTATTAAAAATCTATTGCTGATCTTTTTACTATAAAAATTATTTTTATACTTTTATAATGTTTTGACCCCAGTTTAAGGGGTTGACTATTTGTCCATAGCGGGGATACTAACAAGTGCTACGACCTAGGGTCAGGGTGGACCTGGGATCAACAACAATAAAGAGGTAGTTCCATGCTCCTCAAAGGCTCTTGATCAGAGGCCTTGCTGTCGGCTATAGTTTATTGCCATAACCAGAACGAAATTATTAAAAGAGGTTTATATAAGAATAGAAAAGAACGTTCAAACAAGGAAGATCTCTGGAAACTAATGAAGACTGCTGTAAGTAATGTTGAAATTGAAAGAGTAGAAATAGATTCAATGATTGAAAAACGAAGAAAGGTAAGAACATTTCCAGAAATGCATATTAACAGGTAAAATAATGAACAATTCGAATATATGGTATGTAGTGTTAATCAAATATGTTTCTGTGACGTATATATTCTGAATTTATTTATAAATGTTATGCATAAAGTTGACCCCCCCTTTAATATCGCGAGATAAAGGTAGAGTCATGTTTGGTCAAAATTCAGTCCTTTGTTGGTGAAACTGGAGTGACCTCTCCAGAGCGTATATGGAGTCCGTGCGCCGCCGAGACTATATGGCTCTTTCTCGGCTGTACCGACAAGATTCAAATGTATACAGGACATTAGATTTGTGGCTGGCTTGGCTGCAGGAGTTGCCGAACAGCTGACAGCAATTGTCTTTATGCTTCCACTCCGGATTTTCAGTCTGGATTTACTTCTATAGCCTTTTCCGTGTTTGGATATGACCGCAAGGCGTCGGGGTTTATATCAGGGGTTTTCCTCCTTCCTTCCTGGGCTATCGAGCTCCATCTACTCGAGACAACTGGTTATGAGCCGCCAGTTGTTCGCCTCCGTCCATTCTCCTTGGGGTTGAAATTAATTAGAGGTTATTTGAGATACGTGCCACGGAAGCATTTCATAAACAGTGGAAGCTTGTCCCCAATATCACTCTCGGCTATGGCAACCTTTGGAACATATATAATATATATTTAAATATATTATGTGTTTTAGAAGCTTCCAAAAGATTAAGGGTTTTTAAAATATATAAAGCATTATGTAAACAAAGAAACTAGAAAGCAAGACAAATTACGAAATACGGCGTTCTGAACGCGTTTTTTTGAAGCTCCAAAAAATTAACGGATTTTAAGTTCAACTGAAAAAACGTAAATAATTTAATTGGCAGTTATTATTTCTTTTATTTCATTTATTGTATATAACATGATTATTATATTTATTTGATTTTATATATGTATGGTTTATTATTAATTATTTCAAATTTTTTTTAAAATTGTAAATTCTACGCAAAACTACAGCACCTATTTCGGGCCTTTCATTCCAAAGAAAGTTAATGACACTTTCTCTCATAACTTCTTTCTCTCTTTTTCTCTTTATGCCCTTTTCTCCTCTCCCCCTTCCATATCAATATATAATTTCCGTTAAGTTAACCGATTTAATGCGTCAATGTCTGGATTTCCTCAAGCAATTTAAATTTGAAAGAATAGAAATGTTACATTTAACTCAATCATGTCTCTCTCCCCCCTTACTTCCTCACTTCGTTAATTTACATATACTTAGTACTGCCCGTCAAAAATGTGTAAATTTCTTTTCATTTTTCGTTTCAACCTTTGAAAGTAAAGTCTGATGATCCGCGGTCCTTTAAAAAGGGCTGTGGTGAAATAATTTATTACATGGAACCTTAAAGTGGCCTGTTTTTATTTAAATTATTAGCTCTGATTTACATTGAGCTCTCTGGATTTTATCCTCCTTGGGTCTACCCATACGGATTACCTAGTTTTTCGTAAACTATATATATATATATATATATATATATATATATATATATATATATATATATATAGGGTCATGACTTTTTGTAAACCTATGAGCCTTTGTCATAAATCGATGAACTTTTTTCAAAAGTGATGAAAAAGACATTAATTTGTTTTTGTTCTTGGAAAAAGTCAACCCGCCCAAACCGAAAATTCAATTTTAACATATATGTAATTAAAATATTTCAGAAATTTTATTTTTCAATTTGCTAATGATGTAATTGGATAGTACTTATGCTTTTTGACAGTTTATAACTATATCATAACATGCAAACTTATAAATAAACAAAAACAACTTCTAGAAGGTATCAGAAAGTTCTAGAAGGTTCCAGGAAGTCATAGTACTACTATACTTATATATGATTTTAGAAATTTCATGTTGAAGTTGACATTTTATAAAAAATAAAATGAATTAAATGCTTCTTCATTATTTTTTAACAAAAGTTCATCGAATACCGGGAATCAATTATTTTAAGAAATGCCAAAATGTCATAACCCAAATCTATAATTGTTGTTCTTTAAAAGATAGGTCGCTTTGATCATTTATGGTACAAAATAGAGGACGCTTAGAACATTTATCGCACAAAATAGAGGACGCTTAGAACATTTATCGCACAAAAATCGCTTAGAACATTTAACGTACAAAAGAGAAGTCGCTTAGAATATTTATGGTACAAAATAAAGGTCGCTTAGAGCATTTATGGTACAAAAGAGAGGTCGCTTAGAACATTTGTGGTACAAAATAGAGGTCGGTTAGAACATTTATGGTACAAAATAGATGTCGCTTAGAGCATTTATGGTACAAAATATAGGTAGCTTAGAACATTTATCGTAGAAAATAGAGGTCGCTTAGAACATTTATGGTACAAAATATAGGTCGCTTAGAACATTTATGGTACAAAATATAGGTCGCTTAGAACATTTATCGTAGAAAATAGAGGTCGCTTAGGTACAAAATAGAATATTAGTAAGCTCTTCATTCATTCACATATTCAACATTATTCGACGGTGAGTTTAGAGCAAGCTTAAGATTTAAGTTTTCTTGTTAGGTGTCTTTACTCCAGGTACTGCATCTTGTAGTTATGCTGTATAAGATACATTAAAACAAAGTAAGCCAAGCCGATTAAGAATCTTCAATGGGCGACTGTTGACGTTTTTACAAATGAACGAACCGGGTATGGAACGAGTAGGAAAGTGCTGTCATGGGTTTATTGCCGCTCAATGGATTCTCCCGTTAATGAGGCGTGCTTAACAAGAATGCCTCTCCTTGTGTAAGCTCTGATGACGTTGGAGGACTTTCGTTGCTTTAAAAAACCAATGCAACCGTAACAATTAAATATAATTAGAACAACTGGCCTACTTGTAATAATTAGCAAAGTTAATCTCGCAAATTCCTAGTAATGAGTTCGATCTTCACTAGATGACTCATGTTTGTGGACATGTGCCAGATCTAGGTTAATCTTAGTTATAATTACTTAGATTTGACACAAGGTCAAAACTGGATAGCTACCTATGGTGTAATAGCTATCAAGTCGGTCCCACGGATCATAACGACTGAACAGCGAGTACCCCATTATGAACCCCATAGGTTTAAACAAAGCCAAATAGATATAATTAAGACATCTGTCGTAGAACGACAAGGATACCTTCACCATATACTATACATTCAGATGATGAATTGAGTCCTAAATCTGGTTTCTTATGTTAATTTGTTTTATACTAAGCAATGTTTAGTAAATTGTTGTGGCCTTGTTACGGCCAGAAATAAAGACACAAAGAGAGGAATTGAGTTAAACAATTATATTAACAGGAACAGTAATACAAACATATACAAACGAGAGTGTTACAGCAAGAATGTTCGGTCGGACTGTCAGAGCTGACTGCTGGAAACGTCCCTTTCCAAAAGGCAGTAGCTGCTCCTATTTATAGCTGGGAGAGTCTATATGTGCGTAGGTAAATTACCATAAGATAAATATAACGTGATTCTTACTATAGCGAAAGCTAATCTCAGAAACAATTGTTCGTGTAGTGAATTTGTTTATCACTGGGTATCTTACTCTTCTATCATATAAAGCTAAGTTTATTAAATATCTGATACAGTTTATAATTTCTCTAAATTTTTACTTCTACATCTCAAAATTCAATAAAGCTTCTCGGATTAGCATTATCTTACGTTCGGATTTTTGCTAAAATATGGATTGAGATACTTTTACATTCTTAATGAAGTTCTTAGAATCAACAAAGATGAAACAATTTAAATAATCAGAATTAATTTTAAATATCGTTCTTAGAATTCATTTTTTTTCGTTGCATAGGTAACTGTATTCTGACCTGATGAAGTATGTTGTTATATGGGGTTATAAACAGCGAGAAGTTGAAATTCTTATTAAAGATAGAAAAAAGCTTTGAATTTCGTGCACAGAGAAGGGATTGCCCTTTGATAACTTTTTATACAGAGAAGGACAGGTCATTTATATTCTATTGGATTCACTGTCAGTCACTGTGTGTTTATCTAAATCTAAAAATAAACACGCTAAAATTCACCTTCATCTCTGCCGTGCGCCGACGGCTTAGTGGTAGAAGTTCCGACTGACGCAAATTCAGTCGGGTTTCGATCCTAGCTACACTGATGAGCTGTAAAACAGCGAAACAGTAGATGACAAAATATATATATATATAATTAAGATTTAAGGCAATATCGCTTGTCTGGTACCGCGACAATTCTAACTTATTGTCATGGTTATTAAGAACACATGCTCGCTTATTGCACTGTCCACAGATTTTCATCGGGTATTCCTATACACGCGTGACTCCATAGATTGGGGAATATGCTCATGACTTCAGAAATTGAATATCCTATCCGTCTGACACCATCTGTTAGTATTCGAATGATTTATATTGTTTTGCCATGAGCAGCCTAGCCGGTGTTCACACTGATTCACAAGATGTCCGAGTATAATTGATATCATTTTGGGTATTTCCATTCGGTGGCACCACCTCCAATTACCTTTACCTACTGTTATCTCATGACTTTTGGAACGTCACTATATATAATATGCCTATCTCTATGTATATATGTGTGTATAAAGATAAAATTGAATGATTTGGTGTGTATAAATTTCTCTCAAATATTGTTATGTAACAGAGAGGAGCGGCTTTATTTGCTAAACCATCCATGATACTCGGTCATTTTGTTAATATCTGATATGAAGCCAATTTTAATCCATTACTATTTTCCATTGCCAGCTTCAGATATGATGAAGAACTAATTTAGAGTGGTTCGCAAAGTCTTGTAGTTCTATCCAATTATAATGAATTTGATTCTCATTGGCTGTATTATACAAACAGTCTTGTATCGAAAGGAAAGTAAACTTTGTAAATAGAAAAGAAGAAAATTCACCGTGTAGTGTAGACATCCAAAACTAGTTTTATAGCAAAATAGTCTTGCAGAAAACTGCTACTGTTACTCCAGCGCCCACTTGGAACCTAACTAAGCTTAGTAAATATCAATTACTGATTTAAATTAGTAGCTTAGTAAATATTACTTTTTCTTGCATGACGAGACGAGGCATTTATTTGACTCTTCGACGAGAACAAATCTAATTTAAGGGGAGGCATACTTATGTGTGGAAAAAAGCAAAAAACTGTCCAGTCCTGGCTTCTTTTAGTATGATGGTGAAGTGTTTCTTCGGATTTGCAATGTCATGTTCCAAATTAGGCCGAAGTCAAGAACAAGATTAATCACAGCCTCGAAGACCAGGGATAGCCTAAAGAGACGAGTTATTTTAAACTCCAGAAGTATTAATGTTGGTGGAATAAGTCTTTCTATTAGTGATTGTTTTTAATTTTGTTTTTAAACCCAAGTGTCCATGAGTATATTTAACTTTTTACTAACTTTTGTAAATATAATTTCCTAATTGATTGTAAACGGGAACTTGTGTGGTGCTGGTTACAAACAGTTTATTGAGAATTGTATTTTTTTAGGTGGATGTGCTGTATGTTTATAGACATTCTTGATTATAATGTCTGTTGTTATGTTGTTGAAGAATTTTATCGGCGTCCAATGCCACTAATACGCTGGTTTCGTGACAATTTGTATGAAGTCGTATATGAAGTGTATACTGTATTTAGAGGGTCGGTATAGATTAATGATATCATTGATTGTTTTGGAGATGCGATGTCGGAATCTATGAGATTACTGATCTTAGTGGAGATCCAGATTTGTGGGCTTTATTTTTCTCTAAATATCACAAGTGAAACTTTTCAAGTGTCAGAGATTATATTTCTATATTGTTAGCAGTAATGGGTTTAATAATGTTTCTAATTGTATTTAGATTATTGGTAGGTTTTCCAATTTTATAATTACTGTGAGATTTGATTCGTCATCTTCTCTGTCTGGTATAACATTTGTTGCTCTCGTCAGTTGTAATGTTTTCGTTTTGACACAGTTCATTAACTGCATTTATTAATATATTGATTAGAAAGACTTTTGTTTGTGGAAGATGTTATTGCTTCTTTCTGGCTTCAGCTTTTAGAGTGTATTTGTATTTGGTTGTGGAGTTTGAATTGTTTAGCACAGGTTTTCCATTTCCATTCTTTTTTTCTATTTCGTTGTATTTAGTGAAGACATGGAAATTAGATCTTAAGGTGCATAAATCGTTTTGTTGTTCTGTCAGCACGTAGTTGAAATAGGCCATAAAGTGGTTGTCTGAATTTGATGGATTTATTTAAATAAATAAGTGAATTAATCAATTCGTTTGACTCGTGTATGAAAATAGATGCCTTTTATGCACCAAGAAATAGACTGCTGATTTTGTTACATTACAAATGCTTAGCTTCATGTTTATTTGTCAGACATGTTACATTTGGAGTTACACTTTTTTTGTGACATGCAACACTTTTATCTGGTCGGATATTCTAACAATGCCAAGATCTTTAAGAATACATTAAATCAAAAATGGTATCATTCTTTTGTGATAGAATACACACAATCTGATCGGTGGCGTAAAGTCAGAGGAAATACTTTGATGGCTGAATAACGATATTATGAATAATTATAAATAATGAATTTTGTGCCCAAATGCTATATATATATATATATATATATATATATATATATATATATATGTGTGTGTGTGTGTGTGTGTCTGAGTGTGTGTCTGTCTCTGTGTGTGTGTAGTATTATACAATAAAATCCCAAATTACCTCATAATAAAATTAAGTAAAATCTATATTATAATCCATAATATACATTTTACTTTATATTAGCTACTATAATTCTCTAACTCTTCAAATGTTGAATGAATAACTATTTCCATTTTCTATATTTCCATTTTTTCACCACATTAATTATATCTTATGATTGTCCTCTGTTCTGAGAACTCTCTTTCCTTTTATCACTTTCACCTCTTTATCTATCTATCTATCTATCTATCTATCTATCTATCTATATATATATATATATATATATATATATATATATATAAAACATGTTATATGTAAAAAAACATACAATGTTATATTTAAAAAACCTAAACAAATGTCATAAAAAAAATTTAAAATTCTATAATATAAATTTTAGTTTATTACTTTTTAATTCTCTTCCCTTTTATCACTTACACCACTTTATATATTTTATTTTTTTAATATAATTTTTATTTTTAGATTTTTAAAAATATAACTTGTTTTTGATTGAACTTATCTTTAAAGTTAAATTTTTTCTAATGTATAATATAATTATATTTTTATTTTTAAATATTTTTTATACTTTAATATAACCAAATTTTTTATTAATTATAATTTTTAAAAATATAATCTTACTTAATTTTAATATAAATTATTTTAATATGATTTATTTTTTCATTTATTAAATATATCTTATTTTTAAATATAACATCTTTGGGAAGTAGGAATTTGTATTTTTAAACTTAACCTTATCTATAGAAATTAAAAAAAACTCCCTTTTCGTTCCTCTCTTAGTTTCAAATTAACACTTCATTCTTCGTATAACCCCAATTTAATGTCATAAGGTGTGTGTCATGGGTGTAATTTTATAAAACCTCTTCCCTTTTACCCTCCCCTGACCACTGTCTCGAGTCTTTTGTTTGAGGGAAACATTGAAATGCATAAATTCTGTATTAATTTTTCGACAGATGTCACAGTTGAATTTCTAATTCCAACACGAACTTACCCTATGGACCGGGGTTGAATAAGACTGACGATTTTTCGCCAGCTGAAATAGGTCTATTCCTCATATACGGTAATTTTGAATTTTATTGTGTAATATTAATTATTGGCTTTGTACTAATAAATGCATTGAGCTCTTTTTTGGATCAGTTTTAATTTTGTATCTTACTAGGATCCATTTGGATTATATACCAACGAATTTATTACCTTTACTATATATATATATATATGTATATACTTAGGTGCCTCCTGTTTTTCGTTGAAAAAACAGCATAGTATGATGAAAAAGAGCTCTGAACTTAATAAAAATAAAGTTTTATCGTCAAAATGTTCTTTTTATTATTATGAGGAATGACCGAAGTATTTTTTTTATTATTTTATTAATTTTTTTAATTCATTCTAGCACGTTCGAAATTTTGATTAAAAATCATGTTTTTTTTCGTCTGTGGTCGACGTAATATTTACGATTAGTGTTTTACGCCTATTTTCCGGAGAAAAACACATTGATTTGGAGATTCTTGCAAAAATCAAATAATTGTTGAAAACTTTCAGGACTTATTCACCAATGAATTAAATTAATTTTGAATTTTTTATTAGAAAATCTTGGCAAAAATTTTTCTTTTACATATGCCCTTTTTGTTTTGCCCCTTGCTTTACTTAATTTCATAAAATTTCGAGAAATTAAATTTTCATCATAAATTTTTTTATTAATCAAAAGCAGGACTCTTTATTAAGGACACTATTGTCTTAAGAAAATTTTCTTTTCGATGAATAATAAATTTTTACAAGAATTGTTTTCAATTTTAAAAAAAATTTAATTATAATAATTTATAATATATAAATTATAAATATTATATAATATGTAAATTTTGCATTACTTTCATCCGGTTAGGTAATATTGTTATTAAGCAAAAGCTATATTTACCAAGCAAAAATTGAAAAGCTTAATAGAAAGTATTTTGCTTGAAGATTTTAAAAATAATTTTTAATTTTTTTATATATAGGGATATTTTATTTTCCGAATCCAGTTAGCACATTGATATTTTTAATCTTTTCTTTTTTTTTTACATGTGGATGAGGTTATTTTGTTTGTATTTTCTAATAGTATATTTCGGATGGATTTGTGTGTGTGTTTAAAAGGATTCTAATAGATCTGTGGTCGGATAGGTGTAACGTAAGGCGTCTGGATAGGCATGTAGTAGTGTGACCGATGTAATTATTTATGGATTCGGTTTGATCAGTACTTTGTCGTCCTTAATGAAATATGTATATGCATACGTATGTGTGTGTGTGTGTGTGTGTGTGTGTGTGTGTGTGTGTGTGTGTGTGTGTGTGTGTGTGTGTGTGTGTGAACGTAATGAGAGAAGGAAAACTGCCTACTTTGAAAATCAGTATTCAAAATTCTGGATTTTTCTTACCGGCCGCTAGCACTACTACTAAATACACAATTTATAATACAGGGAATTGACCTGCAGAGAATGAGAACAACATTTTTTTATTATTCCTTTATTCCTTTATTCTCTTATTTTCATCGTTATATTTATTCTGAAGGCCGATGCGTTGTTAAAAGCCTTTCACGGCTAAATAATTCATCCGGTTAAATTGTTCTCTTAGATTTAATAAGTTTATCTTAGCCTGACATAAGGCCATAAGCCTGGGGAATTTACTGAGAATCAAAACTCACTATAACTGCAATTGCCTATAAGACTAACCACCCTGACTCTACCCATTTAGATTCGATAAATGGTTAATGTTGGGAACTATATCTAGTCAGTCGAGTAAAATATATAACGATAGTTCACGAAGTTACAAAGTACCCAGATTAGGAGGAACCATGGGATGATCAAGTATGGACACGATATCCGATTTATTTTCACACTAACATTAATATTAATCAACTGATATTGATAACATTTCAGGATATATTTATTTAAACAATATATCGCGTCTGTTTCAGCTCATAATATCCAACAATGTAAAAAATATTAATAACTTGTTTTGTGTGGGATTTGTGGTTTTAAGATGGAAGTAAATTAATTGCAACATTTTTTATTTATACGTACTGTCGGGGTTACATTTTTTAAAAATCGCTACTTGGGAACGCTCTCAATTGACTATATATACTTGGCGAGACCTCGTCTTCTCTTTTCTTATCATTTTTCAGTTTCTAGTCTCTAGTGAAGATTTGTATTTTCCCCATTGTGGGGAGGGGGGCGCTATGCGTTTCCTTCGGGAAGCACGCATGAACATTACACACACACGTACGTACGAACATTCACATTCACTTACACATACTTTGACCACAAGCTTTTTACGCTCATCCATAAACACTAATTATCGTCTTTGTCAATTGTAACCCTTATTGTCTGCTAATACACATATACCTGTTTGTACACACACACACACACACACAAACACACACACACACACACACACACACACACACACACACACACACACATATATATATATATATATAGATATATACCGGTCTTTGTTGTTTTCTTCACATTTTTCCTTTTACATTTCTGTTGGCAGGCTGATACTCTGGGAGAGTCCGCCATGTTTGTAGTGGGCTATTTCAGGAGGAACACGTGTTTGTCCACAACGAGTACAAACGGCCCGCTACACGTGCCATATTTCCCGTGTGCTAAGACGCTACAAGTGATGACACACAACCTATAATTACCTAGGTATTTAAAATATATACTTGAGGATTTAATAACAATTCCAAGTCGCCGATTCTACGGTCTCATTCTCCTTTATATCACAACAAATATATCACATTTTGGTCTTATTAAATGTTTGTTATTATTATTTATTTTCAATAGTTTAGCACAATGTTATACTTATTTACATCAGAAAGAAATCCTACTCGCCATCATAAAGCAAAACGCGTTACAATGAACGCCGTGTTTGCATTCGACTCCTAATTGTCATTTCAGGGCTGCGTTCGATGCGCAAACTGCGTTGCATTTGCATCATCACTATCACAGTCCGCTATTTCTGTATATATTATCGTCTATCCATTTGTATTATTACAGCAATTAACATTACCTAATTTTCGGTGGGTATTAATTCATATTGCCTCTCAGGGATGTATTATAACAGATTTTAGTGTATTTTTTGCAGTGTCCGACACATTCACTTGGAAATTCTTGCAAAAATCAAATAATTGTCGCATTTTAATAACATTCTCAGGATTATTCCCAAATTAAATAAATTATTTAATAAATGTTTGTTTAGAAAATCTTGGTAAAAATATTTTTATACGTGTTTCACGCCTCTTAATTTTATGAAAATTTGAGAAATTCAGTGTGATAATTTTTAGTGAGTTTATTAGTTAAAATCAGAACTCTTCGGAAATTTAAAATTTTAAAATCTTTAAAAATTTTTAAATAATTTTTTTGTAAAATTGTACGCCATCTTACCGAAAATCTGCTCTGAATCGTAAAATAAAAAATGCAATAAAACTAAAACATTATTTAATTCGAGAACCCTTTAATTGATTCCATGAATAATATATATTAAGCATAATATTGTCTTAAAAAATTATTTTTCGATGAAAAATGAATTTTTACAAGATTTGTTTACATTTTATTACAAATTTAAATTAGAATAATTTATAATATTTTTTATATCTTTTAAAATTCAGTTTCAATGGTGTAACGTTTAGAAAAGACTGATATTTCGTAAAAAACTATATTTACTATTCATATATCGTAAAGCTTATTACAATCCGACGACACCGAATATTTTTAAAAGAATTTTGAATTGTTTTTGTATGTGTTTAAACGTGCCGTATTTTATAGATACGGTCGCCCATACACGACATTATCAGAAAATAAGAGCGATAACTATAGTAAATTTAGAGCCAAAATTCTCTTAATATCTACTCCTATGTTGTAAAATACGGCAAAAGAGTGTTGAAGTTGGGGGTGGGGACGCTTAACCGATTGCTCTTCCAAGAACTAGCAGAGAAGGGGAAGGGATGGGAGGAAGCAAAACAACACTCCTTCAGAAACCACAGCACGGCGGGAGGCACGCAACTTTATTAACAAAATCCCAACAGGAACGACTTCACGAGACACTGCGTCTTGCCAACTGCCCACTGCTGGTTTTCCCGTCGATTTATATTGGCATGAGACAGCTGACAAAGACCCGGATCTGAATAAGTTACAGAGAGGTTCGTATCTAGACATGTCAAGCTGCCCCGCTTGCCAACGGGGAAAACCCGGATGTAACTAATTTTGACGCGCCTCGGGGCGTCTTTTGCATCTGTATCGACGCACGCTCGCCACATCCTCCAACCCATACGGGAAGTACAGGAAATAAAAAAAGACATATTTGAATTGATCAATACAATATCCCATATACTTGAATCTATTGATATTTTATTATCTGCCATGTTAGTATTGGTTCCTTGAGATTCTATGACCTTCATTAACCCATCACCCACTGATTTTGTTGACTTTTCGACTATTTCAAATTTAACATGACTTTCGACTTTTAATTCGACTGGAATTTGAACTCGGAGAGCCGAGTTCAAATTCCAGTCGAATTCATTACAATCACTTACGTGCTATAGCCTTGGATTGCAACTGGTCTACCACAGAAAGTAATATCAACCTACTGCGCGAAAAAATCTGCCTCGTCAGTCATATATCGAAAGATACATGATCTCCTAAGCGTGTATCATGCATGGCACATAACTGACTTACTGTATATATTTGTATCGCTTCTTCGAGATCTTCTTTGTTTGAATATTGTTTTCTATTCTTGTATATATGTCTTTTAATGATGAATCACAAGTTTTAAATTTTTAATGTTTAACCGCAAAAATGTCTATTTTTAAGAGAATTTAAACCTATTTTCATGGTAACATTTAAATATGATTTCATTCTCTGGTTCAATAACTGCTTTTATCGATAAACATTTTAATCAAAACAACCCACTACATAAAATTTTTAATAGAAAAACTTTAAAAAAATTAGTTATTCTTGCACAAGCAGCCTCTATAATATTAATACACATAATGATAAAATATTACATAAATTTTATAACAACAAACAATTAGATAAAACGCTCCCTTGCAATTATAGAACAAAAGACAACTGACCAGTTGGAGGTATATGTAAATCTGAAAATGTTATATACCAAGCAACTATCTCCCCAAAAGCAAAGAAAAATGATAAAAAAGTATACATCGGAATTTCTTCTGTGAATTGAAAACAGAGGTTCTATAATCACAAACATTCGTTCTCTTACACTTCCTTAAAAGACCAAATAGCTCTTTCAAAATATTACTGAAAATTAAAAGAGAGAGGCTTCACTCCACAGATCGAATGGAACATCATCAGTAAATCACAAATTCCTAATAGCTTTAGAAACAGATGCAATCTATGCCTGGAAGAGAAAATCATATTATTAAATACAAAAGCCAGTTATTGAACCTGAGAAATGAAACCGTATTTAAATGTCGCCATAAAACAGGTTTAAATTGTCTTAAAATTTAACACTTATTTTGCAGTTAAATACTAAAAATTATATATTTAGGTTTATAACTGTGTATGTGTATATATATATTGTGTGTGTATGTATGTATGTAAGTATTTGTATATATACATAACTCTTTAACTTTCAATATCTCCTTCCATATAAGAAATGCGAAGATATCTGTGTGTATCGCACTTTTTCAATTAAACGGACACAACTTTCAATATCTCAACTTCTTTAAATGAGACTTACTCATCCAGGATTGGAGTTGAATACTCAGATTGCAAATTTAGCTCTATGTGAAATTGAAGACAGATTTATGAACTTGGCTCAAACAGATCTCAGCAGTTTTGACCTGCCAATTCCAAACAGAGAAACTGAACAAATCAACAGAAAAATAAACATGGAAGAACTGTGGCAATATGTCCAAAACAATGAGCCTCTGTTGATCCAAGACCAACAGCAAATTTATCAGAAGATCCTTGAAGACATCAGCAACAACAATGGAAGGATTTTCTTTTTGGATGCACCTGAAGGTACTGGTAAAACTTTTGTAATTAACTTTCTTTTATCTGCAGTGAGACGCCAAAGAAAAGTAGTTTCTAGCAGTAGCATCATCTGAAATTGCTGCTACCCTCTTGCCTGGAGGGTGTACAGCACCTTTGAGCTTCCATTGGATTTGGACTACAATGAAACCGCTATTTGCAACATCAAAAGAGAAACCAACTTGGCTAAGCTACTAGAGGAGACAAGCTTTATTTTCTGGGATGAATGTAACATGGCACACAAGTTGAGCATTTGAGGCCCTGAACAAAACACTCAAAGAATTTTAGACATAATTCACAAATCATGGAAAGTATCACTGTATTACTAGCTGGTGATTTTAGACAAGCATTACCAGTCATTGCAAGAGGAACTCCAGCCGATGAAATCAATGCTTGCCTGAAAAATTCTTACATTTTAGATAACTCAGCCTGAGAGTTTGAATCATAGGTGACCTTGAAGCAGGAAAATTTGCTGTTGCAGCTTGGCAATAGAACCATCAAAATGGACCAAAATGGAGATATTCCATTTCCAAATGGTTGTAGAGTTTCAGTCTCAAGTATCCAAGACTTGATTAACCATGTTTATTGTCAGGGCCAGAAATAAAGACACAAGAGAGGAATTGAGTTAAACAAATATATTAACAAAATCAGTAATACAAACATATACAGCAAGAGTGTTACAGCAAGAATGTTCGGTCTGTCAGAGCTGACTGCTGGAAACTTCCCTCTCCAAAAGGCACTACCTGCTCCTATTTATAGCTGGGAGAGTCAATGCACGCATGGGTAAATTACTATAATATTTATCCAGGCATTAAACATCATAGATTCAAACTGGCTTTGTGATAGGACGATATTAGCTGCTAAGAATCAAACTGTGGATAGCATCACACCATCACACAATCTGGAACTAAAAGCCAGTTATGCTATTGAGAAATCTGGATCCTTCAAAGCTTTGTAATGGAACAAGGTTAATTGTCAATAAGATGCTTCCTCATCTCTTGGAAGCAGAGATCCTTACTGGTTCAGGAAAGGAGGAAAGAATTTTAGTTCCAAGAATCCCCTTTATTCTTCCAGGTCTAACTTTTGAGTTCAAAAGACTTCAGTTTCCAGTGAGAGTGCAATGTCAATCATTAAGTCCCAAGGTCAATGACTAGAAGTAACTGGACTTCATCTGATGGAACTCTGCTTTTTTCCCGGCCATGTTGATTGTTCATGGGTTGTGAAACGTAAAATATTATTTATCATGCAGCTTTGCAATAACATAGATAAATTATATCACTGTTTTGATGATAACTATTAAATGAAATGTCTGAGAAATATTGTTCAAATTTAATAAAATTTAATATGTACCTAATGTATAAAGTGTCTTTGTCAGGTTCAATCAAGAGCCTTCCGGAAGGGCTAACTTAAATGCCGCAGTAGTGCGTGTATATATATATATATATATATATATATATATATATATATATATATATATATATATATATGTCGTTCGCAGACAGTACTGTTTCGCTGTATCACAGCTCTTCAGTGTGACTAGACAACGGAATGCCCCCAACCCAGATTGAAAACCAGCCGATTTGGAGTCTCTACCACTGAGCTATCTTCACTCGACAGAATGAGTCAGCAAAATATAGCGTATTGTTTTACAAATGTAAACAAACGCCAAACAACCGAAGTGGTCCATTCATTTTACTGAAGAGGTTCGCATTAACGCAGGTGGTTGTTGATTATAGAATTAGTTTGTCATTCAACAGTGCTCAATTGAAAATAGATTTTCAAGAGCTAAACTATGTCATTCGCAGACAGTACTGTTTCGCTGTATCACAGACATCCGAATTCCTCCCTCCCGGATTGAAATATATATATATATATATATATATATATATATATATATATATATATATATATATTGAAATACATATATATATATTATATATATATATATATATATATATTGAAATATATATATATATATATATATATATATATATATATATATTGAAATATATATATATATATATATATTGAAATATATATATATATATTGAAATATATATATATATATTGAAATATATATATATATATTGAAATATATATATATATATATATTGAAATATATATATATATATACTGAAATATATATATATATATATATTGAAATATATATATATATATATATATGTAGAGTGAGATATATATATATATATATATATATATATATATATTGAAAACCGACAGGTTACTGTGCCATGGACTTTCGTCGTTTTTTTTGTACAGCTAGAAAACAAAGAAACAGATCCGCAAGCGAAGATGAAATTAGGAAATCGTATATGACTGTATTTCAGTGGAATCCAATTCAGACTATATAATTCCAGCAATTTTAAGGCATTCCACAAGATTTAATTTCAGTTTTGCGACTTCCAAGAATGTAACTGCAGTTAACACACGTGGGTTGCTCACTCACGATGAGTTTGGTTTTATGCGGCTCACGGGTAGATTACTTTTTTTTCTTCGTTATTTGGCAATACGATTCATTTCCTTGTAATCTGTATCAGCAGAAACGAATATAGAGGGGGGAAAAGCGTTTTTTACACTTCCTTTTCTGGCGTCTAACCTTAGCTGACACACCCATTCTGCCATGGTGCAATTGGTAATTTTCTGCTAGCTAAATAATCAGTGGGGTAAGAGAACCGATTTGAAGTTAGCAGACGACAGCAGCATTTGTTCTTCCATTTTTATCCTTTGATTTTCCCTTTTTTATTTTTTATTTTTTTCTCTTGAAACAAACTTCTCTTCTTTTCGCAAACATACACCCACCATTTACTCAAATCTCGCAAGTACCAGCTCTGCTACAACCCCATTCTATATAGCCACCCCACTCTTTCGTTAGTGTCGTTCTCCTGCCACAGAACAATAAAAAATGATCTACCCCACTATAATGATAGGTTCGACACAAGGTCACATCGTAGAGTCTACCTTGTAGCGATGGTTAATAAGATACGTGAGTACCTCCGACAGTCATATAAAGACTTTACGGCAAATTAAGACCCCAAAGACAACATATTGTTCATGAAGAGGTCAAAAAGCATTTATCTGACTATCGGAGGTATGCACGCACGCGCGCGAGGGGCCGCGTATCGGGAGGCAGTGATAGTGAAAGACAATGCTATCATTTGTTGACAGAATTTGAACGAAAGAAAGTAGAAACCATGGGCTTTAATCTTGTTTCTTATTCTGTCGGTTCTGGTACTTTCTAAGGGCTAAAAAGAGGAAGTGATCAAAGCGGTGACTGACCGAAAATCTACCTATGGTAAAAGGCAACGAACCGAGCGGAAATAAAACAATAGAGGCACCTTACTGTAGTAAGAAAATAGCCCCATTATGCCAGCCTTTATCAGCTGCTTGTCGCATAACGATCAATGGAAAGCTATTCTAATCTCGCAAACCGTTGATAGTGAAATTAATTTAGTTCGCCAGTCACTTCATCGGAAATGGTTAAAATACTTGATTTGTTACATGTCACTTCATTGTGACTTTGTGCCAGACTAACCCGAATTTAATATATATATATGAAAAAATTAATTTCGGTTGAGCTCTTTGGTTTGAGGTGTGAGTTTATAAACAGTGACTATTTAAGCTAATATAGCATGACTCTTCGGCAGAATTGAGTCACTGTCAGTCACTGTGTGTTTATCTAAATCTAAAAATAAACACGCTAAAAGTCGCCTTCATCCCTGCCGTGAGCCGACGGCTTAGTGGTAGAAGTTCCGACGCCAATTCAGTCGGGTTTCGATCCTAGCTAGAGGCAACCGGACGTCTAGCCACACTGATGAGCTGCGAAACAGTCTGTCTGTGGATGACAAATATATATATATATATATATATATATATATATATATATATATGTGTATGTATATTATTGAAGCACTCGGTGTGCTCTCTAATAATGAGACTGATATGGAATGTGGTCTATGATTAAAATAAGAGAGTCAAAAGCGGAATAGAAGAATAATTATATATATATATACATATAACACATATATATGTATATACATATATATGTATATATACATATATATATATATAATTATTCTTCTATTCCGCTTTTGACTCTCTTATTATAATCATACACCACATTCCATATCATTATTAGTGAGCACACCGAGTGCTTTAATAATATGGCCTTAAGCCTGACTAGGCGAAAGTAAATCAGTACTTTTTGGTGCCTAATAGAATAGGGGTCATTTTTTGTCTATTTTGAAGAACATTTCTGACCATTCTGAATTTATTATGACCTCCCCGCACTTTTTTGACCTTTTAAATGATATTCCATACTCTTTTATGAAGATCACCGTTTATTGCATGAGAATTATTCCAACTCCCCGAATATTAAGATCCAACTTTGTATTTGGAATCTATAAGTATTGGTACCAGACTAGCATTTCATAAATTTGTAATACATAAGAAACTTAATTTTCACTGGGCCAAAGAGGAACATGGATGAAGTACCTGTAATATTCGGTGTGCCAACTCCATTTTTGTTTAATATTCCCTGTTAAATAAGGGATGGTTTTATAGGCCAATGGGAATGCCAAAGAATACAGTGTATATATATATATATATATATATCTATATATATATATATATATATATCTATATATATATATATATATATATATATATATATATATATATATATATATATATATATATATATATATATATATATATATGAATAAAGAGATTCCCGGAGAGTGATGTTTTGCTTGTGTGTTCGATCTTGACTGGGAATAGAACTAATGTGGCTTTTAGTTAATATCTACCCCATAGGCAATTACCAGATAGTGATGTCAAATAAGTTATTCTTGCTGGCCATTGGTCGGGAGGTTGATATTTACTAGGTGCCATAATATAAATGAATGACTTTTATCAAAATAAGACAAGCATTTTAATTATCTACATCACATTCAAAAGCGTTGCTTTCTTTTCTCCGCTGTAGCGTGACTAGTGACTGAGATAGTTGTGTATTCCCCAATATTCGGAGTTCGATAAAAAATAAAAAGCCAGGATTATTGAATGTGTATTTTTATCGTAGCTGAGCTCTCCTCTATTGACCTTGAACCACACAAAGTTCATCCGTTGTTGGAATTTAATTTGAGACCAATATTGTACAAGTTCACATTCTCGCTATTTTTCTATTCTCACTACAACCTCTCTTTTTACTTTCAAAACCGGCTCCCAAAGCCTTGATTCTTATCTGAGATAAGAATATATTTTCTGACTAACAAGAGAGCCGAAAAATATAAAAAGAAATTCCAACACCATTATTCTTTCCATGGTGCCATAAAGTCTGGGGGAAACCTCACAGCTTGTTCACTCCAACCTTTTTCATTGCTTTCAAAACTGGCTCCCAGAGCCCTGATTCTTATCAGAGATAACAATGTGTTTTCAGACCAATGAAAGGGCCAGAAATTTTGTTTAATAATTTTGGAGGGAAAAGTCCCCGATTGTTCTGAGCCTACCAAATCTTCATAAATTTGGAGAATCTTTGCCTATTTGGCGGTAAGACTTCAGCCCACCGTCTGTAAGGTCGACGATAGGGAGCTCCAGTTAACTTCAGAACCACTTTCAACCAAAGAAGAAATTCCTGCCGGGCTGGATAGACAGACCATCAGCCCACAATTCAAAACCATTTGAAAGCTGCATCGCTTTACCACTCCTTCTGACGTGCCCACTGAACGTCTGTCGTCGACCTACGAACTCACTCAACTGCAAGATTCCTATATCTACCAACAATTTTCATACTCTACAAGAACTGTGAGTGTTTTTAAACCATAACAAAATTCTACTCGCTTAAAGAACTTTTTAGGCGCTTAGAGAAATATTTAGAGCAAGCCTTTTTTCTGTTATGAACATTTTCTCTTTCCTTAAAGGACATTTTCTTTTCCCTTTCTTTCACTCTTGTCTTTATCCCTTTACCCTTCTTTTCTGTATATGTTGTAAATAAACACTTTCTTCTTTTGTTGTTACTCACCGAGCAGGAGTTTTTTCTTTATCCGTACGCGCCTAAAAGAGAGAGTTTGTCCGCTCTAATCTTGCTGTTTTTTACTCGCGTTTTTCGCAATTTTTTAACCTCAACCCAATTTTTTAACCTCAACCCTTGGATGCGGGAAAGCCGGGACAGATTTCCCAGCACCGTGTAAATATTTCACTATTTCTTACTTTTGACTTTATGATATACGCACATAATCCTTTAAAGCCTCCTTTAACTTTTTCGCTTTCCCCCCTTTTTTATTCCATATTTGTGTCCTTGTGCCATACTAATCAGAGCAAATAGCAACATTCTTCCAAATGCAGGAGAAAGTAAAAAACTTTCTCCTGCATTGCCTGTTGCCCACTGACGCAAGAAGAGAAAGGTAATTTGACACTATTCTTTGCCAGGGACATGCAAGCTAATTAGATACTAAGCGCATTGTCTTGAATGCTTCAAGTGGCATATTGAGCGCGTCAGTCTTTCTTTTTCTCTCCTTCGGGTGGTACGTTAAAAATACTAAAGAACCTCATTATTCTCCAATAATTAAAGTAAATTTGTTTTTCGCTTGTAATGACATGGCATCATGTTGAAACACCTGCCAATGTTTCTAGATTTACAATTCCAGTCAAGACATTCAATTCCACCCGCTATTAAAATGCCTTGCAATAATTCCTCTTCCCAACGGATGTCTAAAATCACAGATAGTACAGAACATTATACATAGCATGATTTTCCTATGCATACCCGCATATGATAAAGTTTCATTTAAAGTTTTAACGCCTCCAAAACAAAACTGCTTTCATTTAATCATCATCGATAATTTATGGGCCTGCCAACAGTATGGCTGATGCTAACCTCCAGAAGAGCGACCCTTTACGCCCTCTTGGGCTCACATTTTTCAGTGACCTGAAGTGGACTGATTATATTGAATCAAATGCTAGATATACTGTCAGGAAATTTGATTCACTGTGTCGTACCAGACAATTTTTCTCGTCCCATTTATAAATCTACCATTAGTTCGCGCATTGTATATCGTTGCCATATCTCGTATGGTGCTCCTAATATATATATATATATATATATATATATATATATATATATATATATATATGTGTGTGTGTGGTGCGTTTAAAACTCAGTAAATTTAAAAATAAGTTATTCCAAAATTAGCTAGAAGATGAAACAGAACTAATGCTTTTAATTTAATTATATAATTAAATTTGAAGTTTTTAGCTTCAGTTTTTGAAACATGGTTATTACTGTGTAGCGAAGAAACCATATTTTAATCAGTTAATTTATAATACTTATGCTCTGTAAATTTATATTGAGCACTGTTTTGTAAAAATAAAAAATATCAATAAGAACACCGGATTATATATCTTACTGTTCTTTCTTTACATATATATATATATATATATATATATATATATATATATATATATATATATATATATATATATATATATATATATATCGATATTCTTGACAAAATCCAAAGAAGGGTCTATAATGTAATCGATTCTCACCTGGCAGCTCGACTTCAGTCACTTTCTCAACGACGTGATTTTCCTCTGTCTTTTCTATAAATATTTCCACGGCAATTGTTCAGGTGAGCTTATACGCGTTTTAATTATGTGTTACATGCAGGTATTTATTAAACTTAGTTTAGCCTGAGGCAGCCTACGGTCATATCACGTTGAAACACAGGTTCACGTCTAATCATCGAAGTTAACGTTGAGCCTGCTCAGTACACAAATGAGTAACCACCAGGGCTGGCACAAGGTACTGGCAACTCGGATAGTTTCAGAACTAAAGTTTATAAAAAAACATACTTGCGGTCGTCCATGACAGATTAAATTCTTTGGCTATTTTGTCAATAGAAAATGATCTTGTAATGAAGATAGGTGTAGAAATGATTTGCAGAACTAAAGGCTAGAAAATATTTTAGGTAGAATAATAAATGTTTTCTTTAGATTTTATTAAGGTATATTTTGTAATAAACCCGTTATTGTACATTTTCATTTTTTTTCTCCCTGATAAAATAAAAAAAATACTTACTTGTGAGGGCGCTAAAGGGATTATCCCTAAGGCCGTTACTAGTAACAAGTGAAGAATACCAGGTACGCGACAGGCCTAGCAAGCGAGCGATGGATACAATATCTCTACTTATACTAACAGAAGACCTCAATATGTTGGGGTGCTTCTGAACTGACAGTTTTGGAGTTGTGTGAGTAGTGGTGAGTTTTTAGCCTGACACAAAGCCAGAGAAGGACAAGACTGACTACAGTGGTAAGCATCTGCAGCTCCCGTTTTATAACCACTGTCCCTTTGACATTTACTAAGCTTAGTACAGCAAAAGGTCAAGTGGAGGTAGAAAGATTGTGTTGCGCCAGCTTTCTTAATCTGCCTAGCTTGAAAATAAATCTTCAAAATTATAACTTTTAGCCGGCCCAAGATTTCAACAAAAGGAGTCTTGGTAATTACGTGACTATTTAAACGACAAACCAAAACAAGTATTATATATATATATATAATACTTGTTTTGGTTTGTCGTTTATTATATGCTTAAATAATAATTCATTACTACTTTTTCCGATATACATACATATATATATGTATATATATATATATATATATATATATATATATATATATATATATATATATATATATATATATAAACGACAAACCAAAACAAGTATTATATATATATATATAAATATATATATATATATATATATATATATATATATATATATATATATATAATACTTGTTTTGGTTTGTCGTTTATATATATATATATATATATATATATATATATATATATATGTATATCGGAAAAAGTAGTAATGATTTATTATTTAAGCATATAATAATAATAGCTGGCCACTCAGGGCGGTTGCAGACGCTCGCTCTGGCACATTTGTGTTTGCTCAATACCCACAGAGCCCACCTGTGGTTTGTACTGTAACTATGCTGAGCAGACCTTAGTTACACTTTCTGGGAGAGAGCGTATTATCTAGCGTGATCAACAATTTGAACAAGGCCAGCACGCTCAAGCCCTCGGCCACGATGACTTGTGGCTTCGTGCTAGCACAACTATCGACGGCCAACAAGAGTTCCGTCTACCCAATTTCACTCACAAGGCTTAAGCATATATACAATACAAAGATATATATTTCTTTTTTTCGTTTTTTTTTATCTGATGGAGCCTAGAAAGGCGAAACGCGTAATCAAATCTTATTTCAATGAAACAATTTTTCCATTTGTCATATTTCTTCAAAACTTTGTCAGGATTCTATATTCTAATTTATGCACATATCGTCGATACGGAAATCACATGGACAGGACTAAAAGTATATAAATCTTTTACTTTCAACCCATTTTGAAAAATTGGATAAGTATTTACCTTAAGTTAATTTCAGAAAGGGCTATATTAATCTTTTGCTTTCGAGCCATTCTGAAAATAAGATGAGGATTTACCTTAGATACAATACAGAAAAGCCGGGAGAAGATCTAAATAAATTTCGACATGAACTAAGAATTATAAAGGAAAGATACAGAATAAATATTAACGGTTTTTTAAAAAAGTCACTCATTTTCTTTCTTTTATTTCATCACGAGAAACGCCAGCTGAGCAGAAAAATACGAATAATTTATTATTTAAGCAGACACACATATACACAGACACATATTTATTTATTTCGTTTTTTGATTTGATGAAGCCTAGAATCGCGTAATCAAATCTAGCGTCAGTATAACAGTTTTCCATTTTTCATATTTCTTCAAATATTCTCACACAAATTAATATATATATATATATATATATATATATATATATATATATATATTTAAACATGTTGTGTTGAATGTCAAAGACAACATAATCCTGCATATTCTCTTTTGAATTTTCTCATATTTTTTAATGAATCTTTTTATTTGAAAATTATATCGAAATAAATATTGTCCGTAGGATAACCGAGTACTTTCGAACATCATTGTTCATCTTCAGGGTCAAAATATTTTAAACAATGTCTTATATATATGTAGAGTCAAAATTTTTTAAAAACATTTGCAAATTGTCTTGTAGCGGAATCATATTGCTACATTTTTTACAAACTAAATAAACGTTGCAAAATCATTTTAATTTCAAAAGACACGATGATGTTATCACGTGCATGGCGAAGATTTTTAATCATGTGAAGGCGTGAAAAAGATTTTTATTATACAAGCCAAAAGATCGAAGAATATGTTATAAAATTTCAAATTTAAAAAGTTCAAAGGAAATGGTTATGTGGTGTATCTAATTATGAAGAAATATATTATAAACATTGTAGGATGTTTCCAGAAATATTGTAATCTATGCGATTAATAAGAGGTCTTTTGCTTTTAATATGTAATGCTTCTAAGATTTTAAGGCGTCTAATGTCTGTATGTTTATCTATAATTTTAGTATTATCTATAAATATTTTACGAATATCAGATTGCAGAAGGGAAACAGTATGTGACATAGTATGTTGTTTAATGGAGCTAGAATTATTTAGATGCCTAGTTAATCTTCTGGAGAGCCTTCACATGATTAAAAGTCTTCGCCATGCACGTGATAACATCATCGCGTCTTTTTCAAATTAAAATGATTTTGTAACGTTTATTTAGTTTGTAAAAAATGTAGCAACATGATTCCGCTACAAGACAATTTGCAAAAATTTTTCAAAAATTTTGACCTTTACATATATATAAGACATTGTTAAAAATTTTGACCCTGAAGATGAACAATGATGTTCGAAAGTACTCGGTTATCTTACGGACAATATCTATTTCGTTATAATTTTCAAATAAAAAGTCTCATTAGGAAATATGAGAAAATTCAAAAGAAAATATGCAAGACTATGTTGTCTTTAACATTCAACACAACATGTTTAAAAGAAAAGTTGCTGCCAAATTACACACACACACACACACACACACACACACACACACACATATATATATATACACACACACACACACACACACACACACACACATATATATATATATATATATATATTCACACACACACACACATATATATATTATAGTAAAAAGAAAGAACAGTAAGATATATAATCCGGTGTTCTTATTGATATTTTTATTTTTATAAAACAGTGGTCAATGTAAATTTACGGAGAATAAATATTATTAATTAACTGATTTAAAATTTACTGATTTCCTGTGTAGCGAATGGATCATATTTTTAAATCAGTTAATTTATAACACACACACATATATATATATATATATATATATATATATATATATATATATATATATATATATATATATATATATATATATATATATATATATATATGAATTGAAAATCAAACATGGATCAGAATCCGACAGGATGATAAAATAAAAGAATAAATAGGAAACTTATATCAAACTAACATGTTTAACTTTTATTAAAGCTGAAGACAAAGAATACATTCTTAAACAGGTTTTATGAACCGATTTCCGCAACGCAAAATATAAAAAGGTAAAAGGTAAAAAAAGAAAAAGGTAAAAAAAAAAGTAAAAGAAAGAAAAAGGTAAAAAAAGAAAAAGGTAAAAGAAAAAGGTAAAAAAAGAAAAAGGTAAAAGAAAAAGGTAAAAGAAAAAGGAAAAAGAAAAAGGTAAAAGAAAAAGGTAAAAGAAAAAGGTAAAAAAAGAAAAAGGTAAAAGAAAAAGGTAAAAAAAGAAAAAGGTAAAAGAAAAAGGTAAAAGAAAAAGGTAAAAGAAAAAGGTAAAAGAAAAAGGTAAAAGAAAAAGGTAAAAAAAGAAAAAGGTAAAAGAAAAAGGTAAAAGAAAAAGGTAAAAGAAAAAGGTAAAAAAAGAAAAAGGTAAAAAAAGAAAAAGGTAAAAGAAAAAGGTAAAAGACAAAGGTAAAAAAAGAAAAAGGTAAAAGAAAAAGGTAAAAGAAAAAGGTAAAAGAAAAAGGTAAAAGAAAAAGGTAAAAAAAGAAAAAGGTAAAAGAAAAAGGTAAAAGAAAAAGGTAAAAGAAAAAGGTAAAAGAAAAAGGTAAAAGAAAAAGGTAAAAAAAGAAAAAGGTAAAAGAAAAAGGTAAAAGAAAAAGGTAAAAAAAGAAAAAGGTAAAAGAAAAAGGTAAAAGAAAAAGGTAAAAGAAAAAGGTAAAAGAAAAAGGTAAAAGAAAAAGGTAAAAAAAGAAAAAGGTAACAGAAAAAGGTAAAAAAAGAAAAAGGTAAAAGAAAAAGGTAAAAAAAGAAAAAGGTAAAAGAAAAAGGTAAAAGAAAAAGGTAAAAGAAAAAGGTAAAAGAAAAAGGTAAAAGAAAAAGGTAAAAAAAGAAAAAGGTAAAAGAAAAAGGTAAAAGAAAAAGGTAAAAGAAAAAGGTAAAAGAAAAAGGTAAAAGAAAAAGGTAAAAAAAGAAAAAGGTAAAAGAAAAAGGTAAAAGAAAAAGGTAAAAAAAGAAAAAGGTAAAAGAAAAAGGTAAAAGAAAAAGGTAAAAAAAGAAAAAGGTAAAAGAAAAAGGTAAAAGAAAAAGGTAAAAAAAGAAAAAGGTAAAAGAAAAAGGTAAAAAAAGAAAAAGGTAAAAGAAAAAGGTAAAAGAAAAAGGTAAAAGAAAAAGGTAAAAGAAAAAGGTAAAAGAAAAAGGTAAAAAAAGAAAAAGGTAAAAGAAAAAGGTAAAAAAAGAAAAAGGTAAAAGAAAAAGGTAAAAAAAGAAAAAGGTAAAAGAAAAAGGTAAAAAAAGAAAAAGGTAAAAGAAAAAGGTAAAAGAAAAAGGTAAAAAAAGAAAAAGGTAAAAGAGAAAGGTAAAAGAAAAAGGTAAAAGAAAAAGGTAAAAGAAAAAGGTAAAAGAAAAAGGTAAAAAAAGAAAAAGGTAAAAGAAAAAGGTAAAAGAAAAAGGTAAAAAAAGAAAAAGGTAAAAGAAAAAGGTAAAAGAAAAAGGTAAAAAAAGAAAAAGGTAAAAGAAAAAGGTAAAAAAAGAAAAAGGTAAAAGAAAAAGGTAAAAGAAAAAGGTAAAAGAAAAAGGTAAAAAAGAAAAAGGTAAAAGAAAAAGGTAAAAAAAGAAAAAGGTAAAAGAAAAAGGTAAAAAAAGAAAAAGGTAAAAGAAAAAGGTAAAAGAAAAAGGTAAAAAAAGAAAAAGGTAAAAAAAGAAAAAGGTAAAAGAAAAAGGTAAAAGAAAAAGGTAAAAGAAAAAGGTAAAAGAAAAAGGTAAAAGAAAAAGGTAAAAAAAGAAAAAGGTAAAAGAAAAAGGTAAAAGAAAAAGGTAAAAAAAGAAAAAGGTAAAAGAAAAAGGTAAAAGAAAAAGGTAAAAAAAGAAAAAGGTAAAAGAAAAAGGTAAAAAAAGAAAAAGGTAAAAGAAAAAGGTAAAAAAAGAAAAAGGTAAAAGAAAAAGGTAAAAGAAAAAGGTAAAAGAAAAAGGTAAAAAAAGAAAAAGGTAAAAGAAAAAGGTAAAAAAAGAAAAAGGTAAAAGAAAAAGGTAAAAAAAGAAAAAGGTAAAAGAAAAAGGTAAAAGAAAAAGGTAAAAGAAAAAGGTAAAAAAAGAAAAAGGTAAAAGAAAAAGGTAAAAGAAAAAGGTAAAAGAAAAAGGTAAAAGAAAAAGGTAAAAGAAAAAGGTAAAAGAAAAAGGTAAAAAAAGAAAAAGGTAAAAGAAAAAGGTAAAAGAAAAAGGTAAAAGAAAAAGGTAAAAGAAAAAGGTAAAAGAAAAAGGTAAAAAAAGAAAAAGGTAAAAGAAAAAGGTAAAAAAAGAAAAAGGTAAAAGAAAAAGGTAAAAAAAGAAAAAGGTAAAAGAAAAAGGTAAAAGAAAAAGGTAAAAGAAAAAGGTAAAAGAAAAAGGTAAAAGAAAAAGGTAAAAAAAGAAAAAGGTAAAAGAAAAAGGTAAAAGAAAAAGGTAAAAGAAAAAGGTAAAAGAAAAAGGTAAAAGAAAAAGGTAAAAAAAGAAAAAGGTAAAAGAAAAAGGTAAAAGAAAAAGGTAAAAAAAGAAAAAGGTAAAAGAAAAAGGTAAAAGAAAAAGGTAAAAGAAAAAGGTAAAAGAAAAAGGTAAAAGAAAAAGGTAAAAGAAAAAGGTAAAAGAAAAAGGTAAAAAAAGAAAAAGGTAAAAGAAAAAGGTAAAAAAAGAAAAAGGTAAAAGAAAAAGGTAAAAAAAGAAAAAGGTAAAAGAAAAAGGTAAAAGAAAAAGGTAAAAGAAAAAGGTAAAAGAAAAAGGTAAAAGAAAAAGGTAAAAAAAGAAAAAGGTAAAAGAAAAAGGTAAAAGAAAAAGGTAAAAGAAAAAGGTAAAAGAAAAAGGTAAAAAAAGAAAAAGGTAAAAGAAAAAGGTAAAAGAAAAAGGTAAAAGAAAAAGGTAAAAGAAAAAGGTAAAAGAAAAAGGTAAAAAAAGAAAAAGGTAAAAGAAAAAGGTAAAAGAAAAAGGTAAAAAAAGAAAAAGGTAAAAAAAGAAATAATTAAAAAAAAAGAAAAAAGGTACCCCCCCACTTGTTGCTAAAGGATATGACCAAGGTTTCCACCCCGCAGTGATGGGTTCTCTCGCAGGGTAAAATAGACGGTTAAGGAGAAATAACCAATAGTAACGAACGACAAACACGGGAATATCATTTAATAAGATTTAATTATCACAAGACAACATAGGAAAGATTTCTGCGTGGAAAGATGTGTGCGTTACATTTCTGTATGAAAAGATATATACGTCAAAGTAAAGAAAGACTTAGATTTCGTCCTTTGCCTGAAACAAAACAAGTTTTCTCTTTTCCCTTTGCGTCCTCTTTCTTTTTTTTATATTTCTCTTTTTTCTTTACTTTCAGTTCAATTCTTTCGGCTTGTGCAGTGATATCATTTAATCTGTTATTCATTCTTCACTGTTTGGATCCCAAGTGATGCTCGTTTCTTTTTTCACAACTTCAGCAATATAAAATTCCTCTTTCAGTTAGAAAGGATTCGGCGTCGTGTTGGTGACCGTTTTTCTCAAACTCAATAATCGGTTGAATCGCACATGCTTGTCTTAGGTGATTAACACGCTGAGTGCATTTGGTTAGGACTATTTGACTTGTTAAATGTATGTCCATATGCGGTATAGTGTGTGCGTGAGTTAGAAATGGACTCCATTACGCAATTCCCATTGGTTGACGATAACAAGTGAAAAGGGCATTGATCGCTTAAAGCCCCTCTGTTCAACTAACTTTTTCGATATTTTCCCGCTCAACTTTTCGTATTAGATCACGTGATTCTTCACGTGTGTGAGATGCTATATTTAGCTCTCGCCCGATCCAATTTCTAGGACCAGGAGTCTGCCCCAATGGTTCTGAAGTCGTTCCATTAATATAACAGGTTGATAGAGAGAGGGAGAGTGAATGTAACAATTATAGAGAGTGGTAAAGAGAGATGTTTGCTATAAGTAAAGCGTATGTCTGGTTAGGGGTTTGGCTGCGTAAGGACACAACACAGGCATGCCATAAACTACAACCCTGTGGCTCCCTGCTTGCAAGGGTTGACTGAACAAAGGTGAAGATAAAAACCCAACTAGACAAACACACTTGTACATGTACAAATATACATTACCATTCGTTGGTTACTTAGACATAAAAGACTTTTCACAAAGCTTCACACACAGAATTACCTACGGATTTAATATACTTGACACATCTCTGACCAATGAGAACTGACTGGCCTTTTTGTTTGTTTTCTCCCATATATATATATATATATATATATATATATATATATATATATATATATATATATATAATTTTTTCTTTTCAGATGATAAATTATATAAAAACTGTCCGAATGTTCTTCATTTATTCCGAGCGCTTTTAAATGTACAGCCGAAAGCGCTCGAAATAAAAGAACATTGGTACAGTTTTTATATAATTTATCATCTGAAAAGAAAAAATTAGTAGATCGCATGAGAAATTGTATAAAAAAAACTAAATCAAAGCATTTTGTCGTATTCAATGAAACGTGCATGAAAGAAGGATTGCTGCCTGAACACACACACACACACACATCAGATATATATATATATATATATATATATATATATATATATATGATGCACTGAGAACGAAAATAGTATATAAATTCACAGTATTAATACAAAAAGAGGTCTCGATAGTGATAGTAGAGCATTAATTATTTATTATAATTGTTTCATATATTTCACAAATTTCTACAAATGGAAAAAAAAAGGAAGTGACATTTCACACACGGCCTGCTTACAAGCAGAATTGTTCATAACCAATTTTGGTTCTCACCAGTCGAGGTGCAATTGAATTGCACCGAACGAAGTTGCATCTTTGTAGTGAGTAAACTGTTCTTGTCTATATGAAAAAAAATTATATATATATATATATATATATATATATATATATATATATATATATATATATATATATATAAAGAAAAAATATAGTTTGGAGGTGTGCTATACTTATGGGATAAAGTGCTCAATATCAGAGATAGAGCGTATGTAAATATAAAAGTGAACATTGAAGTCAACACTCAGAGGCATTAAGAAGGTTTACGCCTAGCATGAAACAGCCTGTCGCCTCTGAGTGTTGACTTCAATGTTCACTTTTATATATATATATATATATATATATATATATATATATATATATATATATATATATATATATCAGAATTGGTGATATTTTGACGATAAACTACAACATGAGACGTGATGACTCTATTTGCGTCCTACAGTAGACAGGTTCACTCAATAGTATTTCACTGCCAACTGAACGAGGCGGCATCACAAGGACGTAGTTGCTATCAGGACATCAGCCTTACAGCAGTGGTGAGTAAAGTAATCTGGTAAGCCATTACTAATGAGATCACTCCGCACTAAGTGCCTCACTAACAAGGCTAAGCTTGGCAAATACTTAACGGGAATCAATCATAGAACGGATGTACGACAGTATAGCGGTCAGTGGGCCAAGTTCGATTTCCGTCCGAGTTTGTTGCGCTAACTAGCAAAATACCTTTGGTGAAGGTATGAATCCATCTGTCATAGACGTGCACACTGTGTTCTTTAGCCTTGGTTGGCAACCAACCTAAGTGAAGGTGACTCGATAAATCGGTATCACCCCATGCAAGGCAGTAAAGCCACTAAGACACCAGGGGCTAGAGGGTGCGGAAGAATTAGAAACAGAAACATTAATAATGAGCGGGAAGACGAAAGAATAATCGGGAGTTGTCGGGAAAGCATGGAGCTGGAATGGAGTTCCACAAGCGAGAAGTGTGAGAAACGAAACTGTTAACATAGAACTTATGGTTACATCTAGCCAGCTGAAATGTAAATTGATGAGATCTCGACGGCCAATCTAGTACTTAAATTTTAAAAAAGTCTAGGTACCATAGCAAAGAGCTCATGCAAACAATTACCATGAAAGTATTTATAGAAAATACACCGAAAAGCAACTTTACGGTGGTGAGAAAGTGACTGAAGCCGAGTTGCCAGATCAGTACCAATAATGTTGCCGATTCTTCTTTGGATTTTAAGTCTGCTTTATAAATATCTTACAGACATTAGAGCAGGAACCACATCAGGCCCGCGAAGGATTTTTATTCGGCGTGCCAACTTAACGGTAGTAAGGAATTTGCATTTTTGTTATTGTGTTAGTTGTTATCCTGTTATTCTTGCAGCAAAATAACGAACCATGTTTAAATAAATATAACATTAACTTCGTTGTTTTTTCTTTAAACCTTCAGACCACGGCAGCCTTCTGCCGAGATAATATATTATAGTATATTTGATATCCTGATCCTCCTCCGAAACATTGCATAGCTGTCTGACACGCTCTAACCAAAAGGTTGCCTCCCCCTACCGTCTACCTTAACGTTAGTTAGACTCGAAGGCCATTGCTAGTTGAGTTTGATCTTGTTTACATCTCCCTTAGATGCATAGCAATGAAAATTGTTTCGGAATTAAAAATATTTTCCTGAAAAGAAATTAAGAAATGAATTCTTAAGTTTCAAAAGAAATCATATCACGTTTTATATTTTGCAATTCATGGCATAAATCAAGAACTTGTTCTCGCAGAAGTACCTTTCTTTCTTCTCGACGCTGCACAAGCTAAGGACGTGATTGTAAATGTTCTTTCAGAATTACCAAACAAAACTGAGGCCGTATTTATTTAGTTCTTGTGTTAACTGTACAATATAAGAACTTTGATAGTCGACATTGATCTTCTGTGGTCGTAGTAATAGTAGAAAAACTGAACACACTGTTTAATGTTTGATAGGAACTCCATACGAATGGAAAATGGAAGAAAAGAGAAATGTTCTCTTATGTCAACTCGTCTGACTACTTCCATCTGTTCGGATAGCAGTGCCCCCTCTTCCAACATGGGACGCACGACATGGAGACAAAATTACATGTCTCCTGGTTAGTATTACGTGTATTTAGTGGGTAATTTGCTTTCGTGATTACAGGAAGGTAAGTCGTTTACTGAATATGAGAGAACACCTTTGATTACACTAACCATGACACTCTCTAATTAACAAACACCTGCAAGATAAGATGTGGCACAAGGCCAGTTTTTAACGTGTCGCGTTCCGAGCCCCTAGGCTCGGGCAAATATTGCCCGTAGACCCTGTATACACGGGGTTGGATTTGTCTATCTCCCCAAACGAGACTCTGACCTTCGGCATAGCCTTGTCTGGGTTCCTCTCCGCCCGGGGTCAGAGAGTTCGACAAGAGAGGAATAGAAAGCCTCCTCCTCTCTCCTGACCCTCCTAGGTGAAGCTAAAATATATATTACACCCCCTAACTAACCTGGATTTCAAAATACAAGGCACTATACATAAAGACTGGAAAATTCTCATTTGTAGAATTTTTTACGACTGGAATACATTCTTTTTACTCAATTAATAAATTTGAAGCCCGTAGTATATTTAATAGATTTATTACAGAGAAAAAGGTCAAATGAAAATAAAAATAAAAATGGAAGCTTATAAACAAAAAACGATAAAAACAGAAAATTTGTTAAAAATAGCAAAGAAGAGAAAACGAAGGGAAGCAATGCTTGGAATGCGAAGAATAAAAATGTCCGTTAGATCGAAAGAAATGTCCGTTAAATCTGAAAGCACTCACGATATACTAAACAGAAATTTCTCTTCATTATTGCGCCACTTCTCCACTTCTCTTTCCTCTAAATTTTCGTGTAAGCGTTCTTCGAAATAATCGCGGGGGAGTTGATCGAATAGCATTACACACACGCGCACACACACACACGCATATATATATATATATATATATATATATATATATATATATATATATATATATATAGAGAGAGAGAGAGAGAGAGAGAGAGAGAGAGAGAGACACAGAGAGAGAGAGAGAGAGAGAGAGAGAGAGAAAGAGAGAGAGAGCACGTAGTCACAAATAGTAGTTATACAGTATTATACAGTCGGATATTGTTTAACGTGGTTTGTTGTTAGACACGCCCTAATCTACCTCAATCACAATTTTATTTTTAGCGATTGTTGTGCGTCAGCTTTACTTGAATGTATCGTCATTAGATATCGAAGGGCTGCCATAAATATGGATAATTCGGTGATTATTTCCAATCCTAAAATAAATTACAGCACATCAAAGGATATTTTCAAAATTAGAAGCTTGGATTTGACGACAAAGACACACGGAGTGAATGATTTGCTGTAAATTCTCTGCTTACTTTTGTTGTCAGTTCCGCTTTGTTATTTATAAATTCGCGAGCAAAATAACTTACCGAGCGTCTTCTCTCCCCACTCCCACCACCACATTCATTATTTCACCCACTCACTTTTACCGTCAATGACTAAATTTCTTCCTACATTAACAATCTCTGATTACTACTAGTCGAGACGACTAAGGAAACTTATTTAAGTTTTGTTTTTGGCGGGCAGATCGGGAGGACTGTGACTGGTGTAATCATTACGGAATGTGTCCGCTGTTGTAGACCTCTGTCTGATAAAACTTCACAAAATATCTAGGATACATCGCGAAGAGCAATATTTTACAAGTTGATCTCGAGCATCATTAATTAATATCATAAGTTTGATTCTCATTGGATGTAATACAATTGTAACCTTGGTCCTCATTGGATATAATACAATTGTAACCTTGATCCTATTTGGATGTAATACAATTGTAACCTTGATCCTCATTGGATGTAATACAATTGTATCCTTGATTCTCATTGGATGTAATACAATTGTATCCTTGGTCCTCATTGGATGTAATACAATTGTAACCTTGATCCTATTAGGATGTAATACAATTGTAACCTTGATCCTCATTGGATGTAATACAATTGTATCCTTGGTCCTCATTGGATGTAATATAATTGTAACCCTGTACGAGGCGTAATTAAGCTAAATATTTAAACGCCCCTCGCGGCAGAAAGACGGTTTTAGAGTTAATCACGTAAATTATTGCTAGTATAGATCGATCTGAAGCCAAACCAGGGGCTAGAGGGTGTGGAAGAATTAGGAACAGAAACATTAAAAATGAGCGGGAAGAGCAAAGAGTAATCGGGAGGTCAGTTGATAGCGATTGACATGGCATTTAAATTTTTACAGATTAAAGTTGGTTAGAGACCATGGAGCCGGAAGGGAGTTCCACAAGTGAGGAGTGTGAGAAAAGAAACTGTTAGCATAGAATTTACAGTTACATCAGCTCAACTGTAAATTGATGAGATCACAACGCCAGTCTAGTACTGCGCTTAAATTCAGAAAGTCTAGGTACCATAGCGAAGAACTCATCCAAGTAATTACCATGAAAGTATTTATAGAAAAGACGTTTGATAGACGCCACTAAGATGCATTCCTGACGCATGGGTAGATACAGCCTTTTGCAACATGACGTGCTGGACTCGTGTGTAAAGACTGCTTTTGTAACATTCTCTCTTTTTACCTTTAAGGGTCGGACAGAACACATTTCTATATTTTGTTTATCATGTTCCTTTTCTAAAAACTAAAAGCTTTATTTACGTTCTTACGATTTTTCATAGACGATATTTGCGTTTACATTATAGACTTTTGCGTTATAATCTGCTTTCGACGCCCATACCAAGTTCACTTACCATTTACCATTTATTGGTAACTTACAACCATAATTATTATTAATTTTAATAGGTATTCCTTTTATCTTATTTTATTTTTATTTTTACTTTTTGCTTTTTATCACAACTCCTAGACTCTTCGATCGTTAAGCAGCACAGATAGGAAAAAAATAATAAGCACCAGATAAGGTTTGAACTCGGGTTCCTTATGCTTATTTCAACATTTACGGGAGTTTTCTTTTTTGTTTGTTTTCTGATCCGCGCTGCTTATTTAACGATCGTAAAATGACGATCTTAGTGATGCGATAAAAGCAAGATATATAATATGAAAAAATATTAATAAAAAATTAATAACAATGTCAATGCTTAATATAAAAAATACGAATAAGCATTGATTATTGTTTCATTCCCCTCACGTACGTAAGAATAACTTACTGCTTATGCAAAGAAGAACATTTTCTGCGTATTTGTTAAATAAATCTTACCTGTGACATTACGGGTTACATAAATACATAGTTATATATAAATACTAAATTACCCGTGTCGAAAATATTTCACTATGAGTCTTGCACGATCCCGTTGTCCGTTTTCCAGTATAACTACTTGCCATCTGTTATAAATAATCTTTCCTGTACTTTGGTTCATCTCTCGACTTTATCAACATGGTTGTTTCTAATTTAAGATTGCATCGAGGTATTACGGAAATAATTGTCCGGACGCATTTACTGGGCAAAGATAAAGTAGCTGTCATGAAGTTAAGCGTGCATATCGAGATAATCGCAAAGTATCTCCGTAGAATTTGTTGCCTGCTGTGTGCCTTTTCCCCTCATCTTTCAGATTTTACCATTTCAACACGAATGAATAAGGGTAGAAATATTACAACCCTATCAATTCTTCCCTGATTTGGTACTTTTCTTTTTCGGTTGACACTAAATAGATTAAATGCTGTGGGTAAGGGAAGTTTCGTTATTGCTTTTCATTAGTGTCACACGCGAGCAGTGGTGTGTTTGCTAAAAGTCTCAAGGGAAATCAGGACAAAAGTAGACAATGGCTCCACCGGAAGTTAAAATGTCAGCCATATTTCATATCAACATTACCCACCAATAAACACTATTCAAACATGATGCAACTCAAATGATCGTCAGCTTTTATTTTGTTTTAATGTTGACATTTTACGTTCAACCTGGGCGGGCCAGAAATTTCAAATAACTTGATTGGAAGGTAAGGAAAGAGATTTTTTTAAAAAAACCTTTATCTAATATGGTGAATATCTACGATATAAGATATTTTACTGAAAGTAAAGCTCGAGTAGCCTGCTTCGTGGCTGATATAATTGAACATTTCTTTGTGGACAGTGTTCAAGCTTAGACAAAAAGCCATATTTTAGCATGCTGATTTTCAGAGCAGGATAACTCTCCCTATTTGAAACGCAATCTTCATTTTGAAAAGAAAGAACAACCCAAAAAAAGATAAAGGGGGAATTTATCTATCGAGTTCCAAGATTGCTATTTTTTAATGCTTGAATAATAGAATTTGACTATTTAAATAGAATTTCTAACACACAAGATTAAATGTTCGCTCTGCGGGTTTTATTCATTCTTTTCCGTTAAATGTTTGAACTTCAGTGAATCTAATGAAAAGTAGACGCAGAAATTCCACTCGTCACAGCAGATAGAGTGAGATTTACCCAGTCGCATTAGTAGGAAAGAACTTAATGCAATTTTTGTCCATAACAAAGGGATTGCTGTAGATTATGTTTAATCAATTCTTTTTTTTCCTAAAAAGTAAATCTTTCAATTCAAAAGCCGAAACACTTACAAAGACGCTATTTTACTTTTACTTATTTTGCGGAATCGGAAAATGTTTATTACTTTTAATAGGAAATCAACAGGCATATTATATATTACATATAACAGGCTCATTATATATATATATATATATATATATATATATATATATATATATATATATATATATATATATATATATATATATGTAGGGCGCGATGGATAAAATGCGTCTAAATTACGCAAAAATGAAAATAACACTGACATCTCATTTTAACAGATATATTTACCAAAATTACACAAAAATATCTTGAAATACTAAAGAGTAAATTTATTATTTAATAAAATCGCCACTGGCTTCAACCACGGCCTCCAGACGACTTCAGAATCTTCTTCATCTCTTCTGGACGGTCTCCTTGTTTAAGTTGGTGAATGCTGCCATAATCCTTGCCTTTAGTTCATCTTTGGTGTTACAAGGAATTTTGTTGGTTTCTCGCTCACCTGCGCCCCACACATAATAATCAAGGGGGTTGCAGCCCGGGGAGTTAGTTGGCCAGATGTAAGGGGTGATGTGGTCGCAGGAATTGTCTGATAGCCATGAGTGGATTCTCCTGCTTGAGTGGCATGGTGCAGAGTCCTGTTATCAGACATAGGGTCTTCCAGCAGCCAACGTCTCGACCCAGGGCAGCACTACCTTCTAAAAGCACTTGATGTAGGATCCCGTATTGACAGCTTCAAAATATTTAGTGCTATTTTTTTTCTTAGAGATTTGAACGAAGAATAGTTCTTGGAAAAATATATTTCACAATTTCTTGTTTATTTTTTCCATATTTTCTGATGTATTTCGGAAACTAACATAAAGATATTACTTACAGAATTTTTGTAAGCCTTAATTTAATGAGATTAAACATCATAAAACGGAAGAACATCCTGGGAACTTTAGTTTTTACATCCTATGATCTGTTCGTTTAAATAACTCTCCATTTTATTTACAATAAAAAGCAATATCATCCAATATTTTCTGTTCTCTGTCACAGTCCTTGTGTGTAATAGAGCAGTGATATAAAAAGTGATATTTGATAAGGGATCAAATGTTATATAGCAGGGATAAAAAAAGTGATATTTGATAAGGGATCAAATGTTATATAACAGTGATATAAAAAGTGATATTTAATAAGGGATCAAATGTTATATAGCAGTGATATAAAAAGTGATATTTGATAAGGGATCAAATGTTATATAGCAGTGATATAAAAAGTGATATTTGATAAGGGATCAAATGTTATATAGCAGGGATAAAAAAAGTGATATTTGATAAGGGATCAAATGTTATATAGCAGTGATATAAAAAGTGATATTTAATAAGGGATCAAATGTTATATAGCAGTGATATAAAAAGTGATATTTGATAAGGGATCAAATGTTATATAGCAGTGATATAAAAAGTGATATTTGATAAGGGATCAAATGTTATATAGCAGTGATATAAAAAGTGATATTTGATAAGGGATCAAATGTTATATAGCAGTGATATAAAAAGTGATATTTGATAAGGGATCAAATGTTATATAGCAGTGATATAAAAAGTGATATTTCATAAGGGATCAAATGTTATATAGCAGTGATATAAAAAGTGATATTTGATAAGGGATCAAATGTTATATAGCAGTGATATAAAAAGTGATATTTCATAAGGGATCAAATGTTATATGCTACTAACATGGAGGCACGGTGGCGTAGTGAATATCGAATCGGATTGAGGAATCGGCCAGCCGAGTTCGAATTCCAGTCAAATCCGTTACATTCACTTACGTGCTAATATCCTTGAGAAAGGTATGAATCCTCTTCCCCCACTAGCTATGGACAAATAGCAGGACAGACTGGGTTCTATAGCCTTTGATGGCAACTGGTCTACCGCAAAAAGAAATGGTAAACTTCACTCTGAGACGTTAGATGACAAATGATGAAGAATTGTTTCTTCAATTTGGCTTTCTTCGCCTTTAATCTAGTCTGCATCTGATTGGATAATGAAATCAAAATTATAATCTCGAACCAGTATCTGACAAACAAAGAATTTTACGCTTTTCTTTGTAAACAGGCAAAAAAGACACACTATACCTGACAATTTGAGAATATCTACTTGGCAAAATAGAGTTTCATGCTAAAATGTTTTAATTTCTCTTATCCCGTAAGCTATAATAATCATCTTTTGCTTTTTTTGTATCCGTTCATTATTCATATTATTTTCTAGTAATAATAATGAGCAGTATATTAATATTTAAATAATGAGAGTCTATACTATTATTCGTACATTACGCTTTCATTATGTCTTCTAATATTTCAGATACTAAGTAGTGAAGTAGTAGTCACTAAAAAATTGAGAGAATTATTTTCTATTTAAATAAACACTTACATTATTTTTCTTCTTCCTGCAGATGCACGTTTCGCCTTTATTGTAAGATAGGGTGGTGAAAATTTGCCGGTTCGAATCTGAAAAATATAATATTTTTTGAAGAGCCTCTTGAGTAGAGAAGTTTCGCATGTATTCTCAAATCAAATGATTTTGGTCTTAGTGCTTGTGAATGTGATGTTACGTCGTTTACAGAAATTACATAGTTGAAATTAACACGTGTTTCCTCCAAATAGGCAAATTTGATCAATACGAATAGAAAACAGTGGGAAGACAAATTAGAGACAAGATGTTGTTTGCACTTTCATATGTGAAGTCTTTGAGAGAATAAAAAGTTGGTGTTTCACCTTTAATCAGACTTTAATAAACGTTTAATCAGAATTCTTTCCGACAAAGCTAAATGGCTAAAATGAATAGCAGCAATACACACACACATACACACGTGTATATATATATATATATATATATATATATATATATATATATATATATATATATATATATATATATAAAAAGAAGAGAGGTACCGTAAAAAGTTTTGGTTGTAATGTAGATTTAAAAAAAAGTATTATGTTTTATTTTCCATAATTTTATTACACGTATTTCTGGTCTCGCGACCGTCTTCAGGTAAATAATTAATTTTTTTCCTTTATGTTTTTCGATGTTAAATATTCTCGATATGAGACATTCTCTGTTTTTGTGTTAGTAATCCGAATGTCTTTCTTGAATTGGCATTGAAGAGTCCTGCGCGAAGGGTCATAAAACAATTAAGGTTGGTTTGAGAAGTGATGAATTTGTTGTCGGTATCTTATCTTTTAATGTTTTAATGACCCCTGTGTGTTCTTAGATCTATTTTCATTTTCGTGTGTTTCTGTCAGCATGCGTGTATATATGCGTGTGTATGTTCCATCTCCATACATACACTGTCTCACTACGAGGAATCAGTAAACGCATTTGTACACATACACACATACACACACACACACACACACCGTCCCACCACAAGGAATCAGAACATACACACACATACATACACGCATACGTACACACACATACTTCCCAAGTTACATGGAACCAGTATACACATACACACATACATAAGAAAATTAAAAAAAAATCCACATTACAACCAAAAACGTTTGCGCTACCTCTCTTCTTTTTAATATACACACTTTTCTCTCGTTGGAACCACTATAACCTCTTCCTTTCACATAACAACAACGAAAGAATGCCGCGAACTGAAAAGAAATCCATGGAAGAACTCTGAGTTATTCAAACTTACCAACCAAAAACAGGAACTACTGCAGGAAGAAATACAGAAATCGTACAAATACGTGGAAACTATTCTCCTAAAAACAAACCAGGGAACACAACTGCAACACAGAAACACTAATAGAACATTTCAAAACACAGTTTGGATACCTGGAAAATATTAAAAAGTTACACATCCAATAGGAAGCGTACAGAATGAAAAAACAGAATCTCCGAATGTGGAACAACCTGCTCAATCGAAGAAAACTGGCATATTTCAACGCCATCTAAAATAAAGAAACAGCAAAAATATAGAAAACCTTCATAGAAATGGAAGAAATATTTATTCCAAGGAAATTCCGCGAAAAAATTAACCCACAAGACACGGAGAAACAAAAACAAATAAAAAACACATTAAGCCTAACAAAAATGAAATACAAGAAGACAAAACTATACACTTTACAAAGAAATACACAGAGATTGATAACAAATTATTAACAAAAATCAAGAAATTATGTCCTAAAGAAACTCACCAATTCCTGTCAGAATTATGGGAGCCAAAATGTAAAAAAGAGGAGGAAAAATCTCGGAATATCTTGGAAAGAAAGATAACCTGGTTGAATGCATGACCAAGAAAAGAAAAATTGGAAAATTAGACAAAACAACAATAAAAAACAAAAAAACAATCCAAACTCACAAAAAACTCAATACTCAACACAAAACAACCATCAGCAAATACAGAGAAAACCACCCAACAGAGTCAAAAACCCAAATACCTACTACCACACACAAACAGATCCGCAAGGTAAGCACCCTAACACATTCCACTATACGCAAACACATCCACAAGGTAGGAACCCTAATACATACTACCGCCACACACAAACACACCCACATAACAAATACAATTATGAACATACACTGAACAGCGCAAAAACAAACCTGCACAGACCACCGCACCGTAACACAAACGGACAAAGATCAGAATACACACACATTCACAAAACCAACACTTACAAATCCCACCTAGCTCAAACCAAACCTGACAACCATTACCTGTATCCAGGAGTACAACCAGAATTTCCCGAAAAGTTCTACACACAATCCATACAAAAATAACAAATCTAGAAACATCTGGAACACGCCCCCTAACAAAAACAAACACCCCTATATAGAACCATCGAGAAACAACAACCCCAAATTCACACAAAAAAAACTTTCACTAGCAAGAAAACTCAAAATGTACAGGGAGAGGGTATCTCTTAGAAAACCCGAGATATATTAAAAGAAACAATCATTATTTTTTAGAAGCCCCAGTCCGAACAAGAAAACCAGTTTAGATGACACAAAACCGAAAATAATAAACCTATCTACATATACACTTACAAATGACGAAATCAACCTACTGAAATTGGGCCTAAAATTCTGCCCTGCTCCAAAAAGCAATATAGCAGACCTAAAAAAAGACCTTAAGGAATTTGAGCGCAAACTGAGACTAATAGAAATATTTAATGATAGCGAAAATATTACAGATGAGTCACTGGTAAAAAACAAATCCAATTTATTCCCAAACAAAAATAACAATACCAAATGAGCTAAATATATTTTTTGAAAAACTCTGGAACCTCAACTAACAAGAAAAATCCAAACCATTCAACAACCTTACATACAGACAAAGACTAGCCTTAGAGAGCATCCGAAGAAATAACATAATTATAAAAGAAGCAAATAAAGGCAGAGCTATAGTGATTATGGACAGAACATACTATAAAACAAAAATTCTATAAACACTAGACGATAGGAACAACTACAAATTAATTGACACGAACTTAGACAAAAACATTATATCAAAAATTACAAAACTCTGCACAACACATAATAAAATATTAACAAAAAAAGAGAAGTATTTTCTAATAAACTTTGGACCAAAACCAAGCAATTTCTACGGACAACCTAAAATTCACAAATCGAGTGAAATAAAAGCAGCTATACAGACACAAAAATCTGAATACATTAGCATCCCAAACCTCAGTGACCTTACATTCAGACCCATAGTAGCAGGACCAGCCTGTCCAACTAGTAAACTCAGTAAAGTAATAGACATAATATTGCAACCATATACTAAACAAATTAAAAGTCACTTCAGAGACGATATACATTTCCTTAGCTGCATACCACAAAAGGTGGATCCGGGAACGCTTATGGCAACTTTTGACATTAGTAGCCTATACAGCGACATACCCCATGAACTAGGAAAGAAAGCAATCTCATTCTGGATTGAAAAACATCCAGAAATACTACAGCCGAGATTCACTAAAGAGTTCATTATCGATAGTATATAGACCTAATTCTAAACAATAACACCTTTGAATTTGACAAAAAAACTCTATCCAAACCCTGGGACCAAAAATGGCACCAACATGCCACCCTAACATTAGCTTACCTAGAAAAAAAACCTCTATGAACAGAGAGAACAAATATATGGGGCAAATATAAAAACCCAGTTCACTAAATCTTGGAAAAGATACTTAGATGATTGCTTTATCTTTTGGAAGTCCTCATGGGGTGACATTAACCAATTCCACACTCTACTTCAAAACTTACACCCCAAAACCAAATTCACACAAGAATAAAATTTTAACGAATTACCATTTTTAGATATACTCATTAGAAATAAAAACAACCACATAATCACAGATATCTACCACAAATCCACAGACACCCAACAATATCTTCATTTCAAGAGCCATCACCCAAAAAGCTGCCTAAAATCCATCCCCTATTCCCTAGCACGTAGGGTTTGTACTATAGTGACTGATAAACACCTCCGAAAAACCCGCTTAGAAGAACTACATAAAACTCTAAAAAAACGAGGCTACCCCATAACACTAATAAACAAAGGTTTTGAACTCGCAAAAAAATTCCTCTAGACCAACTTAGAAATAAAAAGAAACGTAACGTCGAACCAACTCTAGCATATGTCTCAAGATACAACAAAAACAATCCAGAAATATTCACAGAAATTACAAAAAATCTAGACCCACTTAGCAAGAATAATAAACTGAATAATATACTAAAATCAACCAAAATAATTAAAAGCAAACGCTAATCTAAAAACCTAAAACACATATTAACCTCATCTAAATTTAACCAACACAAAATACAGGTAGTCACAAAATGCGACAAAAAAAAAATGTGAGGTTTGTGACATCATTATAGAAGGAAACTCGTACACTTCTGAAAACCCCAAAACGACATTCATAATAAATAAAAACTTAAAATGCAACTTAAATGCACAAAATGCAAGTCATATATAGGTATCAGCCGACAACTGAACAACAGGGTCTCCCTACACGAAAGAAACATAAAATTACCAGACAATAGAAAACTGTTTGTATCACAACACATCTTCAAATGTAACCAGGGAAAATTTAATATTATGCCAATATATCAAACAGACAATTATTCTTACCTAGAAATACAAGAAAAAAAACTTCATAAACAAATTTAAACCGGAACTAAATAGATCAAAATCCCACAGGCAATAGCACACAACATGCACACATAGTGACCAAATACAATGATCAAGCCACCCACATACATGCACGCACGCTCACATGCGGGTGTTTGTGGGGCACGAAAATATATATACACATATATATATTCGCATATTGACAAAAGCAGGGGAACTACTCACGCGCACGCACACAAACACCACACAACTTAGGAAATACGTGCGTATGCATGTACGTATATATGTGTGTATGCGTGTGTATGTGTATACTGGTTCCATGTAACTTGGGAAGTATGTGTGTATACGTATGTGTGTATGTATGTGTGTGTATGTACTGATTCCTTGTGGTGGGACGGTGTGTGTGTGTGTGTGTGTGTGTGTGTGTATATGTATACAAATACTAATTCCTCGTAGTGAGACAGTATATGTATGGAGATGGAATATACACACGCATATATACACGCATGCTGACAGAAACACACGAAAATGAAAATAGATCTAAGAACACACAGGGGTCATTAAAACATTAAAAGATAAGATACCGACAACAAATTCATCATTTCTCAAACCAACCTTAATTGTTTTATGACCCTTCGCGCAGGACTCTTCACTGCCAATTCAAGAAAGACATTCGGATTACTAACACAAAAACAGAGAATGTCTCATATCGAGAATATTTAACATCGAAAAACATAAAGGAAAAAAATTATTTATTTTTAATAATATGAGGAAATCTCCACCCTTTACCTGAAGACGGTCGCGAGACCAGAAACTCATGTAGTATAATTATGGAAAATAAAACATAATATTTTTTTAAAAATCCACATTACAACCAAAAACGTCTGCGGTACCTCTCTTCTTTTTAATATACACACTCTTCTCTCGTTGGAACCACTATAACCTCTTCCTTATTGTAAGATATGTGCCGGTTCGAATGAATATATATATATATATATATATATATATATATATATATATATATATATATATATATATTCGAACCGCCACATTTTCACTACCTTATCTTACAATATATATATATACGTGTGTGTGTATTGTTGCTATTCATTTTAGCCATTTATCTTTATATATATATATATATATATATATATATATATATATATATATATATATATATATATATATATATATATATTGTAAGATAGGTTAGTGAAAATGTGACGGTTCAAATATATATATATATATATATATATTTATGTAATCGATTGCAATAAAGAAAAATAAGATAAAGAAAAGAATGAACCAAGAGTGGAATAAATAAGAGTGTGTGTGTGTGTGTGTGTGTGTGTGTGTGTCTGTATGTGTTTGGAGAGAGAGTGAGACTGAGAGAGAAAGAGAGTGAGAGAGAGAGTGAGAAATAATGAACGCGAGAAAAGAGTGATGGAGAGAGGATGGGATCGACGTAGGGAAGAGAGAAGAAATAAGAAAGAAGGCTACAAACAAAGAAACGATTAGAAAAAAAAGATTTTATGACTTGTAAAGTTCACATAGGTATTGGTGGTCGGTGTTCGAGTTTAAGTAAGAGGACATGATTTTTAATAATGATTTTTCTAGCAAACAAGATTAGGAAATGGAAAAAGAATAAGAAAAGATGAAGAGGAAGGAAGGAAATGAACCTAAGACTTTTCGCCGCGTGAGAATAAATCCTGCCTAAAGAGAAAAAGAAAAGGAAAAATATGCGAGGAAGAAAAAAAGGAGAGAAAAAAAATCATATAAACCTCTCTTTGGCCATCTATGAATAAATATCGCACAAATAGAAAAAGAATGTGAGAATTCACAAAAGAGAGAAAAAAAAAACGAATAAAATAGTGTGGAAGAAAAGAGAACCGAAATAGACTCATATAACAAATCTCTTCGGCCATCTTTGAATAAATATCGCCTAAATAAGACAATCATTATAAATTCAAAATCAATTAGAGATTGTTTTGATTTCATCATCTACCAAAGCCTGTCACACCGGAAGCGACGTTGCCAGCGAAATATTATTGTGAAGAACTTAAAATTACCAACTGGCGTTGCGTGACATTTATAAAGGGATGCCAACAAAGAATAGTGAATTCTGTTTGTCTTTGATTCATTTTGATTTTCTAATTAGGACAAGCGGAAGAAAATCAATTCTTAGCAAAATTCGGAGATGAAAGACTTGATAAAAATCTGTTTTGAGGGCAACCTGCCATAAATAGTCGCCTAACAATATTGCAGTCAGCGACGGCATTTCTTTCCAAAGTAACTTTCTTTGATTCTATTGTTATTCACTGGACAAAGCAATTTATCTTCCTCAGTAATGCTTCTTCAACATCAAATATTCATTTAATAGTTCTTATCTTTAAATGACTGAAATGGCGGTGGTAGGGAGCGTTGTGGCTCGGATAGTAGTGACGATTCTTTACAAGTAATAATTCCGATTTAAAGTCATGCGCAGCCATTTTGCGACGCTTACCGAAGCGCGATCATTAGAAAGTTTCGTGATGCAATTCTCTCATGAAGTGAGTTCGATCTTTATTGAATGTTGCATTAGTGGGGCTCTGTATCAAATTTAGCAAATTTAGAGAAGAGACTCTACCCTTGAAAAAGGCATGAATACATTTACCCTGTTAAATTGTCAAAAAAGTTCTTGTTACAGTTATTTTTTTACTAATGTTCACCTAACACAAGGCCTAAGAGCCACTTAAGGTAGAGGGTTACTGTGGGGAATTATATTAGCATAGGAAAGAACAAGTATTAAGAATACAGAGCTAACGAAAATTTTACAAGGAACCGGAAACCCAATCGTATATAGGAAACAAGGGATAAACCGTTACTCCTCTTCAAAAGAACGGGGGGGAGTGTGAACCGGACGATAGGAGAACCTATCTAATACATTATTTATATTCGGACTTTTGCCCCACCCCACGAATCGTTTATTGGGTCTCAAGCTCATACCATATTTCACGTAGAATTAGTATATGCGATCCATCGCTAAAGACGGTTGGTTTCCTGTTCCGCCGCTGAAAGTCTCTGACTCTTCCGACCATACTTTATCTCTACAAGAACCAGATCAGGCCAAAATGGACTATGCACAATCCTCACTTTTCAGCCTTGATACCGTTCAAAAACGCTTACGCGGCCTTGTGGGTGTTACTCTATCCATGTTTTCATGGTGAGTGTTCGGTGAACTACACTCCTTGGTTCTACCAGTCTCCACTTACACAGATAAGACCCGCCAGGTCTCGTGCACTGTGACGACTTGTCCTCATTCCCTTCATATTCTATTGGTGAGGAGGAAGTATCCCTCAGTTTCTTTCCCAGAACTATTGCATAATAGAACGGACTCCCGAGTGGGTGCTTCCCCGATCACTAGACACTTAATCTTTTCAAGTCTAGGGTCAAATGTTGTCTATCCTACATATCCTCCTCATAATATACACCTCTTAGTCCATCGCTGCACGTGCTCACAACAATCTCATTTAGTAACTTTGAATGGCTCTTGGGTCTTGTATTAGACGAACAATAGTAAATAAGTATTCGGTTAAGCCGCGCACTGAGCATTTTAGTCTTTTATAAATGACTCTCTTTTAATCATTGGAAGATTGCATCAATACAAATAAGGAAATTAGAATTGTTAAAGGTTTTCTGAAAGTTTATGATGAGAGTTTCTCATTATTCCAATCCGAATTAGTATCTTTATCTTTGTTGTTTCGATCACTACTTTTTCGCTCGGGGCACTCTCTGGCCTTCCAACTAAACAGCATCTCACATTATTAGACACTTCGTGTTTTATCAATATATAAAATAAATGTTTATTGGAATCTAAATCTTTATTTGCTGAATGACGAAAGGCATTCATTTGAATGAAATGTCCTGGAGTTCAAAGTTGCCATTTGTCGAATGTGAAGCTTTAAAATGGGTCTTGTGGCTGATTTGAGGGAAAAAGAAAATGTTTCTTCTTTCTTTTATGCCTCGTGTCCCTTCAAGACGCAGCTGATCATAGCCCTCCACAACTTCCTGTTTCTTGTAGCTCTTAATAAGTTTTCTCGTGTTATTTCTCCCAAACTCTGTTCAAATATGTTACGCTCTGCTTTCCTCTGTACCTCTTTCCCTCAATTTGTCCTGTGAATGTCAGGTTTTCCAAGCCCTCCTTCCTCATGACGTGTCACAGAAATCTCAGCTGCCTCATCCTGGTTTTAAGTATAAGTTTTCTCGTCGTTACTCTCATGTTCGATCCATGGTATCCTCAGCATCTTTCTGTAGAACGAAATTTCTGTTGCTTCATTCTCTTCTTCCTCTTTCGCGGCCATACAGGAGGACAGATATTACTAACAGTTCAGTACTCTTTTCTTTATTTCTAACGAAATTTTTAGAACTTGAAAAAATGGAGCTTTAAATAACAAAATAAGATCAGCAAAAGAAGAATTTCGTTAAACAACAATGCCGGTCTGATAAGGACAAGTTAAGGGCCTTTTCATCTGTATCAAGAGAGACGTTATAAAAAATCCTTCTTTGTCAAGCCATAAGACCTTTAGGCATTGTGGTAAGGAGGAAGTGTAGAAAGGCACAGGACGCCGTGTCCCAAATCAAGTGTCAAGACATGTGAGACCGATCACTTGACCTTTTTAAAAAGACAACTATAAGAAAAACAAAAAGAAGGAGGCAACAGAATATAGGAAAACCGATTTCTCTTTTTACCGACGAATGCTGTGCTTTCCACAATGGATCAGATGAATAGAGTAAGAGTTGAGTGGCTATTGAGGAAAACCGCCATTATAGACTGGCGTCAACAAGGTAGAGTGAGTGTGGTGTTCTGAGATGGTATTATAGTTAATTAGCTGGCACATGAAAGTTTTCGAATGTTGTTAAAATGACAGCTCAAGCATATACATGGTCCGATGTCTCTGCTGTACATTTAGAGATTCTTGATGAAACCCAAAGAAAAATCAGCAATATTATTGGTTCTGACATGGCGTCTCAGCTTCAGTCAATTTCCAACCGCCGCTATAAAGCTTCTCTGTGCCTTTTTATATAAATATTTTCATGGTAATTGTCGGATGAACTCCTCGCTATGGTCTCTAGACTTTATAAATTTAAGCGCAATGAGGTCTCATTAATTTACAGCTGAATTGGCTAAATGCAACCGTAAGTTCTATGCTAACAGTTTAATTTCTCGCACTTTTCGCTTGTGGAACTCTATTCTGGCTCCATGATTTACAGCCATCTTTGATCTTCAAATATTCAAATGTAATGTCAATCATTATCTACTGTCTTCTTGAGTAATTTTCTTTTATTGTTCCCGCTTCTTGATAATGTTCCTTTTTTTTCTTATTCTTTCACACTCAATAACCCCTTTGTGTTTTTACTGCCTTGCTTGGGGTGGGATTATTAAAAAAAAAACTTGGAAAGTTCGGAAAAATTCATTAAACTGATGTTACATCGTAAGAGTGACATGTGCTCTAGTAACGTTTATAGATATTATATGAATTACGCTGCTCATTAATGTTTATGTGAATCGTTTCTTTAATTTTCTAAAAAGTGGGTCAAATTAAATTTGGCTAAAAGTATTAGACACGGTTTATTATTAGAAAGTTTCAGTAATTTGATTATTGCATGAATTCTTTAAATACTCATTTTCAACGATTTTATTGTTGCATATTGGCGAATAACCTAACCTTCGATACGCAAAATACATTCGCCAAAAATTTTAGTATGTTGTAAGTAATGTTTCCGAGAGAGCGAAGTGCTGTTTGTTGAGTCAGAAGAATTAGCGCGCGAAAAGTGAAGTTAGGTCAAAGTTTTGACTGGCGTAGATTCATTTAGCATCTCTCCAGGGTTGAAGTTCTGACGATATTTATTGTATATAAATACAATTTTGGCACATGGCCTAAAAAAGGGGAGGGGTTGAGGCTGGTCGACACTATCCTATACCTAGCTAATCCGATTCACGACCCATTGACTCATTACAATTTCCACATTCACCATAAAATCTCGTCCGTCACCACTCAATCCTCCATGCACCACAATACCGCACCCTCTAAAGGGGGCTCTACAAAACGCACCCCATGCCATAAACATTTAATGATAATACATAAAAATCTAATCATGAAGAATGAGAGGGGAGGGAGATGAACCCAATAATAAACTAAAAATCAACACAAAATAAACTAACCATAACTGATGTTAGTAGGGCCCGTCCAAACTTCAAAACAGAGAGGCTGCTGTATTCTGCCCATTGGACAAAATCAAGAGACTCTCTGGCTAAGGGAGTGGGAAAAGGATAAAAAATTATACGGCCATGGGAAAATATAAATCTAACCCAGTCGAGATAAAAGCGGCCAAAAACAAACTGGGAAGGTTGGGAATCTCAACCTGGATCATAACCAAAGATGTGGCCGAGGACAGGCCAGGAACAACACTTACTCACATTAACTAGGTACACAAGGCTTGTCTAACCTAACCAAGGGGAGGGCTCCACAGGAAACAACCCCGATGTGACATGGGTTGACCTAAAAGAGAAAATCAAGGCTAGCCCCGTTCAAACGAACCAAGCTCGCTTCAGTCACCCACCTTTCGCTAAAGACTGTCGAATGCAAGCGTTTTCTATCAGATCTGATCTTCATCTTGAGCTGATGCTCAAAGAATCGGATCAAATCCTGCTGAGAAAGACGGTTGGCTCGCAAGACTTCCTCCTGTCGCGTCGTCCAAATCACCATTCGAGCAGTAGCCAGCAGCGTCAGAAACACCATTCGTTTTACCCCAGAGTACGGGGGCGACACATTGTCAAACGTATGCGCGATCAATGGGCACGAGATTTTCCGCAGCGAGACGAGCCGTCAACTCGCTGACATGGTCCCATAAGGGGCGAAACGGGGGCAATGGTAGAAGGCGTGCGAAGCTGTTTCTTCTAAACCAAAGCCACACCGTTCACAGTCTGGTAAATCCGCCAAGCCCCATATGAAGACCTTGTCATTGAGAGGTAGCCGATTCTGAGCCAATCGCCAAGTAAGCGAAAATTCAGGGTTGCTGAGATAAACCGCCGCTGGCGCCCATGACCAGTAAGAGCAAAACTCCTCCTCCGACAAGCCGAACTCCTCACGTAGGGAATCCTTCGCGACCCCCTCCACTAGAAGACGATAGAAGACCTTCCTAGGCCGTGAAAGGTCACTGGAGTGAGGAACAGCCAACAAGGCCGAACGATACTCGCGAAGAAAATCCGATTGATCCCGGGGTTGACGATAGCGCTCAACCCGCGAGATGGGAGGGACTGATAGTAAGGAAAGGGAACGCGTCCCTAACCATCCCCACCATAATCGAATCTCCTGTCAATGCGCGGCGTAGGATTGCCAACCTCGAGGCGAGTTTGTGGCTCACTAATTGTGGCATTCCCAGCCCGCCATGACACGGATGTTGTGCACAGACTCGTCTGTCGACCCGATTTCAGCGTCCCCTCCATGAAATGAATGATAGCGAGCGCTCGAGCGGCTTCCGATGGTCGTCACAGAGAGGAAGTACGGACAATCGATAAAGGACAATCGGGAAAACGTAAGTGGCACACGGCTCAGCCCTACCCTTCACGGACAACCTCCGTCGACGCCAAGTCTGACCGGCCGCGTCGATCGTTGCTCGTACTTCAGACCAATTTTTCTCCAGCTGGAGGTCGGGTCCAAACCACACTCCAAGAATGCGGACAGGACCGTCCGTCCAACCGAAAGGCCTCGTAAGATCGACCCCCTTCCAGGCACATAACTGCAAGCCGGACGACTTGTCGGGGTTAATCTTGGACCCTGTCACCTTTTCGTACCGATCAAGCGCCTTTAGTACCGCCTCAATGTCGCTGCGGGACGACACAAAGCAGATACGTCATCGGCGTACGCAGAAACCCTGGCTCGGACTGCACGCACTGTCCCTCAGCCAAAGCATATAGTAGGGGCGACCGTGGACAACCCTGACGAACTGACCGAGACAGCGCAAAAGCGCCCGACAGCTTCCCGTTCACCTATACCACAGCACTGGGGGAGCGATACAGGTTGCTAATCCAGCGGCAGAAATCGGGTGAGAATCCGGCGGCCTGCAGGACAGCAGCAAGGTAGCGATGGTCAACCCTATCAAATGCCTTGGACTGATCCAAATTGATCAGCGCGGCCTTATCGTCGTCTTTTACACCCTCTATGATCGTGCGGATCAGATGCAGGTTGCTCTGAATTGCTCGGCTCCTCACAGAACGGGTCTGCACCGGACCCACCAGAGACTCGGCAACTGACTGCAAACGCTCCTGCAGGATCTTGGCCAAAATCTTTAACTCTGTGTTTAGCAGAGTTATGAGCCTGTAATCATCTAGTTTTCCCCAAAACACCCATGCCCATTTTCAACAGCGTGATCACACCCCTGGAGAACCGGTCGGGAAGGGAACCCTACGGGAACCAGTTGTTGAACACTACAATCAAAATCGGGACAAAGATGTGCGACAGCCTCAAGTACAATTCATAGGGCAAACCATCCAGATCGGGCGACTTACCACTGCCGACCTTCTTCAATGCCGCGTAGACCTCGCCGTCCGTGATCTCTCCCTCGCAGCTAGCCGCTTCAGTCGGCGAAAGCTGAGGAAAGTCAGACAAATAGCTGCGAAACTCGTCCTCACGAAGACCAGGTTCTTTGGTAAAGCGGCTATCAAAATGCCGCCGAAACGCCTCACACATGTCATCAGTGGCCCGCAGAGTATGCCTCTCCGGGGTCTCGACTTCACGAATGTAACGATCGGAACCTCGACGAATCTCCTCCTTGCGCAATTCTGCGCCCATGTTCACGGCTTCGGAAGACATCTTGCTTAACCTATTTCTAATTACCTGGCCCATGTAGCGTTCGCTATTCGAACGCTTCACGGCCTCCCTAGCTAAGGCTATATCTAGGGTATCCCCACCAGCCACCGCCCGGGAAAGACTAGCCTTAAGCGTCTTCACCTTATTAGCTCTATCTAGGGCGAGCCGTTTGTATGGTGAAAGACCTAATCCTTCACTTAAGACTCTCCCACCACTTATTCCCGAAAACCGCCCCCACTAGCTCCCGCTACACTAAGCTAGTTAGCTGCTCCTGGAAGTCCCGCCTGTCCAGTAAGGACAGATTGAACTTCCAGTACCCAGCCATTCTAGGCGTACGCTCTAACGCCATTCGGGCACAAACGAGTTTGTGATCCGTATAGCCTACCCAGTGGAACGTGGGACAATCTAACAAATCTATATCGGCTCCTCTAACTAACATTCTGTCAAGGTAGCTAAGAGCCCACGTCCACATCCCCCTCCGGGGTGATCGACCCGGTATCTATCCACGAGACCAAAATTGTTGAGCAGATCAACCAAGCTACGCTCGCCCCTACACCCGCTAGCACCCCGCCTCCGATCTAACTTGGGGTCCAGGATGGCATTCCAGTCCCCCAATAGAACTAAACGCGTTGAATCCACTAGGAACGTCCCCAACCGCCGAAAAATCGAGACCCGCTCCTCCCGCTCGTTGGGCGCATAAACCGCAACGATCCGAAGCGAACCACTTTTCACAGCAATATTGGCCACGATCAACCGGCCCTAGACATCGGTATGCACAAGGTCCACCTTCGCACCAAGAGTCCGCTTTACCAGCAAAGAAACTCCTCTGGTACACCGGTCCCCATATGCTGAATAGACGACAAAGTCGTTAGACAGCACACACGCATCGGAACTGCAAACAAAGTGTGTCTCTTCGATCGCGGCGACTTTTACACCGAAAGACAAGAGATCCCGGAGCAGGCGGGCTGCCTAACCCCGATCCCTTCACATTCAAAGTCACTATCTTGATAGACATCTTTTAGGCCTGCAAAAAATACAAAGAGTAAAAGCAAAAAACCTACTCACATACCGGGCGGAAATCTTCAGATGAAAGGACCCCGATGGATTGTTCCAGGCTTCCTGTTCTCAAATCCGTCATCATCCGACCATCCAGGACAATACCGCCGACGCCCGTGGGGTAGATTAACTTTACTGATCTATATAAGGAGGGATGGAGTAACACAGGGACCCTCCCAGCGCAAAAATGTCTTAGTTTCCTCAAGTCGGAGTTCTTCAACTCGAGCATTCTAATATTGGGGAAAGCTTCCCTAGCCTCAAACAAGTGGCTCCATACTTTTAAGTAGCCCTCGGTGTCCCTCACACAGGTTATTACACCTGGTGCCTGAGGAAAATTTTGAGAGTCTTCTACACTTTTTCCATCCACGGAGTTGGTTTTGTATAAAACCCCTAAAAGGCTTTCCTCTGTTTCGACAGGCCCTTTTTATACTCATCCCTGTCCACCTTGCAAATGGATTCAGGGCCTGCGAACATCTTTGTCTTTTTCTCCCTTCCACGATGGGGAGGGGAGAAAGTGGATGTATGGGGTGGAGTAGCTGATGAACTTAGGAAGGAAGCGAGGTGGAGCACGGGAAGAGGAAGTAGGGAGGCACCGAGCTTTGGGGAGCTAATAGCCTCTCTTGGTGAAGCAGGGACGGAGAATGACCTGGTTCCATCCATGCCCCTCTCCGCCCTGCCACGACCAGAGTGGCTTTGCTGTGGTTCGTATTCTTCCTCCCTGCTCCTTTTCAGGGACGAAGCTCGAGCTGGGGGCATTTTATCCACCTCCATTGGCGTCTCTGTTTTTGACTGCTGCTGCTGTTGGAGGTGTTGCTGCTGCAGCCGCTTCCGCTGCTGTTGTTGCTACTGCTCCTGCTGCCACTTCTGCTGGCCTTTTTTAGGTTGCTGCACCTCTTTCTGCTGTGCCCGCACCCCCTTCGGCTTTTCAAGCTGCGACTGCCTCTTTTCCTGAGGTATCTCTTTTTTTAGGGGTTGGGGAGATGGAACGTTTGAAGACTTCCGTTCTTTGGTGACTTCTTTTCAGTCTACATCACTTTTTGAAGTCCCCTCCTCTGGTTGTCTAGCTGCTACTGTTGCTGTTGTGGCTGTTGTAGATGCTGGACGTGCTGGAGCTTGTGCAGTATTTTTTAACTGGGGCACTCCTTTGCCATGTGGCCCGACATTCCACACGACCAACACCATGGTTTTCTGCCCTCCACTACCACAAACATCCTCCTGTCGCGGCAAACCAAGATGTTGGGGATCTCCTGGAAACCCTTTCTGTTTAAGGTAATCTGGAGCTCCATGTCCCCCGTCTCTACGCTAGCTTTGCTACTGAGGGCCTTCACTTCATTTACTTCACCAAATTTGGTGAAGAAATCCCTCATTCTATCATCGAGGACATCTACGGGCACCCCATGGACGGTCACTTTGTCCTACGGGTGCCCATATATTCCGTCTGAAGCCTCAAGGTCTTGGTGCTTAAGATGCTCCCTGCCAACTCCTTCGCTTGTTCTTCTGTTTGGAGAAGGACGTCCCATAAAGCATTTGTCCTTCTCGCTAGTATTCTGGGGTTGATGTGCAGGGCTTTTAGGGCTTCTTCCATGCTTTCCCTGCTGACCCCAATTAACTTCCGGGTCTTAACATCGGAGGTCATCAAGGAAATGGTGCGCGGGTTTACTGCTTCCTGAATTATTAAAAATTCATTATCCTTGAAGGTTTCTTCATATTTCCTTCTTTGGTTTGCATAAAATATGCCGTCCTTTTTCAGCGGCCTATTTTGATTCGAGGCCGTTTTCTCAGGTGACACCGGATTTGGTACTGGTGTATCAGGGACTTCATTGTTTTGTCGACCATGGTGTTGCAACCACCACAGTCGAACGAATTACTGCTTTCTTTCATTAAAAGATTTTAGACATAAAAACAAAAGCCAAAATATAACAAAAGCCAAAGTATAATATATATACAGTCAGGGATTATCTCGCCAGCAAACATTGCTTTGTCCCTCATGGCTCGTCGTGTCTAACCTTAACACGTACGACACTGTCGTCACATTACCTTTTACGATGACGAATTTTTCGTCCTGATGCGAACATCTTTTTCGAGCCGCCTACGTCCATGTACAGGGAACTTTCGAAACCGTCAACAACACCAGAACGAGAACGTCTCTTAATATCTCTAATTATTACGAACCGGTTACCTAAAAAAAATTACATTACACTCAAAATTACAAAATCTCGCAGTGAGTATTTTCTTTGCTGTGTATGTTCAATATGCATTATATAACTGACTTTCTGAACTTTCTTCTTGAGAAACTTTTTCCCGCCTTAGCCATTTTGAATTTAAATTTTGGCGCGGAACCTACCTTTTGTGACTACTTGTCACGGCCTTTCCATTGATTTCAAATTTCCAGTAATTTACTGAAGGTCTCCACTGAAGACAATTTACTTGTTAAATAACAAATAAAATTTTATGTTTATTCAATTACCTTTCGTCGTTTTGCCTGTCTACTTATTTTTACTTTGTACGTTTGTACAGTAAAAAGAACACGTTATATATATTTTCTTTTTTTTTACTTTGTTTGTGGATCCGGTAGTCGTGTGCAGTGTCTGGCCCAAGGCCATAATTTCGTAGGCCAGTACTGCAACGCTATCGGGTCCGCAACAAAATGCATAAGTAAAGGAGCAAACCAAAGACAATAAGGAGTCCAAACGAAAATGGTAAATAAAAAACGGGGGGGGGGGGTAAAACTACAAACAAAAAGAAAAAATAGGAAAGAAACGCCGTACAACTAAAAAAGAACAAGAAAACTGAAAAAGTAACTGAAGAGTAACAAAAAGGAAAACTTACCGGTTCAATGAAGCGTAAGTTGGTCCAAAAATTGTACTTCGAAACATAACAAAAACCGTCGTCAGAGAGCTCTGGCTAAAAAACATGCAAACAGCTCGAGGGTGGGGTTTTGTGACTTTTGTCTGTTCGAATCGAATCGAAACGCTTCTGTTTATTGTTCGCGGTCTCAAAACCGGCTCCAAATCGGGACGCGTCAAAAGGTATTTTGGCTCAAACTTGCTACAGTTTTAAGGTCTCAGCCAATGAAAAACCTAGTTTGCTGAAACTAAGATGCTGATTGGTTAAGAGGTGATTATGCGTGAAAAGTGCATTATCCCGGAGGGGTGAGAGGTAGGTATGGAATATTCCATCACTATCATTAAGTTACGGACGATGTTATCTCTGGTTTTCGTGATATGTGGTTTGAATTCTGAAATAAGATATGTTCTTGATTCCATGAATTGTTTAAACTTTTTTGTTTCAATCAGCCCACTATCGATCTATTTTTATAGATTCGAATAAATCTATTGAATAATTAACAAAATAGGTTCATTTTTCTTTAAACTGCATCTATTTCTTTCTTTACTGTTTAAAATGCTGATACATAAATATTAAACAGACATCAGGAAACTGTCTTAAAATTAATAAACTTTGACACTTCTTTTTCTGTTTATTTTATACAAATTTTAGACAATATATATATATATATATATATATGTATATCAAGATATTATCAACTATGAACATGGACACGATATCTTGACCGTGTTTTGAAAAATGAAAACATTATATAAATACATACACGCAACAAAGTATTATTTCTTATTTAACTGTTAAAATATTTCATCCTTGAAAATGGCTAAATATATGGTCGAAAGCGCTCGGCTTAAAAGAACATTCGGACAGTTTTTATATAATTTATCATCTAAAAAGAAAAAAATCATTAGATCGCATGAGAAATCGTATAAAAAACTAAATCAAAGCACCTTGTCTGTCGTATTCAATGAAATGTGGATGAAAGCAGCATTGCTGCCTAAATACACACACACACACACACACACACACACACACACACACACACACACACACACACACACATATATATATATATATATATATATATATATATAATCATGCTTAGTGATTAGCTATTTGAATTCAGACCCATATTTTATTTCAGCTGAATTGGGCATTAAAACTTCCACGGACTGAATACAAAGATATCAAAATGTTGATTAGGGGGGGGGGCATGATAATTGATGCATAAACCATTTAAAATACATGCCTGGTATTATAGAGTAAGCAAATGTGTAACCAAAATTGGTTAGGAAAATAATTAATTCTAGCTTAAATGTGCTAAAGATTTATACGACGCAAAAATTTAGTTAAGCAGAGGTTAGCCTTTGTACTCGCAAAAACTTGTGTGTCAAAAGGACTGTTTTTCTATTCTTTTTACTCCAACGACTCCCTCAGCAATGTTTATTCTTTCTTAAACGCTATGTTTAGAATTTTAATAACAAAAATGTTATCCACTATTTAGGTATTAAATTTGAAAACTTCTTTTTTAACTTATGGACAATGCATGTATGCGTTTCAATATCTAATTCTGTCCGCAAATCATTAAAAGTGGCGAATGTATACGCATTTCATTATTAAACTACTCTTGCCTGTTTATGCAAATGAGTCGATATTTGTTCACGAGAGCATTGAGTATTTATGAATAATGGATGAAAGGTTTTGAATTAGACTGAACGGAAAAAGGTGACCAACATCCGTTTTTATTTTGCAAATGACAGATGAGGTCATCAAAACAAACGACATTTTTCGCTTTCAGCTCTTCTGAACACTCCATATAAAAGATTTTTTTTATTCGTCCATAAATATCTTTCACTTTATTTTTACATTTCCTGTCTTTATTCATTGTGTTATTTGTAATAGTAAAGGTCTTCTGGATTTTCGAAAGGACGAAGCTGTGTCGAACCCCTAATTCTATCGTAATTAGCAACTAAAGGATTGGAAAGAACTTAGTGCTTTCAACAAACTTTATCAACAGATATCCATCTTAAAAGAACCCTTATGTATATTACAAAAGTTGGCAGAAGTCAGCCAAGATTTTGAATGCTGGCATAAATATTCCAGAAGAATTTTTAATTGTTTCTAAAATACTACCATTAAGGTGTACTTCAGTTGAGAAATACGTCGTATGTTCAAGGAATTACAGAAAAGAGATCAGAAATATAAAGGAAAGTTAACAAAAATAAAGCGTAAATAAAGAGACCCTGTTTTAGTGCCACTGACATCAAATGTTTAAAAGTGTGTAGATTGTAGAATTAGATTTCTACATTCTCTGTTTTAAACCTGTTAAAAGAGGATCACAGCTAAGTATTCTCAGTTTGTGCTGAACCCATTAAAATCGGCTCCAAAGTTCAGTACGAAACGATGCTTTCTGATTGGTCCATGAATAATAATGTCATGTTTCTGCCTACACCATACGGTTGACCTCGAGTTAACCTGTTCAGAGTTCAATGCGCCAAAAAATAGTAAGCATTCTTTTGAGCCTCCCACGTGATCAAGAAAACTCATAAATGTAAAACTTCGACACGATTTTGTCAGTGAGTCCTTAAAATAATCAACTAATTACATGAATCCATGAAGCGCAGCTTCCTCGCTAAAAGTTAAGTTTTATTAACATCAACCCAGCTTGTGGAATTCAATTCCTTTTCAACGTCAACTCATCTAGTGACCAATTCAACTAAGACGAGATTCAGAAACCAACTCACTCAATATCTTAACAACATAAAGGAAATCGTAACTATATCAGTCGAAGCGAGACAACTCTATAGTAAGTCAAGCAATCTATTTCATTCAATTTTATCATCAACATAAACTGTTTAATTCCTTGCCAGATCTATAGCATAACACCTTTTATATTACCCTTGATCACACAACCAAGAACTCTAAAGTGTTTTAAACAACTTTATTATATCGTGTGTACTTGCTATATAAAAATATTTTCTGTTAAAATAAATATCTGCCATTTTGATTATTTCTCTTGTTGTTGTTTTTGTTGCATTTGATTTTAATAAAAATAGTAGAGGTCAGTTTAATTTGTATTTTGTCACCGATGCAGATTGGCTAACCCACTACAAGAGCGTATGTGTGTGCGTGACAAATGTAGGGAGAAAACGAGTCGCTGAAATTAATTACTTTACTTTTTGTCATTGTTGGTGTGTTAGTCCAGGAAAAAGAGTGTTTTTTTTTCTTTTTTTTAATCCATCGTTGCTTTTGTACTAACATATACGCTAACTAGTTTAATGTCACATGACTAGATATCTAAGGGGGTGTAAAACTCCATTTTTGCCATGTTTTATTTATTAATCCGCGTGTGCATGTGAATGTTACACTGGATTGTGAGACAACAACGGTTTCCCCGTTTGAAAGATTGGCACAACACAATCTTCCTATGCTGCATCTAGTTCCTGATTTGGTCCCGTGTTGAATTGGGATTATTAAATATCAAATTACATACATAAGTAAAATGTACCTGCAGGGCAAGATGTTTAGCAAATTTGTTTTGTAGACTTTTAGATGGGTGTAACAAGTTCGAATCTTACATGGTGCTCTCTATCTGTTGCCTTATGCCATACTAAGTAAATGATAGTACATAAGTAAAGGACTGGTTTACGTTTGAGATAGTTGCATTATTTTCCATGAATTAGAGTTCGGGAAAAATTCAGGTTTCTTGTCTTTGAAGATTAGCAACATTCAATCACTTAAATTCGTCCTGGGTAAGACGTTAAACTACATCCGCGTCCTGGGTAAGACGATAAACTACATCCAGCAGCAAGGCCGCTGATCAGGAGGTTTTGAGGAGCGTGGAACCACCTCTTAATTGCTGGTGTCCCCAGGTCGACCCTGACCCATGGTGGTAGTACCTGTTAGGGTCCCAGCTATAGGCAAATAGTTAACTATTACCAGCAATACTTTTTGGAAAAAAATTATTACCAGCAATACAATTTTGAATGAAAAATATTACCAGAAACAGATCTTTGACAAAACAAAATATTAACAGCAATAAAAAATGTTGTCGGCATTAAATAACCCATTGTGGTTGATATACCGTAAAACAAAATAAACCAAACCAATCAATCGCTTAAATCCCCAGACACCTGTTTTGCTAATATGATTAAATTACAATAAATGCAATACCCAATGAGGATTGAGCTCAATACACAAGCGAAAGAGCTGCAAAGCAACCTTGTTGGCCATCACTTTGTGGCTTGCACATTTTTACTGTCTGTGTAAAGAAAGATGCTTTGCAATCTCTTTTGGTCGAGATGAAGGAAAGAAATCCTATGGGCAATGCCGAAATGACTTGAGCAACAGGTTGTAGGCCTACAGTCCGGTCACACTGAAAGCATTGATTCTGGGTAAATCACTTAGGTAGTGATGAATTTGTCCCGTATTCAGATGACCACTCACCCAGGTCTTGTAAGCAACATAAGGCATAAGTTTAGTAAATAATAACAGGAATTTTGTTGTAAAATTTGAAGGAAAAGTTTTTGTTTGTGTCTCTAGGTGAATTTGTCCTGGAAGCAAGAAAAAAGAAAAGAAAAGAAAGCGATGCAAACCGTCTGTTATTAGATGGGTTAAGAGAAAGAGAGGTGATTTTAAAAAAAAGTACAATGTATAAAATATATTTCTAAATTAAATACTGACCATGGAAACAGGCCAGACTTTCACCAAAGGGGATTAGCGAAATTCTTAAGAATGCTAAAGTTGGATTTTAGGGTTGGGTTACCTATCAATATACAAGTAACGAGATCACATAATTACGTGATAAGCCAATTAATTATTAATCAGTTCAGTAAGCGTCTATTTACACAACGCAGTGCAGATAGATTTTCACTTGGACCGATGGAAACTGTGAGCTATCATTAATTCCAATATGGAGGGCAAGGTGCTTTATGCTACATAATCTTACCTCGGAGACAGAAATCTGAGAAAAGATTACGTTTCTGATAATGTAAGGAAAACTAAAAAAAATTATATGTGTGCATGGACGAATTTAACGTCGAAGTGTCCTTTTTGTTTCCATTTTTTCTAAAACTTCGTCGTTGCTCACATGTTCGGTACATGTCATTCTCAGCATCCTTCTGTAGAAATTTCAACTGTCTCTTTCTGATGTTAAGTATAAGTTTCCTTTTTGTTTCCATTTTCTCTCAAACTTCGTCATGCTTAGTGGGTAGGTGAGCATAGATACTTCTTTCATACGCCGTGTTCCTTCGGGACTTGAGCGATCATAGCTCTCCACAGCTTCCAGTCCTTAGTAAATGTTGTCACTTTGCTATCTCCCCTAATCCCTGTCTTGCCAACGATTTACATAAGCTCTTTCCTCTGTCCCTGTTGCCTTCAATATGTCCTGTCAGTGTCAAATTTTCCAAGCCCTCTTTCCTTATTATGTGCGCTCGAAATTTCAACTGTTTCTTCCTGAACTCCAGTCGAATCCATAGCTAATATCCTTGGGAAAGGTATGAATCCTCTTCTTCTCCCCCCCCGCCACCAGCTATGAGTAAATAGCAGGACAGTCCAGGCTCTATAACCTTGGATGGCAACTGGTCTACCGTAGAAACAATGGCAACCTACTGCGGGAAAAATATTGCCTCGTCGGTCATGTATCGAAAGATACATGATCGCATAAGCGTGTATCACGCGTGGCACATAACTGACTGACTGACCCTTCGGTAAGGTATGAATCCTCTTCTTCTCCCAGCTATGAGTAAATAGCAGGATAGAGCAGGTTCTTTATCTTTGGACGGCAACTGGTCTACCGCAGAAAGAAATGGCAATCTACTGCGGGGAAAAACCTGCCTCGTCAGTCATGTATCAAAAATGCATGATCGCCTAAGCGTGTATAACGTATGGAACATAACTGAATAACTGACTCTTTTCTTTGTTTCCAGTGAAATTTTTCTGTTTCTTAATACATTGCTTAACTTTTGGAAGGCATCAATCGTTACTAACTCCTAAAAGGATCGAACTCACGACATCATTCTACGTGACGGACTTATTTATCATTGTTCTATAGCAGGGAAATTTCATTAATATTTACTAAAATTAATCGGCACACAAACACTACAGTGCAGCACACAGTAAGAATCGAACTCAGAATAGTGCGACAAGGCTTGAAAACCGTCGTTCTGCAACAAGTAGATATTTATAAAGGTCAGCATAGTTTGACACAAGGTCAAAAATATGTGCACTCTGTGAAGAGCAAATTCACTGGCAATGTCTTGCAAGCAGAGCTTAATAATCCGCAGCAGTTGCCTAAGTAGATATTTATTAAGTTTAATCTAGTCTGGCACGAGGTCACACGAGTGGTGAACTTAGTAAGTCTTGAACTTACTACATATTATATTCCATGCTAATAGTAATATATACTTGACAAACCCGGTGAATAAAATAAGTAAAGGTTTATTGTAAAAACCAGTACAATAGGATATAAGGTAACAGTTATGCGCATGGTCGTCGCAAGTCAATCCAGTAGTGAGTGTTACTATTAGAAGGTCGTTAGTTCTCGCGTAAGTCTGAGTTGTACTCAAGAGAGCCCAGCTAGGCTCTGTTACGGATGCTTATAGGTAGTTACTACCTATAGTGTAGTCACTCATGGGGGTGACAGGTTATTTCATTACATTAACAATAAAAGAAGAGAAATTAAGAAGACAGAAGAAGTTTTATTGTAAAAACCAGTACAATAAGAAATAAGGTAACAGTTATGCGCACGGTCGTCGCAAGTCAATCCAGTAGTGAGTGCTATTATTGGAAGGTTGGTAGTTCTCGCGTAAGTCTGACTCGTACTCAGCAGATCCCAGCTCGACTCTGCAGTCCGTTGACTTACAGATACTTACAAGTAGTTACTACCTTTAGTGTAGTTACTCATGAGGGTGACAGGTTATTCCATTACATCATTACATTAGCAACATCTTGCCTGTATCAGTTGCTAAGCATCACTTTACGACAGACGCTTCTACATCAACCAACGAGAATCTGAATGCTATTTAAACTAATTAATCTAGTAAAATTCGTGAGAGAATGTTACTAGTTTAATTAGTACGAGTCTCATGGATATCCTTGTGTTACTTTAGCCTTTGTAATTATCTATAAATACATTGACTTTTTACGTTGAGTAATAATGAATAGTTGATTTCGCAGGAACTTGTATTTATCTATGCCATTGTGTGTTAATCATCAGGTGACCATGAAGAATTTTCTGGATGATCATAGATACTTGATAATAATTGGTATTAATAACAATCGCCTATCACTTGGTTTCACTCCTCCCTTGTATTTTGAACAGGAGTAGTGGTTTATCCCTTGTTTCCTGTTTAGGATTTTCTTTCCGGTTCCTTCTAAGGCTTACTTCAACTCTATACCTCTAACGTCCCAGCCGGAACTCTGGAATTTTATTTACTAATTATTATTTTCTCTCCCCAATAGGAGTAGATAGGTTCACCTCTCGTCCAGTACAAACCCCTCCCCAGTTTTTTGAACAGGAATAGAGCGGTTTATCCCTTGTTCCCTGTTTTGGATTGGGTTTCCAGTTCCTGCTAAAGTCTTTTCATTCTCTTTCACTCTCAGTAGCACCTTGCGTTATAGTGGCATTATGGCCTTGATTGGGATGAATTGATTAAAATAACTATAATGTAGGAAACATTACAATCCGCTAATAGCATGATAATCTTGAAGATCACTACGACTGGAATGAGTTTGATTCATCCTCTGCACCTCAGATTTCAGATCTTATGTCAGTTTAAGTTTAGAAAATAGTTACGGTCGAATTAAGCTGAAAACAACATTTCGTCAGATCACCGAAGTTAAGCAATAAATACAGTATCAGCATTGCTGAGTGGCATGAAAATATATTCAGATATGCATTTTCACCACACCTAAATTATATTTACTTATATTTTGAATGCCATATCCCATCAATACATATGCAATCATGGCACTCCACAAATTCTTTTTCATTATTATGTGTGTGTGTGTGAGAGTGAGAGAGAGAGAGAGAGAGAGAGAGAGAGAGAGAGAGAGAGAGAGAGAGAGAGAGAGAGTCTGAGAAACACACACACGTATATTTTTTAAATTGAAATTGGAGTAGATCTGAGTAGCGAAATTAGATCAGAGCATTTTGTTTACTGATGAGGAAATCTTATCTAGGGCAGGAGTTGTACCCATGGAATCTGGGTCATTAGAAGACAATGAAAATGGTCAAAATAATTTTTATCGGTTAAAAATTGAAATAGAGCTTAGTAAGCTATAGGGAACTTTGTAATTCACATGATTTTAGTTGAAGCTGCCAGAACCCCGTGATAATCGCGTGCGAAGTAGTAGGGGCAAGGGTCGGTTATGACCAGCCGGGCTTTTCTATATAGACGCGTAGTTATGCTGAGAAAGTGAGAGACTGGAGAAAATTCTTGGTGAGACCGGAGAAGAGAATTACCCCGGGAAAGAGTTGGGCTAGAGACAGTGGAGAGTCGAGTTGGAGACGCAAGGAGGAGAGGAAGTGACGTCAGAGATTGGAACAAACCGCCCGCTAACATGTACTGTTGATATAAGTACTGCTGCTTCTGTTACCACGAATATTACTACTACTGTTACTACTGCTGAGGAGGAACGCCACTATAAACTTTAAGCCCCACACGGAAATCTTATCCCTCTATCGCAAGAGTCGTATATCGTTCTGAGATGATTTAAGAAGAAGTTAATCACAATACACTTTCTCTGTCTAGAATCCAGTGTATGAGTTTTTACGTCAAATACTTTTCTTTTTATGTAACCCGTTTCTGTTCTATACTAATATTTTCTGCAATATAAAAGACATTAACAATTCAACCATTGAATAGTTGTTTGTCCGGCTTTCTGTAGCATTCTAAATTTCTTAGCACAGACTCTCCAGCCGTGTCTACATCTTCAGTCGACCGTGAATGGATGAACATCACTTCTGCTTTCTGGATCAAACAAAATCACAACGTGGACAGGAAGCAGGATTAAACCAGTGGACCGGTCGAATAATCTACGGATGCTCAGGGGACCTATGGCCACTCCCTTAAGTTCGGTTAGGACCGAGTAGACACCTCAACCCAAAGAGTAAGACGCCGGAGGTTGATGGGCTGGGGCGAAAGTGCTAGAATTAGCTGTGAATTATAATGCCTTCTTAGGAAAGATAATGATGTAGTTTCCCATTGCATTCCGACAGTTTTTGAATACAGAGTCTGTTTTTCCGAGACATATAACTATTTAATTCGTACTGGATGGAAAAGAGATGGAGTTTCTAAGGGCCCTTTTATGAAAAATGAGCGTAATAGGCTAGCCAGGAATTTGAACTAGGTCCGTTGATTCCACGCTCTACGCCGATATCCGCACATCTATTCCTTTTAGTTTTGTACAAAACTAAGTGGGAGAGACGAACTATAACGTAGGGGAATTATGTTGCGTCAATCTTCCAAGGGGGAGAGCCTGTCTGCCTTTAGTCTTTAAAAAACTCGCTTGTCCCTCGGCTCGTTCACTGTTCTCTGTAAATGTACAAATATCTCAGCCACGGGGTTGGCCCTATATGTCATAAAGGCATTCATCAACACGAAAAAGTAGAACTGTTTTTGCAGTCTATTTATTGTTAGTGAGTTAACTATTTAACTGGATACCCTATGATCGTGACCTTGTGATTAACTCACAGGTTTACACGCCTAGAGTTATACAACTTCATGAAACACTCGGCAAATTCGCAGAAACGTTGGGTTGGAACGGTCAGTTGCAGATGGAATTTTAACTCCGTGTTTGTTCTTCAAAGGTCAAAACTGAGAGTCGATCTTCTGGGATTTGAGATTGGACCAAAACTTGAGAGGTCGGTATTTGCGGGTGTGACACCTCCTCGCTATACATTACTATAGGAGTAGTAGTGGTAGTATTAGTAGTAAGAGTAGCAGTAGTAGTAGTAGTAAGAGTAGCAGCAGTAGTAGTAGTAAGAGTAGCAGTAGTAGTAGTAGTAAGAGTAGCAGTAGTAGTAATCCATTTGAAAAGTTATGTTGAAAGCAAGGCTCACACCATATGTTTTTTTTAATACTACGTTAAATTGTAGATTTTTTTGAGAAGAAAAACACAATGGCTTCGCTTACAAAACAATTTCAACCCGATTTTACACCCAAACAATTTACACGTTCATTCTAAAACCAAATTACATTATTATTCGTTTTTCTTTAAATGGCTGGCTTTCATATATTACTTTACACACACACACACACACACACACACACACACACACACACACACACATATATATATATATGATAAAATATAGTTCTTGGGTATGCTATATATATATATATATATATATATATATATATATATATATATATATATATATATAAGGTATAGTTATCAAGTATTTACTTGTGAAGGAATGTATGGTTTATTCAATTTTCCTAATTAGGATCTTCGACGAACTGGACATTTAAACCCAGCTGTCACAAGTGTCTAGATTTGAAATAGCATCAACCAGGTTTCACTCAGTATTTATAGGAACATATCCAGCATCGAAAGTTCAAAGACAACCTTAGAACTTGTAATTCATCTCTTTGCTTTTCATCTACAAATGGCTGACCCAACTGGACACGGGCCTTATTCCTTCAAAGTGCATGTCTTAAGTTAGCACATTGGTAATGGTAATATTAGCCATTTCCTTATAAGGAAACATTTAGTATTCAGTGACCAAGCAGCTACTGCTGTTTTCGGTTGAAATTTATAAAACTTTTCAGGAAAATATGTTCCGATTAAACCATCGCCATATCATGAGGAGCAGCACTCGTGTCGTGTATTATATTTATATACTTGTAATCTAAAAACCTATATACACGATATGGAGTTACAAAGTTTAACTTCGTCGGGCACTAGCGATCATAGAAAATATCCATCTACTTCAGGCATTACACACACAAACACACAAAAGATTTTACATACATATACCGGGTGTAACCACAAAATTGTCCAAATCTAGTCACAGCCTAATTGTCCTTCCCACAAAATGCTTAATATCTAAAAACCACTAAACCGATTGAGTTTCTTTTTCTAGGTTTTTAGAGAAGACATTTAGCAATCTTGACACCATTTTTCGTAAGAACCACTGAAAAACTTTGAGTTATTCAGCTAGAAAGAGAACAGAGAAATCTTTTTTGTGCCAGTACGACTGTCTTTCCAACTGAGCAATGGTGATAGGAAAAAGATCATTCAGGCCTTCAGTAATGGTACCAAAATTCATACTCTGGTTTCATCTTCAAAGTCCATTCAAAAACCATCAAGAGAACAGTGAATATGTTTAAAAAAGAGGGATCAGAAGAGAAGAAAACTAGATTAGAAGAACACAACTTAGAGCTAAATAGATCAATTAGAAAAGATCCAACTCAATCCATAAGACGTTTGGTACGTGAGAGAGGATTTTCAGCTATGACAGTCCAAAGAGCAGTGAAAAAAGTCTTGAAAATGAAATCGTATGTGAAACGTGCGAGGCAACTTGTTATTCCAGGCCAGAAAGTTAGAAGGTTAGAGAGGGAAAAGATCATCTTGAATAAGTTGGAAAATGATCATGGAATATATATATATATATATATATATATATATATATATATATATGAACTTTATATCAATCCTTCATGAGCTTCCGATCCTTAGCTATGATTAATTAATGATGAACATGTCATTTTCGTTTATAATCGATTTGATCACGATTCTACTCTTAAGCTTGGAGAGTAATTATACATTCTTATTGGTCAAATCTGAGACCAACAGTGTTATAAAAACCTCGGGGGATTCCAGTAAGATAGCTTTAATCATTTCTAAGATACAACAGTTCAAAATTAAATCGAACAATTGGACAATTTACCTGTTGCACGATTTGGACAATTTTGCTGTTACACCCGGTATATATAAAATTAACGAAGAAAGGACATCTATCTATCTATCTATCTATCTAAAATATACACACATATACGCATACACATATATACGCGGACACTATCTAATATATATACAGACATATACACGCAAACGCACACACGCACACACACACATATATATAAGCGCATACTTGCGTGTGTGTACACATTTAGTTGAAGACAAACAAAAGTTCTTTGTTTAAGATTTTGTTATTTATTTTTTTTCTTTCGGTTCAGGCCATTTTTCTGCTTTCCTGGGATAGTTAGAAAATAAGTTTTCCAAAGCTTTCTGAACAGCGGTTTTCATAAGCCATTATGAAATACTTTTCGTGAGTTTAACCAAGTTGTGTTTTTGCGGTGACTTTCGAGTATCGCGTCTTCACGTGTCCGCTTGTGATGTTTCTTTTTAATTCTGTGAGATATATTAGTTGAGTTGACTGGTAGACATCTCACCGAATAGTCAAGTCTTTTGGAAGTCGATCATCTATCTTTGATGGTTCGCCTTTATCCACTGTGTCATGTGTCTTTCAGGACATCTGTGTATGAATTTCTGGGTATTATAAACCTAATGTCTTCAGCAACCATTTCGTTGTGATAAATATGGCGACAAAGATGAGGACAATAGTCCGAATAATGTAAATAGTGTACATAATACCTCATCTCAGAAATATAGTCGAGTCTTTTGGAAGTCGATCATCTTCTATCTTTGATGCATGATTATCTCAGAAATACTGTGTGTTATTCTTTAAATAATCAAATCACACATCTATATCGTTTTAGACACGTATTGATCATTTGGGTTATAAAGTCTTTTCAATGTTTTTCAGGAGTTAATGGATGACAATCAAGAGTGTGATGTGTTGAATTTGTACATTCGTAGAATTCAAACGATTCCTTTATTTTTTTAAACCCAAATGTCACTCGCATGAAAACAATGAAAGTAATTTAATCATCGCCAATTCTAGAACAACACTGGAAAAGTCATAAAATGTTAGTTTTAATTCTCTGTATTTAATCGACGTCGTCCTGGGCAGTTAATATTAAACTGAAATTAATCTGGGCTGTGAGATAAATATTTGTCATAATATACCACTTGGAACCTTTTAAATGTAAAATAAATTGCCTGCAGACAAGTCTCATTAGTGCAGCTGGCGTCACACGAAGCACATATTTCAATTAATCATGAAAAAGTGCACTCCGATTAGTCTGAATGTGTTTCGAGGGGTCAATGTAATTGATGTAGTGATTTGATTGGCCAATACGCCAAATGAACTTTTTGATAGTCTGAAGGCTACACGTCCAAAGATGTGTTTGTTGAAACGTGACCAGAGAAGACTGAAGGAATTTTTATAACCATGAAGTTCTTAATTGCATGAAAAAGGTTAATTTTCGCATTACATGTATGTCGCAGAGATTCGTTTAATGATCTTATTTTGGGGATATATTGTGTACAAAACTCCATTTCTGGTATCGTTTTGTGGCTATGGATTTGATGAGCTTGTTACATAGTGAAAAAAAATAATCAAAAACTACAATATTCAGACTGTTGTCCTCATCTTTATTGGCATATTCACAACGTTTCAACCGTTGTACGATCCGGCCTTCGTCAAGTGATGTTTCTTGGAATTTTTAACAGAAACCTTTATTATCTGTCTATATTTCTGAGATGAGGTATTATGTACACTATTTACATCATTCGGACTATTGTCCTCATCTTTGTTGCCATATTTATCACAACGAAATGGTTGCTGAAGACATTAGGTTTATAATACCCAGAAATTCATACACAGATGCCCTCAAGGACACATGACACAGTAGATAAAGGCGTTAGTTAGATCCAGCGACAGGACTCAAAGAGTGTGAGTTGAATACCTGGTAAAGGCGGTGGAGAGCTTGGAGAGGGGAATTTTGACAGGAGATAACTGATAACTGACATCCATTACACATGAAAACGTGGAACTAAAACAGTCCAACCACCTGAAGAAGGCCGGAGCGTACAACGGCCGAAACGTTGTGATAAATATGGCGACAAAGATGAGGACAATAGTCTGAATAATGTAAATAGAGAACCCTTTATTTAGTCAACGGAGGTAAATTGTTCTAATTCCACGTGCCATGCCTTTGGATATCTCAGTTTCAGTTAATTCCTGTTGATAACTCTCCACGTTTTTTGTTCCCTCTATTGTAACCTAATACAACTCGCATATTACATGGAGGGGCATCGCCATCATCCCTGCCTTGATAAACACTGTGAAGGACTCAACAGCGACAATCTTTTTTTAATTAAGGGTTGTTTTTTTATTTTTTTAAAAATGGTTCTTTTCTAATTCAAATCAAATAATTCTAACCTAAATAGAAACTGGAACGGTCGAAATATCGAAAGAAGCTTCTTCCTATTATTGTTATATGTTCAAAGGAATGCCTTAAGGTAATTTCTGTCCAGATTGCCGGCCTTTGTATGGAGGAGAGAGGTGTAATGAATTGGCAACTAGAACTACCACAGTATAGCGACTTTATTCAACATTACTGTCAGTCAGTCAGCTATGTGACATCCGTTATACATGCTTAGACGATTATGATGAGGCAGATTTTTCCCCGAAGTAGGTTGCCATTTCTTTCTGCGACCAGTTTCAGTAGACCAGTTTCCATCCAAGGCCTGTCCTGCTATTTACCCATAAAGTTACTGAAAAAGAGGTTTCATATACCTTTCCCAAGAGTATTAGCACATAAGTGAATGTAATGGATTCAAATTCGGCTCTTCGATCCCTCAATCCAGGCCGCTACCCATTACTCCACCGTGCCTCCTCTCAAGATTACTGTACTACAATTATTACTTATTGTTTCTGTAGCGTGCCAAGTTGAGTTGTAAGAGTTCTTTTAAGAGTTCCATTAAAGGGGGATAATCAAGTTTATTATAACAAGAGATAAGTGAAATTGGCTTCTTTCAGAGTTAAGCGATAGTGTGTCTGTTCGAATGAAATTAAAAGATTCAAATAAATATGACGAGCTGCATATTGAAAACTCGTTCAAATTCTCGAAATGAAGAACGGCGTTTGTCTATACCATCGTTATCAATGACAACAAATAAAAAAAAAATATTGTTTTTTTCATCAGAGAACTTGACATATACGTAGGTATATCAATAAATTTATAGTTTAATGTTGAAAAAACAACATTTTACTAAACATTTTTCAACATCTGTTGCCTTCAATGGATCCCATCAGTTGAACATTATCCAAAAAGAGTTCCAGATAAAAATTTCAGGTATATATTTGATTACGGATTTATTTATAAGTAGAGACATGGCTACAGCAGAATCACGAAGAAAAAAGAACCGTGAGAGCAGGAGAGACCAAAGAGCTAGAAGACGTAAACATGTTCGTTTGTTGATTTGTTTAACGGCATATCAACTCTTTATGGGTCATTTAATGCCGAAATTTAATTTTCTTGGGAGTATTAGTATTTTCTTTTCAAAAATATATTGTTGGTAATTATTTTTATTTTTTTTTGCAAAAATGTATTGGCGATAATCTTTTTATTCTGAAAATGTATTGCTGGTATTTTTACTATAAAAATGCATTTTTTATACTTTCATAGCGTTTTCACCCCAGTTTTTAACTATTTGCCCATTGTTGGCACCCTGAAAAGTGCTACCACCTCGAGTCACGGTTGGTCTAGGAACAATAGCAATTAAGAGGTGGTTTCACGCTCCTCAAAAGCTCCCGATCGGGAGCCTTGCTGCCTTATGTAGTTTATCGTCATACCCAGGATGCAACATTCTCGTTCTAAGCCTCATCTCGTGAAGTGTCATAATCTTACAGAAAGACAAATCGATCTATCTGATCATCGAGGTTAAACAGCAACGAGATCTGCTGCCGCTAAAATGTAACTCAATACAATTTGTCACATGTAACTTGAAGAACTAACAAACCAAGAAAAACTTAATAAAGCCACAAAGAACTCCACAAAATAAATTTTATTCTGTATTGAAAATGTACGTTGTTCAGAGCTCAATTTCGGTGTGAAATACTGAAGTACGACGATAGCAGTTGGAGAAAGTGGAAAATAAAGAGACTGCAGGAACAACGTGACTCCTGACAAAAGAATAATCTTGTTTTCAAGTTTACTTCTTTCCGCCTTTTTGTCAAAGAAGACACTCAAGCACTTAAAACGTTCAGATACTTCCGAAGGTGAAAAGGTTTGTTATTTTCCCCATCTTTGATTTGCGTGTGAAGATATCAGTCGATAATTAGTTATACATTCCTATTTTACGATATTTTTTTCAGTATTATAAAAAAGAAGCATAGCAGAGTTTCTTTGCCATAAGTATGTGTTAATGAGCTGCTCAAATGTCGCCTTCGAAAGGAAATTCAATATTTATTGCTCATTAACGCACAATGTTATAAATGTGATTAAATAACAATAACGAATTTCTTTAGGTTAACAATGTCTGAATATCTTTCACCTTGGTATGTTCACAACTCTACAGTCTTTTGTGGAAAGTTATTAAGCTGGATCTGGTACAAGGTCACATGAGCATCGTACCCACTGTAAGGATTAAATACACTAGCAAATCATCTAACTAGACTAGCCTGCCAAACATTACTGAATGCAAAGCACCTTTATTTACCGAGTTTTGCACGACATTGATACCAGAGGAAAAGTGCAGTCAATGAATGTAGAAGCCATTGCATAACCGAATTTGGTCTCACGTTAAGTTTGCTGAATATCGCGCTACGGTAGACAGGTCTTGTTAATTACCAATAGCGAAACAATTCATTCCAATTGTTATTATCTTGTCAGCGATTTCTTGACATTCATTATTATCTAAATACCGTTTCCTTTATGCTTTCTACTCTTCCTCTACAACACAAGATTAGCCTAGTTTACTTCGTCCTGGGTAAGACGATAAACTACGTCCGCGTCCTGGGTAAGACGATAAATTACATCCGCCGTCCTGGGTATGACGATAAACTACATCCGCGTTCTGGGTAAGACGATAAACTACATCCGCGTCCTGGGTATGACGATAAACTACGTCCAACAGCAAAGTCTCTTATCAGGAAGGTTTGAGGAGCGTGGAACTACCTCTTAATTGCTGGTGTTCCCAGGTCTAACCTGGCCCGGGGTGGTAGCACCTGTTAGGGTCCCAGCTATGGGCAAATAGTTAACCCCGAAACTGGGGTAAAGACACTATGAAAGTGTAAAAATAGGTTTTAATACCAGAAATACTTTGTAAAAAATTACTACCAGCAATACATTTTTGAAAAAAAAATATTACCAGCAATACATTTTTGAGAGAATAATATTACCAGCAATAGATTTTTAACAAAACAAAATATTACCAGTGATAAAAATTTTGTCAGCATTAAGTAGCCCATTGAGGTTGATATGCCGTAAACCAAACCAAACCAAACCAAACCTAGTTTAGTTTTAAGGTCACTAATACGTAGCACTCAGTGAGGATCAATAACAATCACTTTCGAGATTTGGGCCTGTTAACTACCACTAAGTGTCATGTTTTATTTTATATTTTTGTTTCTGGGCAGAATTATAAAACCGTGTATGTATACGTTAGTACTTCACCAAATGTGTATATACAAAATTGAAGCACACATGAAACTGATGCATCGTGGTATGCACATACATACACACATATATGCAGGTGATGTTAATTATGTGCCTGCGTGTGCGTACGTGTGGGATGATTTATTTATAGTTTGTTTGGCATTCTAAAATGAACAACCAAATGCCAGTTTCTTTCATTTGCAGAGAACGTTTCACTTTTTTTTGTGATTTTAATATCGCTGTTGATAGAATGTACTGTTCAATCTTAGAGCTTTTTCTTTCATTATTATTATTATTATTATTATTATTAGCTTTGTTATTACTTCCTTAAATGCATCTTTCTTTTTTCCCCACTCCCCTTATTTTATATCTTTTATCTTTTCTTCTAACCACTTCTTTACTCCACTCCTCTTTTACGCCCTTTTCCGCCCCTGCACTCCGCCATTTCCTATCTCTCTCTTTTCTTGAGTAATTTCCCTTCATTTTCGATCTCCTTCCCTACCATTCGTTCTTCCCTTTTCGAATTCCCATTTTATGCTCGAACCTTGAGGGACATTACGCCGCCAACATTTAACTAATGAACCTGTTGAAATGTCTCTAATCAGGCTCAAAGATGAAACCTCACCGACCTGCTGCCTATTTCGTGCTTATTAGGCAGGAATGCATTGCATTTTATTTAGAACACTCATCTTGGAGAGAAACTATTCCTGTTGTTCCATGAAAGATATTGATTCACATTTTGGATGCCAAAATGCAAACAACTGTTTTATTTTGGATTTCTTGAATTTACGCTTCCATCAAACGAGTTTTTTATTTTCTATCACAGCGTTGCAAATCTTACAGATAAATAAAAAGCCTATTTTATCTTGTAAGAAAAGCAGTGGCCATATTGTTTAGGTAATTTCTGTAACTCATATCACGATGTGTTTGATATTTTTCTGGCTGAGATACGCTGAAGACAGGGTAAGGTTTGTCTACAATTAAATGTTACCTTACATTAAGCATTTTCGCTTCTTAACATATTTTAGAACATGGAGAAAATAAGACTTAGAGTGTCAATTGAGACGCAAGCGAAGGTCAAAGTAATATGAAAAGAATAGATTGAGCTTAAATTAAAAAATGCTCTTATTGATTTATTTTTTACGGGTTATTAACATTTTGCAGGTTATTTAAAGCCAGAAAATATTTGTAGATTGTAAGAATTTCTTTTTTTCTTTGGTGGTGGGGATAATGATTTAAAGATAAAAATCTTACTATTAAACCCATATCTGGGAAGAAGATATGGATACATATTTTTCCCAAGAGTATTTGCGAGTAAGTGAATATAACAAACCCGACTGGAATTGGAACTCAGTTCGCCAATTTCCAATTCCGCGACGTTATTCATTACACCACCCGCACATCCAAGGTTACATCGCCCGGTATTTCCAAGTGCTCACTCATGCAGATAATGAACAGGATTGACGTTGCTTAACTTCGTTGATCGTACGGGAACTGGTGTTTCAACGTGATATGGCCGTAATCCCCAAAATGCTATGAGATCATAAGAATGGACACAGTGATATTAGTTTACATGTACCATTCAAAAATATCGGCCATATTGAAATCATTTTATATTTGCATTGATTACATTTTCTGATGGATTAATCTTGGAATTGTTTAATTAACTCTATTATCAGGTGTAAGAAATAATTCTGCTTTAAAAATCATTGCAATTAAAAATGGCGGGAAAAGCTAACACAAGACAAAAGAAAGGAATATCATATCCGAATTTCTCAGTGTTGCCATTTAGATGTTGTAGGAATAGGCTACATTCTAATATTTTTCTTTTCTTTGCTGATAATTGTTAGTAACTTGAAATTTCTCAATCCATAATATCTCGCACAGAAGAAACCCCAAGTGGAAGAAAAAGGATAAAGAAATTCTTTGACGTTACGTCAAAAATTAGAAATTGAACAACTGGACGAAGCTTCCGATTCGTTGAATTTGCAAATTAAAAAACAAGGATTGAAGAATCTGAACGAAGCACTAAAACTTGCGCTTGAAGATGATCCACTGAATACTTTTCACTTCGGATGATTTAAAAGAATGGGTAAATTAAAACGCTAATGAATTACAAAAGAATTCAACGGTAGAATCGCTTCAAAATGATTTGGATTGTTAATAGAGGAAGAATCAAATTCATCCGATAATGCTGAAAATATGAAGGATGATGAAGACTGGGGCTCAGTAGAGAAATCTATTAATAATGTCATCAAATTCATGGGAAAAAACATTTGTACAGTAGTACAGAATGTACAAGTGCACGTCTTTTGCCGAAATGCCTTTAAAAGAAAACCAGAACAGCGAAAAGTAAGCGAAATGAGAAAAGAAATAAGAATACAATTGAAAATAAAACTTATTGCAAATTAATATTTACTTTCGTAAGAAACATCATTTTTCACACATTGCGATAAGTTCTTGTGTTTTGTTAAGTTATATTACACATGCCACATTTATATTCGAACCTGTCTTCATATCCGAACAACTCTGAGTCGGACTTCTACCGTATTCCGTTGTTAGAGTCACACAAGCCAAGTTCACTAACTGACGTTGAATAAAACAACCTGTTCCAGTAACAAAAAGTATCTCAATACTATGAAGGAAATATAAGTTTAGCTAATTGATAAATTATGTTTTATATTATAGAATGATTTATGAAAGGTTAAAGTGAGTGTGTGCATTTGCTTGTGTGTACCTTCAAATCAATACACTTGTATAGATCTGTACGCGTATCTGTATAAGCCACAGCTGTTTAAACCCTTGTTTTTGTCATATAGGAAAATCAAATATAGCGCGTAAATGAAATAGTCGGCGAAAAATCCCGTTCGTCAGTAGCATTTTTAACACCTCATAGAATGTAAAATTCTCAATGCAAACCTGTGACGAAATGTTTTCCTGAATCCTTGATGACTTGGCTGTCCGAAAATAACAACATTAAGATGAAATAATGGAAACTGACCGTGAAAAACACAATTATGCGCAACAGGGTTTTGTTTTGATCAATTAGTAAACTTCTGGACCTTTTAGGGCGATGTTATAGGGTCCAGACGGCTAATTTTTACACATGTAATTATTCACTGATAATAAATCTTTGATTTGGCTGTGAAAAATGTCACTCGGCAGTTAGCAATAAAAAATTATGGTCAATTTTGTATGAAAAATCAGTTTTTCTTATTTAAGAACTTTTTTTTTTTCACTTCAAAACAATTTTTTTCAAACTTCCATCCTTTGTCTTTACGTTGGTGTAAATATCATTGAATAAAATGAACTACTATATGACCCGGCGATGGGAAATACGAAAGGTATATAGCGAAAAAATCAGTATCGTCTGCTCGTGTTTTTGTCACCCGGGCCGGTGCCTCGAAATAAAAGTGCAGTTGTAATTCATTTTTTAAAAAAAAACTGGGGATATGTTTTAAAAAAAAGCAAAAAAATAAAATAAAATGAAATAAAAAATAAAACGAAAACTTTTGTTCAGACCCAGCATTATGTGGTAAACAGATATCATTTCTACAATATTTTCTTTCTTACACTTTTTTCTGTAAATACCATACTTGAATAATGCGATCTTTAATTGTATGTATAAAGAATATATTAGATGTATGCCAAAATTTACAAACTGCTCTTTACTACAAATTATTCACTCTTCAGAAGGTATTTAAAAATATACAGCTTTCAAAAATTCGTACGCTAGGGTTGTTTACAAATACATTGTTTCATTTCTGAATAAAAATATATTTAAACATTTCAATGAAAAGTGTAAACAACCCTTTATCACATCCTGTAAATAATTTAGAGTTTAGCTAATTTTTCTATCGCTTCCTTGCTGCTAAATGTAATGGTGGTCGATAGATGTGGTGGGCATATCTACAAATTGTGCAGCTCTAATACGCTTGATGCATTCTAAATTCATCGCTTCTGAATTTGGTTCAAATAACTCAAATAACGGTTTTAAATTGCGTAAAATGAGATGAAATCTGAGCGAAAAGGACAGCGTGAAATAAAATCCAGGCGAATTTTGTGGTTGGATTGCAAACAGTCGTCACACGAAATAAAATTTTGTCTCTTGTCTGTTCATTGGTTGCTTTATATATTATTTATTTATTGAAAAGAATGTGCGAAATTGGCCAGATAGCAGCACGGAAAATGGAATCGATAAAAGGATTTCAATCGCTAACTGAATTTGGACATCGCATTAATAGCTGTAGAAAAGGCATGAAACCAAATTCCTCTGCATTTCATGTTTTGAAATTATTAAGTATCTATATTGTTTGACTAACTGTGTAGCTATGACTAGCAAAAGTTATTCTTGCATACAGTTGCTATTACAGTGAATTAAATCCATTTTGGATACTCTACATTTACTGCTTTGTGCCAGACACAGAGCACGAAATAGAAAACCTATTATTATTATTATTATCAAGTGACTTAACAATCAAGTACATAGGATTTAAATCTGAAGAGTGGGGATCTTCAGAAAATATTTTTGATATGAGTACAATCCGTGTTCAGTTTTCGATGGTTTGTCTTCACTTTGCACTAATTTCCTTGCGAAGAGCATTAATCCATTTCATTCCAGGAGGTTAGGGTTCTATTCCTGCTGTTGGTACCATATAAACCAATACAACTTGCCACATGGGACTCGGAGAGGAGATAGGCATTGTCAAATAATTATCTTCCTCTGAGAAATACTATGATGCTATAATTCTGGTGATGGATAATTTGAATTTGAACGTGACTTTTCTTTCCTGGCAACGCCAGTTGCATAATCTTTGCAAAATAAGTGAAATTTAGTTTTAATATATATATATATTAATCAACCCAAGTTTACTTCTCATTTAGCGCATGTTTCATTTAATGATCAAAATTTCTGCCATTTTCCCAAAAAGATTCTGAATCAAATTCATTTTGATCACTTTTTCAGTTGATCTCACTTTTCGAAGTGAGATCAAATGGCTTCCTTCATTCAATGTTTTCATTTTTGCGTACATTGCATCTGCCGCTGTGTTTCTTGGTCATCCTTTTTTCATGTCTTCATTAGCCATTTGCGTCACTTTACAATCAGCACATGTAACAACTGAGAGGTTAATTTTTTTTCACTCAAAGAGATCGGGACACGAGAAAGCACTCAACAAAGCCACACAGCGTCAAAATACGGAATGTGCCTGAAAGTATAGATTCTCCAAGATGCTCGTCATCTTCCCTCCAAAAGATTAATGCTTCCCCTTAAGCAAAGTATACAGAAATTCTTTTGTCACCTAAAAACGCATATCTCCGCAACAACATCCTTGAAAATAATTTGCATCCCAAAAGAGGTTTTCTAAGCTAAGTATAGCCTGTCATTTCAGTTATGTACCATGCGTGATACACACTCAGGCGATCATGTATCTTTCGATAGATGACTGACAAGGTAGATTTTTTCCCGCAGTAGGTTGCCATTTCTTTCTGCGGTAGACCAGTTGCTATCTAAGGCTATATAACCCGGTCTGTCCTGCTATTTACCCATAGCTGGGGGCGAGAAGAAGAGGATCCATACCTTTCCCGAGGGTCAGTCAGTCAGTTATGTGCCATGCGTGATACACACTTAGACGATCATGTATCTTTCAATACATAACTGACGAGGCATATTTTTTCTGCAGTAGGCTACCATTTCTTTCTGTGGTAGACCAGTTGCCATCCAAGGCTACAGAACCCGGTCTGTCCTGCTATTTACCCATAGCTGGGGGGTGGAGAAGAAGAGGATTCATACCTTTCCCAAGGGTCATTCAGTCGGGTAAGTGAACGTAATGTTCTGTCATAGGATCAAAATATATTAGCACTCAATGAGAAGTAAAATCATTACACGAGCTAATTGGTCTTCAAGGTGCGTTTACTAGTAATTACTCTGCAGAACGTACCTAAATAGTGATTTACTATCGTAACTTATTCTGGTACAGTGTACCCAGTGAAGATCAAAATCATTACACAAGTCAATGGTCTGCGAAATGTGCTTATTAACCATTGATCTACGACAGGTACTCGTAGATATGTACTAAGCTTTGTTTACTCATGAGACCAATCTAATAAAGTATCTAGTGAGGACTGATTTGACTAAGCAATACTTTTTTTTTTTCGTTTGTGAAAACATCTTACTTTCAACAGTCGTGATTTACGCGGTAAATACATATACATAGGTGTTGGGTTTTCAGCCGATTTACGCCCCGGCCTTCTTCAGGTGGTTGGAATGTCGAAATGAATCCTTTATTTCGCACGCTAGGGTAGACTGTTCTAGTTCCACGTTCCATGTCTAATGGATGTCAGTTATCTCCTGTTAATTCACATCTCCAAGTTCTCCACTAACTTAACCAGGTATTGAACTCAAAGCTCTTTGGGTCCTGTCAATGGATTTAACCAACGCCTTTATCCACTGTGCCACAGGCCGTGGAGAACTTGGAAAGGCGAATTAACAGGAGATAACTGATAACTGACACCTTTTAGACATGGCACGTGGAACTAGAACAGTCTACCCTAGCGAGCGAAATAAATGGTTCAGTTCGACATTCCAACCACCCGAAGAAGGCCGGAGCGTGCAACGGCCGAAACATTGTGATAAATATGGCAACAAAGATGAGAACAATAGTCCGAATAATGTAAATAGTGTATATAGTGGATGTTACAAACTGTTTTCTTTACTCACAAGTCCGACATTTCATGTTACACGTGGCTGTGTTTACCCACACGTCAGGAACATCTCTGCTCGTCATGGCGTCAGATTGGGCTTCACTGACTGATCCTTGTCACATGATCGGACAAGCTCGATTCATACAAATTGAATAACAGGAAAGAAACACATGCGTACAGACACATATGCGCATCTGTAAACGGTACATTTTCTGCACGAGGTTTTGTCCTTCCAGGAAATAAAAGAACATAAAACGTCGAAAATTGTACTCATTTTCCTCCATTTTCACTCCCAACACAAAAACATTTAAAACTCACAATCAGAGGAATCATAGAGAGAGACGCGTTGAAATGTTCCTTTCGGAATATTTATATCATGTCATAAACTTGAGTCACGTGTAAAACGAAATCGCAGCTTCAAATGCCACCTATTGAAAAACGCCACACACTTTTGTTTTACGAATTACTTATTTTACGACTTCCAACAACACTTTTGTGAGAGTTGAAATGGGTTACGGGTTGGTTGACTTTTAGTAATGAGTTTGATCCTCACTGGGAGACTCTTACTTGTGGTTTGTGCTAAACTAAGATTAATACATTGGCCTAATAGAAATTGTTTGGAGGTATTAAATTAGTGATGATTGCTTATTACATAAACAAAAATGTTTTTTTTTATACAAATGGAGGAAAAGGTTCTTGTTTGAGGAATTGAAAGAACAGTGCATGTGTTATAGAACGAACTCGGCTCTTGGTTCCAAATTTATACTGCTCGATATTTATACTGCTCGATATTTATACTGCTCGATATTTATACTGCTCGTGCATTCCGTAGAGCAAATGTCAGCAATCTAATCCTGCTGACCATTGCTAATGTAGAGAATTCGATCTTCAACATATGCAATATTGTTATGACCTTGTGCCAGACTAAACCTATTAAATGTCTATTAAGTGTTTACGCATGGATTTTGTCAGAAATTGTTACGCTAATGCAGTGTTTCTCAACCATTTTAAATTCAGGACACACTCAAAAACTAACCTGGTCGTTTGTCTCCAAAAGGACCTCCATTCAGTTGCCGACTGGGGCAGGAATTGGTTGGTTAACTTTAACGCCTCAAAAACAAAACTGCTCTCTATTACTCACCACAGAGAACCATTCCTGCCCCCCCCCCATTAGAATGTCTGACGTTCAACTCCACGACAGCACCTCTTTGCGCACTACTCGGTCTCACATTGGCTGCTGACCTGAGATGGAACAAATACATTGAGTCAATAGCTTCGTCCACCGCAAGGAAAGTTGGCTCCCTGTGCCGCGCCAGGAAATTGTTCTCGCCGGAGTCGATCCTTCAAATCTACAAATCAACCATTCGCTCTTGCATGGAGTATTGCTGCCATATATGGTCTGGAGCCCCTTCTGTTTGTCTCTAGGTTCTTGATAAAATCCAGGCAGATATACAATGTAATTGGCCTTGATCTGGCATCTCGTCTGCAGTCGCTCTTTCACAGACGTGCCGTCACCTCCCTCTGTCTTTTTTTTTTACAAATACTTTCATGGTAACTACTCCGATGAGCTGCTTTCGCTGGTTCCCAGACTTCATAAATTTAAGCGTTCAACTAGGCTGGCATCTCACTCTCACCATTTCACTGTCGAAACTGTTAAATGTAGCCGTCTCTTCTACTCCAATAGCTTCATGTCTTGCACTTCTCGCCTGTGAAACTCCCTCCCCTTTTCCTGTTTCCCTGATAGTTATAATCTCCAACTATTCAAATGTAATGTCAATTGACGTCTCGAGATGCCCTGATCTTCTCTTTATCCTTTCCTCTCGCTCCAACTCTCTGTAACCCCTTGCGTGCTAGTGGCTCCCCGCCTTGTTTGGGGTGAAAGAAAATACAAAAAACTTGTAAAATAACTAGAACTCAGGAGAGCACTTTCTAAATAAGTCATGAAATCTGAAAATAATAAAGAAATCTCCTGAAATAAGCATTTATTTTTAAGACATTACATCGGTAGACTTTCCATTGATATGAATTCACGAAGAATCTGTTTTTTCTTTTGAGAGAGAGAGGGGGGAGAGAGGGGAGAGAGAGGGGGAGGGAGAGAGAGGGGAGAGAGAGAGAGGGGGGAAAGAGAGAGAGAGAGAGAGAGAGAGAGACCGATAATGACTGATTTAAATACATCGAGGAAAGCAAAAGGGAAAGGATTATCCACTCCTTCTTAAAGATTAAGGAATTTAGCATCCAGTTTAAAATATCAATTGACAAAGACTTGACTTGGTGTCTAGCTTTTTAAAAATAAAGATTTTTTTTTATTATAAAAATAATTAACTTGTGGCGCATCGGTTGAGAAACACTTCGCTAATGTAAGGATTTGCTGATCCTTTTATTATTCAAGGAACCATAAAAGAAAAAATATACTGAATTTTATACTTCCAATACAAATTATAAAGTTTCCTCTCCGGATGAAGGAAGTACGCTCATAAACAATTCTTAAACAAAAACTATTGCAAACAAAGCGTCCGATAACTTATTTTCCAAATGTAAATTTCATTTAGTTGGCAATCTGATAAAAACCTATCAGGGGTGTAGACACTGAACTATTTATTTAAATGTATAAATTGACAAAAAAATCGTCTGCTTTTTTCAGCATATCAAACATACAACTAGTTATATAACACATCAACGCTTACGTGTGAGTGTGGGTTCACTTGCATATGATGTAAATTTTATAATATCGACCATACGATATTTTCATCTGAACTTAAATATTTTAATCTGGTTTAATTAAATATTAGGGCTTTTAAGTCAAGATTTACATTGGTTGAACGGGAACACATTTCATGCAATAATTCTATAAACGGGTAGTGATATCTAAATATAAAAAGAGTACTATCTTTTCGAAATATATGTGAGAAGTTTAAGAAAAACTAGAAAATACAAAAAAATCTCCCTTGTTATTGATTGGACTAAAATATGTTTAAAGAACAGAATATATTACTAAATAAAAAGAGTGAAATAATGTCGGGGTGCAGACAATCACAGAAATATCTATTGCCATTCTTCGAGCCTGGCCAAAAGAAACATACTTGTATATATGTTTAAATAATATCAGTATGCAAACTTTTGACATTATATAAAGTAATTAATAATTTTGTAGATATGACGATTATTTTTGCACATTCTGAAGAACCGATAGAACGAAATTGAAGTATCTTTATTGACGTATTCACGACGTGAGCACCACCCTCTGTGAGTTGAGGTTGAAATGATAGACAGAAAACATCACTAGAAAATACGAAAACTTAAGGAATCAGCGCATATGCTAGGCCATAAATATATCCTAAGTTGGCAAAGCATAGACATGAATACAATGTGGGAAACAATAATACAGAGTGCTCGAGAAAGAAACACAACAATAACAACAAAGAGCTTTGGTAATATATATATATATATATATATATATATATATATATATATATATATATATATATATATATCAAAAATAAAATATACGAGGGTCATTCAATAAATAAGTTGATTTTTTCGGTATAAGGACTTAAGCTTACACTTTAGAAAAAAATTCTTTTTACTTTTTCACATGGATTTAATTTCTTTTGCAGATTAAAAAAAAGAGTTTTGGCGATTAACAAAGATGGCCGACCAAGAAGCATGCTCCAGAATTGAACAGCGGTCAGTTATCAAGCTTTTGGTTGCTGAAGGGTGCAAACCAATTGAAATTCATAGGAGAATATCAACTGTGTATGGTGCCACATGTTTCAGCCAAAAATGTCTACAAGTGGGCTAAATTGTTTAAAGAAGGACGGAGCAGTGTTGAGGATGAAGACAGGCCTGGGAGGCCTACAGAAGTGAGGTCTCCTGAGGTGATCGAATCAGTCGATGACCTCATTCAGTCTGACAGAAGGGTGACAGTGGATGACATTGCAAGGACTTTGAGCTTATCTGTTGGGACAAACACAGGGGTCAGAAGGAGTCATCTTGCATCATGACAACGCAAGCCCTCACACAGCAGCCCAAACGGTGCAGACCATCAACGAGCTGGGTTGTGAACTGTTCCCTCATCCCCCTTACAGTCCAGACCTTGCCTCTTCAGACTTTCACCTGTTTGGTCCCTTGAAAGCGTTCACTAGAGGCACGAAGTTTAAAAGTGACGATGAAGTCAAAAGTGTTGTGAGCGACTGGCGGAGACATCAGTCCAAAGATTTTTACGCTGAGGGAATACGGAAGCTTGTGCACAGATGAGAAAAGTGTGTGACAGTGCTGGGAGACTACGTTGAAAAAAAAAAGTAAGCTTCTATCTGTATTAGAAATCCTTATACCGAAAAATTCACCTTATTTATTGAATGACCCTCGTAGAACGCAAGGGTCCTTCCTTCTCTTAAGGCTGCATATCATGGAAGAGCCGCCGTAAGGAAACCTCTTCTCTCCACTCGCAACATTCAAAAGAGGTTGAAGTGGTGCAGAGATCACAATGCCGCTATCCTCCACCATCGTGTCTTAAAAAGCTGGAGCAGGTGTTAATGGAAGAATGGCTGAAAATTCCTCTGGATGAAGTCAGGAAGCTGTATGATTCCATTCCTAGACGTATTAAAGCTGTATGTGAGGCTAAAGAAGGACTAACTCCATATTAAATAAATTTTCTTTGAATTTAACAAGTGTTTCAATTATTTTGTCCAACCCCTGTATTTGTAGATGTTCTTAACAGTATATATCGCCTAGTATTTAGTATTACTTTCGGATTTATTTTATTTTGTTGGTGATATGCAATTTAATTGAGTTATTAACGAATAAATGTCAAGTTAACCGGATTCTGTAACCAAATTATGTTTCATATTTTATTGTTATTAGAGAGTGTCAAAGAGAATTCATGAACAGCTTCAGTTTCTTGAAGTTTTTACTTATTTATTTTGTTGTAACTTTGAAGATTATGTTCGAACATCTTGCAATAAATGAAGAGTTTTGTTTTTGTCGATAGGTGATATGTATCTGTGTTTTAAGTTTCTTGTTCTAGTTTATTGCGTTGTGGCGGACTTCCGTACATTAATTTAACTTTAGATTAGGAAACAGGGCTGATGCAGAAAAGGATAACCAAAAGACATTGTTACACATAAAATATGTATTTAACAAGATGTACAATATCAAACAACGATGTGAAGGAAAGCATGCATTTAAGTAAGAAAAGGTTGAAATAAACAAGAGTTGTCTCTCTTATCTGTTATTTTAGTATTTCAAAGTTCACTGGAATAATGTTCATGAGTCTCTTATAATGACTGTTCTTAAAAGATTTGCCGTGTTAGAAAAGATTATGTGAGTATATACAAGGTATGTTCAGCATGTGAGTGGTGTGTGTGAGTCATAGGATTCAACTGTCGTGGATTCGTTTGGCAGCTGAATTCTCACTAATTAGCTAAGAAAAAGTCTTGCTTAAATAAGCGACTATAGGCTCCAGATCGCTGCGCGGGAAGAATTATTCTTCACTTGCAGACGATCTGATTGGTTGGCATGGACCAATCAGCGAGAGAGCTTTGGGAAAACTTAAGAAAGCTTCTGTGATCCGTTTCTCCCAAAAGTGCACAAAACTGACTACATAAAAATAGAGCGATTATAAAATTGTAAATTTGTAAATTGCCTATAATAACGTAGTGTCATTAATTAACCGATGTATGCTTGGCGTTGTATGTGATTTGTATTTGTATGTATGTATGTATGTGCGTGATAGACTCGCGCAGCATAGTTGATTTATGAAGAATAATTTCATTTTTTATTCTTTACTTGTTCTATTGCTAATTTATTTTATTTGTCTATTATGCGGCTAGGGAAATTATTGTTAATTATTGTTTTCTATTCCTGAGATCATTATATTATGTCTCTAGGATATTAAATAGGTTCTTTTAAATTATACTAGTTATTTTGTATCTGTGCAGGTATTCGCTATTATCGCTAAGTATAGATGGACCTGAGTTTGCTGTATCCTTTTTATAAAAGGAAGTTTTCAAGTTATTAGAATTGATTACGATGTCTAAAAAGGAGATTATGTTATTGATAAGTTCATACGTGAAGTAAACCGAGTTATACAAGGTGTCTCTAAAGTCTAGACACACACGAAATCTCATTAACTATATTTCTTTTACTTCCACGGATTAAACATGGTTTTGTCGAAAGAAAAAAGAATTTACTTTTTCTGGGGTATGCTAAAGGAGAAGGTGTACTCAATGAATATCGCACATGCAACACACTAGATTGAACGCATAGAGTGAATGTGCTAAAATTGACAGCAATGTGGGGTTATTGAATAGAGTTCACGTGAATCTTGTTTTTAATGTCGTTCTTTAAAATCAATATATAAATTTCTGATAATATCAAACAGATTGGTGAATCCATGACGACGCTTTTGCGAATAATTTCTAAGTGGTCGAAAAAGAAAACTTACGTGGTACAGGCTGTTGAGAGTTGCACGTTTTATTTATTGTTGTGGTGTCCTCCCTCTAAGAGTCTGTTAGACTCTTCCGCCTACTATAAGTTTAGTAGGAGAGAAGGTTTCGGGGAACAGTGAACAGGGAATATATTGATCACTGATTCATATGATACACTCTCACTAGTCGTGTAATACTCTTCTGGTGTACTTACGGTTTAATATACGATATATCTGCAAACCTGGTTTTTGTTATTACTTAACCATTTACTTGGTCACAACATTTATGAAGGTAGAATTAATAGATTTTTATAAATATTGATAACTTGTGTACCCCTACCGTAAAAATGACGGCTTATTTTTTTTTATCATAACCTCGTAATATAAAGGTAGAAAAAAGTTCATTAAATATGTTTTGTTTGTTGACTATGAAAGAGTGAAGCTATAGCTGTGAAATCTTGCATGCATTAATTTCTAATCTTCTTAATCATAACTGCATTGTTTATTTCCAGGTAAACTGACATCTGATTGTGAGTCAAAAAGTCATCAGCAACAGATATGACGCCATCATCGCTGCGATACTGGTTCCCAGCCAAGTGTTTTTTTTTAATGTTGGGGAACAGATAATAGTCAAATCAAGAGAACAAGGAGGGTGATCATCCAGTTTAAAGCCACAAAGTTTAAAGTCACGTACAGCAACCAAGGGCTTGTGTTTGCTTTGTTTTTGTCAGATATCAGAAATAATTGAAAGGTCTATTACTCGGCCAAGAATCGAACTCGAGTTAGTGGATTTATTTACCGTACTGGCTAAAGAAACAACGGTGGCAATTAGCTGATCAGACACCAGATAAACATTTGCTGGTTTCTCCGCAATATATTTAGATTGCTATTTCTTTGGCAGTGAAAAATGTGGCTTACCGGAAGCAGTATCGGTTTTATCAATGAACAGGATAGCCACCAGTTACGCAAAGTCGGGAATGGCTGGCCTGCGTCTTTTTGAAACATTATCTTTATGTAGGAACTGCCAGTTACCATTGATTTGCCTATGTCGATGGTTATTTCTTTGTACCATGTTTTAATTGTTGCTGATTATGAAAGGATGTGTGTATTTAGGTTATTTTAAACGTTAGGTATCGCTTCACACACACACACACACACACACGCACACACACACACACACACACACACACATATATATATAAATGAATATAATATAAAGAACATTGAGTGCTAGTGTTAATAAAATAGTGCTCGATATATAATAACAAAGCTATAATATATATTAATAATAAATATGCATTTTTCCTTGCCATAACAAAGCTGAAATAATGAAACTTTAAATTGTGCTGAGGAATATATATATATATATATATATATATATATATATATATATATATTCGAAAAATATAACATACATATGTTATAAAATCACAACAAAGAGCCATTTTGTTTCAACACTTCTGATGTCTTATCAAGTGATGGGGTTGAACCATCACTTGATAAGACACCAGAAGTGTTAAAAAAAATGGCTATTTTTGTTGTGATTTTATAACATGTTTATAATTTTCGAATAAATTATATGCACTCTTTTAAGAATGGTATTTGTTGGTTATTGGAATTTATTCCGTATACACCAATCCTATACTTGGATATATATATATATATATATATATATATATATATATATATATATATATTATAATTTTTTTATATAAACAAAAACAATTTACTCACTACAAAGATGCAACTTCGTTTCGGTGCATTTAGTTGCACCTCGATTGGTGAGAACCAAAATGGCTATGAACAATTTTGTTTGTAAGCATGTTCCACGTGCGGCCTGCTTACAAACAGAATTATTCATAACCATTTTGGTTCTCACCAATCGAGGTGCAACTAAATGCACCGAAACGAAGTTGCATATTTGTAGTGAGTAAATTGTTTTTGTCTATATGAAAAAATTATAACTAATTATTGCTCTACTATCGGTATTGAGCCCTCTTTTGAATTAATGCTGTGAACGTTAGAATTTATATTTTATTTTCGTTCCCATTACATTCGGGGAGATATATATAAGAAGTTAGTGTTGCAAATGTAAATCGAGGGAAAAGTTGCAGAATATTGATAAAAACATGACAGGAACCTGGTTACTACTTTTAAGTAAACGCCATCAATTTTGGCATAACCGATTGATAATGAATGTATATCCACATTGAATGGACCTGATTTTTGTAGTTGACGTTTTTTGCTTTGTGGAAATAGTCGACCAGCCTGACTTATAAGACATGCTTTCAGCTAATATTATAATCGGTAAAAATGATACGTTTCTTCAAAGTTGATGCTGATGTCAAGAGAAATTCAGAAAATTATTGTAATTTCTTGGATAAGATGATTTTTGAGTGGTGAATATTAAAACTAAGAAACTTTGAAGTATCTGTCTATATTTCTGAGATGCATTATACACTATTTACATTATTCGGACTATTGTCCTCATCTTTGTCGCCATATTTATTACAACGTTTCAGCCGTTGTAGGCTGCGGCCTTCTTCAGTTGGCTGGAATGTCGAACTGAACCCTTTATTTCGCTCACTGGGGTAGACTGTTCTAGTTCCACGTGCCATATTTAATGAATGTCAGTTAACAGTTATCTCTTGTTAATTCCCCTTTCCAAGTTCTCCACTGCCTTAACCGGGTATTGAATTCACACTCTTTTGGGTCCTGTCACTGGATCTAACTAATGCCTCTATCCACTGTGCCATGTGTCCTTGAGGACATCTGTGTATAAAACAAGAACACATGGCACAGTGGATAAAGACGTTGGTTAGGACGTTCCCTGGGGTTAGAGCATATTTTTTACCCCCCTCCACCAATGTACAAGTAAAGTCAATCATAAGAAGTGTGAAACTGTTAAAGGTATTTACGGAAATATTGAAATATTTGCACTGGTAATGGACACAATATTTCATACTATAATGTATAAATTATAGTAAACTTATGAATTTTACAGTATTTTTTAGTTTTACATTTTTAATCCGGACGTTGAGACCCCAAGAAACATTGCACAAAGTTTAAAAGCACAAATGACTTTTTCTTTATGTTGGAAAAAAATGAAAATAAAGATTTAAGTAACGATAACATTAATGTATTTGAGAAATAAATAAATATAATTTATATTGATAAATGCACATATATATTTATGTATTGTCTTCGATTATTGCAATAGAATTGACTGAATACATCCATGAACTTTTGAAATTCTGTTCGGGAGAAGCAATTATTTTCAGTGACTTATAAATATACCATTTTCTAACACAAATTACGCGCAAACATACAATTTGCGGTTACTGATTATGTCCTTATTTAATTTGTGTTTATTAATTACATATACAAAAGGAAAATAGGTTAATCTTTAATATATCTATCTATCTATATATCTATATCTATCTATCTATCTATATATATATATATATATATATATATATATATATATATATATATATATTGGATTTTAGCTGACCTAAATTAATTCTCTTTATGATTTGTAATTTTTATACCTACAGATAACGAATACAACCCACTTTTTATGTAGATAGTTGCCAAAAATACTTTAAATAATTTTTTGTCTTTGCCGCAGACATCATGGCATTCCCTTAATGTAATGGATCTGTCTGGATTTATATTTTCTTCGTTCGAAAGCGATTCTATAATTTGTTTGCAAATCGATAAATGCAGAACTTGATATAAGTTTTATACTCTGATTATTTTAGACAAGGTGTTATTATTTCGAACTTATATCATTATTTTAAGACATTTTGATGTTTATACATTCTTTGTATAGATACAAATATTTAAGTAAATGCTCTGTTTTGATAATAAACAGTATTTATAACATTTACCGGCCTGACATTTGGATACGCTTTGAGCAGATATGAATGTCCGTGAGAGATTCATGGAAGATTGACGTTTAAAGGCAGTAAATTCGACCTTGTCTTAAAATAATTGTCAGACTTTGTCCATTTCATAATGTGTTATATCATTATCTTTATTGTTTGTATCAGGTTTTCGCCACTTTACCATCGAACCTTCCTCGGTGTGTATTGCATCTGCCATGTTGTAATTTCGATTCCTCTTGTAATGCAAGAAAAGTGACAATTATGAAATCTGAAATAAGGACATCGAATGTGGGGGAAGACAAAACAAGAGAACAATATGCTTCAACTGGTGATAATAATAATGGTTCAGTTCAAAATTTAAGGGAATATCGGACAGTGTCACGGCAGAAACTTTGTTTTAATACTTCGGATAGAACGACAAGATTGGAGATGTCTTCTCGTCGTGGCCTCTGATCAGTGGGAGGTCAGATTAAGATTTACAGGAGAAATGAAGAGAAACGCTATTTATTTGGACAAATACTGAGCACAGGTGAGAGACGCAAAGAAACAGACACAACTCGAGCCACAGGTAAGCTTGTAATTCCGTCTATTTACTGCCCCATACCCATATCATTTATTGCTTTAATCAAATAAGGTGTCTCTGTCTATCAGTATCTGTCTATATTTCTGAGATGATGTATTATGTACACTATTTACATTATTAGGGAGACCGTATATGTGACGTAGCTTGGTGTAACCCAAAGAGTGTGAGTTCAATACCCGGTTAAGGCGGTGGAGAACTTGGAGAGGTGAATTAAAAGGAGATAACTGATAACTGACATCCATTAAACATGACACGTGAAACTAGAACAGTCTACCCCAGTGAGCGAAATAAAGGGTTCAGTTCGACATTCCAACCAACTGAAGAAAGCCGGAGCGTACAACGGCTGAAACGTTGTAATAAATATGGCGACAAAGATGAGGATAATAGTCCGAATAATGTAAATAGTGTCTATGTCTTTGTTTTAAACAAATAAGGTGTCTCTGTCTCCCTTCCCCTTCTCCCCATCTCTACTTCTCAACACAAACAAGCTATATTTTTCTGGGTTTTTGTGTTTGCCCTGAGTTTTTTTTTTCAGCGGAAGTAAAAAACGAATTTAAACCGCGGTTTCACAACGCGCATCTTTATCTACGGACCCACCATTTTTTTTTTGCTTCTACCTCTAACTGTTCCCATAGAAATTTCTTTCCAAAAACTCTTCGATTCCATCGAATGTGATGACATTCTGTTCGAAACTATGCATTCCGATTTACTCAGTAAGGTGCAAAAGTGAAAAACAACCAAAGTGAAGACGCGAGTTCAAAAATATAATGCCCAAGATCATATGTGGGTCATCTTTTATGTCTGGTTTCTGTAAGCAAGAGTTTCGCAGCTGTTTAACTGACTTTCCTCGACAATCTTCGACTGAAATGGTTGGCTGTGAGGGCGAATTCCACGAAATAATGACAAGGGTTAGCAGTGGCATGTCCCCAGGACTTGATGGTCTGTCCTACGAATTTTATCTGAGGCTGTCGTACATGTTTGTACCAATTTTGACAGTAGTGTTCAATAACTGGTTCCGGTAGGGGCCCGTCTCCGATCGGATATCCAGTGGTGAGATCATACTGTTGAAAAAGGGCAAGCATGGTGGGCTGGAATTAGACGATTACGGGTTCATAACTCTATTGTAAACGGAGTACAAGGGTTTGGCCAAGATCCTGGTCGAGCATTTGCAGTCAGTTGCCGAGATTCTGTTGGGATAGAAGCAGCGCTGTAAAAGTTCGAACAATTCAGAGCAGTCAGAACCTGATCTTCACGATCATAGATCTATTACCATTATTTAGTATGCCCCCAAATTTTGACTGACATGCAGAAATTTAACAGACATATGTGATACCGAAATGCAAGTAGCATTGGAATTATAAATGATGCCTTCCACAAGGTAAGTAGAGTATTAAGAAAATGGAAATTTTCATTAGAGACAAGAAAAAGAGCGCCTAACTGTTGTATAATATTAATCTTCCTATATGGCAATGAATGCTGGACAATTTCTTCAGATGAAGAGGAGACTTGAGCCAACTGTAATGTGGTTCTTCAGAATTTTACGGAGAATACCATAGAATAAACATGTGACTAACGAGGATTTTTTTAACAATAATCGGAACAAAAAGTCACTTGTATTCAGAATCAGAAAGAGACAATTGAAAATTCTGGGACATATAGTGAGGAAAGGTGGATGGGATAATTTAACACTCACAAGAAATAATGAAAGTACAAGGTGCAGAGGGAAACATCGAGTAACCTACCTGACGTACATTAGTGAATAGATAACAAAACAGGATCTGGGAAGCACAAGAAAGGGACAAAGATTGCTTAAAGGTACAAAGGATTAGAAATTGTGGGTAACCATGATCACCCACATCCTGAATGGACATCGTACATAAAACAAGTTTTTTTTTCTCGTATAAAATGGAAAGTCTACAAACCGAACCTTATAGACCAGTCGAGCATCTATGAATTTTATTCGACAATCTAGATTTTTATCCACGGAAACGGCAAAAATGGAATGAGGAAGATCAACAACAGTAATAACAACAAAAATTCCTCATAGTTAACTCACTTTTCAACATACACAGTAGACGAACTTTTCCATAATCAATACCTTGCGTTCATAATATCGTAAAACCTTGTATTGTATGGTTAATTTCGAATGTTCTTTCGTGGGGTCGATTACAAGCCATCTAATTGAAGTAGCTTGTTTCAATTCGATGGGACTTGAAAAAAAAACCTGTTATTTAAAATGATTTTAGAAGAGAACATTTTAAAAGTATGGTGACGTCATTATTACATATTGTTTTTTTTAAATTTTTACTAAAGAAAATACT